>CM060907.1:916720192-917970192 GCA_030737815.1 Allium fistulosum | reverse complement strand
TGCACTTGGAAATAAAATTTCCAACATCCTTCTTCATACCTTCCCAGTAATAGGTTCTCTTCATATCCCGATACATCTTATTTCCTCCTGGATGAATTGTCAGCTTCGAGTGATGACTTTCCTTCAGAACCTCCTTTCTCAATTCATCTATATCGGGAACAACTAGTCGTCCTTGCTTTCGAAGCCAACCCTCTCGATCGACCTCGAATCCTTTATCCTTTTCTGGATCCAATCCAGATTCCAAATCACGGATAATCTTGACAAGCTTATCGTCTCGCTTTTGGCTCTCGCCAATTCTTTCCACAAGAGTCGGTCTTATCGATAAGTTTGCCAACATCTCATGTTCCAATTCACATCTGGGCCTAAAGTCAAATCCAGCTAAATACTCGAGACTCTTCCATTCTGAAAACATGGCTCCCAATCCTGCATGTTTTCGACTTAACGCATCTGCCACTGCGTTACCCTTTCCTGGAGTATAGGCTATACCAAAATCATATGATGCCAAAAACTCTAGCCATCGTTGCTGCCGAAGATTCAAATCCTTTTGGGAGAAAAGATACTTCAACGACTTATGATCTGTAAACAACTCAAATCGAACTCCCAATAGGTAATGTCTCCACATCTTCAGAGCAAATACAATCGCCGCCAACTCCAAATCATGAGTCGGATAATTCCTTTCATGCGGCTTCAGTTGTCGACTTGCATACGCAACAACTTTATTCTTCTGCATCAACACTGCTCCAAGTCCAGTACCACATGCATCGGTGTAAACCACCATCTCGTCATTTCCACTTGGAATAGTCAAAACAGGAGCACTTGTCAGTCGCTCTTTCAAGATTCTGAAAGCTTGCTCACACTTAGCATCCCATCTGAACACTTGGTTCTTTTTCGTCAATCCTGTTAATGGTGCAGCCACCTTGGAAAAGTCTTTGATAAATCGACGATAATATCCTGCTAATCCAAGAAAACTTCTCACATCAGATGCATTCTTAGGTCTACCCCAATCCTGGATTGCTGCTATCTTGGCGGGATCAACCGCTATTCCGCTTCCAGAGATAATATGGCCTAAGAACCTCACTTCACTCTTCCAGAAGTGACACTTCGAAAACTTAGCCTTCAGCTGATGTTTCCGTAAGATATCCAAAACAATATGCAAGTGCGTCTTGTGCTCTTCTTCGGTTCTGGAATAAATCAAGATATCATCCACGAACACTAGAATGAACTTGTTCAACTGATCTCTGAACACTCTATTCATAAGATCCACAAAATATGCTGGTGCATTAGTCAATCCAAACGGCATTACCAGACACTCAAAGAAACCGGATGGTGTCCTAAAAGCATTCTTCGGTACACTATCCTTAGCCACTCTTAACTGGTGAAATCCCGTTGCCAAATCCATCTGAGAAAACACCTTAGCTTCGTGAAGCTGATCAAACAAGTCATCTATCCTCGGCAACGGATACTTGTTCTTCTTAGTCACTTTATTCAGCTCACGATAATCCACACATAACCTCAACGATCCATCCGCTTTGGTTACAAACACAACTGGTGCACCCCATTCGGACACACTACGCCGAATGAATCCTTTCTGTAAAAGGTCATCAATCTGCACCTTCAACTCCTACTGTTCCCTAGGCGCCATCCGCCTAAGAGGTATCACAACAGGTCTGGCTCCTTCAACTAAATCAATACGAAACTCAATCTCTCTATGCGGCGGTAACCCTTTGACCTCATCAAAGACATCCTCAAATCCATTAGCGATTGGCACCGATGACAGTCCATCCCATGGAACAACCAGCGAATACATGAAGCTCATGAAGACGCCTTCCTCATGCTTACATCGTATCACAACCTTTCGCCCCTCCAAATTCTCGACTATCACCTCCAACCTTTCACAATCAACCTTTGCTGCATACTTCCTAAGCCAGTCCATACCCAAAATAATTCCGAACCCCGCAAAGTTCAAAACAAAACAATCACAAACAAAAGAGCAACCATGACTCGATACAATCAGACCACGTCATAACATACAAAGACAAGACGAACCCCCAACTGGATTAGTCACAACCAATGGCCTATCAACAATATCCGGTTCTAAACCCAACCGGCCTACCAGTTCATTACAAACAAAAGAATGTGACGCCCCAGTATCGAATAACACTCTAACTGGAACACCACATATGGAAAGAGTACCTTGAACCACCACATTCTTTCCTTTCTCTTCAACAGTAGGAGCTTTTGTAGATGATGGAACAGCCCCCAAAGCATAAGCTTGCACAATCTGCTTGTCCCTCCGCGGTTCTGGACAATACTTCTTAACATGCCCCGGCTTGTCGCAGTTGTGGCACTTCATCGGCACCTTTGGATTCTTGCAATCTCTGGAGAAATGGCCCTTCTGCTGACAATTGTAGCAGGTCACTTCGCCCTTCGGCTTCTTCTGGCCATCCTTACCCTTATGCTGTTGCTGCTTCCTCTTCTTGTTTCCACCTTGCTGTGGTTTAGACTCTTCCTTGGTCACAGTAACAACAGATCCTTCTTTAGGAAACAGATTCTCGTGCCTGAGAGCCTTCTCTACAAGTTTCTCAAATGGATTGTCCAAATGATCCACCAACTGCCTCCCTAGATAACTGTCCAAGCCTGTTACAAACTTCTCGTTCTTCTGATAAGGAGATTCAATATATGACCGAGCATACTTGGACAAAGCTTCAAACTCATAAACATACTCAAGAACTGGTCTTCCACCTTGCTTAAGCTCCACAAACTTCTTGAACAGAACAGATTTCTGAGCTGTAGAAATGAACTTAGCTTCAAATCTGGCTTGGAATTGCGCCCAAGTAATTTCTTCCTCCGGAGTATCAATGGTGATAGAGTTCCACCAATCAGAAGCTCTTCCTTGAAGCTGTCTTGATGCGAGCTTCCTTTTGGTTGCATCCTCAATTCCCAAATCACCAAAGATCCTTCTACAAGCATCTATCCATCTCTGAACTTCAATGGTTGACTCTGTTCCCAAGAAAACCTTTCCTCCAAGAGCAGTATAGTCTTTACACAGCTTAGCAAAATCCACCGGTTTTGGAGTTTGAACTTGAACTCCAACATCTACTACTGGCCCCGGAGCTGGCATCTTTCTCATGATCGAAGTCATCATATCCTCAAACATAGCAGCATAATCAGCAGCCCCCTCAGTAGCACGGCCTTCCCTAGCAGCTGGTCTCCCTCTTCGACTCATTCTCAATATCTATAAAAAGGAATGGTCAGCACCCTTGAGAAACAACTGCATAAAGGAATCAAATCCTTCTAAGCTACTATATTATATATATATAGTAATCATCCATCAAAATACAATTAAGTCTCTCATACGTAGTTACGTCAGCGAGCGTTGGGCAAAATCGATTAACCAAAGCTCTGATACCAAATGTGACGACCCCCCATGACCCCTGCACTAAACATAGGAATGGGACGCTGTAAAGTGTGTCAGGCAGCCATGGACGATTGCTAAGGTAAGTTAAAAAAACAGAATCTATCGTATTACTCACAGCGCATGGACAAAAATACAATAGAGAAAGATATACATAGTGAAGCTACACAGAATAGAATCTCATCATATAAGCTTCATAGTAGTCTGATACAAAAAAAAATCTGAATAGTCAATACATCAAGCCTCACTACATAACACTCAGAGAATATACAAGCAGCGGAACATCCAGTACATATAGTAAGAAAGTAATATGCAAGCCTCCAGCTCGTCTTCGTCATCAGCCTCGTTGGAAACTAAGGACAGCACCTGTCACCTGCTACCTAGTCTGCCCATCCCAAAGTGGATGAACAGCCCAAGGTAATAAGAGTTGAACATAAAACCTTGAGTCAGACAACAGTCTTAGTGAGCGGTAAACTAACAACATACCAAAAGAGCATAAAGGTAAAAGGAATAGGAATCCAACCCTCCCACTCCACCTCTTTCTATAGTGATAGCCCCCAGACACACTAAGCAGAAATAAACATAGCAAAGCAGACATTTAAAGTAAAGCAATTATCACTCGAGTCAAGGTCGATGTTTTCCAAGCGCAAACCCCCAAGGCCTAAACCAAGATCAGATAAGCACCAAGAAAATATCGCTCTTGAGACCGAATTATGATACAACCAAACATCCATGACTCTGGCTATCACTGTTATCATTACTTCGATACCACCGTTAATTGAATGACCGGCACATTCTTTCAGCCGTCCGTCAAGGGCTAATGAAAACCCCGGTTCTAGACAGAACTCCACACGTCGTCGCAGCCCGTGCCTAGGACTATCGAATCTGCCTAGAGTACTCGACTATCAATCATAGTCTTTAGGGACTATCGAATCTGCCCAACGTACTCTTGCTTTGAGCCTGCTAGAACCTTCAACAACGATGAAATCTCAACCTCCTAGTCATCCTCCTCGACGACTATTCTCATACTAGCTCAAGCGCCTCTCGAGCCACCATTATTCTCACACTCGAACCATTTCACCGAGTTACCAACATGCTTGGAATGATCCCGTCTGGATTAAACCAAGGCTATCTCACATCACCATCAAATCTATCCGTATGGGCTTCATCATCCGCCACATATGCCACGAGCAGCTTTTTCAATCCAAGAGCCTTTCCCTTAGCTTTTGAATCATCTTCGACCATCTTGTCTAAATCAAATCATCAATCAACTAATTTACAACAATCAATCAAGTCAATCATAAATCCAAATAATCAAGCATTCAAACATGATCTAATAAACAATTATAACAACAATGGCAAATCTGTAAATAAAGGGTCCAAATCCAACAAGCATGAAACCTGAGTAATATCTCTACAACTTGATGAATGAACTTGGATAGATTAACATGTAGAAGAATGGATATCAAATCATCATGAACAATGGATCTATAATTAAGTTTACGAAAATGCATGAAATCACTATTTTAACACAAAATCAAGTCATCAATCCGATATACTCCTTTGGATCCGTGTGAGAGATAATCACCACTCACCAAATCTCCTAAACACCTTAAAAGCAACACACTTCAGATCTGGACAGCGAAAGATCTAACTCGGTCTACCAAAATCCCACTTCAAACGATGAAATCTCTCTTCGAAGAATGTAGATCTTCAACTTTAACTCTTGGATCTTCGATCTTGATCTTCGATTTGGATGGAAGGAATCACAAGATTAGAGTGGAGAAAAGAAGTGAAGAAGTGCAGCACTCGAGCTCTCAAAATGGCAGGACTTCGTCGCTTCAAAATTCGGATCCCAAAAAGTGAGGAAATGGACGTGTATTTATAGGCTGGAAACCTAAAATGTCACGACCTAAAATGTCACGACCTAAAATGTCACGACCTAAAAATGTCACGACCTAAAATGTCATGACCTAAAATGTCACGACCTAAAATTGTCACGACCTAAAAATGTCACGACCTAAAATGTCACGACCTAAAATGTCACGACCTAAAAATGTCACGACCTAAAAATGTCACGACCTAAAATGTCACGACCTAAAATGTCACGACCTAAAATGTCACGACCTAAAAATGTCACGACCTAAAATGTCACGACCTAAAATGTCACGACCTAAAAATGTCACGACCTAAAAATGTCACGACCTAAAATGTCACGACCTAAAATGTCACGACCTAAAATGTCACGACCTAAAATGTCACGACCTAAAAGTGTCACGACCTAAAATGTCACGACCTAAAATGTCACGACCTAAAAATGTCATGACCTAAAATGTCAGGACCTAAAATGTCACGACCTAAAAATGTCACGACCTAAAATGTCACGACCTAAAATGTCACGACCTAAAATTGTCACGACCTAAAATGTCACGACCTAAAAATGTCACGACCTAAACTGTCACGACCTAAAATGTCACGACCTAAAAATGTCACGACCTAAAATGTCACGACCTAAAATGTCACGACCTAAAATGTCACTGTTTTACGAATGCTTCGATCCGTAAAAATACGGGTCGTTACAGAACCTATCTAATTAGTTCAAAATGACAATAACGACCCGAAAAGCCCGTTCCGTTTCTGAAACGAACATCCAATATATCAATATAGATGTTTTCGATATTTTTAAATTCAATGGAATAGGTTTCAAGTCCTAATTCTATTGTATGAAGAAGTTAGCTTTTAAATCAGCTTATTTTAAATTGATTTCATTAAATTGATTTCTACGCGTTTCGAGCCCGCACGGTCAAACGACAAGTCTGATCACTACAAAACTTGAAATCCTACAATAATTCACTGTTACGGATCCAATGAAATAGGTTTCGTCGAAATCAAAGACAGTGGCCAAAATGTCTATTTTCACGTTAATTAAATAAATTATTATTAAATTAATTAAGTCACTTTTTAAATTCAAATTTTATAATTAACAATTTTTATTAGTTTTGATTGTAACATATGAAGATTTTCGACTTTCGAAGATCGACATCGATACTCACTTTATCGAATGCCGCCCAGTCGAAGGCCGGAAATCCCAACCGTTATGGGTTTAAGAAAGAAGAAGAAAAGATAGAAGAGGAAGAAAAGAAGAAAAAGAAAGGAGAACAACAGAAAACACAGAAACAGAAAACAATATCAGAATCTCACATTCACAGCGGAACAAAATATAATAGATAATCACTAGTCTTTTAAAACAAAGACTATACCAGTTTATACATACATCAATCAGAGTTAATATACAACTCAATACAACAATGGACAGTTATATAAACTTGTCCTCATACAGAATACACAGCGGAATAAATAATATCAGATACAAATACTACGTCTCGCCATCCAGCTTGCTTCCAAAGCTCCAGAATATCCAGAATATCCTGATAACCTAACTCTAGACTGCCCGTGTGGAAATTGGTGGGCACCCAGAGTTTAGAAGGGAAACAATAAACTCCGAGTCAGTCATGGTGACTGATGTGAGATCGTAAAATAGTTATTTTTAAAACAAACAACAGGAAGAATTTAAAGTCAATTTCGCAATGCTTTTGGAAAATGAAACTACCATAAGACCTCCCGCCACACACACAATGCAAACGCAGAATTGGAGGAGATATCTTCTTATGATAGTCAAAGATGCTTACTACGCAAAATCAAATCATTTTTGATATTATTATTAGTGCATAGTGTAGAAGACATTTCAAAAGTAGAATATAAATCTTAGCCGGCATAGGTACCATTATAGTATGCCTACTATAGCTACCATATTAGATGGCAGGTTCTACAACTAAAACCGTACAAGTCATGTATTGTTTCTTTGGATTTCCAACAAATGGTCAGGCCAAGGAACTTCCCATTGCCACATGGAAACGCCTCTGGAATGACGTCCCGAGAACCAAACCGGTTCTCTGCCAACACAAGGCCGGGTTACCCCTAACTAGGTAACTACTGACACGAATATGTCATCCCCCGATCGTAACCGATCTATATCCGAGGATCCTCGATTTCCAACAACTACAAAGTAATAAATTTGCAGCAACCACATAGGTTAAGTATCTGGGCTCCATACCATGATACCACCTCTATCCAGAAGGAATGACATACACTAAGGGGGCGCGATCCCCTAATAACCTTGCTGCATCTTTCCTGTTTTGACCATTCCGGGGTGTGAGGTCCGACGAAGTCTCGTCCACAAAGCTACGCTTTGTCACAAAGCCATGCTTCGGGTCAAACAAATGATCAAAGAAATGATCACAAAGATAAATGATCAAACAAATGATCATATCACAAATGATCAAACAACGATCATTTCACAGCAACACTCAGCATGTCACGTTACCAAATTGGGAGTATATTACTGATAAATTTCAACTACATAACCTCTGAGCTTGTACGTCTCAGAGAAGGGTGTTAAGCTAAGAGAATAAATTCTCCGCCACCAATAGATATGTATTTGAAAGAAATCAGCTTTATATCTCAATTTGTAACGTCAGACACACAATCCATACAAGTATGTTCCGGGATCGAACAGAACCGAAGGCACTTCTCACGAAGCCCTTGCAAATCTGGATAATTTTCTAATCACGTCCAGACTTCCCGTCACTAAGGGCGATAAAACCTCTAAATCGAAGATCAGTCGATGTAGAGTAACTCGACGGTAATACTTCCGTTTTCAAAAATATCCGGTCTTCAACACCGGTCATCAATTGCAATTCATAACGACGTATCACATATTCGGAATGGGTTATACGACCCCATGGTCCTTTCCCGGCTAACCCGAATAGTGAGCACTTATTCAAAAATAAGTGTGGCATTCAAATTTATCCAATTCACAACAAATACCCATTCAAGGTAATTATTGATAGTCGGTTATTTAACTATCGATAAAGATGCACAACATCATCAGATTCCAAATAATTTTCCAAATTATTTACTTTCCAAAAATATCTTTACAAGATATAAAATTTCCACACTTCAAAAATAAATCAATATTTTTTTTCAAAACGAATTTCCATTTCTTCTATAAATTCTATAGTGAATTTATATTTTCAAATATCTACTGATATACGATTTTCAAATCGATTTCAAATATTCAATTTCAACTTATCTTTAAGAAGATAAATTCTCAAAAACGTTTCATTTCATTTTGGAAAAGCATTTCCATACTTATTTAATAATAAGTAATCACAAATCTATTTATTTTCAACATTTGAAAATATTCCATACACTTAAATCAGAATTAAGTATAAATTCATTCTTTAAGGAAAACATTTACTATAACCACATCTATTTGAGTCAAAACGAATGTTACGTAAAACATCATTACGACGACTCCAAAATCACTAGTATAGGGATTCGAAATTAAGATAGATATATAAATCCCAATACTAGATAAAAGCATTTCCTTTCGGAAATCATTTACTATAACGACAATGTTACAGTCCACCATTTCCTTATTTTTCGAAAACGTCTATTTTCAACAATGAATGTTGAAATCTATGATTTCGATATTTAACACATTTTAAAACATCGTTAAAACAATTAACTTCATTTTAAAATATTCATCTTCCCAAAACATATCCGTTTTATTCAATAATATATTCACTGTCCAAAATCGTGAATATAATTCACTCAACCAAATTTCAATCATCTCTACACATTTTATTTCAATAATAATTCGCTATCCAAAATCGCGAATATATCTCCTTTAATAACCTTCTATATTAAATTTATCAAATCCAATTGATTTCGATATTTATAAAACAACGTTTATAAATTCTATTTCTATTTTGTAACAACTTTGATTTATAAATCTTCTTTATTAACAATTCGATCAATATTCCATTTAAAGGCAAAAATCCAATTTATAAGTAAATTTCTTATAAATCTTTTATTCTACAACTTCATTCATATTGTAACTTCACAATTTATAAATCTATAAATTTCATATCTTCACGATTTATAATTATATAAATTTCATATCTAACACTTATAAAAACTCGTTTTAAAATTCCGATAATTTTAATTGGTAAATATCAATTTTGTACATCTTTTATATACATCGTTTTAATAATTCAAAAATCAAAATTTAAACCATTTTATAAATTACTTAACTATTTATTTCAAAAATCACCTTTCAGTTATATTTCACAAAAAATCATAATTTTTATATCTTTAAAATTTTAACGTTTATTGATTTAAAATAAATCAATTCAAAAATTGAACAAAACGTCTACTTTCAAAAATCACTTTAAAATTCTTTTAAAGTCAACATCATCATTTTTAAATTTCAAAAGTGGATCTGATGATGCAACACACAAATTTGTCAATCACAACATTCAATATCATATATCAATATGATAATAGAATACATCACAATATTTGTAAATAAATAAATACTGGTGAGGAATCCAGTTGGATCCCTCCAACCTGTTTCCCTGCATCCACAGACGTTAGCACAATACCAATTCCACTTCGAGGTGGAATATCATGGTAAATGGGTTTTATAAAAATATCATCCGCTTACTAACGGCACAATAGGGTCTCATCCGCTATACAATGCGGGAAATCAATCAATCCAATATATACATGCCAATATGTATATATTGTTATATATAAAATAGATATATCCTACTATATCTAATATCACATCCAAATAGTCAATCATCAATCAATAACTGTAAAAATCAAATTTTTCCTTCGAGTGAGAAAATCTCACCTTAGCTTTTAATTTGCCATCCATTTCCATTCTTGACTCGATTTCCCGGTTTTGACCTTATATAAACATGTACGCAATTGATTAATATTTTGAATACTTAAAATTAACTCGTGATTTTATTTTAAAATAACACTTTTAATTTTAAACAGACTTTTATTTGATAATTTAAATTAACAAAAAGTTCAATTAAAACTCTATTGTATTATCTTTCTGTAAATCTATCCATCTACATCTAAATCCTTATACTGAAATTTTCTTAATTCCAAATCAGGATGTTAAAAATTAAATATTTAACTTACTGTAAAATAATATTTTCTGCATCTGTTTGAACTAATTACCTTTCAAAAATTATATTTTTTTTCTTTAATAATTCCTATATATATAAAAACTAAATTAAAAAACAAAAATAATTTGTATATACCTCACTGGAAACATTTGCGAACCCAGACCACTGCTTGAATCGCAACAGCCAAATCGAGCTACCTCCTCTACTCGTCGCCACCGAAGTGGACACGCGCCCCTATCGACATCGCCGCTCTGCCCTTAGCCTCGCGCTTGCGACTACGGCCTCCACTCTGACCCATCGCGCTATGTCGCGACCCCACCTTCACGCGCACGCGAGTGGTCGCCCATCCCGATTCGACAACTGCTGCCCCCCATCACCTTCGAACAAAACGCGAGCCCAAACACGAGCGTCCCCAAGCCTGGCACGAACCCCAATCGAACAGTGAGCAATCGCTACCTCCGCCTACCTCTGAATTGATCTCGAGCGAATCGACGTTCTCTAGATTTGTTTTCGGTATGAGGATTGAACGAGTCGACTTCGGCCATTGCCGATTTGAACGAGAGTATTTTCTTTTCTGAGAGAAGGTGGCCATTGTTTTAAATTTTCTTTTGATTTTGTTTTTTGAGTTGGAGAGGAATATATGAAATTAAAAGAGTATGGGTTGCACGATTTTTGTTCGTGATTCTCTGCGTGAATTTAGGCGTGGATGAAGGAGATGTCGTGCTGCCATTTGACCAAGTTTAATAATTTAAATTTAGAGTTAAATTGAATTCAATTTAAATTTCAATGCGTTTAACCGTCGTACGGTCACATATCAACTCCGATTAATACGAAATTTGAAATCCGACAATAATTCAATATTATGGACCCAATGGAACTAGTTTCGTCAAATTCCGAGACTGTGCCCTAGAACGCTATTTTTAAATATCGATTCAAACGATATGATTCTCAAAACTGAACAAAGCAGTTTCAAATTCAATTCTGAAGCTTCTATTATCTTCAGTGTTATCAATTTGAATTTTACAAGTCTTTGAAAAAAATTTCTTCACCTTAAAATTGAAGATTCAAATTTTTATTCAACTCTCAATATATTGAATTATATAATTTAATCGCCAATTCAAAGTAGTATTGGGGATTCAAATTAAATCATCGTTCAAATATTTAAAATTAATTAAATATTTTCAATTTAATTTGTTCAAAATTATGGGTCGTTACAATCTTCCCTCCTTAAAAGAATTTCGTCCTGAAATTACAAGTTAGGAAAAAAGGTCCTTAACTCGTCTACTATTTTTCAACATCCAATAGTTTTATCAATTTTTCAAACCAAATCTTTCTACTAAAGATTCATTATTAATTCAACTAACTTTCTAAACCTTTCATAGCTTTAAAACAATATTGTTTTACTTCAAAGTTCAAATTTAAATTTAAATCGAATTTTATACTTTCAAAATTTTCTCAAAAATTTTCTAACACTCGAAATTTTCAAAAAATTTCGCCAGCGTCTCCTTTGCGCGGCTAACACGGCACGACTACAAAACGTCCCTACGGACTCTCAGATTTCGAAAAGAAAAGAAAAGGCTAAGCGGCTAGACAAGAAATCAGCAAATCTCATATTGAAATTTAAAATACTTACCTTTTGTCGAGCAATTCAAATTTATCTTTGAAATCAAAATTTCCAATTCCCTTATACACCTGTATATCCTACTAGCCATAATATCCAGTTACCATATTCAAACCATTTTGCAAATTCCATTACAAAATTTTCAATATATACTTCTTATATCATTTTTACTTCACTATTGAAGTTATTATCATTCAATTTTGCATTTCAAATTTCATTTGAATTTAATTCACAATTTCAATTCAATTTGGATTCAGTTTAACTTCCGAATATTGAATTTCATCAATTAACTTTCATTGTGACATCCCGGAATTTTTGACAGTATTATTTTAATGAATATTTAATTTAAATGAATAAAATGCAATTTATTATCTTAGGAATAAATATTAATGTAAACATAGGAATGAAATAAACATACATAAGATAATTCTAGAAAAAATATACATAATTGGAATACATGTAATTATGAAATAAAATAAGACAAAAGAAACAATATACAAGAATAAATATTTAAGTAAAACATATTAGACAAATTCTAACATCAAAATGTAGAACTTCATTTATATTACAAGTATAAGACAAAACAAGAGGAAAGATTAACATATATTCACCTGCAAGTATGTAAACTTGAAAATAAGCAAGTAACATAAGTATATTATCTATGTAGACTTGCATAAGAAGCCATATATTTAAGTATGTACATGTGAAAAAAAAGAAGGAAGTGACAATATCATTAATGTAGCACACAGATTTGTACCATATCAGCCTCCTTAACAAAGAAAATCTCTGAACAAGGTGGAAAAAAGAAATCCATCAGTACAATTCTATCTTGTATAAACAATTCAAGCCTGCACACAATCTTCTTTTATATATAATTCCCTTAATTCATTTCGTTCTTCAATAAAGAGTCTGAGTATTATAAAATATAAAAAAATTATAATATAGCAAACCTGAAATTAAAGGATTATCAGATCAAAGCTGCTGATCAACAACAACAAGAATCAAACAGCAAGCTTTAAAGTAGTCCAAGCATCTGTTCAATGGCCCTCTGCTTATAAAAGCTTGATTTTTAAAGCATCTTTGTTCATCTTCTCAGTGAGTAACCTAACCCAACCTCCTCTGTTTTGTTTTTAGTTGAAAGGGCTATGAGTAAACATCTATATAAAAGCTTAAGTAAATTTATAGTAGTTTCATGTGGATTGCTGTGTTGAAGTGCTTTGCATATGTTTATAAATACAAGTATAAAAGTTGTGTGTATGCTTCTGTTTTGAACTGTGCATGTCAACATACCTCTGTTTTCCCAGGTTTTAGTGTTTACTAATGTACCGAAATTCATAGCTTTTACTTATTCAATGTTAACACTTGGATTAAAACAAAATAACCTAGTTTTATCATAATCTAAGTACTGAAAATATAAATAAGTATGTAAGATCTGAAATATGCTTGTATCTGGAAATAAACATCATCATTTACAAACTCAAACAAGTTCAACAAGGCAGAGAGGACTTACAGGAATTCAAACCCCAGACTTTATACAACAAATTGCTCTCTGTTCCAACCCTATTTCAAAAATGGGTAAACTACTCCTTTTAAGTTGAATGTGTTTTATGCTTTAAATGAATGTGAGTAAATTGCTACTCTTATGATGTTTAACATGTTTGCAAATGCATGCTTGTGAGTAAGAAAATTTAATTAAAATCTAAGTAAATAAACATCTGTATGCTTGTGAAGTCTGAGATGAATGATGCTTTGGTTGAGCATATATATGAGTTATTTCTGTGTATATAATCATCACTGTTCTTGGTTCAGAACATAAAAGCTTTGATCAATAATCCAAAATCTACCCACCTGATCTTTGTTAGGCTTAGAGATCCAAACATTATATGTTTGTTAAGCATAAATTAAAGTTTAAAATTTACTTCTAGTAAAATTGAGTTTGAAATGTTTCTGGAAACAAGATAGAATAGAAGAATACTTAAATGTATGAAAACTCAAGTGTTATAAATTGATAATCTAATTACATAATTTGAAACATCCTTGAAAAATATGATTTTTAAGATAAAAATCATGAATTTTAGTTTAATGTTTCTTGTGAAATCCTAAGATGGCTGGAAATAGGTCTCGAGGCAATTTCTGGTGATCTTTCGAAGATGAGGCCTCGGGGTTTCATCTGGAGGTGGAGGGATGTGCGGCGTAACCAGGAAAAATGGTGGAAAGGGTGTCCGATCATCGAGGCGTCGGCGACGAGTAGATTAGGTTTCTAAACCTAATTTTGGATAGGTCTGGAACTGGAGCAAATGCGAGTTCTCTAGTTGATCGAGTAGTATCGGGCTCTGGCGATAGCTTCGTGGAGGGTTCGTGGAGGTGTGGAAGTGGTTTCAGGAGATACGATGGTCGGCGACGTGAGTTCGAGAGGTTTGGCCATGGCGACAGGTTCCAGTTCTCGACTGGATCACTTGAATTTTTATCTCGAGCTCGTGATGGTATTTTGTTGATCGGGGATTGACGTTAAGGTGATGGTCGTGTTGTCGGAGGCCACGACGGTGGTCATCGTCTTCGATGATGGTTGTGTAGGTGCACGGTGAAGAGTATCGTATCTGTCGTTTTGGTTTGGGGTTAGCTCGAAGCATTGCTCGAGTGATTGGGCAAAAGTCTCGGGTTTGAACTCGAGTGTTTTATGGGGTTAAGCCTGTATGTTTTTCTTTACTTAAAAATAAATTTAAGTTCCTGAAAAGGTAGAACGAAGAGAAAAGTAGCTCGGGAAGGAGCTCGGGGAAATGGGGTGGAATCTCGGGTTGATACCCGAAGTGGTTTCGGTCAGATTGCCACATTAACCAAGTTTTGTATATTTAAAATAAAATATGTTTAAAGTCAAAACCAACCAAGTTTTTCTCAAACAAGATTTCAACTTAAAGGTTTTAAGTTAATAATGGATTTATTTCAAAGGTTATTAAATAAGGTCTTAAATAATTTCGTAGGATAATAATTTCGAGTATTCAACTTAATTAAATAAGAATTGAAGGATGTAATTAAGTGATCAAGTAAGTAAAATTAATACTTGTGTGATTACGTTTAAGAATAATTAATTAAAGGATAATTAATTATGTGATTAATCTAGTAAGGTAACTAAATGGAGGATGATTAATTAATTTAAGGTTCATTAATTTCAATAATTTATTAAATGGTTTAATTAATGATTAATGAAGCAGGATTTAAAGGTAGTTAACGTATTTTGTGTTAAATTAGTCAGATTGGGTGACAAATAAATCTTGCTTATGAATGATTGAATGCATGGAATTATCTGATTTGTGAGGATATATGATATGTTATGTTTGGGTTAAACTGTGATAATATAGTTTGTCTATCTGTGATAGAATGACAATGTTAATATGTAATTCTGAATATAAATGGAATTATTTAACTTAAACAGTTTCATTTTTAAGATGATATTATATTCGAAGAGACCGGAGTCGGGTATTAGTTAATACCCGAAACCACTTCGATTCTTTGTAAATTGACGTGTGAAATCAATAGGCTGGTATGGAATGATTTAAGTGAATTGGACCATTTAATCTAAGTTTTGGTACTTAGAAATTGATATGTGAAATAAATGATGTCTGTAACAAATTATGAATTTGTAAATTGATGCGAGTTACCCCGGGTTTTATGTAGTTTTATGTTGTCGTATTCCATGTTAGATGGGTTTACTCACGCTGGTTTCCAGCCTGACCCGGGTGTTACTTTGATGTAATGCTCGGGTCAGACCGAGTATTACAGATTTTCAGGTAAGGACGTTCTGAAGCTCAGGAGGAGTACTGGATGGCAGGACGTATGGAGTGATTCCGCTGTGACTATTATTTTTGATTATCTAAGACATATTTGATTTATATATGACCATCGTTGTGTATTGGAATATAACTCTGATGTAAATAAATGTAAATTGACAGATACAGTCTTCTTTTGTAAACTGTTATTATTTGATATTATATTTTGTTCCGCTGCGAATGTGAGCATCTGTGTTATGTTTTCTGTTTCTTTTCTTCTATCTCTTCTTCTTTCCATAACTATCTGGAATTTTCGGGTTCGAAATTTTCGGGTCGTTACAGTTGGTATCAGAGCTGATGGTTAAGCGAGAACCTTGGCTCTATTGGGATTGCTCATTAAAGATAGGGTCAATAGTACCCTAGAATGAGTTAAGTATATATATATATATATATATATATATATATATATGAGAGAGCGTACTTGTTATTTTCTTATATAAAGATTTTAAATGATTTCATATAAGAATATATTTTGATATATATATATAAAGTAATATTTCTATCAAATGAATACAAAGGTAATTGGCTGTTAAATTATTGGAATTGAATTAAGTGATAATAGAAATATAACAAAATTTAAAGTAAAATAAGGATTGTTTTGGAATGAATTCAAACTGAAATTTTAATCTTGAATTTAAGGAGAATTTCAGAATAAGATAGTGATGAATTGGTTTTCAGATACAATAACCTTGGTTATTATCAGAAATGATTAATAAGGCGAGTAAAAATGAGTAAACAATAATAAAATATTTGGGGAGTAAAACATTTAAGAAAGTCTGACTTATAAGCTGGAACTAAAGTTGATCTGAATTGTGGAGTTTTAAATCTAGGTCCAGAATTTGATTTGAATTTAAAACCAAGGGTAGTTTAAAATTTAAAGATGGACTAGTGTGTGAGGGAAATAAATATGAAATAAACTCTAAGGTAGAGTTTTGAATTTTCCTTGGAATGTGATGTGAAACCCAAAGTGAAGCGAGTTTTAAACTTAAGTGGGAAGGTTATTAATCTGATGTTTAAAATTGAATGGGAATTCAAATTGTGTAAATTGACCGGATTATGTAAATTAAATTTAACTTTGGGAAAGTTAAATAATTTAAAAGGCAACCTGAATTGGAAATTTCAATATGAAATTGAGATTTAACTTGGGAAAGTTAAATGATTGGTTTAAATGGGAAGTTATGAGTGATCTCAAATGGGTTTGAGACTTGGAAATTGAAAATGGATGGATGATTTAGAATAATTGGATAATATCATCCTATTATTATTAATAATCTTCGCATTGTGAATTGGATTTGTTAAATGAATGAGAAATGAAGCGAGGTAATATCTCCAGTATTGAAATTAAATGGAAATTAAATTTAATTTGAATTAAGGATATGAGATCATTTTGAACTGAAATGTTAATAATTGAATTTAAAAATTAAAATTGTTTAAGAACCAATTTCAAAACTGGAAGATAAAATTTGGTAATAAATGAACTTTTTATGATAAAATTGTTTTGAACTCTTATTTGGACTTCGAAATAAGTTAAGTAAGGATAATATGAAATGGAATTTTGAGAATTGAACTCGGAGTTAATGGTTTAAAAATATAAGTTGATTTGATTTAAGGGGTTAAATCAACATTTGAAAATTTAACTCGAATTTATATAATTCAAGATGGTTTGAAATTGAGATTTAAATTGAATTAGTTCAAACTGAATTTGATTTGAACTAATGGAAATTGTGATTTATGATGGATAGGTATAAAATTCAAATGAGAGATTTGAATTGGATTAATTTGTAATAAAATTGAAGTTATTCAAATTGGGATTGAGTCAATTTAAATGTAAGTGGAAATTTAAATTGAATTTATGGAAATGGAGATGGGATATTAAACAGTTTGACTCTGGACTATTTTCAAAATAAATTGTTTAATATAAACCTATTTTTCCAAACTATTTACTACACAACTATTCTTTTTAAACCTAAAACTATCTTAAACCTGTTTTACAATCAGTTTGGAACTATTTAACTATTTTACAACTGTTTTATATACTAATTACTATTTTTCTACTACTTTATAAACTGATTACTGTTTTTCAACTATTTTATAAGTAATTACTATTTTCCAATTATTTTACAGTTACTTAACTATTTTACAGCTATTTTACAAATTAATAATTATCTTTCAACTATTTATCTATTTTTAAAATTTTCAAGCTATTTTGTAAATATAAACTGGTCGGAGATCAAACTGTTATTGAGTAAATACCCAACTGAGATAAGAATTGAAGTGATAATCCAAGTGTGGATTAAGGCAAATGTGGATAAGTGAATAAAATCAAAGTGAGGATGAATAGAAATGAGAAATTGATTTAACTGGTAATCAATGAAGATAAATACGTAGGATGTACGTATATTATTCTATTCGCATAATGATCCAGATTCGAGCACAGAATTTCGAGATAGTATATCGATCCGAGTTGGGATTTTTCACTCGATTTTCGACGGCGAACCTGGATATGGATTTTTGATTGGTTCTGGATATTCTCTATCATAGGTGTGACTATGCAAGGAGAATGACGGTTTCTGATCAAGAAACCAGATCTGAGTCCGCACTAGGAAGTCGGGTGGACGATACTAGTTCGGAAGTGAAATTGTGTGATCGAGTGAGCGATCAGATTGGTATTGCGTACGAATGATATGGGGACATCGTACGGGTTTGAATGAAATTGGCATTGAAAATTTATGGATAAAAAAACTGAAAGGATTTTTGAAATTGAAAGTATATTTTGAGAAATTGACAATGAATAAAGGTGGAAATTGATTTTGAAGTTGTAGATAAAAGGTTATAAGATGATTTTTGAAATGGGAAATATATTTGTGAATATATGAGGAACTAAAATAAAATAAATTTAAAATTTATATTTCTATGGTAGAAATTAACTTTATGGAAATAAAGTGGAAATTGAATATTTTTCTGAGTTAAAGTTTACTTTATAATAAAAGTAAGAAATTTGGCAAGTGACTTTATAAAGTAATCAAATTTGAATATTTGATTGGGAATAAACAAAGTTACGTATCTTTGTTATATATGATAAAACTCCCCTTATTGAATTCATTGCCAAAAGAAAAAGGTTTTTGGAAGTTTTTGAAGTATACAAAGGAAACTTTTATAAGTATAAAGTGATTTAAAGATTTCCAAGAAAATTATATATATGCATATATATATATATATAAAAGATTTTATGGAAATGGTTTTGAGAAAAAGGTTTTGGGAACCTTTGGATTTGGAAAAGGCTTTTGATTTTTGGATAAAATCAATATTAGGATTTGGAAAAGCCTAATTTGAGAATTATCGATTTTGGGAATCGATTTTGTGTAAAGGAGCTAATATGGAATTCATACTAGGTGTATGATTTGGGAAAATACTATATGTGTATAGTATAAAGTGTTTTGAGATTGGCTCTGGGGAAAAAGGCGCTCCCTTAAAATGAACTTCTCAGGAGTGCCACAGGGTGGTATTGCCTTGAGCCTCAAAGGGGGAGGTTCTAAAGTTGATCCTGTGAGGAGTCCGGACAAAACTAGTTCCTGAGGATTATTTGTAGCGAAAGTCGAGGGGCTGGTGCACACAGAGGCATTTGGGTTATGATGTGACGACAGTGTAACTCGATGTCACTGCGATCTACTGCAGACCATAGCGAAAGTCGCGTGAGCCGCTGAGAGCCAACAGTCTGCGTTTGATTTTATATCGGTAGACTGCGACACTATGGTAACATAGCGAAAGTCGTGTGTGCTGCTGAGAGCCAACAGTCTATGTTTGATTTTACATCGGTAGACTGGGACCTATGTGGGAGTGGAGAAGTTTCATTTTGACAACGTAATCGTGTGTGCCGCTGAGAGCCAACAGTTACATGGACTTTTGCTACGACGGCAACGTAACCCTGGATGTAACTGCGATCTGTCGTGGGTCCTATGGTGTAATCAGTTACATGGACTTTTGCTGCGACGGCAACGTAACCCAGGATGTAACTGTGACCATGGATGAGTGTGATGATTTCCAGAGCATTCTTACCAAAGATATTTCCTCTATTTTCAAAAAAAAAAAACTGTTTTCTATATTTTCAATAAAATTATTTTTTCAAGATATTTTCACTGGATGTTGGAAACGGGTCTGCCAAGCACTTATAGATTTTCAGTCGTACGCCTGATCAACGTATGACCGAATTTCTGTGAGAACAATGATGGACTTGTCGAAACATCGAGTTATAAAAGTATTTTATAAAAACTATTTTAGTGATATTATATAGATTTTTTTTTAAAAGTGTTTTAAAAATGATTAAAGTATAATTTATCTAATTTTAAGTATAGAATAAATTCTGACTTTGTTCCTTTTCGAGGACGAAAAGTTTTTAAGGGGGGAGGGATGTGACATCCCGGAATTTTTGACAGTATTATTTTAATGAATATTTAATTTAAATGAATAAAATGCAATTTATTATCTTAGGAATAAATATTAATGTAAACATAGGAATGAAATAAACATACATAAGATAATTCTAGAAAAAATATACATAATTGGAATACATGTAATTATGAAATAAAATAAGACAAAAGAAACAATATACAAGAATAAATATTTAAGTAAAACATATTAGACAAATTCTAACATCAAAATGTAGAACTTCATTTATATTACAAGTATAAGACAAAACAAGAGGAAAGATTAACATATATTCACTTGCAAGTATGTAAACTTGAAAATAAGCAAGTAACATAAGTATATTATCTATGTAGACTTGCATAAGAAGCCATATATTTAAGTATGTACACGTGAAAAAAAAAGAAGGAAGTGACAATATCATTAATGTAGCACACAGATTTGTACCATATCAGCCTCCTTAACAAAGAAAATCTCTGAACAAGGTGGAAAAAAGAAATCCATCAGTACAATTCTATCTTGTACAAACAATTCAAGCCTGCACACAATCTTCTTTTATATATAATTCCCTTAATTCATTTCGTTCTTCAATAAAGAGTCTGAGTATTATAAAATATAAAAAAAATTATAATATAGCAAACCTGAAATTAAAGGATTATCAGATCAAAGCTGCTGATCAACAACAACAAGAATCAAACAGCAAGCTTTAAAGTAGTCCAAGCATCTGTTCAATGGCCCTCTGCTTATAAAAGCTTGATTTTTAAAGCATCTTTGTTCATCTTCTCAGTGAGTAACCTAACCCAGCCTCCTCTGTTTTGTTTTTAGTTGAAAGGGCTATGAGTAAACATCTATATAAAAGCTTAAGTAAATTTATAGTAGTTTCATGTGGATTGCTGTGTTGAAGTGCTTTGCATATGTTTATAAATACAAGTATAAAAGTTGTGTGTATGCTTCTGTTTTGAACTGTGCATGTCAACATACCTCTGTTTTCCCAGGTTTTAGTGTTTACTAATGTACCGAAATTCATAGCTTTTACTTATTCAATGTTAACACTTGGATTAAAACAAAATAACCTAGTTTTATCATAATCTAAGTACTAAAAATATAAATAAGTATGTAAGATCTGATATATGCTTGTATCTGGAAATAAACATCATCATTTACAAACTCAAACAAGTTCAACAAGGCAGAGAGGACTTACAGGAATTCAAACCCCAGACTTTATACAACAAATTGCTCTCTGTTCCAACCCTATTTCAAAAATGGGTAAACTACTCCTTTTAAGTTGAATGTGTTTTATGCTTTAAATGAATGTGAGTAAACTGCTACTCTTATGATGTTTAACATGTTTGCAAATGCATGCTTGTGAGTAAGAAAATTTAATTAAAATCTAAGTAAATAAACATCTGTATGCTTGTGAAGTCTGAGATGAATGATGCTTTGGTTGAGCATATATATGAGTTATTTCTGTGTATATAATCATCACTGTTCTTGGTTCAGAACATAAAAGCTTTGATCAATAATCCAAAATCTACCCACCTGATCTTTGTTAGGCTTAGAGATCCAAACATTATATGTTTGTTAAGCATAAATTAAAGTTTAAAATTTACTTCTAGTAAAATTGAGTTTGAAATGTTTCTGGAAACAAGATAGAATAGAAGAATACTTAAATGTATGAAAACTCAAGTGTTATAAATTGATAATCTAATTACATAATTTGAAACATCCTTGAAAAATATGATTTTTAAGATAAAAATCATGAATTTTAGTTTAATGTTTCTTGTGAAATCCTAAGATGGCTGGAAATAGGTCTCGAGGCAATTTCTGGTGATCTTTCGAAGATGAGGCCTCGGGGTTTCATCTGGAGGTGGAGGGATGTGCGGCGTAACTAGGAAAAATGGTGGAAAGGGTGTCCGATCATCAAGGCGTCGGCGACGAGTAGATTAGGTTTCTAAACCTAATTTTGGATAGGTCTGGAACTGGAGCAAATGCGAGTTCTCTAGTTGATCGAGTAGTATCGGGCTCTGGCGATAGCTTCGTGGAGGGTTCGTGGAGGTGTGGAAGTGGTTTCAGGAGATACGATGGTCGGCGACGTGAGTTCGAGAGGTTTGGCCATGGCGACAGGTTCCAGTTCTCGACTGGATCACTTGAATTTTTATCTCGAGCTCGTGATGGTATTTTGTTGATCGGGGATTGACGTTAAGGTGATGGTCATGTTGTCGGAGGCCACGGCGGTGGTCATCGTCTTCGATGATGGTTGTGTAGGTGCACGGTGAAGAGTATCGTATCTGTCGTTTTGGTTTGGGGTTAGCTCGAAGCATTGCTCGAGTGATTGGGCAAAAGTCTCGGGTTTGAACTCGAGTGTTTTGTGGGGTTAAGCCTGTATGTTTTTCTTTACTTAAAAATAAATTTAAGTTCCTGAAAAGGTAGAACGAAGAGAAAAGTAGCTCGGGAAGGAGCTCGGGGAAATGGGGTGGAATCTCGGGTTGATACCCGAAGTGGTTTCGGTCAGATTGCCACATTAACCAAGTTTTGTATATTTAAAATAAAATATGTTTAAAGTCAAAACCAACCAAGTTTTTCTCAAACAAGATTTCAACTTAAAGGTTTTAAGTTAATAATGGATTTATTTCAAAGGTTATTAAATAAGGTCTTAAATAATTTCGTAGGATAATAATTTCGAGTATTCAACTTAATTAAATAAGAATTGAAGGATGTAATTAAGTGATCAAGTAAGTAAAATTAATACTTGTGTGATTACGTTTAAGAATAATTAATTAAAGGATAATTAATTATGTGATTAATCTAGTAAGGTAACTAAATGGAGGATGATTAATTAATTTAAGGTTCATTAATTTCAATAATTTATTAAATGGTTTAATTAATGATTAATGAAGCAGGATTTAAAGGTAGTTAACGTATTTTGTGTTAAATTAGTCAGATTGGGTGACAAATAAATCTTGCTTATGAATGATTGAATGCATGGAATTATCTGATTTGTGAGGATACATGATATGTTATGTTTGGGTTAAACTGTGATAATATAGTTTGTCTATCTGTGATAGAATGACAATGTTAATATGTAATTCTGAATATAAATGGAATTATTTAACTTAAACAGTTTCATTTTTAAGATGATATTATATTCGAAGAGACCGGAGTCGGGTATTAGTTAATACCCGAAACCACTTCGATTCTTTGTAAATTGACGTGTGAAATCAATAGGCTGGTATGGAATGATTTAAGTGAATTGGACCATTTAATCTAAGTTTTGGTACTTAGAAATTGATATGTGAAATAAATGATGTCTGTAACAAATTATGAATTTGTAAATTGATGCGAGTTACCCCGGGTTTTATGTAGTTTTATGTTGTCGTATTCCATGTTAGATGGGTTTACTCACGCTGGTTTCCAGCCTGACCCGGGTGTTACTTTGATGTAATGCTCGGGTCAGACCGAGTATTACAGATTTTCAGGTAAGGACGTTCTGAAGCTCAAGAGGAGTACTGGATGGCAGGACGTATGGAGTGATTCCGCTGTGACTATTATTTTTGATTATCTAAGACATATTTGATTTATATATGACCATCGTTGTGTATTGGAATATAACTCTGATGTAAATAAATGTAAATTGACAGATACAGTCTTCTTTTGTAAACTGTTATTATTTGATATTATATTTTGTTCCGCTGCGAATGTGAGCATCTGTGTTATGTTTTCTGTTTCTTTTCTTCTATCTCTTCTTCTTTCCATAACTATCTGGAATTTTCGGGTTCGAAATTTTCGGGTCGTTACATTCATTCACAACTGCCCTATTTTAAATTAGTTCCAATTACTAATTCATCACAAATTCTAATTCACTTTATTCAAATTTGTTTTTAACATTCAGTTTTAATTCCAGTTTTATCTTCATTTAATCATCAACTTAGAATAATTTCAATATCAAATTTTTCTTAAGAATTTCACTCTTCATTTCTTAGGTTCAATATAAATATTCCATATACACATTATATTTATTTTCAATTTACCACTTCGGTTAAATCTACTTACATTTAAACTGGATTTCAAATTCCATATGAATTTTTGATTCATCTTTCATTTATAATTATTCAATTCAATTCATTCTATTACTTACAAATTCGAAATGAATTTCAACTTTCAATTTCACTTTCATTTAATTGATTCACTTGTATTTACTTTAACTTAACTTCATCCTTTAAGTTAAATTTATTCTATCAAAATTCAAATTGTATAAGTTATCAATTCATTAATATTCCATAGATATTTTAAATAGGATTCCAGAGTCTTTTCAACATTTCAAAAAATCATTTTGAAAACAATTCAAATTATCCTTTGAATTTCCAAAACAAAACCAAAATTTTCAAACAACTCCCATTTAAAACAATTTGGCAGCAATTCCTCTTTAGGAAACCCGAAAATGAACACCAATGATGTCGCGGTCATCATCGGTATTATTTTCCAGCGACCGAAAAGAGTTTAGAGCTTTCAACTCTTCAAAATACTTTTCAAAACCTTTGAATTTCATTTTTAAATCAAAAAGGATTTAAACTTTCCAAATCTCCAAAAATTTTCAAATTCTTTTCAAAACATTTCCAAATACTTCTCTGTAATTCTATTTCAAATTACAAATCACATTTATACTTTACATTCTTAAATTTCATTTGTATGAGAATTTATTTCTTTAACTTTAGAGTTATGATTTCAATTTCTTATTTAATTTCAATGATAATAATTTAATATCATCACTTCTAATAACCATACATCCATATACTGTAATAATTTACAGAAAATCATATCTTTTATATACAAAAATAGTTTTGGGTAAAATTATCTCATTTACCCTATTCAAAACAATACTGTGTCAGTTTATCTTGTTAAAGAGTTTAGAAATTCCTATCAACACAGTTAGCTAGACTGCACCGACCAGAATCTATAAACAATCAACCGATAAGTCAACACAATACAAAACAATTTCATATTCACTAACAAATACGCGCTCATATCTATTATTACACTCACACTCATTCTAGAGTACTACTGACTCTATCTCTAATGAGTAACACCCAACAGAGCAGGGTTGTCGCTTAACCATATGCTCTGATATTAAATGTAACGTATGAAGATTTTCGACTTTCGAAGATCGACATCGATACTCACTTTATCGAATGCCGCCCAGTCGAAGGCCGGAAATCCCAACCGTTATGGGTTTAAGAAAGAAGAAGAAAAGATAGAAGAGGAAGAAAAGAAGAAAAAGAAAGGAGAACAACAGAAAACACAGAAACAGAAAACAATATCAGAATCTCACATTCGCAGCGGAACAAAATATAATAGATAATCACTAGTCTTTTAAAACAAATACTATACCAGTTTATACATACATCAATCAGAGTTAATATACAACTCAATACAACAAAGGACAGTTATATAAACTTGTCCTCATACAGAATACACAACGGAATAAATAATATCAGATACAAATACTACGTCTCGCCATCCAGCTTGCTTCCAAAGCTCCAGAATATCCAGAATATCCTGATAACCTAACTCTAGACTTCCCGTGTGGAAATTGGTGGGCACCCAGAGTTTAGAAGGGAAACAATAAACTCCGAGTCAATCATGGTGACTGGTGTGAGATCGTAAAACAGTTATTTTTAAAACAAACAACAGGAAGAATTTAAAGTCAATTTCGCAATGCTTTTGGAAAATGAAACTACCATAAGACCTCCCGCCGCACACACAATGCAAACGCAGAATTGGAGGAGATTTCTTCTTATGATAGTCAAAGATGCTTACTACGCAAAATCAAATCATTTTTGATATTATTATTAGTGCATAGTGTAGAAGACATTTCAAAAGTAGAATATAAATCTTAGCCGACATAGGTACCATTATAGTATGCCTACTATAGCTACCATATTAGATGGCAGGTTCTACAACTAAAACCGTACAAGTCACGTATTGTTTCTTTGGATTTCCAACAAATGGTCAGGCCAAGGAACTTCCCATTGCCACATGGAAACGCCTCTGGAATGACGTCCCGAGAACCAAACCGATTCTCTGCCAACACAAGGCCGGGTTACCCCTAACTGGGTAACTACTGACACGAATATGTCATCCCTCGATCGTAACCGATCTATATCCGAGGATCCTCGATTTCCAACAACCACAAAGTAATAAATTTGCAGCAACCACATAGGTTAAGTATCTGGGTTCCATACCATGATACCACCTCTATCCAGAAGGAATGACATACACTAAGGGGGCGCGATCCCCTAATAACCTTGCTGCATCTTTCCTGTTTTGACCATTCCGGGGTGTGAGGTCCGACGAAGTCTCGTCCACAAAGCTACGCTTTGTCACAAAGCCATGCTTCGGGTCAAACAAATGATAAAAGAAATGATCACAAAGATAAATGATCATATCACAAATGATCAAACAACGATCATTTCACAGCAACACTCAGCATGTCACGTTACCAAATTGGGAGTATATTACTGATAAATTTCAACTACATAACCTCTGAGCTCGTACGTCTCAGAGAAGGGTGTTAAGCTAAGAGAATAAATTCTCCGCCACCAACAGATATGTATTTGAAAGAAATCAGCTTTATATCTCAATTTGTAACGTCAGACACACAATCCATACAAGTTTGTTCTGGGATCGAACAGAACCGAAGGCACTTCTCACGAAGCCCTTGCAAATCCGGATAATTTTCTAATCACGTCCAGACTTCCCGTCACTAAGGGTGATAAAACCTCTAAATCGAAGATCAGTCGATGTAGAGTAACTCGACGGTAATACTTCCGTTTTCAAAAATATCCGGTCTTCAACACCGGTCATCAATTGCAATTCATAACGACGTATCACATATTCAGAATGGGTTATACGGCCCCATGGTCCTTTCCCGACTAACCCGAATAGTGACGCTTATTCAAAAATAAGTGTGGCATTCAAATTCATCCAATTCACAACAAATACCCATTCAAGGTAATTATTGATAGTCGGTTATTTAACTATCGATAAAGATGCGCAACATCATCAGATTCTAAATAATTTTCCAAATTATTTACTTTCCAAAAATATCTTTACAAGATATAAAATTTCCACACTTCAAAAATAAATCAATATTTATTTTCAAAACGAATTTCCATTTCTTCTATAAATTCTATAGTGAATTTATATTTTCAAATATCTACTGATATACGATTTTCAAATCAATTTCAAATATTCAATTTCAACTTATCTTTAAGAAGATAAATTCTCAAAAACATTTCATTTCATTTTGGAAAAGCATTTCCATACTTATTTAATAATAAGTAATCACAAATCTATTTATTTTCAACATTTGAAAATATTCCATACACTTAAATCAGAATTAAGTATAAATTCATTCTTTAAGGAAAACATTTACTATAACCACATCTATTTGAGTCAAAACGAATGTTACGTAAAACATCGTTACGACGACTCCAAAATCACTAGTATATGGATTCGAAATTAAGGTAGATATATAAATTCCAATACTAGATAAAAGCATTTCCTTTCGGAAATCATTTACTATAACAACAATGTTATAGTCCACCATTTCCTTATTTTTCGAAAACGTCTATTTTCAACAATGAATGTTGAAATCTATGATTTCGATATCTAACACATTTTAAAACATCGTTAAAACAATTAACTTTATTTTAAAATATTCATCTTCCCAAAACATATATGTTTTATTCAATAATATATTCACTGTCCAAAATCGTGAATATAATTCACTCAACCAAATTTCAATCATCTCTACACATTTTATTTCAATAATAATTCGCTATCCAAAATCGCGAATATATCTCCTATAATAACCTTCTATATTAAATTTATCAAATCCAATTGATTTCGATATTTATAAAACAACGTTTATAAATTCTATTTCTATTTTGTAACAACTTTGATTTATAAATCTTCTTTATTAACAATTCGATCAATATTCCATTTAAAGGCAAAAATCCAATTTATAAGTAAATTTCTTATAAATCTTTTATTCTACAACTTCATTCATATTGTAACTTCACAATTTATAAATCTATAAATTTCATATCTTCATGATTTATAATTATATAAATTTCATATCTAACACTTATAAAAACTCGTTTTAAAATTCCAATAATTTTAATTGGTAAATATCAATTTTGTACATCTTTTATATACATCGTTTTAATAATTCAAAAATTCAAATTTAAACCATTTTATAAATTACTTAACTATTTATTTCAAAAATCACCTTTCAGTTATATTTCACAAAAAATCATAATTTTTATATCTTTAAAATTTTAACGTTAATTGATTTAAACTAAATCAATTCAAAAATTGAACAAAACGTCTACTTTCAAAAATCACTTTAAAATTCTTTTAAAGTCAACATCATCATTTTTAAATTTCAAAAGTGGATCTGATGATGCAACACACAAATTTGTCAATCACAACATTCAATATCATATATCAATATGATAATAGAATACATCACAATATCTGTAAATAAATAAATACTGGTGAGGAATCCAGTTGGATCCCTCCAACCTGTTTCCCTGCATCCACAGACGTTAGCACAATACCAATTCCACTTCGAGGTGGAATATCGTGGTATATGGGTTTTATAAAAATATCATCCACTTACTAACGGCGCAATAGGGTCTCATCCGCTATACAATGCCGGAAATCAATCAATCCAATATATACATATGCCAATATGTATATATTGTTATATATAAAATAGAAATATCCTACTATATCTAATATCACATCCAAATAGTCAATCATCAATCAATAACTGTAAAAATCAAAATTTTCCTTCGAGTGAGAAAATCTCACCTTAGCTTTTAATTTGCCATCCATTTCCATTCTTGACTCGATTTCCCGGTTTTGACCTTATATAAACATTTACGCAATTGATTAATATTTTGAATACTTAAAATTAACTCGTGATTTTATTTTAAAATAACACTTTTAATTTTAACCAGACTTTTATTTGATAATTTAAATTAACAAAAAGTTCAATTAAAACTCTATCGTATTATCTTTCTGTAAATCTATCCATCTACATCTAAATCCTTTTACTGAAATTTTCTTAATTCCACATCAAGATGTTAAAAATTAAATATTTAACTTACTGTAAAATAATATTTTCTGCATCTGTTTGAACTAATTACCTTTCAAAAAATATTTTTTTTTTCTTTAATAATTCCTATATATATAAAAACTAAATTAAAAAACAAAAATAATTTGTATATACCTCACTGGAAACATTTGCGAACCCAGACCACTGCTTGAATCGCAACAGCCAAATCGAGCTACCTCCTCTACTCGTCGCCACCGAAGTGGACACGCGCCCCTATCGACATCGCCGCTCTGCCCTTAGCCTCGCGCGTGCGACTACGGCCTCGACTCTGACCCATCGCGCTATGTCGCGACCCCACCTTCACGCGCACGCGAGTGGTCGCCCATCCCGATTCGACAACTGCTGCCCCCCATCACCTTCGAACAAAACGCGAGCCCAAACACGAGCGTCCCCAAGCCTGGCACGAACCCCAATCGAACAGTGAGCAATCGCTACCTCCGCCTACCTCTGAATTGATCTCGAGCGAATCGACGTTCTCTAGATTTGTTTTCGGTATGAGGATTGAACGAGTCGACTTCGGCCATTGCCGATTTGAACGAGAGTATTTTCTTTTCTGAGAGAAGGCGGCCATTGTTTTAAATTTTCTTTTTTATTTTGTTTTCTGAGTTGGAGAGGAATATATGAAATTGAAAGAGTATGGGTTGCACCATTTTTGTTCGTGATTCTCTACGTGAATTTAGGCGTGGATGAAGGAGATGTCGTGCTGCCATTTGACCAAGTTTAATAATTTAAATTTAGAGTTAAATTGAATTCAATTTAAATTTCAATGCGTTTAACCGTCGTACGGTCACATATCAACTCCGATTAATACGAAATTTGAAATCCGACAATAATTCAATATTACGGACCCAATGGAACTAGTTTCGTCAAATTCCGAGACTGTGCCCCGGAACGCTATTTTTAAATATCGATTCAAACGATATGATTCTCAAAACTGAACAAAGCAGTTTCAAATTCAATTATGAAGCTTCTATTATCTTCAGTGTTATCAATTTGAATTTTACAAGTCTTTGAAAAAAAATTCTTCAGCTTAAAATTGAAGATTCAAATTTTTATTCAACTCTCAATATATTAAATTATATAATTTAATCGCCAATTCAAAGTAGTATTGGGGATTCAAATTAAATCATCGTTCAAATATTTAAAATTAATTAAATATTTTCAATTTAATTTGTTCAAAATTCTGGGTCGTTACAGATTGCCTAATGATTTATAATCCTTTAAAATAAATTTCCATGTCAAATCCAATGTTAATTATTGCACATATTACAGTGTTCAATCTCAATTGCAATAAATTCATTAATTATGATTTAGATTCAAATAAATTCATTTATTGTGATTTATATCTTATTATTCAGTCAACTATCACCTTATGGATATAATTAACATTGGTTTACCATTTATTACATCAATATTCTACTATTATCATTTTAATTCATATTAACTTCCATATTTAAGTAGATTGATTGCAATTGATTTCCAATCTAATTTCAACGGATTGAATAGTGAAGTGATAATTAACAATTGTTACAACTTACAATTTCAAACACATTTCTATGTTTATTGTTTACAAACCAAGCTAATAAATCCATATACTGATTAATTATTCTATATTAACCAATTTCAATTTATTACATATAATTTCACCATTGAATACAACATTTGGTTTATTTCCTTATTTACGATTTCTAACCAAATTAACTTTACAATTATTCAAATTAATTGAGATTACACTCAAATAGTCATTGATCACCTTAAATTAAAATTATTAAATTTCATTCTATTTAGTTTCTCATTAGTAAATAATAAAATTTATTTTCTTCCAATATTAAATTAAAAAATCTTATTAAATTTAATATTTTAATTATCGGAAAAATACGGGTCGTTACAGCCTTTTCCATTGAACCAGCTACAATATCTCATTTCGAACATTTCTAACTTAAAGATTCTTAACTTGAATTTATTATTGATATATTATACACAATACCACTTATGAAGTTTGAGTCCGAACACTCCTCCATAAGGATTTCGTTGTTTTTGTAAATAGTTCTCTAGTATTTCATAAATACACGAGAACATCTCAAACAACCATTTAGAGATATCAATTTAGATTTGATATTTGCTTCATGTATGAAGCACATAAACAAATCATGATATCATAGACAATTTAACATGCATGATAATTCCTATTGCCAATGCATAAGGAATCCATTGTACATGTTCCGTATTAAATATTTTAATAAGGTGTTGTTGCATATATATTTGGGACATTCCCAATATCTTTTATACTTAATATAAATCCAACATTGAGCATTAAAACAACTAAGGATGATTTTAGCATAGGTACATCGTTTAGAAAATCAGCAGTATGTTGTTTACTTATAGTTTAGAAATATCAATGTACCTTTTAACGTTCTTTCTTATAAACACACGCTTCCTTTGCATTTTGATTGATAATCAAACTATTTTATATTTCTATCAAAATACTTGTTCAATGTTGATGCTTGTAAAATGATATTTTCATATCATTCCTTGGATCATATCCAAAAGCCCACAAACTCAATATCGCTCCTGCTGACGTTGAGACACTTTCATTGTTATGTGTAAACAGACTAGTCTAAATCTATATTCAAAGCTTTCTGCTTCAACACATATATACCAAACATAAAGTCATAGTAAGTTATAATTTAGTGAGAAAAATTCGAAACAACTTGAGCACATTGAATGGTGAATATGTTATGTTAATTTCAACAATTAAAATTCATGGTAATATTCTTATCAATGTGGCTCATTTGTAATATCCCGGAAATTTTGACAATATCAATTTAATAATCTGTTGAATAATTAAATTGATATGGATAATCTTTGATAATAAGATTTGAATTTAATTTAATAATCTGATTAAATTAGTATTAATTGATGATTTTATCTTTTAAAAGTTAATAAGATATTTCTATTTGAATATATATATTTATTTATATATATTGTAAATAGAAGCTTTGGTAAATTGGAAATTTATATTTAATTTAATCTGGACTTTTCAAAGATATTTAAATAAGTAATTTTATAGTTTTAAAATACTTTAAGTAAATATTTAATTGTTTAAGAGATATTCTAACTTAAGTTTAAATAAATAAGATTTACAAAAATTGGTTTGTTTTATTTCTTTTTAAATATTTCTTGATAATATAATCTCTTGTTTAAATATCAAATATGTTATTTTCAAATAATAAGTATAATGTATCATTTTTAATATGTATGAATTTTAATGCTAAAAGGAATTGTTATTTTAAATGGAATAAATAGTGTATGTAAATATATATAACTTAACTTTTAAATTGAATCTTAGGATTTAATTTTATTTAAACTTGAATTTAAAGTTTTGAAATTCAAAAGAATATATATTTAAATTGTTTTGGATTTTATAATATTTGTATAAACTTTTATTTATAAATGTAATTAGCTTTTGTTTCTCTTTAATATATATAGATAAGTGTTTAAATAAATAAGAAAAAGGCTTTTTAAATAACTTTTAAAATAAATAGAAATATGAGTAATTACTTATAAGACATGTGTCATTTATCTAAAGCTTTGTAAAACATGTGTAATTAAATAAACAATTGTATAGGACAAGTGTCCTTATTTATTTTCATTTTCTTTTATTTTATAAAATCAAAAATATACATGTATATTAACATTTGCATTTCTTCATTTCCCATTCTTTCTAATCTTCTCATTTTTTCAAAAACCAAGAGAAATCAGATTTTCTCTCTATTTCAAATCTGAAACAAATCAGAAATTCAAATGCCTCAAACCAAAAACTAAATTCAACAATTTGTAAACAAGTTTCCAAAATCAAATCTCAAGTCAGTCTGCATTTTTCAAAACCTGCAAACATCTTCATTTTCCAATCTGGAATCAACTCAGAGCAACTGATGCATTTTTCATCTCTGGAAGCAATTCAAACTGCTTGCAGTCATTTTTCAACTTGGAAGCCAACTTGCATGTAGGTTTAAAGCAATCTAAAGCTCCAGCAACTCCAGTTTTTAAATCAATGAGGCATTCCAGTTTAAGATTCCCAGTTTCAAAAACTATTTCCAAAAGATAGGCTCTGCCTCTGTTTCATCTTTAATCAAGTGAGTAACTTTTAAACTTAAAGTAAAATAGGGTTGCATGTTGAATCTCTGTGACATATATATGTATTGATGTATGAATAAGTGCATTCTCCTGTTTGGATATATGGATGTATTGTGTGCATGTATGACAGTGTACTCAATTATTGTTTTGTCTGCCCAGGCTAAAAATTTTATTTGAAATTTCTCAACACTTAATCTAGCTGTTATTAGGACTAAATTTATAAACAAAAATTGTTTGTGTGATCATAAGTTTGAGATTAAAATTGTAATTAAGTTAAAATAAATACAAACTCCTTCTGGAAACCAAAAATGAACTGGAAACATGTGTTTTGTTTAAAACTTAAATTCTTTAATTTATTAAACTTAGATTGTGATCTGAAACCTTAACTGGAAATATGATTTTTAAATCAGAAAACACAATTTTTAGTATAGGATTTAGGGAGCAGTTCTGGTTTTAACAAAAAGAGGGAAACTGGTAAATCCTGGTGATCTTGGAATTGTGGAAGCTTGGGTTTCTTCGTGTTGATGGAGGAGAGTTAGGAGTTGCTTAGAAAAATGGATATTTGTGATAAAATTCATCAGAGAGGATGCGACAGTGAAAATCCTTTTGGAACCCTAGTTAGACTGGGTTAGTTTGGTCGATCGATTACGTCTTCTATAATGGTTCGAGTGATTCAAGATTTTGGGAATTGGTAGTTTGGTCGTGGATGAAGGCGAGGCCGGAGAGGTTGGTTGTCAGGTGGTCGGAGCGGCAAGTTTTAGCTGTTGACAGGTTTGGGATGGTGATGTGTTGGCATTTCCAGGTTTTGGATATAGGCTCGTTTTTGCTTTCGAGTTCGTTTTGATGATCTGATGATCGTGGGATGGTGCAGAGATGATTGTTGATGTGGGGAGGTCACCGGAGGTGGCTGGCGTCAGTCGGAGAGTGGTGCACGTGCACGCGGTCATGGATACATATCTGGGTGAACTCTGTTATACTGGAGAAGGCAATTCGAGTTTCTTGGGTATTGTTTGTGAGAAACTCGAAGTTTTGAAGGGTGCGACTCGAAGCTAATTAGTTTGGTCTCGAGAATCTTTAGTGTTGCCAGGTTTTTAAGAAACCTGTCTGTTTCAATTTTAAACTAAAGTTAAATTTGTTAAAGTAATATCTTAACAGGGTTTTAAATCAAAGATTTAGTTAGATTCAAGTTAGTTTGAATTTTAGATTAGATATAAATAAGTTATAAATTTATATGTTTTAAATAAGTTTTAAATGGTAGTTAGATTTAAATGTTTGAAATTAAAAAGGAAATTGGTTTAAACTCTTTTTAAAATTCTTTTATAAGAGATAAGGAATTTTTAACAAGTAAAAGTTTTTAAATTGTTTTAAAAACTTAGTTAAAAATAAATTGGTATTCATTTTAAATACAGAATTTAAAATGAAATTTAAAAGTAGATTTGAAATGGATGTTTCAAATATGAATGGTAAATGATAACTTGTTTATCAATAAGAATAAAGTTTATCTTAAAATAATTAAAGACTTGTGTTTATTTAATTTATTAGGAGATTTAATAGATAATTAATTTAATTTGATTAATTAATCATTTAGATTAATTAAATAAATAATTAAAGGATTAAACTAATTTATTTATGATTAAGATAAATTAATTAGGGATGATTAATTTATAATTGAGGATTATAAATTAGAGTATTAATTAATGGTTAGGAATTAATTAATAAGTAATTAAATATTAATTAAGTTATGGTTAACACTTAATTAATTTAGTAATTAGAGATTAATAAATTGGTTATTAAGATTTATTAATTTAGAATTAATAATATTAATATAAGTTAATTACTTAAGGAAAGTAATTAAATAATAGTTAATGAAGTCATTAACTATGGGTTATTAAATAATTAATTAATAGGATTAATTTTAATAGTTAATTAGATTAATTAATTTGAAGATAATCAATTATAGAATTTGTTTAAATGTAATTACTTATTGGAAGTAATTAAGAATTAATTACATATTGTAATTAATTTAAGTTGATTTGATTTAGTTTAAGTTAATTAATTAAGTTTAATTAATTTAGGATAATCAAGAGATGATTTGATAATAATTACTTAATGTAATTATTAAAATAAGATTATTTAGGGAAGTAAATAATAAGATAATTACTGGAAGTAATTAGTTGAATAAATGATTTTATTAATAGAAGTAATTTGAGTTAATTACTTTGAATAATTAATCAAGGGATTAATTAAGAAATTAATTAAGGAGTAATTAATTTAGTTAATGAAAGTAATTAAGGGTAATTAATTACTGATTGAAGATTAATCAAGGTGATTAATAAATGTTGTTTAATTAAAGATTAATTACTTAATGTAATTAATTTAATTGAGAAATTAATAATTAAGTTGTAATTAAGGATCATTAATTAATATAATTAATGATGTAATTAAGAATTGATTAATTAAGTAATAATTAATAAATGAAGTAATTAATTAATGTAATTAATTAAGGATTAATATAATTAAATATAGTTGATTAACTTAATAAATTTTAGTTAATTAATTAATGAAGTAATTAAAGGTTAATTACTATAAGTGGTTAAGGATAATTAATTTAAGTAATTAATTGAGAATAAATTACTTGAATATAATCAAAAGATAATTAATCAAGATGATTAATTGAAATGAATTATTAGAGGATAATTAATTAATTGATTGTGATTAATTAATGGTTAAGTAAGAAGGATTTATAAAATGAAGTAATTAATTTAATTCAATTTAAATTAAGATGATATAAATCATTACTTATGAATGGGTGTTAGTATTGGATACTTTGCATTGATTGATATCTCTGATGAGATATATGCTGTGTGATATGGATGTTAGTTGAATTGTGATGATAATATGGATTATCTGTTATATTGATAATGTTGATTATCTATTGTAATGTTGTGAATTATCTTTCTATGTGTATAAAGATAATTGAATTGAATTGTTTTAACCTTTAAAACAACTTGGCCTTAAAAGATACGTTTTGGATTTCGATGAGACCGGGATCGGGTTTCCGTATACCGGATTTCCAGGTCTGGAGATCCGAATACCACATCGATCCAAATTAACGATAGGTCGTGAATCAAGTGAAGATGAAGATTCAGAGTGCAAGGGTTATTGTCGTTAACTCTGAGGGTGATTCCAAAACGAGTGTAACGAGATAATGCCTTCGGTTTCGTTCGAACCCGGAACGAACTTGTATGGATTGAATGCTTTCAGCACATCGTCAGGTGGACTGTCACGACCCCGAAATTTAAATTTATTTAAATTTATAATTAAATGAATTCTTGAGTTAAATTTATGATTAAAATAAATTTTAGATAAAAATTTGTAAATTTAATTGATAAATTGAGAGCGAGTTTCCCCGATATCCAAGTATATTCTGTATAAATCATTTGAGATTAAAATATTGTAAATAGTGTATATGTGAGTAAATTTGAAATAATATATATTTGTATATATAGGTGATTTGAATCTTTGATAAATGGTTTAATAAATAATTTAAGTTAAAATAGAAGTAAATGTTTGAAATAGGATAAACCTTATAAATATTAAAGCATAAGTATAAAATAAATTATAACAACGTATTATTTTAGAATGTCATTTGAATTTCAAGTAAATGGATTTTTAAAATAAATATATATATATATATAGGAAAATACAAGAAAAATATTAAGTAAATACAATCGTTAGAAATTAACAACATATTAAAATAGAATCTCATGTATACAAAGTAACAAACAAAATAAATCCAAGCATAAGTAAAGAAATACAAAATAATTGGTATTAAAGTAAAAACATAACAAAGTAGACTAATCAAAGCAAGTGAAATATTTGTAAACAAAACAAATACACATTCAAACCAAATAAAAGAAGAAGGTATAGGCTGGAAACAAAGAAACAAGTAGATATATAGGTGGATAGCTTGTAAAGATAGCCATCATGTTATCTCAAAACATTTACAGCCGAAAGCAAAGAGAATAGGATGTCTTTGTACAAATAAACAAAGTAAAATACAAACAAACTAGGCAAAACAAATAAATATAAGTACAACCAAACATAACTAAAACAATAAGGTACAATAGCATGTCAAAGAAAAAGGTATCAGCCGAAGTAAAGGAAAGTAAATGTCTCCAGCCCATAACTCTAAAAGCAACTTCACCCATGCCTATATTGTATAAACAAATACAATCCCTGTACAAAGCATGATATCAGCCTTCTCCCCTCATTTTAGTTCGAGCACCCTCATAACTGAAAAAAAAAATGAAAGAAGTAATATCATCTTAACCTTTCCAGTAAACACATTTAAAACTGGAGCATCCTTCATTCAAATAAAAACAAGAAAATTTAAAGAAGAGCAAGCCTGCATCTTTTCTAACAAGGGCATTAGCAACTCAAAGTTTTGAAGTTTTAAAAGCAAAAATATTTGCCAGTTTTAAAGCAATAGGGATTTCAGTTTTCAAAAGCAAGAGTATGCTCTGTACATCATCTTTACAGGTGAGTAACTTCAATTTAAACTTAACTTTAGTGGTATAGAAAAATCTGATACTTTGTTGATTGAATGAGATATACCTATATACATATATGATGGATAACTGGTACATATATACAGAGTCTCAGAATAAATATGATACAGGAAGTAAAGATTAGTTGTTCTCTGACACTTTGGAAATCAAGTTTTGATTTCAAAAATCAATTCTTCCCAAACCATTTGATATTTTGACTGGGAATCAAAAGAGTTATTGCTTGTTTAACTTTGAATTAAATTTTAAAAATAAATTCGAATTGAAATCATTTAATATTATCTCTGGAAAATAATAATTTCAAGTACAACTTGATATTTGACAAAATTCGAATCTCGCCATCTTCGAATTCAAATACATAACATGAATGTGTGTAGAAAATGATGATTTTAGCAATAAGTATCGTTACATTTGGTATCAGAGCTAAGGTTGAACTTTAGCTCAGGAGTATAACACGTTAAGTAACTCATTAGAGATAGAGTGAAGTAAACTCTAGAATGAGTAATCTCTAAGATATCCGTCTGAACGTCTCAGTAAATTCTCTTGCTATCCACTGATAGTGAGTATGAGTGCAAGAAGAAGACGAGATAGGGGACAGGGAAAAACGACTATAAATGGTCAATACCCTGCGACAGTGGAAACAATCTTTCCTATCAATATTCTTTGATTCGGTTTCAAATTCTTTTGATTGCTTCGTACCAGCTTCAGAAGAAGTTTCGGTGTGATGGTGGCTCTACGAATCGTTGTAGGAAAATTCTTACTTCGTATCCTCATTGGTTCCTTCTCAGTTTTTGATTTAAATCTTAATGAATTTGAAATTGAAAATTTTAAATTGAGTTAAATTGATTAATAGAATATGAAGCTAAAAATTGAATTATATCGATAAAACGATTTCGTTTAAAATCGAATTTGAAATTCTATTCTAAATTCTTTTGAATACCAAAGTCCGAAGAGGGACAAATTGGTATATATTCTGAGATATTCCGACTTGAATTCGGAATCCGTATCTTTAGTTTGAGGAATTATAGGAGATCGAATCTGTCTATCTCTGCGTTGTTTTCGTGCCTGCGAATTTCGAGGACGAAATTCTTTTAAGGGGGGAAATTTGTCACGACCCCGAAATTTAAATTTATTTAAATTTATAATTAAATGAATTCTTGAGTTAAATTTATGATTAAAATAAATTTTAGATAAAAATTTGTAAATTTAATTGATAAATTGAGAGCGAGTTTCCCCGATATCCAAGTATATTCTGTATAAATCATTTGAGATTAAAATATTGTAAATAGTGTATATGTGAGTAAATTTGAAATAATATATATTTGTATATATAGGTGATTTGAATCTTTGATAAATGGTTTAATAAATAATTTAAGTTAAAATAGAAGTAAATGTTTGAAATAGGATAAACCTTATAAATATTAAAGCATAAGTATAAAATAAATTATAACAACGTATTATTTTAGAATGTCATTTGAATTTCAAGTAAATGGATTTTTAAAATAAATATATATATATATAGGAAAATACAAGAAAAATATTAAGTAAATACAATCGTTAGAAATTAACAACATATTAAAATAGAATCTCATGTATACAAAGTAACAAACAAAATAAATCCAAGCATAAGTAAAGAAATACAAAATAATTGGTATTAAAGTAAAAACATAACAAAGTAGACTAATCAAAGCAAGTGAAATATTTGTAAACAAAACAAATACACATTCAAACCAAATAAAAGAAGAAGGTATAGGCTGGAAACAAAGAAACAAGTAGATATATAGGTGGATAGCTTGTAAAGATAGCCATCATGTTATCTCAAAACATTTACAGCCGAAAGCAAAGAGAATAGGATGTCTTTGTACAAATAAACAAAGTAAAATACAAACAAACTAGGCAAAACAAATAAATATAAGTACAACCAAACATAACTAAAACAATAAGGTACAATAGCATGTCAAAGAAAAAGGTATCAGCCGAAGTAAAGGAAAGTAAATGTCTCCAGCCCATAACTCTAAAAGCAACTTCACCCATGCCTATATTGTATAAACAAATACAATCCCTGTACAAAGCATGATATCAGCCTTCTCCCCTCATTTTAGTTCGAGCACCCTCATAACTGAAAAAAAAAATGAAAGAAGTAATATCATCTTAACCTTTCCAGTAAACACATTTAAAACTGGAGCATCCTTCATTCAAATAAAAACAAGAAAATTTAAAGAAGAGCAAGCCTGCATCTTTTCTAACAAGGGCATTAGCAACTCAAAGTTTTGAAGTTTTAAAAGCAAAAATATTTGCCAGTTTTAAAGCAATAGGGATTTCAGTTTTCAAAAGCAAGAGTATGCTCTGTCCATTTCTTAAAACAAGTGAGTAACTCTTCTTTCTAAAAATTTCAACATAGTTCTGTTTGCAAGTATTTGAGGTAAGTGCATTGGTATACAAGTATGTTTCTCTGCGTATACATGAATGATGAATGAATATATATGCCTAGTTATCTCCTGCATCATCTCTCTGCCAGCTTTTCAAGCTCAAGTTTTAATTCAAAAAAAATCAATTCTTTTGATTCATTTACTTTTTGTATTGGTGATCAAAACAAAAGTTGGTTGTTACCTAGTATATTAAGGTTTAAAAATGTATACAAGTTAAAATAACTTGTTAAGGTTCTGGAAAAGCCAAAGAACTGAGAAACATCATCATATATACGAAAATTCGAATGTCTTAATCCTCGAATTCAAATATACAATTTGAATTCTTATACCTTAATTTGATTTTTAAGGCAAGAATAGGAATTTTTAGATCACGAATTCAAGAGGGATTGGGTTTTGTTCGAATTTCATTGTTTGAGGAAATCCTGACAAACACGTCGAGGAGGAGGGTAGGGGTTGTTCGAGGTGGTGGAGAAGCCTATGGTGGAGGTAGGAAAAATAGGCGGAGGTAGCATCGTTGAACGGAGGCGACGGTGGTGATCATTTTTATTTGTAAACCTAGTTTTAAGGCACCAAGTTTCTTTCGTTCGTTCGTAGCCTAGGATTGATCGAGTGCTTCGGAGTTTGGAGCGATGGGAGTTGGGGGGTAGACGAGGTCTTCGCCGGAGTGTTAGGCGATACGGTGGGAGGAGCTCGGAGAACGTGGCATTGCCAGGTTTTGTGGTGGGGTCGCTGTCGAGTGTTCCAGGTTTTGAGCTTTTCTCGTTTTCGAATTTGAGGCTGATAGTGATGGTTTGATGGTCGAAGCGTGTTGCGGTGATGAAGGGTGAAATGTTGGAGGATGTGGCGAAGATCGGAGGTGGCTCCGGCAGACGTGCACGTGCACGAGTCTGAAGCCTAGCCTAGTGATGTCGTTTGGATAGAAGCGGCGTTCCAGTGGGTTTTACCCGAAGTGGTACTCGAGTAAATCGAGTAAGTGACGCGAAGAAAATCGAGTCTGGGCTCGGGTCAAATGGTTCCAGATTTTCAAGCTGAACCTGTTTTCCAGAAAATATTAAAACTAATTTTAAAAAAAAATTTAAAACCAGGTTTCAGCTGAGTGGTAAATCAAGATTCAAACAAAATTCAAGATGAATTGGAGTTGATTTGAAAATTTATAAAGTTAAAAGTTTATATTGTTTTGATAACTAAAAGTTAAGTAATTAAGTAAATTTTAAATGAAGGTTGAATTTGTAAAGTAAGAAATCAAACAGAACTTAAATTACATTGTAAACTTGAGTTTTAAATCTAACTTTAAATTCCAGATTTTTGAAGTTAAATAAAGTTGTACAAATTCAAATACCTAAATACTTAAACAAGTTTAAATGTAAAGAATTCGTTGATATGTGAATTCAAAGAGAAATTGATGTTGAACTCTTTTACATTTCCTTTATAATAAAATATTATTTATCGTGTAAATTAAGGTAAATAAGAATTCATTGCAAATCTTAAATTTAAATTAAGATTTAAAATAAAATTTGAAATCAATGCTTTCAAGCATATTGTAAGTAACAATAATTAAATCAGAAATATAAATAAGCTTTACTTTAAGTAATGATGATTTAATGATCTATAATTCATTAATTATTAAGTAGATTTAAATGGATAATTAAAGGAATTATTAGTTGATAAAATAAATGAAGATAATAAATTAAAGTATTAATTAATAATGGTGATTAATTAAGATTTATTTAACAATTAAAGATTTAATGATTCATTAATTTAGAATGATTAGTTAATAATTAAGGGTTAACTAATAAATTTGAAAGGAAGATTTTCAAATATTTTGTAATTAAATTATGATAATTAACCCGGATAAATAAATTGATACATCTGATTTAAATTAATCAGTTGATTAATAAATTCATTTGTGAATGTATGGATTATATTGAATGATTGAATTACTTGATATCCCTGATATATGATGCTTTGTGATATACCCTGATTTATGTTGTGATCTGTAGTTTCTTTATCTGTGATATTTATACATCTGTGATCTGTGAATGAAAAGATAAGCGTTATAGTTTATATCGCTTATCAAATATATCCTGTATTTTGATCTGTGATGATTGATGTTGCACTATTGTGTGTAAAACCCCTGGACCACACCTTTACACACACAAATATGGATTTCACGTGGAAATCGGTTAAGTCACAGATAATTTAAATTTGATGTTTTGAAATTGGAATTTTAATTTCAATTGATTTTGAAATTGGAAATTTGAGTTTAAAATGAAAGCTTTTGAAATGGAATTTCAAAGATAAAAGTTATTTTGAATAACTTAACCGAGTTTTGAAAATTTAAATAATTAGATTTAAATTTGAATTCAAGTTTGAAATTGAATCCTATGATTTGAAACTAGGAATTAAAGATGATAAATGTGTTTGTATGAATTTAACCATTTTAAAAGTATAAGTTGGGAATTTGAATTTAAACCAAGGATTTTCACTCGTATGAATGAATCAGATTTTCTGAGATAAAACTGTGGTTTTAAAAGGAATAAAAGCTTTCATATAAGAAATGAAATTCCAGTTTAATTAAAGGAATTTCAAGATTTAATTGAAAAAAATTGTTTTCCAAGTTATGAATGAACTGTTTTAAAAAGCTATGAATTAAATCTGTTATCTTAACAGATTTAAAATGATGTTTTGTTTAACCCATTCGAAATGAAATTGTTTGAAAGCTATGAGTTAAATCTTTGATTTAAAGATTTAACGAGTTAAACTGAAATGGAAATCGATTTGGAAAATCTGTGAATGAATCTTTGTGAAATTAAGTGAACTTTGTGAATTAAATCTTTTTGTTTAAAAAGATTAAAATGATAATTTGTTAAACCATTTGAAGAAAGATTTTGGGTAATAAGTTGTGACTTAATTGAATTCCCAATATCCATATATTTTTAAATATTGCGCTCACTATTCGGGTTAGCCGGGAAAGGACATTTGTGTCGTATAACCCATTCCGAATAGTGATACGTCGTATATGGATGGCATTTGAAGACCGGTGATGAAGACCGGATATTTTCGAAAATGAAAGGACAACCTGTCGAATGTCTCTGCACTGAGTTTCTCCGGTATAGAGATTCATATCACTCTTTTGTGACGGGAAGTCCGGACGTGATTGGAAATTACCCGGAATTGCAAGGGCTTCGTAAGAAGTGCCTTCGGTTCTGTTCGATCCCGGAACAGACTTGTATGGTTACATGTCTGACATTACACTTTGAGATATAAAGCCGATTTCTTTCAAATACATTTCTGTTGGTGGCGGAGAATTTATTCTCTTAGCTTAACACCCTTCTCTGAGACGTACGAGCTCAGAGGTTATGTAGTTGAAATTTATCAGCGATATATCCCAATTTGGTAATGTGACATGCTGAGTGTTGCTGTGAAATGATCAGTGTTTGATCATTTGCGATATGATCATTTATTTGATCTTATATCTTTGTGATCATAGGTTGATCATTTGTTTGACCCGAAGCATGGCTTTGTGACAAAGCGTAGCTTTGTGGACGAGCCTTCGTCGAACCTCACACCCCGGAAATGGTCAAAACAGGAAGGATGCGGCAAGGTTCTAGGGAGTAGCGCCCCTTAGTGTATGTCATTCCTTCTGGATAAAGGTGGTATCATGGTATGGAGCCCAGATACTTAACCTCTGTGGTTACTGCATTATTATTATTATGTGGTTGTTGGAAATCGAGGATCCTCGGGAAGATCGGTGACGATCGGGGGATGGCATACGCGTGTCAGTAGTTACCTATTTTTGCAGAGGTAACCCGGCCTTGTGTTGGCAGAGATCTAACCGTAATGTTAGGTTATTTCTCGGGTCGTCTATTCCAGGGACGTACCCATCGTGGATAGGAAGTTCCTTAGCCTGACCATTTGTTGGAAATCCAAAGAAACAATACGAGCCTTTACGATTTCAATTGTATAACCTGTCTCCTCAGGAGGCAGCTATAGCAGGCATAATATAATGGTACCTATGCTGGCTAAGATTTATATTCTACTTTCGAAATACTTTCTACACTATGCACTAAAAATAATATCAAAAATGATTTGATTTTGCGTAGTAAGCATCTTTGACTAACATAAGAAGAAATCTCCTCCAAGTCTGCGTTTGCATTGTGTGTGTGGTGGGAGGTCTTATGGTAGTTTCATTTTCCAAAAGCATTGCGAATTGACTTTAAAATTCTCTGCTGTTTGTTTTTAAAGATAAACTGTTTTTGTTGCTCACACCAGTCCCATGACTGATCCGGAGTTTATTGTTTATTTCCTAAACTCTGGATGCTCAAAATTTTTCTACACGAGCAGTCTAGAGTTTGGTTTTTCAGATAGTCAGATTTGTAGATTTATCTGGAGCTAGTTCAGTCTTTGGATCAGACTGCACTTGCTTATCTTTCTGCATCGTTATTGGGAGTTCAAGCTATATCGGATTGCTGCTTTGGAGATGGAGATTATCCGCTGCTGGTGTTATCGTTTTCTTTTCCGCTGCTATTTCTTGTATCATATCTCTGATTGTATATAGATATTCATTGTATCATCATTGTATCTGGATATTGTATCAGATGTTGTATATCTATATTCTTTTTATTCCGCTGTGTTATTTACTTAATGTTGTTATAAGCTCCGGCGACTCGGATTTGAACGATCGAATCTACGGCATTCGAGTACGATGTAAAGTATGGATGTCGATTTTCGAGCGCGAAAAATCCGTATCGTTACATGGACGATGAGCATTCTAAGATAGATGTGTTCTATTTAAAGGTAATCGTGACCTCAAGCCTCACAAACCGGGAATGGCTAAAACAGGGGAGGTGCAGCAAGGTTAGTGGGTAGCACCCAAGTAGGACAAGGTTACCTCTGTCTAGATGTCCCTTTCTATTTTCGACTTAGTGGTGCGGTTGCTGATCCCAACCGTGAGGTATCTTGTGCGGGAATTATCCAGTAAGGGATGTTCCGACCTTGTGTTGCAGGGGATTGGGAGTGATCCTCGGTACGGTGATCTAGGCCACGTACTATGACGGGCGGTACCCCGGTAGCCCTGCCATTGTATGGAATCCAATTTCCAATAAGTGATAACGGACTTGATTGTATAACCCACTTTGTTGGCTAGTATGCTGGAATTTAATAATGTAACAATTTCAGCTATTTCATATTTATTTGAAAACCCTAGACCCTATTATAATACAATCGAATTTCCTATCAAATGTTTTGGTTAGCGTAAGGTAAAAACTTACCCATGTTTATTTGTGGGAAGTCTTACGTGATACCTTTTCTTTCAAAAGGTTTTGAAGTTAAACAAGTTTAACCTATTACTCACACCAGACCCATGTCTGACCCAAGTTGTTTATTTCTGTTTTATAAACTCTTGGGTACTCAAATTTTTACGAGTAGCCAAGGGATTCAGGTTTAGCTTTGACGAGTAATCTGGAGGAGCAATGGAGCAGGAGGCTTCAGCGTTGTAGATATAGATAGTAGTTTCCGCTGTGTTGATCTTGTTTAGATCTTTGTTTTGTATTGAGTTGTAATAACTAGACAGATGTTTATAACTGTGTAGTATGTGATGTGTAATCTGTGTAACTCTGATAGATGATGTATATGATACTATGTAATAGTTATGTGATATATTATATTTTATTCCGTTTCCGCTGTGAGTATTTGTGTTTGTTTTCTTTTCTCTTCTTCTCTTTTCTACTTCTCACCCCTTTCTTTCTTACTGTCGATGCGATTTTCCGGGAGTGGAAAGCCGGATCGTCACACATGGTATCAGAGCTATTGGTTGAGCGAATACCTAAGCTCTGGAGTGGTGTCTATCGTGAGAGAGCGTATTTGTAATTTTTATATAACTATATATATATATATATTCTACCTATTTGTTGGATTACCCATACAGGTTTTCCAATATAGGATATAAAGGTAGATAGGGTAGTGGTGTGTGTAACACGACTACCAATGGTTGGAGTCTGAGTGTTGAGGTTGGAAGTGTATCTGTCGAGACTGTAGACCCAATACCGTCTCGAGTAAGCTTTGCTGTGGTGAAGGATTTCATCGATCTCCGAAGGAAACTGTAATGGTTCGGAGTTTATCTTTGAAGTGTGGATGAGTAGAGTTGGATCTGTCGGTTGAACAGAAGCGAGTGATGGTACCTTGATACCTCAGGTAATAGTAGCTGTATGATGAGATACAGTGACGATGGATGTTCCTGAAGATGTTTTCTTTGGAACAAGATTAGGGAAGTATGTATGTTTTGGTATTGTGGCTGAGTTCAGCATGGTGTTTCTGCTTTGGTTTGGAGTTCAAGTTTCTCGAAGATCTTTGGAATAGGAAGTCCTTGGCATCAGTGTCAGCAGTGCAGCTCGGAGTATTCTGTGATGGCAGGAAGTTTTCTGGATGAGCAGTTTTTCTGGAAGTGAAGTTCAGAAGCAGCAGAGTGGATCCATTTCTTCGATAAATTGGATAAATAAGTGTAAGCTGTTCTGATTGGTAAAGAGAGAACAGTCTGTTTGGAATTAGGATGGGTTGATCGCAAAAGTGACTTGCGATTGTCTGAGTGTTCTCTTGTGTTGTCAGAGTTTTTCTGGATGTCTTCAAAGAAGTCAGGAGTTGTCCGCATCTGAAGGTTGAGTTTTCTTATCGACTGGATTCCAGGAGTGATACCAGTGGTTCAGTCTAGTTGAAGGATGTTTCCTAGAGATGGAGTTGGTGAAGCAGCTCAAGTTTTGCTGGAGTATCCGAGTTTTCTTTATGGATCAGTGAACCTTATTTCTTGAATGAGTTGTCCAGTCTGTGCTTGTGTTCTACCTCAGATCAGAGTTGAGCAGCGAAAGTAGTTTGGAGTGTATCTCTGGATGGGAGAAGTAAGTTTGGAATCTACTGACTGTTGTGAAGTAGAGTTATGTTTGGATCTCGTCCGTGTTCTGATTTGGATAAGTAATTGGTCTACTTGGTTGAATTATCAGTTTGGATAACTGGAATTCATTGTGTTTTACGTATCTCTGAGGGACTACGTGTTTGATCTATCTTTGGTTTTGGAATCTGCAGTTTTGGGAAGTTTGGTAGTTGAGTCAGACTCGTCTGTAGTCTGATATTCTGTTTAGTTCTATAAATCTAGATGAGTAGGAGATCTATAGCTTAGTAGTTTAGATTGTTTGTAGAGTGAGTATCCCGGTATATATATACTTAAGGAAACTCGAGAAATTCTATCCAGAATTTTTGTCTGGATAGTTAGAATTGTTTGTTTGGATGATTGGTTGCCATGATTGTTAGCATATGGTTGATAATATATGATTGTGATTTTAAGAATTAAAATCTTTAATAAGATTATTAAAATACCTTTGTTTAAATTTCGGGGACGAAATTATTTTAAGGGGGGAGGAATGTAATATCCCAGAAATTTTGACAATATAAATTTAATAATCTGTTGAATAATTAAATTGATATGGATAATCTTTGATAATAAGATTTGAATTTAATTTAATAATCTGATTAAATTAGTATTAATTGATGATTTTATCTTTTAAAAGTTAATAAGATATTTCTATTTGAATATATATATTTATTTATATATATTGTAAATAGAAGCTTTGGTAAATTGGAAATTTATATTTAATTTAATCTGGACTTTTCAAAGATATTTAAATAAGTAATTTTATAGTTTAAAATACTTTAAGTAAATATTTAATTGTTTAAGAGATATTCTAACTTAAGTTTAAATAAATAAGATTTACAAAAATTGGTTTGTTTTATTTCTTTTTAAATATTTCTTGATAATATAATCTCTTGTTTAAATATCAAATATGTTATTTTCAAATAATAAGTATAATGTATCATTTTTAATATGTATGAATTTTAATGCTAAAAGGAATTGTTATTTTAAATGGAATAAATAGTGTATGTAAATATATATAACTTAACTTTTAAATTGAATCTTAGGATTTAATTTTATTTAAACTTGAATTTAAAGTTTTGAAATTCAAAAGAATATATATTTAAATTGTTTTGGATTTTATAATATTTGTATAAACTTTTATTTATAAATGTAATTAGCTTTTGTTTCTCTTTAATATATATAGATAAGTGTTTAAATAAATAAGAAAAAGGCTTTTTAAATAACTTTTAAAATAAATAGAAATATGAGTAATTACTTATAAGACATGTGTCATTTATCTAAAGCTTTGTAAAACATGTGTAATTAAATAAACAATTGTATAGGACAAGTGTCCTTATTTATTTTCATTTTCTTTTATTTTATAAAATCAAAAATATACATGTATATTAACATTTGCATTTCTTCATTTCCCATTCTTTCTAATCTTCTCATTTTTTCAAAAACCAAGAGAAATCAGATTTTCTCTCTAATTCAAATCTGGAACAAATCAGAAATTCAAATGCCTCAAACCAAAAACTAAATTCAACAATTTGTAAACAAGTTTCCAAAATCAAATCTCAAGTCAGTCTGCATTTTTCAAAACCTGCAAACATCTTCATTTTCCAATCTGGAATCAACTCAGAGCAACTGATGCATTTTTCATCTGTGGAAGCAATTCAAACTGCTTGCAGTCATTTTTCAACCTAGAAGCCAACTTGCATGTAGGTTTAAAGCAATCTAAAGCTCCAGCAACTCCAGTATTTAAATCAATGAGGCATTCCAGTTTAAGATTCCCAGTTTCAAAAACTATTTCCAAAAGATAGGCTCTGCCTCTGTTTCATCTTTAATCAAGTGAGTAACTTTTAAACTTAAAGTAAAATAGGGTTGCATGTTGAATCTCTGTGACATATATATGTATTGATGTATGAATAAGTGCATTCTCCTGTTTGGATATATGGATGTATTGTGTGCATGTATGACAGTGTACTCAATTATTGTTTTGTCTGCCCAGGCTAAAAATTTTATTTGAAATTTCTCAACACTTAATCTAGCTGTTATTAGGACTAAATTTATAAACAAAAATTGTTTGTGTGATCATAAGTTTGAGATTAAAATTGTAATTAAGTTAAAATAAATACAAACTCCTTCTGGAAACCAAAAATGAACTGGAAACATGTGTTTTGTTTAAAACTTAAATTCTTTAATTTATTAAACTTAGATTGTGATCTGAAACCTTAACTGGAAATATGATTTTTAAATCAGAAAACACAATTTTTAGTATAGGATTTAGGGAGCAGTTCTGGTTTTAACAAAAAGAGGGAAACTGGTAAATCCTGGTGATCTTGGAATTGTGGAAGCTTGGGTTTCTTCGTGTTGATGGAGGAGAGTTAGGAGTTGCTTAGAAAAATGGGTATTTGTGATAAAATTCATCAGAGAGGATGCGACAGTGAAAATCTTTTTGGAACCCTAGTTAGACTGGGTTAGTTTGGTCGATCGATTACGTCTTCTATAATGGTTCGAGTGATTCAAGATTTTGGGAATTGGTAGTTTGGTCGTGGATGAAGGCGAGGCCGGAGAGGTTGGTTGTCAGGTGGTCGGAGCGGCAAGTTTTAGCTGTTGACAGGTTTGGGATGGTGATGTGTTGGCATTTCCAGGTTTTGGATACAGGCTCGTTTTTGCTTTCGAGTTCGTTTTGATAATCTGATGATCGTGGGATGGTGCAGAGATGATTGTTGATGTGGGGAGGTCACCAGAGGTGGCTGGCGTCAGTCGGAGAGTGGTGCACGTGCACGCGGTCATGGATACATATCTGGGTGAACTCTGTTATACTGGAGAAGGCAATTCGAGTTTCTTGGGTATTGTTTGTGAGAAACTCGAAGTTTTGAAGGGTGCGACTCGAAGCTAATTAGTTTGGTCTCGAGAATCTTTAGTGTTGCCAGGTTTTTAAGAAACCTGTCTGTTTCAATTTTAAACTAAAGTTAAATTTGTTAAAGTAATATCTTAACAGGGTTTTAAATCAAAGATTTAGTTAGATTCAAGTTAGTTTGAATTTTAGATTAGATATAAATAAGTTATAAATTTATATGTTTTAAATAAGTTTTAAATGGTAGTTAGATTTAAATGTTTGAAATTAAAAAGGAAATTGGTTTAAACTCTTTTTAAAATTCTTTTATAAGAGATAAGGAATTTTTAACAAGTAAAAGTTTTTAAATTGTTTTAAAAACTTAGTTAAAAATAAATTGGTATTCATTTTAAATACAGAATTTAAAATGAAATTTAAAAGTAGATTTGAAATGGATGTTTCAAATATGAATGGTAAATGATAACTTGTTTATCAATAAGAATAAAGTTTATCTTAAAATAATTAAAGACTTGTGTTTATTTAATTTATTAGGAGATTTAATAGATAATTAATTTAATTTGATTAATTAATCATTTAGATTAATTAAATAAATAATTAAAGGATTAAACTAATTTATTTATGATTAAGATAAATTAATTAGGGATGATTAATTTATAATTGAGGATTATAAATTAGAGTATTAATTAATGGTTAGGAATTAATTAATAAGTAATTAAATATTAATTAAGTTATGGTTAACACTTAATTAATTTAGTAATTAGAGATTAATAAATTGGTTATTAAGATTTATTAATTTAGAATTAATAATATTAATATAAGTTAATTACTTAAGGAAAGTAATTAAATAATAGTTAATGAAGTCATTAACTATGGGTTATTAAATAATTAATTAATAGGATTAATTTTAATAGTTAATTAGATTAATTAATTTGAAGATAATCAATTATAGAATTTGTTTAAATGTAATTACTTATTGGAAGTAATTAAGAATTAATTACTTATTGTAATTAATTTAAGTTGATTTGATTTAGTTTAAGTTAATTAATTAAGTTTAATTAATTTAGGATAATCAAGAGATGATTTGATAATAATTACTTAATGTAATTATTAAAATAAGATTATTTAGGGAAGTAAATAATAAGATAATTACTGGAAGTAATTAGTTGAATAAATGATTTTATTAATAGAAGTAATTTGAGTTAATTACTTTGAATAATTAATCAAGGGATTAATTAAGAAATTAATTAAGGAGTAATTAATTTAGTTAATGAAAGTAATTAAGGGTAATTAATTACTGATTGAAGATTAATCAAGGTGATTAATAAATGTTGTTTAATTAAAGATTAATTACTTAATGTAATTAATTTAATTGAGAAATTAATAATTAAGTTGTAATTAAGGATCATTAATTAATATAATTAATGATGTAATTAAGAATTGATTAATTAAGTAATAATTAATAAATGAAGTAATTAATTAATGTAATTAATTAAGGATTAATATAATTAAATATAGTTGATTAACTTAATAAATTTTAGTTAATTAATTAATGAAGTAATTAAAGGTTAATTGTAACAACCCGCATATCTATCGATTCAATATTTAAATATTTTATTTAAATATTTTATCGTTAGTCGGATGTTAGTCCGAAAAGCTACTTTTTGCATACGGTCAAATTAGGACTCGAGACCACCCCCATTGAGTTCAAAATGACGTTTGCGATCTTTTTGAGTGTAAACATCGATATGTTTGGAGATAGTGAAATTTTCAACATTTTTTTCCCGCCTTTGACTTTGGTTTGGACTGCACCCCTTTAGTTCAGCCCAACCATCTTCCTCACTCTATCAAAACACTTCAAGCTTTGTCAAAAATGGTGGTGGGAAAGAGAAATTAAAACTCCCAACTCAAATTCTATTGCAAATCCGAGATTCAACATCAAATTCAAGTAGAAGATTGTGGATTCAAGCCTTGGGTTGCTTCTCCTTGCTTTCAATCTTCATCTTCATCAATTTCGTGGAAAAGGTGAGATTTTTAGTCTCACATCTTGCTTAAATTGTCATTGGACTGTTGGGAATGATCCCCTATTGCATTTGCATCAACATTTGCATTTGGTTTGGATTGGATTGGCGAAAAACTTCAATTTTCAGCGTTTTGGTGATTTTTCTGGCCTTAAGTCGTTTCTGGCCTTCGCTGAGTCGTCCACGAGTTAAGTCTAAGTCGTGAGTCGTTCACGAGTTAAGGGCTTAAGTCGCGCGCGTGTATTTCTGTTCGTCTGGCCTGAGTCGTTCACGAGTTAAAGGCCTGAGTCGTTCTCGAGTTAAAGTGTTAAGTCGTTCTGGGTGTTCTGCCTTCGCTAGGTCGTTCGCGAGTTAAGTGATAAGTCGTAGCTCGTATTTGAGCTTAAGTCGTAGCTCGTATGGCTCTTAAGTCCTAGGTCGTTGGCTTTTAAACCGTTAAGTCGTATGACCTTAAGTCGTAGGTCGTCCCCGACCTAACTCCACTAGGTCGTTCCAGCCTTAGCTCGTAGCTCGAATAGAGGCTTAAGTCGTAAGTCGTTCGCGAGTTAGTACTTGGTCGTTTGACCTGTTTTTCCCTTAGGTCGTTCGACCTGTTCTTCTGCTAAGTCGCGTGGCATTCTCCACTTAGGTCGTATGACCTTATCCCTTAAGTCGTAAGTCGCTTGCCTCCCTTAAGTCGTAAGTCGTTCGCGAGTTAGTACTTGGTCGTTTGACCTGTTTTTTTCCCTAGGTCGTTCGCGAGTTAGTACTTAGTCATTTTACCTGTTCTTCAGCTAGGTTGCACGGCAGTCTTCCCTTAGGTCGTATGACCTACTTCTCCTTAGGTCGTTGGACCAGCTTGCCTTCACTAAGTCGTACCGTGACGGGGCGCTGCCCCGCACCCCGCCGTGGGCGCTGCCCCCTGGACCCCCGCGACCTGACCCCCGTATAACTCTGCGTAGGCAATCTCGTCTGAAAAACATTGATCAGAATTTCTACTTTGATGGTTTTGGGATTGACTTCTTTGGACTTTACTCACGTCTTCGAACGTGAATTGATTTGTTTCTACAATCGTTTTATGACTTGTCACTTTAAAGATATATGAAGGTTTCAATACTAATAGTAAATATCAAAACTCTTTCATCAAAGCGATTTCAACACTATTTTAAATATCAAAAGTTCGTTTCCTCAAACCGATTTTCAATCTACTAGTATATACAAGCCTTTACTTCACTCGAATGAGAAATCGACTTAAACGACTTAGTAAAACGAGTGGTATGAAACGCTTGCGTTCACTTCGTCGGTTAGCTCTTGGACTTGTTCGATTGAACCCTTTTTGTGACAATTTCCTAGTGAAGATTTACAGCTTGTTCGTAAATATTTAAGTTAAGCAAGTGGTTATGGGACATGAAGCTAAACTCATATATTTACTAGCTTGGTGTGATTGACACTTCCTTATGATCATGACGATCATTTTTGTGATTTAGACTAGCGATTGAGCGATGTCTCTTTGTCTACGTGGGAGACTATACCCCGATCATGTGATATTTCTCCATCACATTTCTAGGGTAGCACCCTACGGTCTTCGGGCCATTCCTGTGTTAAAATTTAATGGATAGCTTCCATGAGATAGCTTCTCGTCATGTGTTTACGCGTAGGTGAGTTTTCATGCTCCCATTCATGTGTTAGGCCTCCCCCCCTCTTTATGTGTTTTCTGGATTTCTGATGATGATTTTTGGAATTTTGTGCTTCACCATTTTTCATGATTTTCATTGATATGATATCAGTTTTTGTGCATTGGTGAATTCATGTGTTATTGACTTGTTATGAATACAAGTTTAGGGTATGATACCCTACCTTATCTTTGAGAAGATTCTTGTGATATTGATTAATCTTTTGTTGATTATCATTTACATACTTATAGTAGTATGTCGTAATAGTTATTTCATGTTCATGTCATGCCATTCACTTTATACCATATCATCTGATATTTATAGTTAGACTGATCCGTTTATTATTTTCTTATAAATAATACTCGGGTCAGACCGAGATGTTACAGGTGCTTCTGTTTGACTTCTCTTCAGGATATTTTGACTTTTGGCTAACTTCATAGATTGTAGTTTTTGGATGTACACATTTGAGATATAGACTCTATGTTGTGTACTTATTCTTTTGTATAGCACGTGATGCTATTCTTATTGTATTATCGTGGATCTTTCTGACCACTACTCTGATGTACACTTTCATGTGTTGTATATTTATTCATATCTATTTCCGCCTTTGTGATATGAATTGTCGGTGACTGATTTGTGTTACGTGTATTTCTATTTTTGTTTCCGAAGATCATATATAGCCACCGTGTGATAGCTTTGTGTTTGTATCGGTACGTCGGATTTCCTCCTTAAAAGATATGCATTCTATTCTATCTGACGTATCGGTGCTCGCACAAAGAAGTTACATGGATGGTCGCTCCTCCACAGCCTTATTCTCCGCGCTAGTTGACAGCACTACATCGTAGTGTCCTTGGCTAGCGTGGGTATAGAGGTGGGGCGTTACATTAATTACTATAAGTGGTTAAGGATAATTAATTTAAGTAATTAATTGAGAATAAATTACTTGAATATAATCAAAAGATAATTAATCAAGATGATTAATTGAAATGAATTATTAGAGGATAATTAATTAATTGATTGTGATTAATTAATGGTTAAGTAAGAAGGATTTATAAAATGAAGTAATTAATTTAATTCAATTTAAATTAAGATGATATAAATCATTACTTATGAATGGGTGTTAGTATTGGATACTTTGCATTGATTGATATCTCTGATGAGATATATGCTGTGTGATATGGATGTTAGTTGAATTGTGATGATAATATGGATTATCTGTTATATTGATAATGTTGATTATCTATTGTAATGTTGTGAATTATCTTTCTATGTGTATAAAGATAATTGAATTGAATTGTTTTAACCTTTAAAACAACTTGGCCTTAAAAGATACGTTTTGGATTTCGATGAGACCGGGATCGGGTTTCCGTATACCGGATTTCCAGGTCTAGAGACCCGAATACCACATCGATCCAAATTAACGATAGGTCGTGAATCAAGTGAAGATGAAGATTCAAAGTGCAAGGGTTATTGTCGTTAACTCTGAGGGTGATTCCAAAACGAGTGTAACGAGATAATGCCTTCGGTTTCGTTCGAACCCGGAACGAACTTGTATGGATTGAATGCTTTCAGCACATCGTCAGGTGGACGATGAGTGTGACGACCCGGAATTTTTGAGCATTTGAAATAGGAATATTTAATTAATTTTAAATATTCAAAAGATAATTATTAACTTTAATTTCAAATATCAGTATTTATTGGATAATTAATTGTGAATTTAATTATCGGAATTGGGTAAAATTATTGAATCTGAAATTTAAGCCTGTTAAAATAATTTAAAGGCTTGTAAAATTCGTATTAACAATACTAAAGATAATACTGAAATGGATAGAAGTGTTGGAATCAGCTTTAAAAATGGTTTGTTATGTTTTGAAATTTTATAATTTAAATTGAATTTAAAAATAGCCTTCCGAGGCACAGTCTCGAAATTCGACGAAATCAGTTCCATTGGGTCCGTAATATTGTATTATTATCGGATTTCGAATTTCATTTTGATCGGGGTTGTTATGTGAGCGTACGGTATATAAACGTCTTGAAATAATTATTCGAGACAATTTGAAGATAAAGTATAATATATTCATTGTCCAGTCAAAACTATATCAACATCAGATCTTTTACTTTCTTTTCACACCACTGAAGCCTTCCTTTGTACGCAACATTCCATCCCGTCCCCTTGTCCTTGTTTTATAATCTCACGCAACCGATTAAAAATAAGAAATGGATGAAGCCAAGTCCTCCTTCTCTTCTTCATATTTCAGTTTTGAAAATTTAAACCAGGGTCTAGAATTTCATTTCGCCTCCACTTCTTTGTTTCGATCAGTCGAATTGTTCAAAATAAAATGAAATCAAATCCCGTCCTCTCTCCTCTCACTTCATTTTGGAAGATATTATAGCCGAGCATCTCAGTTGAAAAAAAAGGTGTAACAACCCGCAAATTCGTAGCCATTAATTATCGGCACTAGGTGATTAAATCGTTCGCCAATTCTTATCGGAATTCTATCGAGTTGAGATTCTTTTATAAAAATTGGTGAGAAATTGTTTTGGGCTTTAAATTTCTTTGGCCCGTTCCTTTTATCTTTGCTCTGAAAAAAATAAATGGCGGCTTTGTTCTTCGTTTCTTCGATCTGAAAATTAGGGCTTTGATGTTTTCTTGTCGTCTGATGCTTTGTCGAGCTCGATTGCCTTGAGATAGTTTCGTTCTCTTCTTCGCTTGCTCCTTGGGACTCTGTTACCAATTGAAGCTTCTGCTTCGATCTTTGATTTGAAAATTTGAGCTTGGCCTCGTCTTCGTTCCTCTACGAATTAGGGCATTCTCAATTAGCTTCGTCGATCGTCTTCCCCTTTGCTCTCTGAAGATTAGGGATTTGCGAATATTCGAAGGCGTCGTTCATTTGGTGCTTGCGACTCCTTCTCTCGAGTTCGTCCCCGCTTCGAACGAGGTGAGTTGCTCACATCTAATTCTTACTTCAGATGCTTGGTTTTCTTGGCTATTCGATTTCGTTTAATATTGAGATTGATTACATTCGAGACTCTCGCGTTTGAACTCGTGTGTTGCCTTTGGTGTTTCTGTTCATATAGGGTTTGAAGCCCTTATTTTCGTTGTGGGTATTTCATGGCTTCGCCTGATAATTCTATGGCTTGTTGTTCGATTATTTCTGAATACTCGTGATTTTCCTGGCTTGTTTATATGAGTATATATGATGATTTCTTGGTTTTCTCGGCATTGATTTAGAACTTGGTTGACACCATGATTTCCACGGCTTTGATTTTGATTTTTGGCCATTACTGCAGTTCGATTATTTCACGTTGTACCGGTCCCTTTTTCGTTGGTTACTATTACCTCTTGACAGCCTCGAATTGCTTGATAAACTTTAGTGCTTTGATTTAATTGTTGTCAGTATACAGAGGTGTTGTTACCACTCACAGCTGCATTGCTTCATTGATAGTGTGGTCTTGAGTCAAATTCCATTAGCTTAATGTCATCATGCCATTATTCTAGAGTCTTGTACATTTGGGCTTGCATTGGTATTTAGTTGGAGTTCATGTAGAACAGACTGCATCGTTACTGCCTTTGTTGGGATGAGGATACATACGTGTTTGGGTCTATTACATTCACTGCTACAATCTGCATTCATGTAGCCTGGTGTTGTGTCATATACTGATGCACTTTAACCCAATTTGAGTTAATTGTATTCATTACTTGCCTGTTACATTAGCAGTGTCTTGACATCTAGGTCTGCACTCTTGCATTAGATAGTTGCCTGTATTCGAATCTTGAGAAGTGCTGGCTACCCTTGCACACGGTCACTGCCTTGTATTTGCAATGCCTTATTGTCACTGTCTTGATTGGTTTCTGTCGTATTGGTATTGCTTAGCATTTATTGGTCCAGCCCATTGCTTCACTCGAAATCCAATACTTCACCATTTCATACCACATCATTTTTATCACTGCACTATTATTTGCATATAAACTTGGATTCAGGTTGTACTTGTCGCTGTTTTGAGTCTGACATTTAGAAAGTTTCCATCTGTAGCCTACATTGTTGCCAGCTACATTCCATTGTCACCTGTGACATTACTTTGTATTAGAGTCTGTTGTTTTGGAGTTTTGTACTGGTGCCCTTGACTTGCGCATATGTGTTTGTTCTTTGCCTCATATCTGATGTTAAGGCCTTGCCTTCGTGGTCTGCATTTGCATGCCTGCCACTGATCGTAGGTCGAAGCCGTTCATGTGCTCGACTTTGACCATTTACTGTTGCATTTACATTTCGAGTCATGTTGACATTGTGGTGACTGTAGTATAGTTGCAGTCTGCCTTTGTCTTTATACCTGTTTGCCACTGCAGTGTCATTGTGGTGGTGACTTTATATTCTGTTGTGGCGAGGCGGTGCACGCGTGCGTGCACTGCAGCCACACAGAATTGACAGATTTTAATCGATATCTCTTTTATTCTTAATTCATCGACCTATTGCGTAATCCGTAGGCTGTATTGGCGAGGCAGTACACGTTAGCGTGTACTGCAGCCAATTAGCATTGATATTTTTAAATTGACATTTCAATTGCGTAAACTGCTTTGGATTTCTGTTTTGTGGATTAACACTGTTTAGTGTTATTTCTGCCGTTATCCAATTCTCGTATCGAGAGTTGGATATACGAGATTTCTGTGACTGTCATCTATATTGAGATTGATTATTATTGCTTCTATGCTCTAATAACTGATTTTGAATTAGACTGATCCGGGTATTATTTTCTTTTGAATGTAATACTCGGGTCAGACCGAGTATTTACAGGTTGTAGATTTTTAGCTTTGGGTTGCTGCTAGAGCTATGAAGACTTTTTATATCATTTGAAGTGGTCTTCGTCCTTTTGAAGTAGTTAGTGTGTCTGTTTTAAGATGATAATGTATTCATGTATATTAGTCGATAATGTACTTGTATATATAACTTCTTGAGTCGACAATTGTAGTTGTATCATTTGTATTGTGTCAAATGTATTGTAACTGATATCAGTTATTGTATATATGAGACTTTTCGTTCCATCTGTATTCCGCATTTATGTTATCTGTGTTATTTTTATATTTATTGTCCTAAACTATTATAGCCACTGTGTAGTAGCTTTGAGTTTGTATCGGTATGTCGGTATTCCTCTAAATATGAAATGCAATGTTTTATGATCTGACATATCGGTGCTCGCACAAGGCAATTACATAGATGGTCGCTCCTCAACAGCCTTATTCTCCGTGCTAGTTGACAGCACTACACCGTAGTGTTCTTGGCTAGTGTGGGTATAGAGGTGGGGCGTCACAGCTTGGTATCAGAGCGTGGGGTTTAGGACAATTATAAAACATAACTTAGATGGAGCATATGTTACAACTATTTGTCGATGTTTTATCTCTCATCTTTACATATGATTATTTTTGACTGTTAGGTATGAATTCCTAACGCTTATTTTTGTGTTTTCCTAATCTGGATTTCCCTTCGACTTCGGTCACTTTGTTTTTGAGAAATTGCTAATTTCTTGATTCTCAAGACTCTGATTTTGTTTGCCGTTGGTTTCTTTGATAATGATGATTGATTCATTTTATACTCGACTGCGGCTATTAATTGTTGACTTCGACGTTGACTTGATTCTTACTTTTGTTGAAGTCATTTATGCATTTCTGCTCGATTTGCTTTGTTTTTCCAGTTGATAATCGATTCTTCTTTTCTAATTAGTTGTTATCACCTTTGTCGATTTTGATAACTTCTATCTCTGGAATTTTTGGGTATTCCTACTTTGATGAATTTGGAATCGAATTCTTTGGATTTTATTCACGTCTTCGAATGTGAAATTTTAGTGAACTGACTTGGTTTCCTAATTTAATCGATTCTTGATCATTTCCCCGATTTGTTGCTATCATTTATTAGCAACTTTGATGACATTTTCTTCGGGATTTTTGTGAACATACTTTCTGATGGATTCAGTATCGATTTCTCTGGATTTCATTCACATCTTCGTATGTGAATTCTTGTGATTGATTGTTTCTACAATCATTTTTGTGATTTGTCACTTTAAAAATATAAAGGTTTTCTATACTAGTAGTAAATATTAAAATCCCTTTTTCCAAACGATTTCAAAACTATTTTACTACAAAGTTCTTTTTCTTGAACCATTTTCCAATCTATTAATATATACAAGCCTTTATTTCACTCGTATGAGAAATTGAATTAAACGGCCTAGTAAAACAAGTGGTATGAAACGCTTGCGTTTACTTCGTCGGTTAACTCCTGGACTTGTTCGATTGAACCCTTTTCGTGACAATTTCCTAGTGAAGATTTACAGCTTGTTCGTAAATATTTAAGTTAAGCAAGTGGTTATGGGACATGAAGCTAAACTCATATATTTACTAGCTTGGTGTGGTTGACACTTCTTTATGATCATGACGATCATTTTTATGATTTAGACTGGACCTCATCGGTGTGATTTCGTCTCACACATATCTCTTGGGCTTTGAGGATTGTCTAGACACCAGTGTGTGATTTCGTCTCACACATATTGCACGGTTAGACTAGGCCTCATCGGTGTGATTTCGTCTCACACATATCTCTTGGGCTTTGAGGGTTGTCTGGATACTCTTTGTGTGATTTTTATGATTTAGACTAGCAACTGTGCGATGTCTCTTTGTCTGCGAGGGAGACTAAACCCCGCTTTGTTGTAGGGTAGCGCCCTACGGTCTTCGGGCCATTCCTGTGTGAAAATTTAATGGATGGCTTCCATGAGATAGCGTCTCGTCATGTGATACCGGTCGGTGAGTTTTCATACTCCCATTTTTGTGATAGGCCTTTCCCCTTTTCTTTTTATGATTTAGACTAGCGATTATGCGATGTCTCTTTGTCTGCGAGGGAGACTAGACCCCGCTTTGTTGTAGGGTAGCGCCCTACGGTCTTCGGACCATTCCTGTGTGAAACTTTAATGGTTAGCCACCATGAGATAGCGTCTCGTCTTGTGAAACCGGTGTTTTGGAGTTTTCATACTCCCGTTTTCTGATAGGCTTTTCCCCCCTTTTTATGATTTCTGGATTTCTTGTGATGATTTCTAGAATTTGTGCTTCACCAATTTTCGTGATTTCTATTGACAAGTTTTGTCAATTTTTGTGTATTGGTGAATTCATGTGTTATTAACTTGTTATGAATACAAGTTTAGGGTATGATATCCCTTTCTATCTTTGAGAAGATTCTTGTGACATTTTGATGAATGAAAATTCATTTGGCATTATATTTTGATGCCAGTTATTTTGATGAGATTTTGACATGTTAACTTCAATACTCGTCAATTTTGAAATGGATTTACAAGCGGTTCTCCCGCAATACTGATATTGCTAATTTAATCACGTGTTTTCAAAATTCTTTATTTTTAAAAGTTGTTTCAAAAATATAAATTAAAATTGTTTTCAAAATTTTTACAGCTTACATTTTCAAAAGAACGAGGAAGCGATTTAAACCTTTCAGAAAAATCGAGGACTATGACCCCTTTCTTTTACTGATTCGCTTAATTCCGGACTTGTCCGTTTGAGAATGTGAAATGTTATTTTTAAAACACACAATTCTGCACTTTCAAGAAAACGATAAAGAGATTTAAACGATTTAGCAAAAGTAAGGAGTATGGAACCATACTTTTACTACTTCGGTTAATTCCGGACTCGTTAATTGAATATTTATGACTTCTGATTATCGTTTTTGATAATTAGATGTTTGTGTTTCTGATTATCGTATTTGATAATCAGATATTTGTGAAATTTGATTATCCTTTGTGATAATTAAATATTTTCCAATTTAATTATCGTCTGAGATAATTAAATATTTTTCGATTTGATAATCGAATATTTGTGTTTCTGATTATCGTTTTTGATAATCAGATATTTGTGAAGTTTGATTATCATTTGAGATAATTAAATATTTTTCGATTTGATTAATCGAATATTTGTGTTTCTGATTATCGTTTTTGATAATCAGATATTTGTGAAAATTCGATTATCGTTTTAGATGATTGAATATTTGCGATTTTGAGATTCGAGCTTCGTCTTTTTCTCTGACGATTCAGGTGAGTAATTTGATTTACTCACATTCAATTCGTGCAGTACGTGATTTCTGCTCTGATTCCTTTTCTTTCAATTACTAGAACTCGATTGATTCTAGCTTTCGATAGTCGTCTGATTTTGATTCCTTGATCCCCACGATGTTGATTCTTTTGATTTGAATCAGTCGAACCTTTTGATTTCATATCTAATACTCCCCTGCTGATATTTGCTTTGCTTATGCATTCGACATTGCCATGCTCTTATGGTTGTTACCTTTTGTCTAATTATTCCTTATGATTGCGAGGACGCAATTTCTTTAAGGAGGGGAGTCTGTAACAACCCGCAAATTCGTAGCCATTAATTATCGGCACTAGGTGATTAAATCGTTCGCCAATTCTTATCGGAATTCTATCGAGTTGAGATTCTTTTATAAAAATTGGTGAGAAATTGTTTTGGGCTTTAAATTTCTTTGGCCCGTTCCTTTTATCTTTGCTCTGAAAAAAATAAATGGCGGCTTTGTTCTTCGTTTCTTCGATCTGAAAATTAGGGCTTTGATGTTTTCTTGTCGTCTGATGCTTTGTCGAGCTCGATTGCCTTGAGATAGTTTCGTTCTCTTCTTCGCTTGCTCCTTGGGACTCTGTTACCAATTGAAGCTTCTGCTTCGATCTTTGATTTGAAAATTTGAGCTTGGCCTCGTCTTCGTTCCTCTACGAATTAGGGCATTCTCAATTAGCTTCGTCGATCGTCTTCCCCTTTGCTCTCTGAAGATTAGGGATTTGCGAATATTCGAAGGCGTCGTTCATTTGGTGCTTGCGACTCCTTCTCTCGAGTTCGTCCCCGCTTCGAACGAGGTGAGTTGCTCACATCTAATTCTTACTTCAGATGCTTGGTTTTCTTGGCTATTCGATTTCGTTTAATATTGAGATTGATTACATTCGAGACTCTCGCGTTTGAACTCGTGTGTTGCCTTTGGTGTTTCTGTTAATATAGGGTTTGAAGCCCTTATTTTCGTTGTGGGTATTTCATGGCTTCGCCTGATAATTCTATGGCTTGTTGTTCGATTATTTCTGAATACTCGTGATTTTCCTGGCTTGTTTATATGAGTATATATGATGATTTCTTGGTTTTCTCGGCATTGATTTAGAACTTGGTTGACACCATGATTTCCACGGCTTTGATTTTGATTTTTGGCCATTACTGCAGTTCGATTATTTCACGTTGTACCGGTCCCTTTTTCGTTGGTTATTATTACCTCTTGACAGCCTCGAATTGCTTGATAAACTTTAGTGCTTTGATTTAATTGTTGTCAGTATACAGAGGTGTTGTTACCACTCACAGCTGCATTGCTTCATTGATAGTGTGGTCTTGAGTCAAATTCCATTAGCTTAATGTCATCATGCCATTATTCTAGAGTCTTGTACATTTGGGCTTGCATTGGTATTTAGTTGGAGTTCATGTAGAACAGACTGCATCGTTACTGCCTTTGTTGGGATGAGGATACATACGTGTTTGGGTCTATTACATTCACTGCTACAATCTGCATTCATGTAGCCTGGTGTTGTGTCATATACTGATGCACTTTAACCCAATTTGAGTTAATTGTATTCATTACTTGCCTGTTACATTAGCAGTGTCTTGACATCTAGGTCTGCACTCTTGCATTAGATAGTTGCCTGTATTCGAATCTTGAGAAGTGCTGGCTACCCTTGCACACGGTCACTGCCTTGTATTTGCAGTGCCTTATTGTCACTGTCTTGATTGGTTTCTGTCGTATTGGTATTGCTTAGCATTTATTGTTCCGGCCCATTGCTTCACTCGAAATCCAATACTTCACCATTTCATACCACTTCATTTTTATCACTGCACTATTATTTGCATATAAACTTGGATTCAGGTTGTACTTGTCGCTGTTTTGAGTCTGACATTTAGAAAGTTTCCATCTGTAGCCTACATTGTTGCCAGCTACATTCCATTGTCACCTGTGACATTACTTTGTATTAGAGTCTGTTGTTTTGGAGTTTTGTACTGGTGCCCTTGACTTGCGCATATGTGTTTGTTCTTTGCCTCATATCTGATGTTAAGGCCTTGCCTTCGTGGTCTGCATTTGCATGCCTGCCACTGATCGTAGGTCGAAGCCGTTCATGTGCTCGACTTTGACCATTTACTGTTGCATTTACATTTCGAGTCATGTTGACATTGTGGTGACTGTAGTATAGTTGCAGTCTGCCTTTGTCTTTATACCTGTTTGCCACTGCAGTGTCATTGTGGTGGTGACTTTATATTCTGTTGTGGCGAGGCGGTGCACGCGTGCGTGCACTGCAGCCACACAGAATTGACAGATTTTAATCGATATCTCTTTTATTCTTAATTCATCAACCTATTGCGTAATCCGTAGGCTGTATTGGCGAGGCAGTACACGTTAGCGTGTACTGCAGCCAATTAGCATTGATATTTTTAAATTGACATTTCAATTGCGTAAACTGCTTTGGATTTCTGTTTTGTGGATTAACACTGTTTAGTGTTATTTCTGCCGTTATCCAATTCTCGTATCGAGAGTTGGATATACGAGATTTCTGTGACTGTCATCTATATTGAGATTGATTATTATTGCTTCTATGCTCTAATAACTGATTTTGAATTAGACTGATCCGGGTATTATTTTCTTTTGAATGTAATACTCGGGTCAGACCGAGTATTTACAAGTTGTAGATTTTTAGCTTTGGGTTGCTGCTAGAGCTATGAAGACTTTTTATATCATTTGAAGTGGTCTTCGTCCTTTTGAAGTAGTCAGTGTGTCTGTTTTAAGATGATAATGTATTCATGTATATTAGTCGATAATGTACTTGTATATATAACTTCTTGAGTCGACAATTGTAGTTGTATCATTTGTATTGTGTCAAATGTATTGTAACTGATATCAGTTATTGTATATATGAGACTTTTCGTTCCATCTGTATTCCGCATTTATGTTATCTGTGTTATTTTTATATTTATTGTCCTAAACTATTATAGCCACTGTGTAGTAGCTTTGAGTTTGTATCGGTATGTCGGTATTCCTCTAAATATGAAATGCAATGTTTTATGATCTGACATATCGGTGCTCGCACAAGGCAATTACATAGATGGTCGCTCCTCAACAGCCTTATTCTCCGTGCTAGTTGACAGCACTACACCGTAGTGTTCTTGGCTAGTGTGGGTATAGAGGTGGGGCGTCACAAAAGGGGTGTTCGTTCGAACACAGATAAAATGGCGACAGTCTTCATTCCTTTCGTTTGCTTTAAATCGAGATCGATTTTCCTCGTGTTCGAATCAAATCATTCGAAGGGGGGGGGCGACTTCAGTTCTAAACGAACTCACTCAGAAGGGAATTGCGAGGGGATTCGCGACTTGGGTCGTGATTCGTGGTAGAAGGGGGGTGGCGACCGCGGTGATGAGGCATGGGTAGGGACGCGCGCTCGAAGACTGGGGGAAACAGTGGTTTCGATCGCGAGTCGCGCGGTGCTCTGATAAAGACTGGCATCGATGGTCTTCAAATTAGGGTTTCGGCGAGGTCGATTGCTGTGAAGTCGGGGAAGAAGCTGAAGTCGACTTCGATGGGGTCAGAGGAGGCGAGTCGTGTGTCTTGGGTTGGCAATTTCGAGGTATACTTCTTGAAGTTTATCCAGATAACTATATTATTGAAGATAAATATTTTTTTTCGGTATGAATTTGGATTGTTAATAAAACGGAAACTATTTGCCAGTTAAACTTCAAAATAAAAAAATGAATTGTTTGATTAGTACAGATACTAATAAAATCATTAGTTAAAAATTTAACATTTATTAGCTTGAATCAAATTTATTAACTGGGAAGAGTTATTTATATATATACAGAAGATGATAATAATTATAATATACTCAGAAGATTAATTTTGTTTAAATTAACTTATTTAAATTATTTAGTTGCTTAAAGACAATTTAAAAAGAAAATCAGTCTGAAATTAAATTCCGGGTTAAAATAAAAATCATTGGATTCATTACATTTATTAAATGGAAATGGTTGTTCGGTTTATTCAAATATTAATGAAATCATATAAATTTTTATTCAAGGTCGACATCTGAAAGGAAACAAGCGAGGATGAAAATAAATGGTAATGGATGGCAAAACAAAATCAAAGGTGAGTTAATCTCACTCAGCTGAATTTTTAATTTAAATTTAAATGGTTAAATTTAAATAATTGATTGGATGATTGCATTGATTGATGTGCTATATATATATAGTAGTATATAGCAATATATACATATTGGCATATGTATATATTGGAGTTGTTGATATTCCCGCATTATATAGCGGATGAGACCCTATGCGCCGCATAATAGCGGATGATGTTTTATATAAAACCCATATACCGCGATATTCCACCTTGAAGTGGAATTGGTATTTTATATTGTGCTAACGTCTGTGGATGCAGGGAACAGGTTGGAGGGATCCAACTGGATTCCTCAAAAGTATTAGATTATTTAATATTCTGTGTTCTGAATATTTGATATCATGTGATGATTTTATATTGGATGATGTGGTTGATTTGGATTGTCCAGTATAGTAAATTATAAAATCTATGGAATTGAATTTTTGAAAAGAAATCAAGGAATAAAAGTTTAAGTAAAATAATTCGGGGAATTGGGATAAAATTTATAACGAATTGAAATAAAAATAAGGTGATTTGGAATTTTTAACAAATATGAAATAAGGGAATTTTGAATTCACAAGGGATAATAAATTTTATACTTAAGTGATATTATTTGAAGAATAAAAGAAGTTATTTTTGAAATTAAGGATTAAAGTTAATTAAAGAATAAATAAGGAGTTTTGGAAATCTGTAATCGATATTGGGAAAAAAGGGGTTTAACTCGTAATAAGGAATAAAAATCTAAAGGTTAATGTATTTTGGAATAAATGAAGTAGCAAAGGAAATTTATTTCAAAGTAAGTAGAGTAAATTGGGAAATCAATTGGAAATTGATTTAGTTGTTTAAAATTGGAATTTTAGAAGAGAAATGAGATTTTGGACTTTATAAACTGGGTTTATAAAGTAAAATAAAATATCAGGGGATATTTGAGAATATAAATTCAAGGTGGGAATTTATAAAAGAATATGAATTGGTTTAAAAATAAGTGTTGATTTATTTTTAAAGGATGTGAAGAGAAGTGTATTTCTTGGATTGCCAAGTACGTTTTTCAAAGCAATTTTAAATATAAGTTAAAAGTTCTAATTTGTTTAAAAATGCATGTTTTAGGAAATTTGATTATTTCTAAAGGTTAATTTCCAAAGTAAGTATTTTCAAAAATCTATTATTGTGGTAATTATATAAAAGTGATTTGCTATTATGTTTTAAAAGGAGAAATTTAGTTATATTATAAAGTGGTTTATTTTAAAGTATATATTTTTAATAAAGTATTAATGTAGTTTTAAAATTTCAATGTTATAAAGTATATTTAAATAAAGTGTTTTTAAATTATTTTAAAATTTAAAAGTATTTTGTACTTGGTGATTCAGTGGAAATAATTATTTGGGAAATGTATTCCGTAAGCGGAAACTGTTTTGAAATTGTTTTCAAATGAGATTTGAAAATTTGGAAATATATCTTGGAAAGATATTTGGGCAAATAAATAATGTGGGAAATTATTTATTGTGTGATGGTTGCTTGTGGATGTTAATTGATAGTTAAATAACCGACTATCAATATTGGCCAAATGCGCTGATCGTTTCGAAGAGACCGGGATCGGGTTTCCGTATACCGGGATTCTAGGTCTGGAGACTCGAATACCACTTCGATCCGGTTTGTACGTTTCGTGTAACGTGTTCGGAGTCGAAGATGGAGCAGTGAAGTGCAAGGGCTAGTCGCTACTAATCCTGAGGATATTTCCAAAATGGATGTAGTAGGAATAGTGCCTTCGGTTCCGTTCGGACCCGGGATGGACTTGTATGGACGAATGCTTTCGTGACATCGTCAGGTGGACGATGGGCATTCTAAGGGATATGTTCTGAAAAGGTATCGTTTAGCCTCAAGCCTCATCAACCGGGAATGACTGAAAATCAGGGGTTATGCAGCAAGGCTTCGTGGGTAGCCCCCACTTGAGAGTAAGGTCATCCCTGTCTAGATGTCCCTTTTATTTCGGCTTAGTGGTGCGGTTGCTGATCACAACCGTGGGGTGATTTTACTTGGAATTATCCAGTAAGGGATGATTCCGGTCTTGTGTTGCAGGGGAGCGGGCGTACTCCTCGGTACTGTGATCTAGGCCACGTACTGTGACAGGTGGTACCCCAGTGCCTAGTCATTCGTTGGAAATCCATTCTCCCTACGTGCCTTGTACGAGTTTTGTTTGTATTACCCACTTTGTGGCTAGTATGCCGGAATTTAATAGATGTAACAATTTCGGCTATTTTAATAAGTATTTGTGAATAGACACTATTATAATATCAGAGGATTTTGATAAAAAGTGTTTTAGCTATCGTAAGGTAAAAAACCCGACATGTTTATTTGTGGCGTGGTCTTACGAGATGCTTTTGTTTTCAAAGGATTTTGAAACTTTAATAATCAAATTGAGTGTGATTTTCTCATGCTGGTATTCCAGACTGACTCGGGTATTGTTTTATATGATGCTCGGGTCAGACCGAGATAAACAGGTTCAGGATATGATGCTGTGGAGCTCAGGAGACGAGCTGGATGACGATACGTACTCTCGTACTTGCTATTATTTTTCCGCTGTGTATTCAGTTGTATGTTATGGATGTTGATGTACTCTGATGATGTATTCTGATGATGAATTGTATAACCAAATATAGTTTTTGATTTGTGTAAAGATCTGTTGATATATATATTATATTTTATTCCGCTGCGATGGTTAGATTCTGATGTTGTTTTCCATTTTTCTTCTTCTACCTCTTCTTCTTAACTAAAATGGTTCGATTTTCCGGGTCTGGAAAGTCGGGTCGTTACATTTGGTATCAGAGCTTAGGCTGGCGATAACCTTGGCTCTGGTGGAAATTTTGAGAGTATTAATAGATATGAGCGCGTATTTGTTAGTGAATATAAAATGGTTTTATATTGTGTTGGTTGATTTATTGAGTGGTATATGAACCTTCGTCGGCACAGTCTGGACAACTGTATCGAAGGGGTTTCTAAACACTTAAATAGAACAGTTCGACACAGTATTGTTTTAAAAAGGGTGAATGAAATAATTTTGCCCAAATTATTTTGTATATAAAAGAAATAATTATTCGAAAATTATTATGGTTATATATTTGGATGCTTGGTTGTTAGAAAATGACCATAATGAGTTAGTCTCATTATTGAGTAGAAATTGAAAACTTATAACCTAAGTTGAAGAATAAATTTATATAACAAAATGGAATTTGAAATATAGACTATAAATGAAATTTATAAATCGAGATAAACTTTATATACAAATGTGAATTACAATGTGATTTATAATCAAATGAGATAAATTCATAAACAAATGAAATTTGTAAATGTAAATTGTAATTGTGACTTATAACTTGAAATAAAATGTGATAGAATTCCAGAGTAATGTTTGGATATAAAATTGAATGGATTTTGAATTTGAAGTTTTGGGAAAGGTTTAAATTCCTTTGGATTTAAAATAGTTTTAAAGGTTTTGGGGAAATAATGGTGATATTATTTCATGAATATTTTTGAAATTGAATTGAAATCTGTTGGGATTTAGGATTTAAAAATGTTTGAAATGTTTTAAAGTGATAAAAGCATTAAATTCTCTTTCGATCGCTGGAAAATAATTTCGGTGATGACTGCAGCATCATCGATGTCTATTTTCGAGTTTCCAAAGAGAAATTGCTACCAAACTGTTTTAAATTGGGAATGATTGTGAACTGGGTTGGTTTTGAAAATTCAAAGGGATAATTGTTGGTAAAAGCAGATTGTTTTGGAAATTGGGATTTGAGGTGATATACCAGATATGTATGAGTTATTTATGGATTCAAAATGGTTTTTGAAATAAAACCGGGCAATTGAATTCTGGGAATTCTATTTAAATATAAATGTGGAAATTTAATTGAATCAATAATATAAAGTATAGAATGAAGTTGATTGAAATAAGAAGGGAATGAAAGTTTAATTCTGGGATTATAATTATGAGATGAAAATAACTAAATGAGTAATATAAGTGGGTAGATAAAAGAGTTAGAGAACTTGAAGGTGAATAAAATATATTTGAATTTAACTTAAGATATGTTAAATAAAATTGAGAATTGGAATTGAATTAAATGTAAATAAGTTGAAGTCGAATTGAATTGGATATAAAGGTAATGTAAAATGCTTATAATTGTGGAAAGAAATTCATATTCTTAAGTGTAATAATTTGGAATTTGATTATAAAGATGGAAATGGACTTAAATGAATAGTCCTAGATCTTAAGCAAGTAAGTTAAAACTTATGAATAGAAATGAAATTGTAAGTTATAAATGGGAATCCATTACTTTGAACCATTAAGAGTTATAATTTGAAATTGTAATTATCAAATGGAAACGACTAAGATGAGCAATCTTAATTTTTAAATAAATCCAAACTTGAATTATAAAATAAATTGAACTTAAGATAATTAAGTGAAGTGATATTTGGAATAAAAAAAAAGGCAAGTATTTAATTTTAACCAGCGGAGGAACTGATTAGATAATAAATTAGTTAATGAAATTGAATTGTGAGTTAATGGAATTGGATTAGCATAGTGATGGTTTGGATTGCAAATGAAATCCAAATAAGTGAAAACAAATTGGAAATGACCTGGTTATTAATAAAATAATTCCAGATGAATTGAGTATGGAAAATAAAATTCATAATGATTGAGTGAATGAACCAATTATATTAAATGGATAAATGGATGGAATTTGATTAAATAAGAATCAAATGAAAGATGGAAATAAAATTTTAAAAGGTTGGTTAAATGGAAAATAAACTTAAGTTATTGACTTAAGTAAATGTTGAAGGGAAACTGAACTCAAACAGAAGAGTGGTTTAAATAAGTTGAGAAATAGTTATTGAATGAATTAACTTGGATTGTTTTCGAGCTAAATAAAATTCAATTTTTGAAAGTTGGAGATGAATTGAATTTAAGGAAAAAATTGGAAATGAAGTAGTAAATTGAAGTAAGTTGGAATTCATATGAAATTGGAGTTCAATTTGAATATATACACTTCAGTGGTGAAGTAGTAAATAAATATAAGAAAATTTATATTGAACTTAAGAATTGAAGAATGAAATTCTTAAGAAAATTGGTATTGGAAATATACTTAGTGATTTTGGAATGGAAAAAAATATATACTAAGTGAATAGTTGAATGAAGACTAAAACTGAAGTTGTGAAATGGGATAGTTGTGAATAAGGGGATAACAATAAAAAGGAATGTGAATAAAAGAGAATTGATATAATTGGTAATCAATTGGAATTTATACGTAAGATGTACGTATATTATTTTATTCGCATAGCTATTTGGTCCAGATGTCGAACACAGAATTTCGAGATAGTTTTATCGATCCGAATTAGGATTTTTCACTCGATTTTCGACGGCGAGCCTGGATATGGATTGTTGATTGATTCTGGATATTCTCTATCATAGTTGGTGGCTATGTAAGGAGAATGACGGTTTCTGATCAAGAAACCAGATCTGAGTCCGCACTAGGAAGTCGGGTGTACGATACTAGTTCGGAAGTGAAATTGTGTGATCGATTGAGCGATCGAATGGGATATTGCGTACGGATGATATATGTGCATCGTACAGGCTTAAGTAAAACAAATATTGGAAATTTGTAAAGGAAAGTATAAAATGACTTTGGAATTGTGATTGAATATTATTGCTTAGTAGGATATACAGGTGTATAAAAGCAATGGATAAATTGGGATTTTGATTTTAGAAGATAAAATTTAATGGCCCGACAAAAAGGTATGTATTTGAATTTCTATATGAAATTTGATTGGGTTTTTGATCCAGCCACTTGGCTTTTTGTTTTCTTTTTGAGATTGGGAGGCCGTAGAGCCATTTTGTAGTTGTACCGAGCTAGCCGCGCAAAGGAGACGCTGGCGAAATTTTTCGGAAATTTAGGGAGTTAGAAAAATTTTGAGAAAATTTTGATAATTTAAAATTTGAATTCAAATTTAGATTTGAATTGATAAGTAAGTGATATTGTTTGGGAATTATGGATAGGTTTGGTAAGTTAATAAGAGGATTAGTGTATCTTTGATAAAAAGATTTGTTTCGGCGAGTTGTTGAAACTGGTTGAATTTGGAAATTAGTTAACGGGGATTGAATCATTCTTCCTAACTAGTAATTTCGGGGACGAAATTCTTTTAAGGGGGAAGGAATGTGACGACCCGGAATTTTTGAGCATTTGAAATAGGAATATTTAATTAATTTTAAATATTCAAAAGATAATTATTAACTTTAATTTCAAATATCAGTATTTATTGGATAATTAATTGTGAATTTAATTATCGGAATTGGGTAAAATTATTGAATCTGAAATTTAAGCCTGTTAAAAATAATTTAAAGGCTTGTGAAATTCGTATTAACAATACTGAAGATAATACTGAAATGGATAGAAGTGTTGGAATCAGCTTTAAAAATGGTTTGTTATGTTTTGAAATTTTATAATTTAAATTGAATTTAAAAATAGCCTTCCGAGGCACAGTCTCGAAATTCGACGAAATCAGTTCCATTGGGTCCGTAATATTGTATTATTATCGGATTTCGAATTTCATTTTGATCGGGGTTGTTGTGTGAGCGTACGGTATATAAACGTGTTGAAATAATTATTCGAGACAATTTGAAGATAAAGTATAATATATTCATTGTCCAGTCAAAACTATATCAACATCAGATCTTTTACTTTCTTTTCACACCACTGAAGCCTTCCTTCGTACGCAACATTCCATCCCGTCCCCTTGTCCTTGTTTTATAATCTCACGCAACCTATTAAAAATAAGAAATGGATGAAGCCAAGTCCTCCTTCTCTTCTTCATATTTCAGTTTTGAAAATTTAAACCAGGGTCTAGAATATCATTTCGCCTCCACTTCTTTGTTTCGATCAGTCGAATTGTTCAAAATAAAATGAAATCAAATCCCGTCCTCTCTCCTCTCACTTCATTTTGGAAGATATTATAGCCGAGCATCTCAGTTGAAAAAAAAGGGGTGTTTGTTCGAACACAGATAAAATGGCGACAGTCTTCATTCCTTCCGTTTGCTTTAAATCGAGATCGATTTTCCTCGTGTTCGAATAAATCATTCGAAGGGGGGGCGACTTCAGTTCTAAACGAACTCACTCGGAAGGGAATTGCGAGGGGATTCGCGACTTGGGTCGTGATTCGTGGTAGAAGGGGGGTGGCGACCGCGGTGATGAGGCGTGGGTAGGGACGCGCGCTCGAAGACTGGGGGAAACAGTGGTTTCGATCGCGAGTCGCGCGGTGCTCTGATGGAGACTGGCATCGATGGTCTTCAAATTAGGGTTTCGGCGAGGTCGATTGCTGTGAAGTCGGGGAAGAAGCTGAAGTTGACTTCGATGGGGTCGGAGGAGGCGAGTCGTGTGTCTTGGGTTGGCAATTTCGAGGTATACTTCTTGAAGTTTATCCAGATAACTATATTATTGAAGATAAATATTTTTTTTCGGTATGAATTTGGATTGTTAATAAAACGGAAACTATTTGCCAGTTAAACTTCAAAATAAAAAAATGAATTGTTTGATTAGTACAGATACTAATAAAATCATTAGTTAAAAATTTAACATTTATTAGCTTGAATCAAATTTATTAACTGGGAAGAGTTATTTATATATATACAGAAGATGATAATAATTATAATATACTCAGGAGATTAATTTTGTTTAAATTAACTTATTTAAATTATTTAGTTGCTTAAAGACAATTTAAAAAGAAAATCAGTCTGAAATTAAATTCCGGGTTAAAATAAAAATCATTGGATTCATTACATTTATTAAATGGAAATGGTTGTTCGGTTTATTCAAATATTAATGAAATCATATAAATTTTTATTCAAGGTCGACATCTGAAAGGAAACAAGCGAGGATGAAAATAAATGGTAATGGATGGCAAAACAAAATCAAAGGTGAGTTAATCTCACTCAGCTGAATTTTTAATTTAAATTTAAATGGTTAAATTTAAATAATTGATTGGATGATTGCATTGATTGATGTGCTATATATATATAGTAGTATATAGCAATATATACATATTGGCATATGTATATATTGGAGTTGTTGATATTCCCGCATTATATAGCGGATGAGACCCTATGCGCCGCATAATAGCGGATGATGTTTTATATAAAACCCATATACCGCGATATTCCACCTTGAAGTGGAATTGGTATTTTATATTGTGCTAACGTCTGTGGATGCAGGGAACAGGTTGGAGGGATCCAACTGGATTCCTCAAAAGTATTAGATTATTTAATATTCTGTGTTCTGAATATTTGATATCATGTGATGATTTTATATTGGATGATGTGGTTGATTTGGATTGTCCAGTATAGTAAATTATAAAATCTATGGAATTGAATTTTTGAAAAGAAATCAAGGAATAAAAGTTTAAGTAAAATAATTCGAGGAATTGGGATAAAATTTATAACGAATTGAAATAAAAATAAGGTGATTTGGAATTTTTAACAAATATGAAATAAGGGAATTTTGAATTCACAAGGGATAATAAATTTTATACTTAAGTGATATTATTTGAAGAATAAAAGAAGTTATTTTTGAAATTAAGGATTAAAGTTAATTAAAGAATAAATAAGGAATTTTGGAAATCTGTAATCGATATTGGGAAAAAAGGGGTTTAACTCGTAATAAGGAATAAAAATCTAAAGGTTAATGTATTTTGGAATAAATGAAGTAGCAAAGGAAATTTATTTCAAAGTAAGTAGAGTAAATTGGGAAATCAATTGGAAATTGATTTAGTTGTTTAAAATTGGAATTTTAGAAGAGAAATGAGATTTTGGACTTTATAAACTGGGTTTATAAAGTAAAATAAAATATCAGGGGATATTTGAGAATATAAATTCAAGGTGGGAATTTATAAAAGAATATGAATTGGTTTAAAAATAAGTGTTGATTTATTTTTAAAGGATGTGAAGAGAAGTGTATTTCTTGGATTGCCAAGTACGTTTTTCAAAGCAATTTTAAATATAAGTTAAAAGTTCTAATTTGTTTAAAAATGCATGTTTTAGGAAATTTGATTATTTCTAAAGGTTAATTTCCAAAGTAAGTATTTTCAAAAATCTATTATTGTGGTAATTATATAAAAGTGATTTGCTATTATGTTTTAAAAGGAGAAATTTAGTTATATTATAAAGTGGTTTATTTTAAAGTATATATTTTTAATAAAGTATTAATGTAGTTTTAAAATTTCAATGTTATAAAGTATATTTAAATAAAGTGTTTTTAAATTATTTTAAAATTTAAAAGTATTTTGTACTTGGTGATTCAGTGGAAATAATTATTTGGGAAATGTATTCCGTAAGCGGAAACTGTTTTGAAATTGTTTTCAAATGAGATTTGAAAATTTGGAAATATATCTTGGAAAGATATTTGGGCAAATAAATAATGTGGGAAATTATTTATTGTGTGATGGATGCTTGTGGATGTTAATTGATAGTTAAATAACCGACTATCAATATTGGCCAAATGCGCTGATCGTTTCGAAGAGACCGGGATCGGGTTTCCGTATACCAGGATTCTAGGTCTGGAGACTCGAATACCACTTCGATCCGGTTTGTACGTTTCGTGTAACGTGTTCGGAGTCGAAGATGGAGCAGTGAAGTGCAAGGGCTAGTCGCTACTAATCCTGAGGATATTTCCAAAATGGATGTAGTAGGAATAGTGCCTTCGGTTCCGTTCGGACCCGGGACGGACTTGTATGGACGAATGCTTTCGTGACATCGTCAGGTGGACGATGGGCATTCTAAGGGATATGTTCTGAAAAGGTATCGTTTAGCCTCAAGCCTCATCAACCGGGAATGACTGAAAATCAGGGGTTATGCAGCAAGGCTTCGTGGGTAGCCCCCACTTGAGAGTAAGGTCATCCCTGTCTAGATGTCCCTTTTATTTCGGCTTAGTGGTGCGGTTGCTGATCACAACCGTGGGGTGATTTTACTTGGAATTATCCAGTAAGGGATGATTCCGGTCTTGTGTTGCAGGGGAGCGGGCGTACTCCTCGGTACTGTGATCTAGGCCACGTACTGTGACAGGTGGTACCCCAGTGCCTAGTCATTCGTTGGAAATCCATTCTCCCTACGTGCCTTGTACGAGTTTTGTTTGTATTACCCACTTTGTGGCTAGTATGCCGGAATTTAATAGATGTAACAATTTCGGCTATTTTAATAAGTATTTGTGAATAGACACTATTATAATATCAGAGGATTTTGATAAAAAGTGTTTTAGCTATCGTAAGGTAAAAAACCCGACATGTTTATTTGTGGCGTGGCCTTACGAGATGCTTTTGTTTTCAAAGGATTTTGAAACTTTAATAATCAAATTGAGTGTGATTTTCTCACGCTGGTATTCCAGACTGACTCGGGTATTGTTTTATATGATGCTCGGGTCAGACCGAGATAAACAGGTTCAGGATATGATGCTGTGGAGCTCAGGAGACGAGCTGGATGACGATACGTACTCTCGTACTTGCTATTATTTTTCCGCTGTGTATTCAGTTGTATGTTATGGATGTTGATGTACTCTGATGATGAATTCTGATGATGAATTGTATAACCAAATATAGTTTTTGATTTGTGTAAAGATCTGTTGATATATATATTATATTTTATTCCGCTGTGATGGTTAGATTCTGATGTTGTTTTCCATTTTTCTTCTTCTACCTCTTCTTCTTAACTAAAATGGTTCGATTTTCCAGGTCTGGAAAGTCGGGTCGTTACAATGAGCATTCTAAGATAGATGTGTTCTATTTAAAGGTAATCGTGACCTCAAGCCTCACAAACCGGGAATGGCTAAAACAGGGGAGGTGCAGCAAGGTTAGTGGGTAGCACCCAAGTAGGACAAGGTTACCTCTGTCTAGATGTCCCTTTCTATTTTCGACTTAGTGGTGCGGTTGCTGATCCCAACCGTGATGTATCTTGTGCGGGAATTATCCAGTAAGGGATGTTCCGACCTTGTGTTGCAGGGGATTGGGAGTGATCCTCGGTACGGTGATCTAGGCCACGTACTGTGACGGGCGGTACCCCGGTAGCCCTGCCATTGTATGGAATCCAATTTCCAATAAGTGATAACGGACTTGATTGTATAACCCACTTTGTTGGCTAGTATGCTGGAATTTAATAATGTAACAATTTAAGCTATTTCATATTTATTTGAAAACCCTAGACCCTATTATAATACAATCGAATTTCCTATCAAATGTTTTGGTTAGCGTAAGGTAAAAACTTACCCATGTTTATTTGTGGGAAGTCTTACGTGATACCTTTTCTTTCAAAAGGTTTTGAAGTTAAACAAGTTTAACCTGTTACTCACACCAGACCCATGTCTGACCCAAGTTGTTTATTTCTGTTTTATAAACTCTTGGGTACTCAAATTTTTACGAGTAGCCAAGGGATTCAGGTTTAGCTTTGACGAGTAATCTGGAGGAGCAATGGAGCAGGAGGCTTCAGCGTTGTAGATATAGATAGTAGTTTCCGCTGTGTTGATCTTGTTTAGATCTTTGTTTTGTATTGAGTTGTAATAACTAGACAGATGTTTATAACTGTCTAGCATGTGATGTGTAATCTGTGTAACTCTGATAGATGATGTATATGATACTATGTAATAGTTATGTGATATATTATATTTTATTCCGTTTCCGCTGTGAGTATTTGTGTTTGTTTTCTTTTCTCTTCTTCTATTTTCTACTTCTCACCCCTTTCTTTCTTACTGTCGATGCGATTTTCCAGGAGTGGAAAGCCGGATCGTCACATCATTATATTCCAACAACATTAGTCTTTCTCATAAAGATAGATTTGCGCCTGATGGATCATATTCCTTTCAAGTACATCTACCAAAATCATATTTTTTATAATGTACCTAGAATCTATTTTGGATCTACGTATCATACCATATCATAGTATCAACACTCTTAATGGTTTAATTAAACAACCGAGGATTATATATTTTTGATATTGATAAGGAACTAATAGTTTCTATTCAATATGCCATAATACTTATTAGACACTCTAACAAGATGTGTTCATTTAGATAAGTTAATTTCATTTCATCTTATATAATCAGTGTTATCTTTGAATCATATCCAATTTAATTTTATTACCAATAATTTCTCAAAGAAATTACTTCACTATAAATTGGTACTTCTTGAAACAACAATTGTCTCTAAGTGCAATGGAATAGGTATTCATAAACATTTTATAAATTTCCATGTTTATAAAACTAGTTTGGTTTTACTTTACAAAACTTGTCTTCAAAACATAAATATGTCATCCAATGATAGTCTTTTCCAAACTTGTTTTAGGGAGATTCATTAAAGATTCCTCACATAAGATTATTACGTGCAATCATTCGACTTGCACAACCTACCAACTTCTTGGCCTAGGATGCGTTAGGGTTTCTTATATACCCTTATCCTTCCTGATTTTGTAAATTATTATTAGAGGAAATTAATTTCAACCTTTTGTATTACTCTTAAATACACTATCTTATTAAAATAAATTAACTTAATTTCACTTATAATTAATCATGCTTCATCCAACAAAGTTCGATTACTCCTTATCGTTACATCATTATATATCATAGGAAGAAGTGACTTTTGATATGGAATCTTTATTCATTTTAGGTACATTTGGAACTCTTTCTAATATGTAATCACCTATTCGATCCAACTGAATAATTTTTATTTTCTATTTCATGTTATTTTATTTACTTCTGTTTTATACTCTATAAGTCTATTTTAGACATACTATATGTGTATCAAATACACATGTCTATGTCTGCGATAACTCATCGATGAATATAACGAAGTACATGGAATCGTTTCTGTATTAATAGACTTGCAATTACATATATCAGTATGTATCAATCCAAAAAATTCATCAACTCCTATGATGCTCTCACTAAATGGGTGCATTCCATTAATTATTTGAGATATAATTAACCAGTGTCATATGATCCATAATCATATGACAAAATTATTTCTCAAAACTATGGCTTAGTTTACAATTCCAAAATAATTGTAAATAATATTAGATACTTCTGTATTTTCCAATGCATCAATTTTTTATTGCAAACACATACCACATTATAGTTTTATTTCATAATGAATATTCATAATATTCATATTGAAATATAACTATATCTATTTTCCAATTGATACCGAAAGATAGTCATTATTTCAGAAAGAATGTTCGGTATGTTTTACGAAAACAATTTTCGTACTTTTATGTAATCATTAAGTGCTACATGGCATGCATCTACTATTTCCGCTATTACTATAATAGCATACTAATTTGAAGGTCCATCATTCACTTAATATAGATTATTTATTTCATATACGACAACTAGTTCACAGTGGAGAGTTCTTTGATCAAATATCTTGAGCTCATAGAAATAAATCTCAAAATAAAAAAAAAATATACTAAAATACATTTCGGAATAGAAATCATATTTCTTATTCCATGTTAAGCATCAATTACTATACAATCCTCATTTCTTTTGTTTCTTTATAAAGCAGAAGCGACTATTCACTTTCTCTCTCCTAACTGTACCTTAAGTTACATCTACTCTTATGCATTCATTTTCCTTTCAAATGTTCAAACTATTCAAAAGAAAACCCTTACTACAATAGCATAACGAACTCTTTACAAAAGTGCATTTGATTATCCTTAATGTTTAAGGACATCAAATATATACACTTTATGTAAACCGATCAAACTGATTTCAGCAATCGAGTTCTTAGACTTATATTGTTGTTTTAGTCTAGTGTTACAGTTAACACAATACGATACCTTATTGTAATCAACTAAATTGAATACTTGATCTTGCAATACTATTTATAGCTTTATTTCGAATGAACTACTTCATCAAAATATCGTTCATTACGAACTTTGACCATTCACCATATAAAACTTATATGTGATACTATATGGATCAAATATCCATAGCCTTGTATCTCTTTTGAGTCTCATATAATGCAATACATGGTCTCAAACAAATAAACATGTAGGCGACCAAATTATAAATATATTTAGTAGTTGTAAAATCCAGTGCTTGCATGGGTGTTGTAACAGTAACATGCAAGAAATATTTAATAATAAGTGTGTGTGTCTATATATATATATTATATTTCTGTTTGTCAATTTTTAATTCAGTTCATTTGTATATTTTAATTGATAAACATTTTATCAATCATATTCAATGCACAAATTAATCAGTGTAGATTATTATAACATTATATAACAATATTCTTACAATATTAGGAAAGTTAAATGTTATCATTTCATTTTTGTAACGACCCGTATTTTTACCTATTTTAAATTATGAAATTTAATATGATTATTAAATAAAAATGGTTAGAAATAAAAATTTAATGTTTATTTATGTAATTTATTTGATATGAACTTAGATAAAATTTTGAAATAAACAACTTCGAAGATTTAGGCAATAATAAATATTGAAATGAAATTATATGTATTTAATGTGTTGTAATTAATAACTTGAATGGAATAATAATATTGAATTACTTTAAAATGGAAACAGTTGTTTTATTATTGGGATTTGCCACATAAGTAAATTTTATAAGTTAAATGACTTATATTTCCATTATAGTGATTTATGGGATAATTAAATTATTTAAATTTAATGTTGGAAATTATTTAAATAATTGAATCTTGAATTAATATGATTGAAAATGATATCAAAAATTGATTTAAATTTTATTTAAATACGAATGAAGATGGTTAGCATTTAAAATGGAATTTAAAAAGCGAATAACTAGAAATTGGAAATTTTATATTTAATTAACGTGTAAAAATAGCCATTTTGGCCACTGTCTCGGATTTCGACGGAACTAGTTTCATCGGATCTGTAATAGTGGATTATTGTAGGATTTCAAGTTTCGTAGTGATCAGACTTATCGTTTGGCCGAGCGAGCTTGAAACGCGTAGAATTCAATTTGAGAATTTAATTAAAATAAATTGATTTTTAAAAGCTATCTTCTGAATACGATCGAACTAGGTCTTGAAACTAGTTCCATTGTGTTTGAAATGGGGGTAAAACATTAGGAACGCCAGGCGGCATGCTCCATTTGGAGTTTGAAATTTCTGGCGTTTATAAGCGAGCTATTTTCTAATTTTAATAATAATAAATATCTATTTAAGTCAATCTCGTACGCTTCCTTTTCCCCCTTTCTTTTCGAATTGAAGCCTCCATGTATTATAAAAAAAAGAAATCTCAGATTCAAAATCGAAATCACCAGCTCAATAAAAAAAAGAACGATCGAAAAAAAAGGAAGGACCGATCGCGATGGCGCTTGAGCACGAGAGGGAAGGCTCGGCGTTCGATCGAGATGGTTAGGGTTTTGCGTGCTCGCGTATTGCACTGTAACAACCCGCATATTTTACGATTGTATATTTAAATGTTTTATTTAAATATAGCATCGTTAATCAGATTAAAGTCCGAAATGTCACTTTTTGCAAACAGTCGAATTAGGACTTGAGACCACTTCCAATGAGTCCAAAATGGTGTTTGTGACCTTTTTGAGTATAAACATCGATATGTTTAGAGTTGAGTGAAATTTTGATATTTTCATTTAGGGCTTTGGGTTTGGGTTTCAGCCCAATAACCTAACACCCAACCCATCTAATACCCTAACTCCCACTCCACTCCTCTTCATTCCTTCATTCCATTTCCTAACACTCTAGCTCAAGAGAAAATGGGGGAAACGAATGGGAAATAGAAATTCCAAACCCTAGTTTGATTTGGAAACTCAAGTTCTTGCTCCAAAATCAAAGAGAAGCTTAGGTAAGCATCCTTATCATCTTCTCCATCTCTATCTCTCTTCAATTTTAGAAATTCCTATAACCTAACTTAGGAAATATTTGTTTATTAGCTTAGATTGGAGCTTCTTGAGTTGAAGTTGAAGAGGAATTGGCCTTTCCTTTGTTTTAAAGCTTCTCATTCGTTGTTTTTGGGTTTAAAGGTGAGTTTTTGAACTCACATCTATGTCTATATCTTTGATAGTTGTTAGGTAGTAATTCCTAACATCTATTCCTTGTTCATTTGCTTTTGAATTGAATTGGTTTGATGAATATTCCAATTTTTGGTGTTTTGAAGTCAAATCTTTAAAAATCCTATCTTTGATGTTTGAACACGTTGTTGGGGTGTATCGAAGAGCCTATAAGGCTGGGTTGTCGCTTGGCATAAATCCCTAGTTTTCGACGCTTGTCCGATCGCTCCCGTTTGGAATTTTCGCCCCTTTTGGGGGCTAGGCTGAGAATACTGGAAACCACAATTCAGTCGACTGAACTGCAGTGTCAGTCGACTGAATCTGGGCCAGAAAACTCTCTGGCTCTATGTCAGTCGGCTGACCATATAGTTCAATCGACTGAACTGGGGACAGAAATGTTTCTGTCCCTGTATCAGTCGACTGAACTGCAGAGTCAGTCGACTGAACCTGAAACTCGAGAGTTTCTAGGCTTGTTTCAGTCGACTGACCAAACAGAATAGTCGACTGAATCTATGAAGTTTGCTTTTTGCCTATTTTAGGCTGTTTTGTATGGTTTTTCCGGTTTTTAATCGATTTTTGATGATCCGAATTGTTGCTATCATTTATCGACTTTGATGACTTCTTTTTCGGGATTTTTGGGAATATCCATTTAGATGGATTCGGTATCGATTTTTATTGTTTTAATTCACGTCGTCGAAGGTAGATTTTGGTGATTGATTGTTTCTACAATCATTTCTGTGATTTGTCACTTTAAAATTTAAAGGTTTTCTATACTAGTAGTAAATATTCAAACTCTTTCACAAATATGATTCCAACTCTATTTTTAATACAAATCTCGTTTATAAAACCGTTTTCTAATCTATTAGTATATACAAACCTTTACCTCATTCGTATGAGAAATCTAATTAAATGGCTTAGCAAAACAAGTGGTATGAAACACTTGCGTTTACTTCGTCGGTTAATTCTTGGACTTGTTCGATTGAACTCTTGTGACAATTTTCGAGTGGAAATCTACAATTTGTTCGTAAATATTTAAGTTAAGCAAGTGGTTATGGGACATGAAGCTAAACTCATTTATTTACTAGCTCAGTGTAATTTATACTTATCGATCAATGATGATCCTTTGGTGATTTAGACTAGCGATGTGCGATGTCTCTTTGTTTGCGTGGGGGACTGTATCCCGTTCTATTGAGCTTCGTCTCATTTTTTCTGGGCTAGCGACCTATGGTTTTATGGAGTTTGGTTCTTCAGTCGTAACGCTGTATTACATCGTTGTTCCGACCTATTGGAGTTCGGTTAATCGGGAGTTCGCTGTACTACGTCGTTGTTCCGTATTATTTGAGTTTGGTTCATCGGGCGTTCATTGTACTAAGTTGATGTTCCGGATTATTTGTGTTCAGGTTCATCGGGCATTCACTGTACTACGTCGTTGTGCCTGATTATTTGGGTTTGGTTCATCGGGCGTAACGCTGTATTACGTCTATGTTCTGGATTATTTGAGTTTCTGGTTCCTCGGGCGTTCGTTGTACTACATCGCGGCACCGACTCTATGGTTGGCGACCATGGGATAGCGACCCTGTCACATACCGAAATTTTCGACTTTCGAAAATTCGACATCGATACTCACTTTATCGACTGCCGAGCAATCGACTGCCGGAAACTCGAATAGTGATGGTTTTAAATAGAAGAAAAAAAAGTAGAAGAAGAAAAGAAAGAAGAGAAGAAAGAACAACAGAACAACAACAGAACAGAAACAATATCAGAATATCACATATTGCAGCGGAACAATATATAATAAATAAACACTAGTCTTTTAAAACAAAGAGCTATATCAGTTTATACATACATCAATCATCAGAGTCAATATACAACAATGGACAGTTATATAAACTTGTCCTCATACAGAATACACTGCGGAATAAATAATATCAGATACAAATACTACGTCTCGCCATCCAGCTTGCTTCCAAAGCTCCAGAATATCCAGAATATCCTGATAACATAACTCCAGGCTGCCCGTGTGGAAATTGGTGGGCACCCAGAGTTTAGAAGGGAACAATAAACTCCGAGTCAGTCATGGTGACTGGTGTGAGATCGTAAAACAGTTATTTTTCACAAAGAAAATAAAACAAATTCGCAATGCTTTTGGAAAATGAAACTACCATAAGACCTCCCACCACACACACAATGCAAACGCAGAATTGGAGGAGATTTCTTCTTATGATAGTCAAAGATGCTTACTACGCAAAATAAAATCCTTTTTGATATTATTATTAGTGCATAGTGTAGAAATCATTTCGAAAGTATAATATAAGCATAGACATTTCGAACTATGCCTACTATAGCTACCATCCAAACAGTGGGGCGCCACCATAAGTGAATGATAGGTTCTACAACTAAAACCGTACAAGTCACGTATTGTTTCTTTGGATTTCCAACAAATGGTCAGGCCAAGGAATTTCCTATGCCACGATGGGTACGTCCCTGGAATAGACGACCCGAGAACCAAACCGGATCTCTGCCAACACAAGGCCGGGTTACCTCTGCAAAAATAGGTAACTACTGACACGCGTATGCTATCCCCCGATCGTAACCGATCTTCCCGAGGATCCCCGATTTCCAACAAACCACATAATAATAATAATGCAGCAACCACATAGGTTAAGTATCTGGGCTCCATACCAAGATACCACCTCTATCCAGAAGGAATGACATACACTAAGGGGCGCTACTCCCTAGAACCTTGCTGCATCCTTCCTGTTTCGACCATTTTCGGGGTGTGAGGCTCAACGAAGTCTCGTCCACAAAGTTACGCTTTCTACAAAGCCATGCTTCGGGTCAAACAAATGATCAACCTATGATCACAAAGATATAAGATCAAACAAATGATCATATCGCAAATGATCAAACACTGATCATCACACAGCAACACTTAGTATGCCACGTTACCAAATTGGGAGTATATCGCTAATAAATTTCAACTACATAACCTCTGAGCTCGTACGTCTCAGAGAAGGGTGTTAAGCTAAGAGAATAAATTCTCCGCCACCTACAGAAATGTATTTGAAAGAAATCAGCTTTATATCTCAATTTGTAACGTCAGACACACAATCCATACAAGTCTGTTCCGGGATCGAACAGAACCGAAGGCACTTCTCACGAAGCCCTTGCATATCCGGATAAATTTCTAATCACGTCCGGACTTCCCGTCACTAAGGGTGATAAAAACATCTAAATCGGAGATCAGCCGATGTAGAGTAACTCGATGGTAATCCTTCCGTTTTCAAAAATATCCGGTCTTCAACACCGGTCTTCAAATGCAATTCATAACGACGTATCACATATTCGAAATGGGTTATACGACCCCATGGTCCTTTCCCGGCTAACCCGAATAGTGAGCGATTATTCATAAATAAGTGTGGCATTCAAATTCATCCAATTCACAACAAATACCCATTCAAGGTAATTATTGATAGTCGGTTATTTAACTATCAATAAAGATGCGCAACATCATCAGATTCCAAATAATTTAATCTTCCAAAAAATATCTTTACTAGATATAAAATTTCCATACTTAACCGTTTGAAAACAAATTTCAAATATTCACTTTTCAATTTATCTTTAAAAGATAAATTCTCAAAAACATTTCATTTCATATTGGAAAAGCATTTCCATACTTATTTAATAATAAGTAGTTCACAAATCTATTTATTTTCAACATTTGAAAATATTCAATATACTTAAATCAAAATTTAGTATATGTTTCATTCTTCAAGGAAATCTTTTATTTTAACAACGTCTATTTGAGTCAAAACGAATGTTACGTAAAACATCGTTACGATGACTCAAAATCAATAGTATAGGGATTCGGAATTAAGATAGATATATAAATCCCAATACTATATAAAACATTTCCTTTTGGAAATCATTTACTATAACAACAGTGTTATAGTCCACCATTTCCTTATTTCTCGAAAACGTCTATTTCAACAATGAATGTTGAAATCTATTATTTCGATACTTAATACATTTTAAAACATCTTTTAAAATAATTAACTTCATTTCAAATACCACTTTCCCAAAACCATATCCATTTTCCATAAGAATATATTCACTGTCCAAAATCGTGAATATACTTCACTAACCAATTTCAATATTTTCTACACATTTATATTTCAAGAATTTTCCACTATCCAAAATCGTGGATAAAATTCCCTTAATAACCCTTATATTAAATTCATCAAATTTGATTGATTTTCGGATTTATAAAACAACGTTTATAAATTCACCTTTTCATATTTCATAACAACTTCGATTTATAAATCTCCTTTTATTAACTTTTATAATTCACTTATCAAAATAAGCGATTTCGGATTTATAAACAAATTTCATTCATATCTCGTTTAAATGCCAAAATCCGATTTATTAGATAATTACTTATAAATCTTTTGTTTTACAAAAATCTATTCATTTTGTAACTTCACAATTTATAAATCTATAAATTCCATATCTTCACGATTTACAATTCTATAAATTTCATTTTTAACACTTATAAACTTGTTTTATAATTCCAATATTTTTAAATTTATAAATATCAACTTTTTAAATCTTTTAAATAAACTGTTCACAAAAATTCAAAAAAATCTCAGTTCAAACCATTTTATAAATTGCTTAAACTATTTATTTCAAAAATCACCTTACGGACATAATTCACAAAAATCTTAACTTTTATAACTTTAAAATTTTAAACGTTTATTTGTTTAAAATAAATCAATTCAACAATTCAATAAAACGTCTACTTTCAAAAATCACTTTAAAATCCTTTTAAAGTAAAGTTCGTTATTTTTAAACTTCAAAACTTGAATCCGATGATGCAACAGCACCAATTAGTCAATCACAACAACAAACATCATATATCAATATATGATAACAGAATACATCACAATATCTGTAAATAAATAAATACTGATGAGGAATCCAGTTGGATCCCTCCAACCTGTTTCCCTGCATCCACAGACGTTAGCACAATACCAATTCCACTTCGAGGTGGAATATCGCGGTATATGGGTTTTTATAAAAATATCATCCGCTTACTAACGGCGCAATAGGGTCTCATCCGCTATACGAGGCGGGAAATCAATCAATCCAATTTATACATATGCCAATATGTATATATTGCTATATATATAGATATATCCTACCATATCTAATATCACATCCAAATAGCAATCATCAATCAATAACTGAAAATTCCACTTTTAAATCGAGTGAGAAAATCTCACCTTAGCTTTTATTTTGCTTTCCAATTTAACCCGGCTCATTTCTTCACGATGTTAGACCTTGCATAAAACAATTTATACCGTCCATTAATATTCGAATTAATCGAGCTACTACATTTTTCTTTTGAAAATTTAAATTCACCGATGATTTAATTCTAAACCAGTTTCTTTTAAATAAATTTATCTAACTAACAATCTTCTTTCACAAAATAGTTTTCACTTGATAAATTTCCTTAACCAATGATTTTATTTAAACTAAAAATTTAAATTTTAACTATATATTTTCTTCTAACAAAATATTTTCTGTTTTACTGTTATCATTTTTTTTTCTTTCCAAACCTTAGAAACATTAATTTGATTAATTTAAACTAACTAGTAATTTTAATTTTTGAAGATAACTTGCTGTTATTATTCTTTCCCTCTCGAACTGCCTATCTATATATTTGCAAGTCTGTATATATTAAATTCGAAGACAAATTATACCTTACTGCAATCGAGATTGCCACCCATGCTCGAACTAGAGCATCAAATCAAGACTCCCACCACGGTCACGTCGAACAGCCCCAAGAACGCACCGCGACTTCGACCCAGCTATGCTCGTGAATCGTCGAGTACTGCTCCTCCACAACGATATCAGCCTCCATCCTCTACTCGAACTTCAGGCGAGCCACAACTCACGATTTTCCATTGCTTCCTGCCTTCGAGACCATCGCCGCCTCCTCCCTAAACGATCGCGAACTTCCCACTTCCAGGTCCTCGAACTCGCGAACCCAGACCTCCCACTAACGCGTACGCGACTCCAGATCATTGCTCGCGAACTACTGCTCGCCGAAGCCCTTGCTCGAACGCCTGCGCCACCATCCTATCAACATCGCGATTTGAATTTGAGTTGAGCCTCGCGATTTGGATTCGAGAATTTGAAAATTGGGAGCCGCGGTTTTGAATTCGATTGGAAGAATAGAAGTGGATGTCTGCCATTTATTTTGTTTCGTTTGTTTTTGAATCAGAAGGGGGAAATAGATTTGAAGAGGAATGAAAATAAAATGGTAGTTCGGCCATTTCTGTTTTCCTTTGTTCTGATATTTACTTTAATTTGAACAAAATGATATCTCGCGTGAGGTATAAACGAGATGAAGGGGAGACAAGAGTACGCGATTTACAGAGAGTGGGTCTGCTAAGAAACTAGGGTGGCTGATGCTGACCAATTATATATATTTAAATTCAAATTGAATTTGATTTAAATTCCAACACGTTTATACGTCGTGTGCGCGCATAACAACTCCGAAAAAATACGAATTTTGAAATCCGGTAATAATACAATATTACGGATCCAATGGAACTGGTTTCGTCGAATTCCGAGACTATGCCCCGGACGGCTATTTTTAAATATCGATTCGACCCATATAAATTTCAAAACTGAACAAATCATCTTCAAATTCGATTCTAAAGCTTCAATCATCTTCAGTATTATCAATATAAATTTTACAAGCGTTTGAAATATTTTTCTTCAGCTTAAAACTGAAGATTCAAATTTTAATTCAAATCAATAGACTAAATTTTAAAATTTAATCGTCAAATTCAAAGTTATATCGGCGATTCAAATTAAATCATTGTTCAAATATTTAAAATTAATTAAATATTCTCAATTTAATTTGTTCAAAATTCTGGGTCGTTACAGACTTCCCCCCTTAAAAGAATTTCGTCCCGAAATTACAAGTTAGGAAAAAATGTCCTTAACTCGTCTACTATTTTCAACAATCCACTAGTTTTATCAATTTATCAAAACAAATCTTTCTACTAAAGATTCGTTATCAATTCAACTAAATTTCTAACTTCAATTATAAGTTCAAAACAACATTGTTTTCTTAACAATTCAATTTTAAGTTTAAATTCAAATTTAAACTTCCAAATTTTCTCAAAAATTTTCTAACACTCGAAATTTTCGAAAAATTTCGCCAGCGTCTCCTTTGCGCGGCTAACACGGTACGACTACAAAACGTCCCTACGAACTCTCAGATTTCAAAAAGAAAAGAAAAAGCTAAGCCTCGGAACAAGAAAGTCATCAAATCTAATATAGAAATTTAAATACTTACCTTTTGTCGAGCAATTCAAATTTATCTTTGAAAATCAAAAATTTACAATTCCTCTAATACACCTGTATGTCCTACTAGCCATAATATCTAGTTACATATATTCAAACCATTTTGCAAATTCTATCAAGACCCGCAAATCCGTACTCCCTGATTAAACACTAATCTCTATTGATTAACTCAAGGGGCATGGAAATACGAACCCTGAGGGGTTTTAAGAAAAAGAAAAGTAGAAGAAGAAGAAAATAAAAGAAAAGAAAAGAAGAGAAAGAAGAAAAGAGGAAGAAGAAAAGAAGAACAACAGAACAACATCAGAAAACAGAAACAATATCAGAATCTCACATATCGCAGCGGAACAATATATAATAGATAAACACTAGTCTTTTAAAACAAAGAACTATATCAGTTTATACATACATCAATCAGAGTCAATATACAACAATGGACAGTTATATAAACTTGTCCCCATACAAAATACACAGCGGAATAAATACTATCAGATACAAATACTACGTCTCGCCATCCAGCTTATCTCCAAAGCTCCAGAATATCCTGATAATATAACTCTAGACTGCCCGTGTGGAAATTGGTGGGCACCCAGAGTTTAGAAGGGAAACAATAAACTCCGAGTCAGTCATGGTGACTGGTGTGAGATCGTAAAACAGTTATTTTTCACAAAGAAAATAAAACAAATTCGCAATGCTTTTGGAAAATGAAACTACCATAAGACCTCCCACCACACACACAATGCAAACACAAAATTGGAGGAGATTTCTTCTTATGATAGTCAAAAATGCTTACTACGCAAAATCAAATCCTTTTTGATATTATTATTAGTGCATAGTGTAGAAAACATTTCGAAAGTATAATATTAATCTTAGCCAGCATAGACATTCCGAATTATGTCTACTATAGCTACCATCCAAACAGTGGTGACCACCATAAGTGAATGATAGGTTCTACAACTAAAACCGTACAAGGCTCGTATTGTTTCTTTGGATTTCCAACAAATGGTCAGGCTAAGGAACTTCCTATTCCACGAATAGAACGCCTCTGGAATGACGTCCCGAGAAATAACCTAACATTACGGTTAGATCTCTGCCAACACCAGGCCGGGTTACCTCTGCAAAAATAGGTAACTACTGACACGCGTATGCCATCCCCCGATCGTAACCGATCTTCCCGAGGATCCCCGATTTCCAACAACCACATAATAATAATAATGCAGTAACCACATAGGTTAAGTATCTGGGCTCCATACCATGATACCACCTCTATCCAGAAGGAATGACATACACTAAGGGGCACTACTCCCTAGAACCTTGCTGCATCCTTCCTGTTTTGACCATTTCCGGGGTGTGAGGCTCGACGAAGTCTCGTCCACAAAGCTACGCTTTCTACAAAGCCCTGCTTCGGGTCAAACAAATGATCAACCTATGATCACAAAGATATAAGATCAAACAAATGATCATATCGCAAATGATCAAACACTGATCATTTCACAGCAACACTCAGTATGCCACGTTACCAAATTGGGAATATATCGCTGATAAATTTCAACTACATAACCTCTGAGCTTGTACGTCTCAGAGAAGGGTGTTAAGCTAAGAGAATAAATTCTCCGCCACCAACAGATATGTATTTGAAAGAAATCAGCTTTATATCTCAAATTGTAACGTCAGACACACAATCCATACAAGTCTGTTCCGGGATCGAACAGAACCGAAGGCACTTCTCACGAAGCCCTTGCACATCTTGATAAATTTCTAATCACGTCCGGACTTCCCGTCACTAAGGGTGATAAAACCTCTAAATCGGAGATCAGCCGATGTAGAGTAACTCGACGGTAATCCTTCCGTTTTCAAAAATATCTGTTCTTCAACACCGGTCTTCGAATGCGATTCATAACGACGTATCACATATTCGGAATGGGTTATACGACCCCATGGTCCTTTCCCGACTAACCCGAATAATGAGCGCTTATTCAAAAATAAGTGTGGCATTCAAATTCAAACAATTCACAACAAATACCCATTCAAGGTAATTATTGATAGTTAGTTATTTAACTATCAATAAAGATGCGCAACATCATCAGATTCCAAATAATTTTCCAAATTATTTATTTTCAAAAATATCTTTACTAGATATAGAATTTCCACACTTAACCATTTGAAAACAATTTCAAATCAATTTCCACATTTTATTTTATCTTTGAAGATAAAATCTCAAAACAGTTCATTTCATATTGGAAAAGCATTTCCATACTTATTTAAAAATAAGTAATTCACAAATCATTTATTTTCAACATTTGAAAATATTCAATATACTTAAATCAAATTTAAGTATATATTCATTCTGTAAGGAAATCATAAATTTTAACATCTATTTGAGTCAAAACGAATGTTGCGTAAAACATCGTTACGACGACTCGAAATCACTAGTATAGGGATTCGGATTTTAAGATTGGTATATATAAATCCCAATACTACATAAAACATTTTCTTTCGAAAATCATTTACTATAACAACAGTGTTATAGTCCATCATTTCCTTATTTTTCGAAAACGTCTATTTCAACAATGAATGTTGAAATCTATGTATTCGATACTTAACACGTCTTAAAACATCTTTTAAAACAATTAACTTCATTTTATAATATCGCTTTCCCAAAACCATATCCATTTTACTTAAAAATATGTTCACTGTCCAAAATCTTGAATATACTTCACTAACCACATTTCACTATTTTCTACACGTTTTATTTCAATAATAATTCGCTATCCAAAATCGCGAATATATCTCCTTTAACAACCTTCTATATTTAATTTATCAAATTCAATTGATCTCGAATTTATAAAACAACGTTTATAAATTCTATTTCTATTTTCTAACAACTTCAATTTAATAAATCTCCTTTATTAACAATTCGATTCATAACTCAAATCTTATACCAACAGTCCATATTATAAGTTAAATACTTATAATTCCTTTATTTTACAAAATCATTTCCATTTATAAGTTCACAATTTAAAATTTTCATTTATTTATAAATTCTTAAAAATTCATTTTAACGCTTATAAAAACTCGTTTTATAATACCAACATTTTAAAGTTATAAATATCAATCTTGTACATCTTTTACATACATTGTTTTTAATAATTCAAAAATTCCAATTAAAACCATTTTATAAATTTCTTAACTTTTATTTCAAAAATCACACTTTGATTTTTATTTCACAAAAATCTTAACTTTTATAACTTTAAAATTTTAGACGTTTATTTATTTAAAATAAATCAATTCAACAATTCAATAAAACGTCTACTTTCAAAAATTACTTTAAAATCCTTTTAAAGTAAAAGTCGTTATTTTTAAACTTCAAAACTGGATCCGATGATGTAACAACACCAATTAGTCAATCACAACAACAACCATCATATATCAATATGATAACAGAATATTCATCAATATCTGAAAATAAATAACTACTGGTGAGGAATCCAGTTGGATCCCTCCAACCTGTTTCCCTGCATCCACAGACGTTAGCACAATACCAATTCCACTTCGAGGTGGAATATCGCGGTATATGGGTTTTATAAAAATAATCCGCTTACTAACGGCGCAATAGGGTCTCATCCGCTATACGAGGCGGGAAATCAATCAATCCAATATATACATATGCCAATATGTATATATTGCTATATATATATAGATATATCCTATTATATCTAATATCACATCCAATAGCAATCAAATCAATCAATAAATAACTGAAAATTCCACTTTCATTTTGAGTGAGAAAAATCTCACCTTAGCATTTATTTTGCAAATCCCATTTACATTCCAGCTTGTTCCTCGATTTTAGACCTTGTATAAATATTTACGGTTTATTACTATTCGAAATAAATCGAACAATAAATTTTCATTTTAAACTTTAAATCATTGGGTTAATAAAATTCCAATTTTACTTACTATTAAATCCCTGGTAACAAATTAAATGAATAGTTTTTATCATTAGATTGAAATGTTCAAAATAATCTAATCAACTAATGATTTTAATCCAACTAATAGTTTGATAAAATATTTTTAGTGACTATTCATTAAATAAGTTAATTATCAACCTAATTACCATAATACATTCCTAGATGTATTTACATTATAAATCTCTTTCCTGTAAATCAAATAGTAATTATGCTTACTGTACAAACAAATGTACTTATTTATCTTATGAATTGGAAAATAGCAAAATGTTGTCTTATTGTAAAAATGCCTTTATCTATAAAAATACAGACTTTATATATATCAATATTTTATTTTAGTTTTTTTTTGAAAACCCTACTGTAATATATACATATTCATACTTATATTCTCTTCGAAATAAACGCAAAAATTTAACTTATGAATTACAATATGATAGACAGAAGAATACCTTAAGCTTGTAAAAACTGATAATCGCCTCGCTTAAGCGATCCATCAACACTCGAGCGTAGCATCGACCTTGCGAGGCTAACGGAGCCACCCACGAACCCATCCTGACCAAACTCAAATCGCGCGCCACCGCCTAGGCTTCATCGCTGCAGCCTCGCTTCCATCCATTCGCAACTGAATCCCCAACCTCGATCGAACAACAGTCGATCGCCTTCCTGCTTCCATGGTGCGTTGTTGCCACCAACTCAGTCCATCTCGACTTGATTCCCCATGTCGATTTCAGTAACTCTGCCATCTCGTTGCCAAGGTAACCGCGCTCGATGACATCGTAAGTCTCCCAGCGCCTACTAACCCTGCCTTGCCTCGTCGCCGATGCTACCCCAAATCGCGATGCCTTTTAACTCGCGACATCTGCGAATAGGTTTAGGTTTTCGATTCTTGAAAGGAACGATTTTGGCACGGTTCGATCGATTAGAGGAACTAAAGAAGGGGATTTGACTTTCGATTCGATCAGAGGGAAACGAGATTTCAAGGATTCGATATTTCTTTTCTTTTCTGAAATTTGAACGGGAAAGAGGCCATTGATTTTTATTTTATTTCTTCGTTTGTTTTGAACGAGAAAGTTTATTTTCTTTCTTTTAAAAAGAAGAGCGAGGGGACCAAAGAACACGAATGATGTTGCGCGTACGAGTGGAGACAGTTTGCCTTACCTTTACAGCGTTTTGATGGGGAAGGCAAAGTACTGATGTTGACCCAATACAAATATTAAATTTAACCTGAATTCAATTTAAATTCCAATGCGTTTACCTTTCGTATGATCACGCAACAACTCCGATAAATACAAAATTTGAAATCCGATAATAATTTAATATTACAGACCCAATGGAACTGGTTTCGTCGAATTCCGAGACTGTGTAAAAATTGACTATTTTTAAATATCGATTCGAACGATTTAATTTCAAACTGAACAATTCACTCCCAAATTCGATTCTGAAACTTCTATTATTTTCAGAATTATCGATATGAATTTTAAAAGCTTTTGAAATATTTTTCTTCAACTTAAAATTGAAGATTCAAATTTTTATTCACTTTCAATAGATTAAATTTTAAAGTTTAATCGCAAAATTCAGAGTTATATCGGGAATTCAAATTAAATCATCGTTCAAATATTTAAAATTAATTTAAATATTTTCAATTTAATTTGTTCAAAATTCAGGGTCGTTACAAATTCTGTTACAAAATTTTCAATATAAACTGCTCATACATTTTTACTTCACTATTGAAGTTATATATTCTTTTCATTCAAGTTTACATTTCAAATTCATTTGAATTCAATTTCAATCTAATTTGGATTCAATTCAACTTCTGAATATTGAATTTCATCGATTAACTTTCATTTACAACTGCTTATTTTAGATTAGTTTCAATTACTAATTCATTACAAATCCAATTCTCTCTATTCAAATTTGTTTAAACATTCAGTTTGAATTTCATTTACTACCAAATGCAAAACAAGTTTAACATTCAGTTTTAATCTCATTCACTTCATTCAATTAGCTTCACTTACAAATTTTTAGTTTAATACTTCTCAAATTAAATTCAATTCCAGTTTTTATTTACTTACAAATTAAAAATAGATTTCAACTTTCAATCTCACTCTCATTTAATTGATTCACTTGTACTTACATTTATTTAACTTCATTCTTTCAAGTTAAATTTATTCTATCAAAATTCAAATTGTATAAGTTATCAACTTAATAATATTTCATAATTATCTTTATATAGCATTTCAGAGTCTTACCATCATTCCAAAGCCATTTTGAAAACAATTCAAATTATCCTTTGAATTTTCTAAAACAAAATCCAAATTTTCCAAACAACTTCCATTTAAAACAATTTAGCAGCAATTCCTCTTCTGGTTACCCGAAAATGAACATCAGTGATGCTGCAGTCATTACCGAAGTTATTTTCCAGCGACCGAAAAGAGTTTAGAGCTTTCATCCCTTCAAAACATTTTTCCAAAATCCTTTGAAATTCATTTTCAAATCAAAAAGGATTTAAACCTCCCAAATCTCCAAAATTTTCAAATTCTTTTCAAAACATTTCCAAAAACTTCTCTGGAATTCCGTTTCAAATTACAAATCACATTTATAATTTATATTCTCAAATTTCGTTTGTATATGGATTTATTTCCTGGTTCTTTATTTTAATTCCAATTTCATATACAATTTCCACATATATATTAATGAGGATAATTAACATCATTACTTCCTAACAACCATGCATCCATATATCATAATAATTTACAGAAAATTATTTCTTTTCTATACAAAAATAGTTTTGGGTAAAATTATTTCATTTACCCTATTTTTAAAACAATACTGTGTCGGTTTATCTTGTTTAGAGTTTAGAACCCCTATCGATTACAGTTAGCTAGACTGCACCGACCAGAATCCATAAACAATCAACCGATAAGTCAACACAATACAAAACAATTTTATATTCAATAACAAATACACACTCGTATCTATTATTACACTCAAACTCATTCTAGAGTACTGCTGACTCTATCTCTAATGAGTAACACCCAACAGAGCAGGGTTGTCGCTTAACCATATGCTCTGATACCACTCTGTCACATACCGAAATTTTCGACTTTCGAAAATTCGACATCGATACTCACTTTATCGACTGCCGAGCAATCGACTGCCGGAAACTCGAATAGTGATGGTTTTAAATAGAAGAAAAAAAAGTAGAAGAAGAAGAAAAGAAAGAAGAAAAAGAAGAGAAGAAAGAACAACAGAACAACAACATAACAGAAACAATATCAAAATCTCACATATCGCAGCGGAACAATATATAATAAATAAACACTAGTCTTTTAAAACAAAGAGCTATATCAGTTTATACATACATCAATCATCAGAGTCAATATACAACAATGGACAGTTATATAAACTTGTCCTCATACAGAATACACCACGGAATAAATAATATCAGATACAAATACTACGTCTCGCCATCCAGCTTGCTTCCAAAGCTCCAGAATATCCAGAATATCCTGATAACATAACTCCAGGCTGCCCGTGTGGAAATTGGTGGGCACCCAGAGTTTAGAAGGGAACAATTAACTCCGAGTCAGTCATGGTGACTGGTGTGAGATCGTAAAACAGTTATTTTTCACAAAGAAAATAAAACAAATTCGCAATGCTTTTGGAAAATGAAACTACCATAAGACCTCCCACCACACACACAATGCAAACGCAGAACTGGAGGAGATTTCTTCTTATGATAGTCAAAGATGCTTACTACGCAAAATAAATTCCTTTTTGATATTATTATTAGTGCATAGTGTAGAAATCATTTCGAAAGTATAATATAAATCTTAGCCAGCATAGACATTTCGAACTATGCCTACTATAGCTACCATCCAAACAGTGGGGCGCCACCATAAGTGAATGATAGGTTCTACAACTAAAACCGTACAAGTCACGTATTGTTTCTTTGGATTTCCAACAAATGGTCAGGCCAAGGAACTTCCTATGCCACGATGGGTACGTCCCTGGAATCGACGACCCGAGAACCTAACCGGATCTCTGCCAACATAAGGCCGGGTTACCTCTGCAAAAATAGGTAACTACTGACACGCGTATGCCATCCCCCGATCGTAACCGATCTTCCCGAGGATCCCCGATTTCCAACAAACCACATAATAATAATAATGCAGCAACCACATAGGTTAAGTATCTGGGCTCCATACCATGATACCACCTCTATCCAGAAGGAATGACATACACTAAGGGGCGCTACTCCCTAGAACCTTGCTGCATCCTTCCTGTTTCGACCATTTCCGGGGTGTGAGGCTCGACGAAGTCTCGTCCACAAAGCTACGCTTTCTACAAAGCCATGCTTCGGGTCAAACAAATGATCAACCTATGATCACAAAGATATAAGATCAAACAAATGATCATATCGCAAATGATCAAACACTGATCATCACACAGCAACACTCAGTATGCCACGTTACCAAATTGGGAGTATATCGCTGATAAATTTCAACTACATAACCTCTGAGCTCGTACGTCTCAGAGAAGGGTGTTAAGCTAAAAGAATAATTTCTCCGCCACCTACAGAAATGTATTTGAAAGAAATCAGCTTTATATCTCAATTTGTAACGTCAGACACACAATCCATACAAGTCTGTTCCGGGATCGAACAGAACCGAAGGCACTTCTTACGAAGCCCTTGCATATCCGGATAAATTTCTAATCACGTCTGGACTTCCCGTCACTAAGGGTGATAAAATCCTCTAAATCGGAGATCAGCCGATGTAGAGTAACTCGACGGTAATCCTTCCGTTTTCAAAAATATCCGGTCTTCAACACCGGTCTTCAAATGCAATTCATAACGACATATCACATATTCGGAATGGGTTATACGACCCCATGGTCCTTTCCCGGCTAACCCGAATAGTGAGCGATTATTCATAAATAAGTGTGGCATTCAAATTCATCCAATTCACAACAAATACCCATTCAAGGTAATTATTGATAGTCGGTTATTTAACTATCAATAAAGATGCGCAACATCATCAGATTCCAAATAATTTTCCAAATTATTTAATCTTCCAAAAAATATCTTTACTAGATATAAAATTTCCATACTTAACCGTTTGAAAACAAATTTCAAATATTCACTTTTCAATTTATCTTTAAAAGATAAATTCTCAAAAACGTTTCATTTCATATTGGAAAAGCATTTCCATACTTATTTAATAATAAGTAGTTCACAAATCTATTTATTTTCAACATTTGAAAATATTCAATATACTTAAATCAAAATTTAGTATATGTTTCATTCTTCAAGGAAATCTTTTATTTTAACAACGTCTATTTGAGTTAAAACGAATGTTACGTAAAACATCGTTACGACGACTCAAAATCAATAGTATAGGGATTCGGAATTAAGATAGATATATAAATCCCAATACTATATAAAACATTTCCTTTTGGAAATCATTTACTATAACAACAGTGTTATAGTCCACCATTTCCTTATTTCTCGAAAACGTCTATTTCAACAATGAATGTTGAAATCTATGATTTCGATACTTAATACATTTTAAAACATCTTTTAAAATAATTAACTTCATTTCAAATACCACTTTCCCAAAACCATATCCATTTTCCTTAAGAATATATTCACTGTCCAAAATCGTGAATATACTTCACTAACCAATTTCAATATTTTCTACACATTTATATTTCAAGAATTTTCCACTATCCAAAATCGTGGATAAAATTCCCTTAATAACCTTTATATTAAATTCATCAAATTTGATTGATTTTCGGATTTATAAAACAACGTTTATAAATTCACCTTTTCATATTTCATAACAACTTCGATTTATAAATCTCCTTTTATTAACTTCTATAATTCACTTATCAAAATAAGCGATTTCAAATTTATAAACAAATTTCATTCATATCTCGTTTAAATGCCAAAATCCGATTTATAAGATAATTACTTATAAATCTTTTGTTTTACAAAAATCTATTCATTTTGTAACTTCACAATTTATAAATCTATAAATTCCATATCTTCACGATTTACAATTCTATAAATTTCATTTTTAACACTTATAAACTTGTTTTATAATTCCAATATTTTTAAATTTATAAATATCAACTTTTTAAATCTTTTAAATAAACTGTTCACAAAAATTCAAAAAAATCTCAGTTCAAACCATTTTATAAATTGCTTAAACTATTTATTTCAAAAATCACCTTACGGTCATAATTCACAAAAATCTTAACTTTTATAACTTTAAAATTTTAAACGTTTATTTGTTTAAAATAAATCAATTCAACAATTCAATAAAACGTCTACTTTCAAAAATCACTTTAAAATCCTTTTAAAGTAAAGGTCGTTATTTTTAAACTTCAAAACTTGAATCCGATGATGCAACAGCACCAATTAGTCAATCACAACAACAAACATCATATATCAATATATGATAACATAATACATCACAATATCTGTAAATAAATAAATACTGGTGAGGAATCCAGTTGGATCCCTCCAACCTATTTCCCTGCATCCACAGACGTTAGCACAATACCAATTCCACTTCGAGGTGGAATATCGCGGTATATGGGTTTTTATAAAACTATCATCAGCTTACTAACGGCGCAATAGGGTCTCATCCGCTATACGAGGCGGGAAATCAATCAATCCAATATATACATATGCCAATATGTATATATTGCTATATATATATATAGATATATCCTACCATATCTAATATCACATCCAAATAGCAATCATCAATCAATAACTGAAAATTCCACTTTTAAATCGAATGAGAAAATCTCACCTTAGCTTTTATTTTGCTTTCCAATTTAACCCGGCTCATTTCTTCACGATGTTAGACCTTGCATAAAACAATTTATACCGTCCATTAATATTCGAATTAATCGAGCTACTACATTTTTCTTTTGAAAATTTAAATTCACCGATGATTTAATTCTAAACCAGTTTCTTTTAAATAAATTTATCTAACTAACAATCTTCTTTCACAAAATATTTTTCACTTCATAAATTTCCTTAACCAATGATTTTATTTAAACTAAAAATTTAAATTTTAACTATATATTTTCTTCTAACAAAATATTTTCTGTTTTACTATTATCATTTTTTTTCTTTCCAAACCTTAGAAACATTAATTTGATTAATTTAAACTAACTAGTAATTTTAATTTTTGAAGATAACTTGCTGTTATTATTCTTTCCCTCTCGAACTGCCTATCTATATATTTGCAAGTCTGTATATATTAAATTCGAAGACAAATTATACCTTACTGCAATCGACATTGCCACCCATGCTCGAACTAGAGCATCAAATCAAGACTCCCACCACGGTCACGTCGAACAGCCCCAAGAACGCACCGCGACTTCGACCCAGCTATGCTCGTGAATCGTCGAGTACTGCTCCTCCACAACGATATCAGCCTCCATCCTCTACTCGAACTTCAGGCGAGCCACAACTCACGATTTTCCATTGCTTCCTGCCTTCGAGACCATCGCCGCCTCCTCCCTAAACGATCGCGAACTTCCCACTTCTAGGTCCTCGAACTCGCGAACCCAGACCTCCCACTAACGCGTACGCGACTCCAGATCGTTGCTCGCGAACTACTGCTCGCCGAAGCCCTAGCTCGAACACATGCGCCACCATCCTATCAACATCGCGATTTGAATTTGAGTTGAGCCTCGCGATTTGGATTCGAGAATTTGAAAATTGGGAGCCGCGGTTTTGAATTCGATCGGAAGAATAGAAGTGGATGTCTGCCATTTATTTTGTTTCGTTTGTTTTTGAATCAGAAGGGGGAAATAGATTTGAAGAGGAATGAAAATAAAATGGTAGTTCGGCCATTTCTGTTTTCCTTTGTTCTGATATTTACTTTAATTTGAACGAAATGATTTCTCGCGTGAGGTATAAACGAGATGAAGGGGAGACAAGAGTACGCGATTTACAGAGAGTAGGTCTGCTAAGAAACTAGGGTGGCTGATGCTGACCAATTATATATATTTAAATTCAAATTGAATTTGATTTAAATTCCAACACGTTAATACGTCGTGTGCGCGTATAACAACTCCGAAAAAATATGAATTTTGAAATCCGGTAATAATACAATATTACGGATCCAATGGAACTGGTTTCGTCGAATTCCAAGACTGTGCCCCAGACGGCTATTTTTAAATATCGATTCGAACCATATAAATTTCAAAACTGTACAAATCATCTTCAAATTCGATTCTGAAGCTTCAATCATCTTCAGTATTATCAATATAAATTTTACAAGCGTTTGAAATATTTTTCTTCAGCTTAAAACTGAAGATTCAAATTTTAATTCAAATCAATAGACTAAATTTTAAAATTTAATCGTCAAATTCAAAGTTATATCGGGGATTCAAATTAAATCATCGTTCAAATATTTAAAATTAATTAAATATTCTCAATTTAATTTGTTCAAAATTCTGGGTCGTTACAGACCCATTTGTGATACACGTGTTGGTGAGTTTTCATGCTCCCGTTTGTGATAGGCCTTCCCCTTTGTGATTTCTGGATTTCTGGTGGTTGATTTCTAGAATTTGTGTTTCACCAATTTCCGTGGATTGCATTGATAAGCTCTATCAATATTTGTGTTTTGGTGAATAATTTAAAGAATGCGATTCTTTTTGGATGTTTGAGATATTTGAGATATTGTATGATTTTTGTTGTTACCTTATGTATACTTGACACAGTATTGCATTTTTGTTATCATACGTTTTTGGTCATATCTCTTATCCTATCTCATTTTATATGATATTTATAGCTAGACTGATCTGTTTATTATTTTCTTCTTAAATAATACTCGGGTCAGACCGAGGTATTTCAGGTGCTCCTGCTTGACTTCTTATCAGGGTCCGTCACCTGACTTTTGGCTAACAACTTTAGCATAGTAGTTTTTGTTAGTATACATTTGAGATAGAGACTCCTTGGTGTATACTTATTCTTTTGTCTAGCACTTGTATCTATTCTTTTGTGATGTAGTGGATCTAGTTTGACCACTACTTTGATGTACACTTCTATGTGATATATTCATATATGTTTCCGCCTTTGTGATATGAATATCTGTGACTGATTTGTGTTATGTTTATTTCTTTATTTTTTCCGAAGTCCACATAGCCACTATGTGGTAGCTTTGAGTTTGAATTCGATATGTCGAATTTCCTCTTGAAATGAAATGTAAGTTATATTATCTGACATATCGGTATTCGCACAAAGATTTTACACAGATGGTCGCTCCTCAACAGCCTTATTCTTCGTGCTAGTCGATGGCATTACCCCGTAGTGTCCTTGGCTAGCGTGAGTATAGAGATGGAGCGTCACATGCACATTGGTGGTGGTCCAGGTCGAGGCGACTGCGGTTGGACGCTGGCGATGGAGGCAGTTGCGGCCGCATGCTTGGCGGCGGAGTAGTTGGGCGATCGTCATTCTTAAAAAATAAAATTTTTTAACGCGAACGTAGAAGAAAAGCAACAGCCACGTGACTTGCCTCGGTGAAGAGCAGAAGGATTAGGTAGTGGTTAAGTTTTTAATTTTATTATTTCAAGTTTATGTTAATTATAATTTTATTCTAATCGAATGCTAATTATTGCGTGATTACTCTGTACGAGGTCCGATTCGGGCGAAACAAGTTGTTGTTGATTCATATCGACGTCATCTGCAACATGGGGTTGAGTTGGAATTTATTTGAAGCTGAAATAATTTTTTAGCATCCTAAAAATGTGACTGTTTTATACGCTCACGATTGACTAGAATATTTTTATGTTAGTTAAATCTGAAGTTATGATGTGATTTAAATTTATTGATCGTTGTTTGATAAATTTAGTTATCATCTAAATTGTCATTTGAATTAACTGTTAAAAATAAAAATTGACAGTTAAATTTGAAATTGAAATTTAATTGCCGGTAAAATACCCAATATTAATAACTATGAAATTGTTGTGAATTATTTTGAATGTTTGGATGATTGATTGTGATGGATGCCAATTGATTGATATTTGGATGGTTATTTATTTTTATATATCCTGTTATCACCTTGTAAATTACTTGACAGTATATAAAACTGTAAATTGAATTATTTCGAATAAATTACGAAATAGGTTGAAATGATATATACCTATGACATTTATTTTGGATTGAAATGATATATATCCATCGCTGAAATTAAATTGAAATAATTGATCACTTGGCCATATGATAGAGAATTATATGGACACCAGATTTATTAAATTGAAGGATTTTAAAAATATTGATTTGAAATTTATATAAATGATTTGGATTTAAAGGAATAAAAATAAAATTTATAGAAATCAAATTACTTTCAAACTTAAGCTCGGAATGTTGAAATTAAATTTGGTAATGGGAATTGTTTAACTAATTGAAATTGAGATTTTGAAGTTATAATAGAAATATGATTTGAACTTGAAAAATGATTTGTTTTAAAAGATTGGACTTTTATTCGAACTTTGAATATTGCTAAGTAAAAGTAATTTAAATCAATATTTCAAAAAGTTGAGCTCGGAATTGAATTATTTAAAAAGATTTGGACATTGAATTGAACATCGAAGTTAAATTTGATTTAAATGATTTAAATCATACTTTGAAAATCGAGCTCGAAATTAATCTAAGTTGAAATGGTTTAAAATTGAGAATTGAGTTGAAATTTAACCATTGAATCAAATAGCTAGAGTTGAAATTGGAATCGATTTGGAATTGAAATTGAAATTAATTTGAAATTGAAATTGATTTGAATTAAAATTGGAATCGAAGTTAATTCAAATTGAAATCGGAATGGAATCGATTAAATTGAAATGGAAATTGAATTGTTTTGAATTGGAAAAATTGGAATTGGATCAGTTTGACTTTGAAATTATTTTCAAAATAAATTATTTTATTATATAAACTGTTTAAAAACATATCTTTTAGATGTTTAAATTACTTTGATTTTCCAAACTATTTTACTATATAAACCATTTTCAATACTCAAACTATTTTTTATTAAGCTATTTTTAACTTTTAAACTATTTAAAAAAATTCAAACTATTTTCTAAAAATTCAAACTGGTCATAGTGGGAATGGTATATTTAAATCATGGATTTAAATGCGAATTGGGTTAAAATGAAGTTATAACCCAAATTGTAGTTCAAATCAAATTTTGAAGTGAAGATGACTTTCAAGTGGAGATTGACATATTTGAAGTAAATGAGATGATTTCGAATGAATTTGATTTTGAAGTGAATATGATATTTTGATATCAAGTACGAATTGTTTTCAAAATATAAAAGGACCAACTGGTGTGTAAAACGACGTTTGGTTGTTAAAGAGACCGGGGCCTCTTATTGGCATACTCTCTGTCAATATTGGAACCACTTTAACAACTGTGTACGTGGAGGAGACTCCAGAACAAGTTGTTGGATTTGGCGTCGTTTGGTGGATTTAAAGAAAGGGAACGATGATGGATTAGCCCGACACTTGTGTCAATTTGAAATGACTAAAATAGGAAGCGTACTGGCCAATTAGGTTAACTACCTCTAGCGGACACACTTCTTTGTATTACTATCATGACATTGTATTGATTAGTGCGCACCCTCGGATTTTGGGAGTGTTGAACGCGGTGGGCCGTTAGGGGTTACCACCAACCGGGAAGGTTAACTAGTAGTATCCTACCTTGGGAATTGCCTCACATGCCTTGTCATACTTTTATCCCTATACGAGACCACTACCATTTTGATTTAGTGTTGTCATATCATGGCACATCCCTATCCACCGACGGTTTACTGGTGTTTTATATGCAAACTGTACGACAATGCTTAAAAATGCATTAAAGGGGATCAATGTAAAGCCTTAACGCGATTTTTATATTTATTTTATTGATTAGACATTATATATGTAGCGTATTCTAATACATATAAATATTTTGACGGATCCTTAAGAGATGTAAAATCCCGTTGTTAGTCCATGAGTTGATGGTTTTGATGATAACAACCTTAGAATAAATTATAAAATATAAATACTAACAATATAGTTTAGATATATATGTATATGCAGGATTTAACCATGTAGGTACCAAGAATGAAGATTGTACAGTATAGAGATTCAAGATATCAAGATTAAAGACTCATGAGTATCAAGATTATCAAGAGTTCAAGATTTCAAGATAAGTATCGAGTCTAGAATTTTGTTAAAACTTCATAATAGCACTGAAATCTTCACTCCATTTTTCTTTTGGGATGGAACCCATTTCTACCTTTTTAGTGGCTTACAAACCCACGACAAGTAGCTTACAAACCTACGACAAGTGGCTTACAAACCCACGAACATCCTGGTTTTGTACAAGTTCTCGAGTCCTGACATGATGAGATATTCTATAGGAAGAAGCTTGCAAAACTACTTCAAAATGATTTTCAAAACTACTTCGAAATGATTTTCAAAATGTTTTAGCCTTAAAAATTATCTTTTCAAATGATTTTCAAAAAGATGTTTTAGCCTTTAATATTCTTGTTTTTAAACTTCGTCTGTTTTAAACTATCTTTTAAAAATAATATATTTATACTTAGATTTAAATATAAAATTATAGTAAAATTATATATATATTGTTCTCTATATTTATCTATGTATTTTATCAATAGTCAAGTATATTTATAAAGTTTAAAATAGTTTTAATATAAGATAAAGGTTATTTTCAAAGAAAATCAAAACATTAAATTTTCCTTTGGGATGTCAACATGCCCTAGTACCCCATGTCGACATAGTGTCAGTTAGAACCAAAAATTCAAATTTCAAAAGAAGTGTCTATTCACCATAACTCTTCACGAATGGACATAACTGTTGTTCTTCTATAAATAGGGGTTAGTTTCAACGAATTTTTAATCAGTTTTTCTGGTTTTTCACTCCTCTTCTTCTTCCACATTTTCTTAATTAAGATCCTATCATCACTCTGCCGAAATCAACATTGAATCTAACTAGATCATCTTTGGTTTGATTATCTATCACTATCTCAACAAGATCTAAGTGCTATTCAGAGTTATAGACTTCTTTGTAATATATTAGCGAGAAAAGGTGTGATTGTAGCCTTGGAAATCAATCAAAAGGAAAACGGTGTGATTGTAGCCCTGGAAATCAATTGGGTGAACTTGTTGCTCCGGAAATCAAGTATCTCTACCCAGAGGATTGTGATTCTGGAGGGTGTACCTCGTAGCCTTGAAACCGAGGGTTGTAATTGTTGAATTGATTTTGAAAGGAAATCCGTACTTAGTTGTGCGGGACTGGATGTAGGGTAACTCCGAACCAGTATAAAATCCGGTGTGTTCTTTCCTTTACTGCTTTTACTTTATATTTGCATCTGTGTTTGATTCTGTGTTCATATCTGTGTTTGATTAGTGTATACATTGTTAACAAATTAAGATAAACTCAAAAAGATTAACAAATTTCTTAAAACACTATTCACCCCCCCTCTAGTGTTAATTCTAGCCTTAAGATCCTTAATCCGCATTTCCCACATTTGGTATCGGAGCCTTGTTTTCAAAAGTTTCGTTATCTGAATTTTGAAAAATTTCAAAATGGCTACTAACACTAGTTCATTTGTAGAAGGTCAGTCTACTGCTAGACCACCATTTTTTAATGGCAGTAACTATGCATATTGGGAATGTAGGATGAAAATATATTTACAATCTGTAGGATTAGATACTTGGAATATCACACAAACTGAATATTCTGAACCCACAACTAATTTTGCACAGTGGACCATTGAGCAAAAGACTGTTGCACAAAATAATTCTAAAGCAATGAATATTCTGTTTTGTTCACTTGAAAGAAATGAATTTAATAGAGTGTCAGTTTGTAAGTCTGCATATGAAATCTGGAAAACTTTGCAAGTAACTCACGAAGGAACAAGCAAAGTTAAACAGACCAAAATTTCCATGCTCACAAACCAGTTTCAGTTATTTAAAATGAATACTAATGAGTCTATTTTAGATATGTATAGTCGATTTCAAGATATTGTGCATTCTTTAATATCTTTGGGAAAGGAATTTTCGGAAGAAGATCAAGTCAGAAAAATTTTAAATTCTCTCACTCCAGAATGGGATCAAAAGACACTTGCAATTGAAGAGGCAAATAACATCAGTACTTTAAAGATAGAAGAATTGATTGGAAATCTAATGTCGTTTGAAATTCAAATGATCGGAGAAGAGAAAGCAAAGCATCTGAAAAGAAATCAATAGCATTCAATGCATTAATCGACGGATCAGACTCAAACAGTGATAATGATGAAGAGATAGCATTTATGACCAGGAATTTTCGAAAATTCCTGAAGTATAGAAAATTGAATAGTTCCAAGAGAAACAACTTTAAGAATTCCGGTAATCAGACTACAGTACCAAACTTTATCAAATGCTTCAATTGTGACGAACCAGGTCATATCAAAAGAGACTGTCCGCATCCAGATAAGCAAAACCCTCCTACAAACAATGATTCTGCAAAGAAACGGAAACGTGCATTCACTGCTACTCTAGATGACTCTGACTCATCCTCCAGTGACGATGAACAGAAGAAAGATAATTCAAATCTGTGTTTCACAGCAATTCTCGATTTAGTCGATACCAAAGAGACGGAATCTGAAAAAGGTACACGTTTACAATACATTGGCTGAAATTTCATGTTTGAATTGATTGATTGATTGATTGATTTTGAATTGATATGTTGTTTGAATTTTAAAATTTATTTTCTATTTTTACTATTATTTTATTATTATTATTTTATTATTATTATTATTATTTTTGACACATTCTGAAATATATTATAAGTACAATAATATTTCAGAAATATAGACATTAATAATAATATTTATATATATCTTTACTACTAATAATAAAAGTTCCGTCTACATGATTCAACCGTGTCTTTGCGAACTTCCGAAAATGCCCTTTTTCATTTCTGTTGGCGCCTTCTTTCTTCTAATTCGTTTTGAAACCTACTCATCGCGAAATGGCCTCCTCCTCCTCAGTTTTGCCTGTTGTTACGAAACCCTACATCAAAACCTATTCGATTTGCCTCCTCCTCCATCTTTTTTTTATCTGTAGAAGAATAAAGCGGCCGCCTATTTTTGTACCTATCTTCTCTTCAACACAATGGGTTGCTTGATTGCATGAACATTTTTTACCCTCCAAACATCAATGTCCTCATCGTCGCCAATACATTATCAACGCCAAAAATTCACCATCGTCTGATCACCTAAGTTGTCCCTTACTAGAAATTATACTTCCTCCACCGCGATGCTGTCTGCAATCGATCGATTTTGTAGATTAGGGTTACCTTACTGTGCTCCGATTCCTCAAGTATAGTGTCTTTTTGAAATACCTTTTTCCTTTTTGTTTTCGTTCGCATCTTTCTTCTTCGTAAAACCCAATGTCAGTTGAATTGGCGCCCACGAAATGCCCTAGCTCTGGCAAAGTTACCGACGACTAACTCCATCATGCCATCACACAGCACTTTTCGATCTATTTACGTCAATCCATCATCAGAAACAACCAATTTTTCTCAAACATTCCGCTGTTTCTGGCTAGGCATCGATACGTCGTCAGGGATGCCACTTAATCTTCTTCTCGCGTCTCCTTCTGTCTTACATTTCACATCCCCAATTGTTGCATAAAAAACCCTAACCACCTAAACATTAATGTCATCGCCGTCGACAATCCATTCAGGCCCGGCCTTTCCCCAAAGCGGGAGAAGCGACCGCCTAGGGCATCAAAATAACAAGGGGCATCAAATTATTTTCGCGTACAGCCATAAAAAAACATTTTGAAATCACGAACTAAGGCATAGCTCCTCCATCTCGATTCACGATTCGCTCCTCCAGCTCGATTCGCGATTCACGAACTAGGGCATAGCTCCGCTCCTCTATCTCGATTCACGACAGTCCGCTCCTCCATCTCGATTCACGAACTAAGGCTTGATTCACTTGAAGCTTGAAGGTTAGAAAGGTACCACTAAAAATTAAATTTAGTAATTTTAATTTTATAATTGTATTGTACATTATTTACTACTTACTAAAACTAATTCATTAATTTATAAAGTATTCATTCCAACGAACAGTACTTAACTGCAAACTTAGATATTTATTAATGTAAATTATGATACCTCAATTGCTCAATGACCATGTTTTTCACTTGATAATCTGCTTCTGAGATTTCTGTAGTGATGTAAGTAGGTTGCACAGTTTGTTTCAGTTGAGTAGGTCTAACTTATAGTAGCAGTGTAGCACTACCGCTGTAAGCATTTGTGCAGTTATGCTCTTGTAACAACCCGGGGTTTTGCACCATTTTAAAAATCGTCATTAAACGATTAATTGATTGCTAATTGCTAATTGAAGTTTTGTTTTGATTTAAAATTGAGTGAAAAATTCTTTTATAAATTGTTAAAAAGAATAGTGGGCTTTGAAATTAAATAGTGGCCCATGTTTTAATTACGACCGAGAAAAAAATTGCAAGGCTAATACCCGTTCCCCCAATTCTTTTTCTCATTTTCAAAAGAAAAACCCTAAGAATAAACGTACGAAGAAAAATGGTGGCTGCCTCGTTCAAATTAGGGCATGCTCGTTTTCTCCAAACTATGGCTCCGATCGACTCGTGGTGCCACGGCTTCGAGCGCTCGAGCGAACGAGGGTTTCTTTTTCGAGCGACTTCTATCTCTCGGCCGATCAAAAGGTGAGTGATTGATTTTCACTCACATCTAGTTCGAAGTTTTTGTGATTTTTGAAAATGTGATTTCGTGTTTTCCCTTTTTGCTTTGAACTGATGTTGGACTTCAGTCACTATGATTTTGTGAAATTGCTAATTTCTTGACCTTCAAGGCTTTGACTTTGCTTGCCGTTGAATTCTTCGACGATGATGTTGATTTTGTTTGTACTCGACTATGGTCAGTAACTGTTGACTTCGGTTTCGAATCAAATTTTGGTTGCTCTGTTTAATTACTGTCTTCGGGTTGGTAGCATATATGTATGTCATTGACTCTTTGTTTATGGCATCACTGTAGTCTTAGCTTTGTCTTTACTGCAACCATTTGTAGATTATGTGTTCGTTGTATCTCTGCACTGTGCTAATTATGGGTTTCACTGTGGTTGTTCTGTATCGAGTACATGTTATTGCCATTCATCTAAATTCAGTTGCATTCATCTGGTTTAGTTTGTACCAGTTGCTATTAATTTCTATGGTCAGTGGATGCGGTGTTTCACGTGGGTAGCAATTCAGTGTTGCATTCCAGTATATGCGTTTGGGTCTGTTTCATTTTGCCTGTTCATTGAAGTTCGATCTGTGCACTGACATGAGTTCGAGCCTTTTTCACACTGTTTGGTTCTTGTGGTATTCACCTACATGCCTGCTCATCATGTGATTTACTGTATTGGGTCTCGAATATGGGCATTTCATCGTCTTTGGTTTCATGTTGTAGCTGTACACTTGCGTACATGTAGCATTGTGGGGTTGGGTTGCATTAAGCTCAGGTGGTCTTCACTTATGTGTAGTCTACACTTGCATATGTTTAGTTTCTGCCATTGTTGTTATGTTGCTCCATGTTGCTTTTTCACAGGCCGTGCCTTATATTGGATTGTATATCCAGATTTTACATTGAGACATTTAATGTGTTAAGTGCCAGGCTTTTATAGTTTTATTTTGTGTAGTGTTGCAATTTAAACCTGGGACTTCTATATTTGACTAAGAATCCTTGTTGCCTGGACTTTGTACCTGTGATTTTCTGATTGCTTGATCACTAGTGCATCCCTTGATGGTTGGACCTGTAGAGTTTTATACTCTGTACTGTCTAGATTTCGTTGGATACTCCTTCCACTAGCCTGGTTTTTATGTGTGGTTAGTGACCCTGTAGCTTGTGAGTTGCTTTTACTTGTGTTGAACCATTTTGCTTGACTGTTGCATCATTTTGATGATGATGCTTCTCGGTTGACCTGTGCTTTGCTTTTGATTCGACCACGACACTGTCTTGGTTCGAACTGCTGTAGTTAGTCCATTATTGTTTCACTGTTCACTTGTAGTTGAGGTATTCTTCGATTTGATCATTCCGTGTAGCTGTCTCGACCATTGAGACAGTTAGCATACCTGTTTCATGAAGTATTTGGGTTTACTGACCTATCCTGATGCATTGAATTGAAACTGCTTTAAGATATATTCTCTATTTTCAGGTGTATATCTGAATTGGGCGAGGCAGTGCACACGTACGTGCACTGCAGCCAAACAATCTGATTTTGGCGAGGCAGTGCACGCGTGCGTACACTGCAGCCAAACCGAATTAAAGTTTTAAATTGATAACTTCAATTATCGTAATTGTTTCGTGTTGCCAACTTCAGTATATTTTAAAGTGTATTTTGATTTGGTTTAATCTGAGGATTTTGTTGATATCAAATTATCTTTTTGATAAGTCAGATTATGTGTTTTCTAATTATCATATTGATAATTAGATTTTTGTGTTTACGCTGTTTTGTGGGTTTGGGTTGCACTTTGACCTCTGCAGTTTTAATTGCTGTTAGTATTCACTGTTGTGATGATTTTATATACTGTAGTGGCGAGGCAGTGCACGCGTGCGTGTACTGCAGCCACACAGAGTTTAGTTTGATTTAACCATTTTGAGATTTTCTAATTATTTATTTAATAATTGGATTTTGTTGTTAATCTGCTATTAGGCAATTCTGTGTTTTCTAAATTATCTACATTGGTAATCTTTTATCTATCTTTGTTGATGATTTGATTCTGCTGATTTGTTGTTTAACACTGTTAAGTGTTATATTTTACCGTTATCCGATTTCTTTATTAAAAGAGTCGGATAGACGAGAATTATTGTGACTGCCGTCTATTTGATTATTTGATTATTATTGCTTCTATGCACTAATAACTGAGTTTGAATTAGACTGACCCGTGTATTATTTTCTTTTGAATGTAATACTTGGGTCAGACCCGAGTTATTTCAGGTTGTAGATTTTCTTCTTTGAGTTGCTGTTCAGGATATGAAGACTTTTCACATCTTCTGAAGTCATTAGTGTCATTTTGTAGTAGTCGTGTCATTGTATAGAACGATATGTATTCATGTATATTAGTCGATAATGTACTTGTATATATAACTTCTAGAGTCGACAGTTGTAGTTGTATCATATGTATTGTGTCAACTATGTATTAACTGACATCAGTTATATATATATATATGAGACTTTTGTTTTTATCCGTGTTCCGCATTTATAGTATCTGTGTTGTTGTTATATCTAATGTCCTAAACTATTATGAACTATCGTAGTTTGTTTTATACTGATAATTGGATATGTCGATGGGAGTAAATAAATAATAGATGAAAAATAAAAAGGATATACCACTCCTATCGAGATAACCAATATTAGTGTAAGGCCAATTACGGATGGTCGCTCCTATCCAGCCTTATTCTTCATAATAATAGACAGTATTTCTTTTAATACTCTTTGTTATTATGAGCATAGAGGTGGGGCGTCACAGTTGGTATCAGAGCTTGGGGTTTATGGACATAATATAAAACATAACTTGGATGGAACATATGTTACAACTATTGGTCGATGTTTTATTTGTGCTTGAGTCAAAACTAAAGTTTTGAAATTTGGATGAAATTTTTAAATATCTTTATTTAAAAATAATAGTGAAATTGTGTTCTGATGATTTGATTGATTTGTGTTCTGTTTATCAGAGTGCGCAGCGGAAACAGTGAAACTGTCTTCGCTGAGTACAACTGACAATCTTTTTGATTTAAAAATCAAAATACGAAATTGATATGAATTCCAATTGTTGTTTACATAGCTGTAATTATTTTGTTTCTTTGAGAATTTCGAATCCAAATTGAGGATTCGAAGAAATTGCAGATATGTGATTTTTGTTGAAATTTCCGCTGGCTTTCTTTTGTACTAATCATCTATTGATTAGATTTTTGCTGTTTTGAATTATCTTCATTGAAGATACATTTGAATGATTTCTTTGTTCATTTTGTAGTACGTGCAAAAATTTGAATTGCACGTTATTGCATTTATTTTACGTTGAACCGATGCTTGGTTATGAAACATATTTTGTTGCCGTTATTTTTATAACGGGATTTTACACCAGTGCTATATTTTGAAGCACGGTGTTTTGTTGACAATTTTAATGAATGAAAATTCACTGATGTCACATTTTGATGTGAATTATTTTGATGAGATTTTTGATGTTTTAAAATTACTGTCGCTTTGGCTTCAGTCACCGTCATGTTTTAAAAGTGGATTTTCAAGCGGTTATTTCGCAATACTGATGTGTAACCGTTTTTACGGTATTTTGAGAAGTACAGTTTCCTTATCGAAATTGTTACTGATTTGCTGTTTTAAATCACGTGATTGGAAAATCGTTTTAAAAATGAAAATTGTTTTATAAATTTTTAACAGTTTGCGTTTTCAAAAGAATGAGGAAGCGACTTAAACGATTCAGCAAAATCGAGGATTATGACCCCTTTCTTTTACTGTTTCGCTTAACTCCGGACTTGTCCAATTGAGAATGTGAATTGTTATTTTTACAAAATAAATAAAATTGTTTTCAGAAATTTTAACAGTTTGCGCTTTCAAAAGAATGAGGAAGCGATTTAAACGTTTCAGCAAAATCGAGGACTATGACCCCTTTTTTTTACTGATTCGCTTAATTCCGGACTTGTCCGTTTGAGAATGTAAAGTGTATTTTTACAAAATACACAATTTTGCACTTTCAAGGAAACGATGAAGAGATTTAAACGATTTAGCAAAAGTGCGGAGTATGGAACCACACTTTTACTTTTTCGGTTAATTCCGGACTCGTTAATTGAATATCTGTTGTTTTGATGATTTTGATGAATTTTACACTTTCAAGGAAACGATGAAGAGAATCAAACGATTTAGTAAAACACGTGGTATGGGACATGTGCGTTTGCTATTTCGGTTAATTCCGGACTCGTTAATTGAAACATTTTGATGCTTTCGTGTGCTTTCGAGCCACTATGAGGACCTTCGGGTCATTTGTTGGACCTTCGGGTCATTTGTTGGGCTTTCGGGCCACTCTGCGGACCTTCGGGTCAAATACCAGTACTAGACCTTCGGGTCACTCTGCGGACCTTCGGGTCAATCTGATGGGCGCCAAAATTATGTTGAGTACTTGGTAGGCTTCGGCCATATGTTGTTGAACGTGCGGCGAATTAAAAACTCGCCATCTGATGGGATCGATCCAAGCTTTTATGTTGATTTTCTAGTCTTCTTAATTGATTTCTAGATATTTGTTGTTTCCAATTATCTGCAGGTAATTGGATATTTGTTGATATGAGTTCTGATTATCGTTTTTGATAATCAGATATTTGTTGTTTCTAATTATCGCTTGTGATAATTAGATATTTGTTGATATGAGTTCTGATTATCGTTTTTGATAATCAGATATTTGTTGTTTCTAATTATCGCTTGTGATAATTAGATATTTGTTGATATGAGTTCTGATTATCGTTTTTGATAATCAGATATTTGTTGTTTCTAATTATCGCTTGTGATAATTAGATATTTGTTGATATGAGTTCTGATTACCGTTTTTGATAATCAGATATTTGTTGTTTCTAATTATTGCTTGTGATAATTAGATATTTGTTGATATGAGTTCTGATTACCGTTTTTGATAATCAGATATTTGTTGTTTCTAATTATTGCTTGTGATAATTAGATATTTGTTGATATGAGTTCTGATTATCGTTTTTGATAATCAGATATTTGTTGTTTCTAATTATCGCTTGTGATAATTAGATATTTGTTGATATGAGTTCTGATTATCGTTTTTGATAATCAGATATTTGTTGTTTCTAATTATTGCTTGTGATAATTAGATATTTGTTGATATGGGTTCTGATTATTGTTTTCGATAATCGGATATTTGTTGCTTTTAATTATCACTTTAGATAATTAAATATTTGTTGATTTTAGATTTAATTATCGCTTGAGATAATTAAATATTTGTTGATTTTAGATTTAATTATCGCTGGAGATAATTAAATATTTGTTGATTTGAGATTTAATTATCGCCTGAGAGAATTAAATATTTGTTGATTTTAGATTTAATTATCGCTTTTGATAATTAAATATTTGCTGATTTGAGATTTAATTATCACTTTTGATAATTAAATATTCGTTGATTTGAGATTTAATTATCGCTTTAGATAATTAAATATTTGTTGATCTTAGATTTAATTATCGCTTGAGATAATTAAATATTTGCTGATTGAGATTGTAACGACCCTGAATTTTGAACAAATTAAATTGGGAATATTTAATTAATTTTAAATATTTGAACGACGATTTAATTTGAATCCCCGATTTAAATTTGAATTTGGCGATTAAATTATATAATTTAATCTATTGAACTGGATAAAAAATTTGTATCTTCAGTTTTAAGCTGAAGAAAAATATTTCAAAAGCTTTTAAACTTCGTATTGATAGTACTGAATATAATAGAAGCTTCAGAATCGAAATTGAAATCGATTTGATCAGTTTTGGATTTATATCGTTTAAATCGAATTTAGGAGTAAATTGTTCAGTTTGAAATTTAATCGTTCGAACCGATATTTAAAAATAGTCAATTTTCAAACAGTCTCAGAATTCGACGAAACCAGTTCCATTGGGTCCGTAATATTGTATTATTACCGGATTTCAAATTTTGTAGCTTTCGGAATTAACGTGTGATCGTACGAGGTATAAACGCTTAGACGATAATTATCGATCTAATTTAAATATCCTTATCCGAATGAAATCAAATCAACAGCCACCCTGTATTTCCTTTAGCCAACCTATCTCTGTTGTAGTCGACACGCAGAAACAAATTTTCACGCGAAACATCTTTTCCTGTTCCCTCTCGTTCAATAATATCTCGTCTCCTTCTGTACAAATCTAAAACGCAGAAGAAATCATTTCGTTCCAAAGAAATAAACAATGGCCGCTCTCGTCTGCCCTTTGGAAACTTCGTTCGAAATCAAATAAAAAGGGAACGACTTCTTTTTTTTTCTGTTACCCTTTCATTCAAAACAAAATAAGAAAAAAAAGGGAACGGCGATTTGCGATCGGAGGAAGCGACGTCGAAGTCGCGATTGGGTGAGGCGGCGTGCGTGCAAACAGGCGACGTTGATTTGGAGTTCGCGATCAATCGTAGGCGAGGGATTGAAGGCGGCGAGCGCGATGTAGGGCGCGTCGCGAGGCTGGGTCATCGTAGTTGGGGCTATTCGATCTGCAGTGAAGGGTCGCGTACGTCGCGAGTAGAGGAGGAGCGTGGTATCGCCTGTCGCGGCAATGGCAGCGCGTACTCGAGCTCACTGGGGTTCGAACGACAGTAAAGGAGTATGGGGGGGAGCAAGTCGCGAGTTTCGTTCACGCTCGAGCATGTGTAAGCAGGTGGCGATGTCGATCGAAATTTGTGAGGCGGTGGCGTTCGTCATCAGGTGGGGCAGCTGGGGTTTCGTTCGCGAGGCAATTCGCGTTGGCCTGGGTTGCTCGACTTAGCAGAGAAGGTATTTTCTAGTTGTTCTGTTAAAACATGTATATACATACTTTAGTCGACAGAGAATGTGTATATGATATAAATTTTTTTTACAAAAGATTTAAACATGTTTGATTCAAAGAAAATGAAAATCAATTGTTTTAAAATATAGTAAGGTGATTAACAGTTTATTTAATGGTTGGATCTTTAAATGTATATATATATATAGGCTACTTTGATAAAATGTGTATTTTCAAAATATGGAATTTTAAAAAAATATTAAACAGTTTAAGATTTTAATATATATTTTGTAGGAAAAAGAAAAAAAATGATGATGAAAATAAAAGAAAAAAAAATATATACATATTTTTAATTTGCTTGATCTTAAAACTTATTTATTAAGTTTAAATAGTTAACTAATTTATTTATTGGGTCACAAGAAAAATGAAGCTTTAAAGGAAATTGTTTGAAATAAATTGATTAGATGAAAATGAATGGTTCGATTTATTTTGGATATTGATAGAATTGTATAAATTATTTATACAAGGTCTAAATCAAGAATCAAGCCGAAATGGAAAGGAATTGCACAAATTAAAAGCCAAAGGTGAGATTTTCTCACTCAATTGAAAAGTGGAATTTTCAGTTATTGATTGATTGCTGTTTGTATTAGATATGATAGGATATATCTATATATATAGCAGTATATACATATTGACATATGTATATATTGGATTGATTGATTCCCGCCTCGTATAGCGGATGAGACCCTATTGCGCCGTTAGTAAGCGGATTTATAAAAACCTATATACCGCGATAATTCCGTACTGGAGCGGAATTGGTATTGTGCTAACGTCTTTGGATGCAGGGAAACAGGTTGGAGGGATCCAACTGGACCCCTCATATTGATTGAATTTATTTCTACTGTGATGTGTTAATCTGTGAATGATTATTGATGTTATTGATCATATTGATATATGATGTTTTTGAATGCCATGATTGACTATTTGATGCGTTGCATCATCGGATCCATTTTTAAAATCTAAAAATAACGATTTTGGATTTTAAAAGGATTTGTAAAGTGATTTGTAGAAATATATGTTTTATTGAAATTTTTGAATTGGTTTATTTTAAATAAATAAATGTTAAAATTTTAATGTTAGTAAAATTGTGATTTTTGTGAAATACGACAAAAATGTTATTTTTGAAATAAACAATTGATAAAGATTATGAAATAGTTTAAATTGGAATTGTTGAAGTATTTTAAACAATTCATATAAAAAGATTTATAAAAATTGATATTTTTATAAATTAAAAATATTGGAATTTTGAAATGAGTTTTATTAAAGGTTAAAGTCAAATAAAAATGGATTCCATAAGTGAATTGAAATTTATAGATTCATAAATTGTGAAGTTATTAAATGGATAGTTTTTGTAAAACAAAAAGATTTATAAGCAATTATCTTAGAAATGGGATTTTGACATTTAGATGAGAAATGAATAGATGTTGTAAATAAATGGATTTTAAGTTCTTAACTTATAATATAAACTTCCGGTATATAATTGAGTTATATAAGTTGAATTGGAAAATTTAGGAATTGAAGTTTTATAAATAGAAATGGGATTTATAAACATTGTTTTATAAATTCAAAATCAATAGAATTTGATAAATTTAACATTGAAGTTATTAAAGGAGATATGTTCGTGATTTTGGACAGCGAATTATCCTTTAAGTTAAATGTGTAGAAATTGTTAAGATTTGGATAGTGATTATATTCACGAATTTGGACAGTAAATATATATTATTGAATAAAATCAATATATTTTGGGAAAAGGAATATTGTTAAATGAAGTTGTTTTAAAAGATGTTTTAAAACGTGTTAAATATCGAAAACATGGGTTTCAACATTTATTGTTGAAATAGACGTTTTCGAGAAAATAAGGAAATGATGGACTATAACACTGTTGTTATAGTAAATGATTTCCGAAAGGAAATGTTTTTAATGTAGTATTGGGATTTATATATCTATCTAAATTCGAATCCCTATACTAGTGATTTTGAGTCGTCGTAACGATGTTTTACGCAACATTCGTTTTGACTCAAATTGATGTTGTTATAGAGAATGATTTCCTTAAAGATTGAAATTTATACTTAATATTGATTTAAGTATATCGAATATTTTCAAATGTTGAAAATAAATGATTTGTGAAATACTTATTTTTAAATAAGTATGGAAATGCTTTTCCAATATGAATGAACTGTTTTGAGATTTTATCTTCAAAGATAAAATGAAATGTGGAAATTGATTTGAAATTGTTTTCAAATGATTAAGTGTGGAAATTTTATATCTAGAAAAGATATTTTTGAAGATAAATAATTTGGGAAAATTATTTGGAATCTGATGATGTTGCGCATCTTTATTGATAGTTAAATAACCGACTATCAATAATTACCTTTAGATAGGTATTTGTTGTGAATTGGATGAATTTGAATGCCACACTTATTTTTGAATAAGCGCTCACTATTCGGGTTAGCCGGGAAAAGACCATGGGGTCGTATAACCCATTCCGAATATGTGATACGTCATTATGAATCGCATTTGAAGACCGGTGTTGAAGACCGAATATTTTTGAAAACGGAAGGATTACCGTCGAGTTACTCTACATCGACTGATCTTCGATTTAGAGGTTTTTATCACCCTTAGTGACGGGAAGTCCTGACGTGATTAGAAATTTATCCGGAAATGCAAGGGCTTCGTGAGAAGTGCCTTCGGTTCTGTTCGATCCCGGAACAGACTTGTATGGATTGTGTGTCTGACGTTACAATTTGAGATATAAAGCTGATTTCTTTCAAATACATTTCTGTTGGTGGCGGAGAATTTATTCTCTTAGCTTAACACCCTTCTCTGAGACGTACGAGCTCAGAGGTTATGTAGTTGAAATTTATCAGCGATATATCCCAATTTGGTAACGTGGCATACTGAGTGTTGCTGTGAAATGATCAGTGTTTGGTCATTCGTGATATGATCATTTGTTTGATCTTATATCTTTATGATCATAGGTTGATCATTTTTGTTTGACCCGAAGCAGGGCTTTGTAGAAAGCGTAGCTTTGTGGACGAGACTTCATCGAGCCTCACACCCCGGAAATGGTCGAAACAGGATGAATGCAGCAAGGTTCTAGGGAGTAGCACCCCTTAGTGTATGTCATTCCTTCTGGATAAAGGTGGTATCATGGTATGGAGCCCAGATACTTAACCTCTGTGGTTACTGCATTATTATTATCTATGTGGTTTGTTGCGAATCGGGGATCCTCGGGAAGATCGGTGACGATCGGGGGATGGCATGCGCGTGTCAGTAGTTACCTATTTTTGCAGAGGTAACCCGACCTTGTGTTGGCAGAGATCCGGTTAGGTTCTCGGGTCGTCTATTCCAGGGACGTACCCATCGTGGATAGGAAGTTCCTTAGCCTGACCATTTGTTGGAAATCCAAAGAAACAATACGAGCCTTTACGATTTCAATTGTAAAACCTGTCTCCTCAGGAGGCAGCTATAGCGGGCATAATATAATGGTACCTATGCTGGCTAAGATTTATATTATACTTTCGAAATGTTTTCCACTATGCACTAATAATAATATCAAAAATGATTTGATTTTGCGTAGTAAGCATCTTTGACTATCATAAGAAGAAATCTCCTCCAAGTCTGCGTTTGCATTGTGTGTGTGGTGGGAGGTCTTATGGTAGTTTCATTTTCCAAAAGCATTTCGAATTGACTTTAAAAATATTTCTGTTGTTTATTTTAAAGATAAATAACTGTTTTACGATCTCACACCAGTCACCATGACTGACTCGGAGTTTATTGTTCCCTTCTAAACTCTGGGTGCCCACCAATTCCCACACGGGCAGCCTAGAGTTATATTATCAGGATATTCTGGATATTCTGGAGCTTTGGAGATAAGCTGGATGACGAGACGTAGTATTTGTATCTGATAGTATTTATTCCGCTGTGTATTCTGTATGAGGACAAGTTATATAACTGTCCATTGTTGTATATTGACTCTGTTGATTGATGTATATATAAAATGATATAGTTCTTTGTTTTAAATGATATTCATTTATCTATTATATATTGTTCCGCTGCGATATGTGAGATTCTGATATTGTTCTGTTTCTGTTGCTGTTCTGTTATTCTTCTTTCTTTCTTCTCTTTTTCTTCTATCTTCTTCTTCTTCTACTTTTTCTTTTTCTTAAAACCCTCACTCTTGGAGTTTCCGGCACTCGATTGCTCGGCAGTCGATAAAGTGAGTATCGATGTCGAATTTTCGAAAGTCGAAAATTTCGGTATGTGACAAAGTGGTATCAGAGCATATGGTTAAGCGACAACCCTGCTCTGTTGGGTGTTACTCATTAGAGATAGAGTCAGCAGTACTCTAGAATGAGTTGAGTGTAATAATAGATATGAGCGCGTATTTGTTATTTGAATATAAAAATTGTTTTGTATTGTGTTGACTTATCGGTTGATTGTTTATGGATTCTGGTCGGTGCAGTCTAGCTAACTGTAATCGATAGGGGTTTCTAAACTCTTAAACAAGATAAACTGACACATTATTGATTTTAAAATGGGGTAAATGAAATAATTTTACCCAAAACTATTTTTGTATAGAAAAGAAATGATTTTCTGTAAATTATTACAGTATATGGTTGCATGGATGTTAGGAAGTAATAATATTAAACTATTATCATTGAAATTGAATAAGAAATTCAAATCATAACTCCGAAGTTAAGAAATAAATCCATATACAAATGAAATTTGAGAATGTAAATTATAAATGTAATTTGTAATTTAAAATGAGATTCCAGAGAAGTATTTGGAAATGTTTTGAAAAGAATTTGAAAATTTTGGAGATTTGAAAAGTTTAAATCATGTTTGATTTGAAAATGAATTTCAAAGGTTTTGAAAAGTATTTTGGAGAGTTAAAAGCTCTAAACTCTTTTCGGTCGCTGGAAAATAACTTCGATGATGACCGCGGCATCGTTGGTGTTCATTTTCGGGTTTCCAAAAGAGAAATTGCTGCCAAGTTGTTTTAAATGGAAATTGTTTGGAAAATTTGGGTTTTTGTTTTAGAAATTCAAATGGAATTTGAATTGTTTTCAAAATGATTTTGAAGTTTGGTAAAAACTCTGGAATACTATATTAAAATACTTATGAAATAAGAAATAAGTTGATAACTTATACAATTGGAATTTTGATAGAATAATTTAACTTAAAGAATGAAGTTAAATCAAAGTAAGTATAAGTGAATAAATTAAATAAAGTGAAAAGATTACTTAAAGAAAATTTGTTAAGTTGAAAATAAATTTGGAAGTAGTAACAAATAAATTGGAATGTAAATAAGTCGAAGACTTATAAATATTTGAAAATTTGATGTATGAGATGTAAATTGAAAGATGAATTAAAATTCACATGTTATTGGAAATCCAGTTTAATCTAAGTAGTTATGAACCAAAGTGGTAAATCGAAAATAAATATAATGTCTACATGGAATATTTATACTGAACCTAAGAAATGAAGAGCGAAATTCTTAAGTAAAATCTGATATTGGAATTATTCTAAGTTGATGATTGAATGAAGATAAAACTGGAATTAGAACTGAATGTTGAAAACAAATGTGAATTGTGCGAAATTAAATGAAGTTTCAAGATTAGTTGAAGTGAACTAAAGATAATCAATAAAATTCAATATTCAGAAGATAATCTGAATCCAAATTAGATTGAAAGTGTGAATTGAATTCAAAAGAAATTTGAAATGCAAAATTGAATGAAAATGGATATAACTTCAATAGTGAAGTAAAATTGTATAAGCAATTTATATTGAAAATTTTGTAATAGAATTTGCAAAATAGGTTGAATGCTGTTACTAGATATAATGGCTAGTAGATATACAGGTGTAAAGGAATTGGATTTTAATTTAGAAGAGAATTTGGATTGCTCGGAAAAGGTATGTATTTGAGTTTTAATATGAGTTTTTGATGATTTCTCTCTAGCCGCTTGGCTTTTTCTTTTTCTTTTTGAAATCTGAGAGTCCGTAGGGACGTTTTGTAGTCGTGCCGTATTAGCCGCGCAAAGGAGACGCTGGCGAAATTTTTCGAAAATTTCGAGTGTTAGAAAATTTTTGAGAAAATTTTGAAAGTTTAAATTTGAATTTGAATTTAAATTTGAATTGTTAAGAAAACAATGTTGTTTGAGAATTATGAAAATGTTGTTGGATATTTAGTGAATTAATAACGAATCTTTAGTAGAAAGATTTGTTTTGAAAAATTGATAAAATTATTGGATTGTGAAAAATAGTAGACGAGTTAAGGACCATTTTTCCTAACTTGTAATTTCGAGGACGAAATTCTTTTAAGGGGGGAAGTCTGTAACGACCCTGAATTTTGAAAAAATTAAATTGGGAATATTTAATTAATTTTAAATATTTGAACGACGATTTAATTTGAATCCCCGATTTAAATTTGAATTTGGCGATTAAATTATATAATTTAATCTATTGAACTGGATAAAAAATTTGTATCTTCAGTTTTAAGCTGAAGAAAAATATTTCAAAAGCTTTTAAACTTCGTATTGATAGTACTGAATATAATAGAAGCTTCAGAATCGAAATTGAAATCGATTTGATCAGTTTTGGATTTATATCGTTTAAATCGAATTTAGGAGTAAATTGTTCAGTTTGAAATTTAATCGTTCGAACCGATATTTAAAAATAGTCAATTTTCAAACAGTCTCAGAATTCGACGAAACCAGTTCCATTGGGTCCGTAATATTGTATTATTACCGGATTTCAAATTTTGTAGCTTTCGGAATTAACGTGTGATCGTACGAGGTATAAACGCTTAGACGATAATTATCGATCTAATTTAAATATCCTTATCCGAATGAAATCAAATCAACAGCCACCCTGTATTTCCTTTAGCCAACCTATCTCTGTTGTAGCCGACACGCAGAAACAAATTTTCACGCGAAACATCTTTTCCTGTTCCCTCTCGTTCAATAATATCTCGTCTCCTTCTGTACAAATCTAAAACGCAGAAGAAATCATTTCGTTCCAAAGAAATAAACAATGGCCGCTCTCGTCTGCCCTTTGGAAACTTCGTTCGAAATCAAATAAAAAGGGAACGACTTCTTTTTTTTTCTGTTACCCTTTCATTCAAAACAAAATAAGAAAAAAAAGGGAACGGCGATTTGCGATCGGAGGAAGCGACGTCGAAGTCGCGATTGGGTGAGGCGGCGTGCGTGCAAACAGGCGACGTTGATTTGGAGTTCGCGATCAATCGTAGGCGAGGGATTGAAGGCGGCGAGCGCGATGTAGGGCGCGTCGCGAGGCTGGGTCATCGTAGTTGGGGCTATTCGATCTGCAGTGAAGGGTCGCGTACGTCGCGAGTAGAGGAGGAGCGTGGTATCGCCTGTCGCGGCAATGGCAGCGCGTACTCGAGCTCACTGGGGTTCGAACGACAGTAAAGGAGTATGGGGGGGAGCAAGTCACGAGTTTCGTTCGCGCTCGAGCATGTGTAAGCAGGTGGCGATGTCGATCGAAATTCGTGAGGCGGTGGCGTTCGTCATCAGGTGGGGCAGCTGGGGTTTCGTTCGCAAGGCAATTCGCGTTGGCCTGGGTTGCTCGACTTAGCAGAGAAGGTATTTTCTAGTTGTTCTATTAAAACATGTATATACATATTTTAGTCGACAGAGAATGTGTATATGATATAAATTTTTTTTACAAAAGATTTAAACATGTTTGATTCAAAGAAAATGAAAATCAATTGTTTAAAAATATAGTAAGGTGATTAACAGTTTATTTAATGGTTGGATCTTTAAATGTATATATATATAGGCTACTTTGATAAAATGTGTATTTTCAAAATATGGAATTTTAAAAAAATATTAAACAGTTTAAGATTTTAATATATATTTTGTAGGAAAAAGAAAAAAAAAATGATGATGAAAATAAAAGAAAAAAAAAATATATACATATTTTTAATTTGCTTGATCTTAAAACTTATTTATTAAGTTTAAATAGTTAACTAATTTTGTAACAACCCGAGTTTTTCATACACGAAAAACCGGACCATTTGAGTAAAAAGAAGAGATAGAAGAAGAAAATAAAAGAAAAACAACATCAGAATCTAACCATCGCAGCGGAATAAAATATAATATATCAACAGATCTTTACACAAATCAAAATTATATCTGTTTATACAATACATCAGAATACATCATCAGAGTACATCAACATCCATAACATACAACTAAATACACAGCGGAAAAATAATAACAAGTACGGGAGTACGTATCGACATCCAGCTCGTCTCCTGAGCTCCACAGCATCATATCCTGAACCTGTTTATCTCGGTCTGACCCGAGCATCATATAAAACAATACCCGAGTCAGTCTGGAAAACCAGCGTGAGAAAATCACACTCAAATTGATTATTAAAGTTTCAAAATCCTTTGAAAACAAAAGCATCTCGTAAGACCACGCCACAAATAAACATGTCGGGTTTTTACCTTACGATAGCTAAAACACTTTATATCAAAATCCTCTGATATTATAATAGTGTCTACAGAAAGTAAAATATAATCTAGCTGAAATGCTTGCATCTCACATTTCAACAATAGTTGGTCACAATCAAAACCGTACAAGGCACGTAGGAAGAATGGATTTCCAACGAATGACTAGGTACTGGGGTACCACCTATCACAGTACATGGCCTAGATCACCGTACCGAGGAGTACGCCCGCTCCCCTGCAACACAAGGCCGGAACCATCCCTTACTGGATGATTCCGAATAAAATCACCCCACGGTTGGGATCAGCAACCGCACCACTAAGCCGAAATAAAAGGGGACATCTAGACAGGGATGACCTTACCCTCCAGTGGGAGCTACCCACGAAGCCTTGCTGCATAACCCCTGATTTTCAGTCATTCCCGGTTGATGAGGTTCGAGGCTAAACGATACCTTTTCAGAACATATCCCTTAGAATGCCCATCGTCCGCTGACGATGTTTCGCAAGCATTCGTCCATACCAGTCCGTCCTGGGTTTGAACGGAACCGAAGGCACTATTCCTACTACATCCATTTTGGAAATATCCTCAGGATTAGTAGCGACTAGCCCTTGCACTTCACAGCTCCATCTTCGACTCCGAAATCGTTACACGAAACGTACAAACCGGATCGAAGTGGTATTCGGGTCTCCAGACCTAGAATCCCGGTATACGGAAACCCGATCCCGGTCTCTTCGAAACGATCAGCGCATTGGCCAATATTGATAGTCGGTTATTTAACTATCAATTCACATCCATAGCAACCATCACACAATTAATTAATTCCCACATTATTTATTTGCCCAAATATCTTTCCAAGATATATTTCCAATTTTCAAACTCCTTTTGAAAACAATTTCAAACAGTTTTTGCTTACGGAATACATTTCCAAATATTTATTTCCTCTGAAACACCAAGTACAAAACACTTAGATTTCAAAATAAATCTTAAAACACTTTACTATAAATATACTTAATAATATTGAAATTTAAAAACTACTTTAATACCTTAACAAAATATATACTTAAGAAATATTTAAAATGAAACCACTTTACAAATATAAACTAAATTTCTCTTTTTAAAATATAATACCAAATCACTTTTATATAATTACTACAATAATAGATCTTTGAAAATACTACTTTAAAGTTTAAATATTTAAAAAGAATAGGTTTCCTAAAACATACTTACTTAGGAAATTAACATTTAGAAATAATAAATTTTCTAAAATATGCTTTTAAAAATACAATTAGAACTTTTAACTTATATTAAAATTGCTTTGAAAACGTACTTGGCTATCCAGAGAAATACACTTCTCATTTCCATCTTTTTTTTTAAAAATAAATCAACATTTATTTTTAAACCAAACCATATCTTTTTATAAATTCCCACCTTGAATTTATATTCAAATATCCACTGATATTTTATTTTACTTTATAAACCCAGTTTATATCTCCAAAATCTCACTTCTCTTTTAATTCCAATTTTAAACAACTAAATCAATTTCCAATTGATTTTCCAATTTACTTTACTTTACTTTGAAATAAATTTCCTTTACTACTTCGTTTATTTCAAAATACATTAACTTTTAGATTTATTCCTTTATTTGAGTTAAAACCCTTTTTAACTGAAAATACCAATTTTTTAAACTTCCAAAATTCCTTCTTTAGCCTTTAATTAAATTTAATCCTTACATTCAAAATAAATCCTTTATTCTTTAAATTTAATATCACTTTAGTTTAAAGTTAATATTTCCCTTGTTATTTCGAAATTCCCTTATTCCAATTCACTTGAATTATTTACTTAAAATTTACTCTTTTATTTCTTTCAAAATCCAATTCAATATAATTTGATAACTCCTTTTATTGAAATATTCAATCCAACCATATCATCCAATATTTCAATCATCAATAAAATCATCACAGGATATCAATATTCATAGAACAGCATATTTAAACAAAAATTAAATATTTTGAGGAATCCAGTTGGATCCCTCCAACCTGTTTCCCTGCATCCACAGACGTTAGCACAATACCAATTCCACTTCGAGGTGGAATATCGCGGTATATGGGTTTATAAAATATCATCCGCTATTATGCGGCGCATAGGGTCTCATCCGCTATATAAATGCGGGAATATCAACTTCAATATATACATATGCCAATATGTATATATTGTTATATACTACTATATATAGTATAGCATATCAATCAATGCAATCATCCAATCAATTATTTAAATTTAACCATTTAAATTTAAATTCAACTGAGTGAGATTAACTCACCTTTGATTTTTGAATTTGCAATCCACTCTCATCTCAACTTGTTCTTCGCGATTCTACACGATTCAGACCTTGAACAAACATTTTACATTTTATTACTATGTGAAATATTCGAACAGTAAATTTTCCATTTATCAATTTAATTAACACTTTTTAAATTCAAACTAGTCTAATGACCATTACCCTATTAGATAGATTTAATTAGTCAAAATATTTTATAAATCAATTTTCCTCATAATAAATAAAGATTTACGTTACCAAAAATAATTAATGTAACTAATCTCCCTAATGACTATTTTGAAAATAATCCAGTAATTTAAGATGTACCAACGTACTTATTTATTTATTTATTTTCTGCTGTTTCTCAAATTTTTACTTTCAATCTATATTAATTCGGATTTAAGATGAAATCGATACCTTAACACTTTGAGCCCAGGAAGAATCCAATCGCAACCAACCCAATCTGGGAAAAACTGAAGCCACAACAGCTCGCCGAAACTCGTTCCTCTTAACGCACGCGAGCCACCGTGCTCCATCGCAGCGCGTACGAACTCCCAAGCAACATCGACATGCCGGCCAAGCCAATCGCCAACTCCATCCCTGCGCTTCTAGGTCACCGCACGCGAACGCCTCCCTCGCCTTCAACCTCGAGTCGATCGCGAGTCTCGAAATCAACCCACTCTCTAGCCTCGATGCTGTCCTTGGCTATCGCTGATTGAACTTGTGAAGACGGCTTCGATCGAATTCAATTCGAGATTCTCGAGCCACCGAACTCGTGAAGAGGCAAGATCAATTTACTGATCGTCCTCCATTTCGAACGAAACCCTATCCTTATTTTATTTTATTTCTTTCGTCCAGAGGAAGATATGAGAGGGAGATAAGGATGGAAAAAATTAAAGAAAGGAAGTGGAGTATAAGGGAAGGTTTGATTATTAATTTAATATTGAATATAAAATATCTAGGCACTAACCAATCGTACGACCCAACGATAACTCCAAACCCTGCAAAAATTGAAATCCGATAATAATACGATATTACGGACCCAATGGAACTGGTTTCGTCGCATTCCGAGACTGTGCCTCGGACGGCTATTTTTTAAATTCAATTTCAACGATATATTTTTAAAACTAAACAAAACTCTTTAAAATTCCATTTTAAAAGTTCTATCATCATTAGTATTAACAAAATAAATTTTCTGAACCTTTAAACTATTTTTAACAGGCTTTAAAATCAAGATTCAATATTTTACCCAATCCCGATAATTAAATTTAATAATTAATTATCCAAAGAAATACTGTATATTTGAAATTAAAGTTAAAATCTAACCTTTGAATATTTAAAATAAATTAAATATTCACATTTCAAATATACAAAAATTCCGGGTCGTCACATTCCTCCCCCCTTAAAAGAATTTCGTCCCCGAAATTACTAGTTAAGAGGAATGATTCAATCCCCGTTAACTATTTCCCAAATTAAACAGTTTTAACAATACCCAAACAATCCTTTATTAATGATACACTAATCATCTTTTAACTTCCCAAACTTATTCATAAGTTCAACTCATACCACCTACTTATCCATTCAAATTTAAATTTGAATTCAAATTTTGAATTATCAAAATTTTCCAAAATTTTTCTAACTCCCTAAATTTCCAAAAAATTTTGCCAGCGTCTCCTTTGCGCGGCTAGCTCGGTACTACTACAAAATGGCTCTACGGCCTCCCAATCTCAAAAAGAAAACAAAAAGCCAAGTGGCTGGATCCAAAACCCAATCAAATTTCATATAGAAATTCAAATACATACCTTTTTGTCGGGCCATTAAATTTTATCTTCTAAATCAAAAATCCCAATTTATCCATTGCTTTTATACACCTGTATATCCTACTAAGCAATAATATTCAATCACAATCCCAAAGTCATTTTATACTTTTCTTTACAAATTTTCAATATTTGCTTTACTTAAGCCCGTACGATGCACATATATCATCCGTACGCAATATCACATTCGATCGCTCAATCGATCACACAATTCCACTTTCGAACTAGTATCGTCCACCCGACTTCCTAGTGCGGACTCAGATCTGGTTCCTTGATCAGAAACCGTCATTCTCCTTGCATAGTCACAAACTATGATAGAGAATTACCAGAATCAATCAACAATCCATATCCAGGTTCGCCGTTGAAAATCGAGCGAAAAATCCTAACTCGGATCGGCATAATTACCTCGAAATCCTGTGTTCGACATCTGGACCAAATAGCTATGCGAATAAAATAATATACGTACATCTTACGTATAAATTCCAATTGATTTTCAGCTATATCAATTCTCCTTTATTTCGCATTCCTTTGATTGTTATTCACTTATCACACTTATCCCATTCACATCTTCAAATTTTAATCGTCATTCAATTATTCACCTAGAATAATTTTCCTCCATACAAAATTTACCTAAGAATTCACCATTCATTTCTTAAGTCCAATATAAACATTTTATATACTTCTTGGATTTGTTTTACTTCATTTTTGAAGTTTATATTTATTTTCACTTCCCCATTGAAGTTTATTTTAATTACTATTTACTTAGCCTTTACAATTTTATTTAAATTCAAATTGGCTTCCATTTTGACTATTGAATTAGTTCCACTTACTAATTAATTTAAATCTCAATTAAAAATTTACTTGCAACTTACTTTCTTAAGTTCTTTTGATTGCACTTACTTTACATTCACAATTAAAATAGATTCCAAATTATTCAGTTTCAATTTCATTTGCTTAGCAATTTAAATCATTTATCGTTATGAAAATTTCAAAAATTTTAAAAATTTCTAACTCCCAAAATTTACGGAAAATTTTGGCAGAGTCTCCTTTGCACGGAGGGACTTCTGCGATATCGCAGGATGTACAAATATATATACATCGGCCCACCCGGCCGGAAAACAAAAAAAAAACAGTTCATATCTCCTATTTTGAATTTTTGCGTAAGCGTACCTTATTATAGCAATTTATAAAGCAAGCGGTGATTTATTTTAGCAAATTTCGCAATCAAATCCAGCCAAACGGCTTCCCGGTACCTGTACTACTCAACTTAAACAGGTAAGTGACCAATATACAAAGTTTATTAACATTTCACTTAATAACACATAGCTAAAAACATGGATTCCATAAACGTTGCATATCATATACTTCCATAAGCACATGTGAAATGTTCAACACTTATTTTAAAGGTTTTCAATCAATATTCAAATCATTTTATCCAATTCCAATAGCTTACAATTCATTTTCAATCAAACAACTCATATCATTACAATTGATTCAAAAACCAATTATATTTACTTTAGTCCCATGACTACTTTTAAAAGCAATTCCAACTCAATTTATATTTCATTCGATTTCATTTCTAATTGATTCCGTTCAATTTACTTTACATTCCAAATTCACATTTATTTCATTTGAATCCATTTATAAATCTTGAAACATTTCATATTCCATTTATTTGATTCTCATCAATTCAATAACCCCATTTTCTTTATCCATTTTAATTTCCAACTCACATTATCAATTCATCCTTCAATTTATTAATAATGTCATTCAATTTATTCCATACTCCATATTTCATTTACAACCCAACATTTGATTTTTATCTCAAAAATTACTTTAACTATTTTACTGGAGTTCAATTTATTTTATAATCTAAATGTTGGAGTATACTCATTTTCATATTTCATCTATTTACAATCAATCCCATTCACATTTTGCTTTTTAACTCGGGATTATATATTTTATTTAGGCAATATATTTATTATTCCATAAACAACTTTAAATAAGATTCCAAAGCTTAAACAATTTCCCAGAATTTCAAAATCACCTTTGAAATTAACTATATCCAAAATTCCTTTAAATTTCAAAACCAAACCCAGTTTTGCAAACAAACACCAGCCCAAAACATCCAGGTAGCAATTCCTCTTTTGGAAACTCGAAAATGAACACCGGTGATGTCGCGATCATCATCGGAATTATTTTCCAGCGACCACAAAGAGTTTAGTGCTCTTATTTGTTTAAAAACATTTCAAATATTTTAATTTCCAAATCTCACAAGATTTCAAATTCAACTCAAAAATATTCCTGAAATAATACCATTATTTCTCCAAAACCTTTTTGAAAACCATTTCAAAACTCAAAGGAATTTAAATTTTTCCCAAAAATCACAAATTGCAATTCCTTTAAATCTATACTCAAACATTCTCTGGAATTTTATCTCATTTCAATTTCAAAATTATAATCACCTTTACAGTTTACATTTAAAAATCTCATTTGTATATGAAGTTTATTTCAATTTTATAAATTACATTTGTAATCTATATCTCAAATTTTATTATAAAATTTTATTCTTTACTTTGGTTATAAATTTCAATTTCTAGTTAAGTTTCCATATATTAATGATAATAATTCCATATTATCACTTCTAACATCCAAACAACCATATATATTAACTAGAATAGTTTACAAAACGTTTCTTTTTATACAAAAATAATTTGGGTAAAATTATTTCATTTACCCTACTTTAAAACAATACTGTGTCGAATTGTTCTATTCAAGTGTTTAGAGATCCCTATCAATGTTGTGGCGTCCCACACATCGACCAGAATCCATAAACTACTCAATAAACCAATCAACGCAATATAAAACAAATTTTATATTCACTAACAAATACGCGCTCATATCTATTAATACTCTCAAAATCCCCACCAGAGCCAAGGTTGTCGCCAGCCTAAGCTCTGATACCACTGTAACAACCCGAGTTTTTCATACACGAAAAACCGGACCATTTGAGTAAAAAGAAGAGATAGAAGAAGAAAATAAAAGAAAAACAACATCAGAATCTAACCATCGCAGCGGAATAAAATATAATATATCAACAGATCTTTACACAAATCAAAATTATATCTGTTTATACAATACATCAGAATACATCATCAGAGTACATCAACATCCATAACATACAACTAAATACACAGCGGAAAAATAATAACAAGTACGGGAGTACGTATCGACATCCAGCTCGTCTCCTGAGCTCCACAGCATCATATCCTGAACCTGTTTATCTCGGTCTGACCCGAGCATCATATAAAACAATACCCGAGTCAGTCTGGAAAACCAGCGTGAGAAAATCACACTCAAATTGATTATTAAAGTTTCAAAATCCTTTGAAAACAAAAGCATCTCGTAAGACCACGCCACAAATAAACATGTCGGGTTTTTACCTTACGATAGCTAAAACACTTTATATCAAAATCCTCTGATATTATAATAGTGTCTACAGAAAGTAAAATATAATCTAGCTGAAATGCTTGCATCTCACATTTCAACAATAGTTGGTCACAATCAAAACCGTACAAGGCACGTAGGAAGAATGGATTTCCAACGAATGACTAGGTACTGGGGTACCACCTATCACAGTACGTGGCCTAGATCACCGTACCGAGGAGTACGCCCGCTCCCCTGCAACACAAGGCCGGAACCATCCCTTACTGGATGATTCCGAATAAAATCACCCCACGGTTGGGATCAGCAACCGCACCACTAAGCCGAAATAAAAGGGGACATCTAGACAGGGATGACCTTACCCTCCAGTGGGAGCTACCCACGAAGCCTTGCTGCATAACCCCTGATTTTCAGTCATTCCCGGTTGATGAGGTTCGAGGCTAAACGATACCTTTTCAGAACATATCCCTTAGAATGCCCATCGTCCGCTGACGATGTTTCGCAAGCATTCGTCCATACCAGTCCGTCCTGGGTTTGAACGGAACCGAAGGCACTATTCCTACTACATCCATTTTGGAAATATCCTCAGGATTAGTAGCGACTAGCCCTTGCACTTCACAGCTCCATCTTCGACTCCGAAATCGTTACACGAAACGTACAAACCGGATCGAAGTGGTATTCGGGTCTCCAGACCTAGAATCCCGGTATACGGAAACCCGATCCCGGTCTCTTCGAAACGATCAGCGCATTGGCCAATATTGATAGTCGGTTATTTAACTATCAATTCACATCCATAGCAACCATCACACAATTAATTAATTCCCACATTATTTATTTGCCCAAATATCTTTCCAAGATATATTTCCAATTTTCAAACTCCTTTTGAAAACAATTTCAAACAGTTTTCGCTTACGGAATACATTTCCAAATATTTATTTCCTCTGAAACACCAAGTACAAAACACTTAGATTTTAAAATAAATCTTAAAACACTTTACTATAAATATACTTAATAATATTGAAATTTAAAAACTACTTTAATACCTTAACAAAATATATACTTAAGAAATATTTAAAATGAAACCACTTTACAAATATAAACTAAATTTCTCTTTTTAAAATATAATACCAAATCACTTTTATATAATTACTACAATAATAGATCTTTGAAAATACTACTTTAAAGTTTAAATATTTAAAAAGAATAGGTTTCCTAAAACATACTTACTTAGGAAATTAACATTTAGAAATAATAAATTTTCTAAAATATGCTTTTAAAAATACAATTAGAACTTTTAACTTATATTAAAATTGCTTTGAAAACGTACTTGGCTATCCAGAGAAATACACTTCTCATTTCCATCTTTTTTTTTAAAAATAAATCAACATTTATTTTTAAACCAAACCATATCTTTTTATAAATTCCCACCTTGAATTTATATTCAAATATCCACTGATATTTTATTTTACTTTATAAACCCAGTTTATATCTCCAAAATCTCACTTCTCTTTTAATTCCAATTTTAAACAACTAAATCAATTTCCAATTGATTTTCCAATTTACTTTACTTTACTTTGAAATAAATTTCCTTTACTACTTCGTTTATTTCAAAATACATTAACTTTTAGATTTATTCCTTTATTTGAGTTAAAACCCTTTTTAACTGAAAATACCAATTTTTTAAACTTCCAAAATTCCTTCTTTAGCCTTTAATTAAATTTAATCCTTACATTCAAAATAAATCCTTTATTCTTTAAATTTAATATCACTTTAGTTTAAAGTTAATATTTCCCTTGTTATTTCGAAATTCCCTTATTCCAATTCACTTGAATTATTTACTTAAAATTTACTCTTTTATTTCTTTCAAAATCCAATTCAATATAATTTGATAACTCCTTTTATTGAAATATTCAATCCAACCATATCATCCAATATTTCAATCATCAATAAAATCATCACAGGATATCAATATTCATAGAACAGCATATTTAAACAAAAATTAAATATTTTGAGGAATCCAGTTGGATCCCTCCAACCTGTTTCCCTGCATCCACAGACGTTAGCACAATACCAATTCCACTTCGAGGTGGAATATCGCGGTATATGGGTTTATAAAATATCATCCGCTATTATGCGGCGCATAGGGTCTCATCCGCTATATAAATGCGGGAATATCAACTTCAATATATACATATGCCAATATGTATATATTGTTATATACTACTATATATAGTATAGCATATCAATCAATGCAATCATCCAATCAATTATTTAAATTTAACCATTTAAATTTAAATTCAACTGAGTGAGATTAACTCACCTTTGATTTTTGAATTTGCAATCCACTCTCATCTCAACTTGTTCTTCGCGATTCTACACGATTCAGACCTTGAACAAACATTTTACATTTTATTACTATGTGAAATATTCGAACAGTAAATTTTCCATTTATCAATTTAATTAACACTTTTTAAATTCAAACTAGTCTAATGACCATTACCCTATTAGATAGATTTAATTAGTCAAAATATTTTATAAATCAATTTTCCTCATAATAAATAAAGATTTACGTTACCAAAAATAATTAATGTAACTAATCTCCCTAATGACTATTTTGAAAATAATCCAGTAATTTAAGATGTACCAACGTACTTATTTATTTATTTATTTATTTTCTGCTGTTTCTCAAATTTTTACTTTCAATCTATATTAATTCGGATTTAAGATGAAATCGATACCTTAACACTTTGAGCCCAGGAAGAATCCAATCGCAACCAACCCAATCTGGGAAAAACTGAAGCCACAACAGCTCGCCGAAACTCGTTCCTCTTAACGCACGCGAGCCACCGTGCTCCATCGCAGCGCGTACGAACTCCCAAGCAACATCGACATGCCGGCCAAGCCAATCGCCAACTCCATCCCTGCGCTTCTAGGTCACCGCACGCGAACGCCTCCCTCGCCTTCAACCTCGAGTCGATCGCGAGTCTCGAAATCAACCCACTCTCTAGCCTCGATGCTGTCCTTGGCTATCGCTGATTGAACTTGTGAAGACGGCTTCGATCGAATTCAATTCGAGATTCTCGAGCCACCGAACTCGTGAAGAGGCAAGATCAATTTACTGATCGTCCTCCATTTCGAACGAAACCCTATCCTTATTTTATTTTATTTCTTTCGTCTAGAGGAAGATATGAGAGGGAGATAAGGATGGAAAAAATTAAAGAAAGGAAGTGGCGTATAAGGGAAGGTTTGATTATTAATTTAATATTGAATATAAAATATCTAGGCACTAACCAATCGTACGACCCAACGATAACTCCAAACCCTGCAAAAAATTGAAATCCGATAATAATACGATATTACGGACCCAATGGAACTGGTTTCGTCGCATTCCGAGACTGTGCCTCGGACTGCTATTTTTTAAATTCAATTTCAACGATATATTTTTAAAACTAAACAAAACTCTTTAAAATTCCATTTTAAAAGTTCTATCATCATTAGTATTAACAAAATAAATTTTCTGAACCTTTAAACTATTTTTAACAGGCTTTAAAATCAAGATTCAATATTTTACCCAATCCCGATAATTAAATTTAATAATTAATTATCCAAAGAAATACTGTATATTTGAAATTAAAGTTAAAATCTAACCTTCGAATATTTAAAATAAATTAAATATTCACATTTCAAATATACAAAAATTCCGGGTCGTCACAAATTTATTTATTGGGTCACAAGAAAAATGAAGCTTTAAAGGAAATTGTTTGAAATAAATTGATTAGATGAAAATGAATGGTTCGATTTATTTTGGATATTGATAGAATTGTATAAATTATTTATACAAGGTCTAAATCAAGAATCAAGCCGAAATGGAAAGGAATTGCACAAATTAAAAGCCAAAGGTGAGATTTTCTCACTCAATTGAAAAGTGGAATTTTCAGTTATTGATTGATTGCTGTTTGTATTAGATATGATAGGATATATCTATATATATAGCAGTATATACATATTGGCATATGTATATATTGGATTGATTGATTTCCGCCTCGTATAGCGGATGAGACCCTATTGCGCCGTTAGTAAGCGGATTTATAAAAACCTATATACCGCGATAATTCCGTACTGGAGCGGAATTGGTATTGTGCTAACGTCTTTGGATGCAGGGAAATAGGTTGGAGGGATCCAACTGGACCCCTCATATTGATTGAATTTATTTCTACTGTGATGTGTTAATCTGTGAATGATTATTGATGTTATTGATCATATTGATATATGATGTTTTTGAATGCCATGATTGACTATTTGATGCGTTGCATCATCGGATCCATTTTTAAAATCTAAAAATAACGATTTTGGATTTTAAAAGGATTTGTAAAGTGATTTGTAGAAATATATGTTTTATTGAAATTTTTGAATTGGTTTATTTTAAATAAATAAATGTTAAAATTTTAATGTTAGTAAAATTGTGATTTTTGTGAAATACGACAAAAATGTTATTTTTGAAATAAACAATTGATAAAGATTATGAAATAGTTTAAATTGGAATTGTTGAAGTATTTTAAACAATTCATATAAAAAGATTTATAAAAATTGATATTTTTATAAATTAAAAATATTGGAATTTTGAAATGAGTTTTATTAAAGGTTAAAGTCAAATAAAAATGGATTCCATAAGTGAATTGAAATTTATAGATTCATAAATTGTGAAGTTATTAAATGGATAGTTTTTTGTAAAACAAAAAGATTTATAAGCAATTATCTTAGAAATGGGATTTTGACATTTAGATGAGAAATGAATAGATGTTGTAAATAAATGGATTTTAAGTTCTTAACTTATAATATAAACTTCCGGTATATAATTGAGTTATATAAGTTGAATTGGAAAATTTAGGAATCGAAGTTTTATAAATAGAAATGGGATTTATAAACATTGTTTTATAAATTCAAAATCAATAGAATTTGATAAATTTAACATTGAAGTTATTAAAGGAGATATGTTCGTGATTTTGGACAGCGAATTATCCTTTAAGTTAAATGTGTAGAAATTGTTAAGATTTGGATAGTGATTATATTCACGAATTTGGACAGTAAATATATATTATTGAATAAAATCAATATATTTTGGGAAAAGGAATATTGTTAAATGAAGTTGTTTTAAAAGATGTTTTAAAACGTGTTAAATATCGAAAACATGGGTTTCAACATTTATTGTTGAAATAGACGTTTTCGAGAAAATAAGGAAATGATGGACTATAACACTGTTGTTATAGTAAATGATTTCCGAAAGGAAATGTTTTTAATGTAGTATTGGGATTTATATATCTATCTAAATTCGAATCCCTATACTAGTGATTTTGAGTCGTCGTAACGATGTTTTACGCAACATTCGTTTTGACTCAAATTGATGTTGTTATAGAGAATGATTTCCTTAAAGATTGAAATTTATACTTAATATTGATTTAAGTATATCGAATATTTTCAAATGTTGAAAATAAATGATTTGTGAAATACTTATTTTTAAATAAGTATGGAAATGCTTTTCCAATATGAATGAACTGTTTTGAGATTTTATCTTCAAAGATAAAATGAAATGTGGAAATTGATTTGAAATTGTTTTCAAATGATTAAGTGTGGAAATTTTATATCTAGAAAAGATATTTTTGAAGATAAATAATTTGGGAAAATTATTTGGAATCTGATGATGTTGCGCATCTTTATTGATAGTTAAATAACCGACTATCAATAATTACCTTTAGATAGGTATTTGTTGTGAATTGGATGAATTTGAATGCCACACTTATTTTTGAATAAGCGCTCACTATTCGGGTTAGCCGGGAAAGGACCATGGGGTCGTATAACCCATTCCGAATATGTGATACGTCGTTATGAATCGCATTTGAAGACCGGTGTTGAAGACCGGATATTTTTGAAAACGGAAGGATTACCGTCGAGTTACTCTACATCGACTGATCTTCGATTTAGAGGTTTTTATCACCCTTAGTGACGGGAAGTCCTGACGTGATTAGAAATTTATCCGGAAATGCAAGGGCTTCGTGAGAAGTGCCTTCGGTTCTGTTCGATCCCGGAACAGACTTGTATGGATTGTGTGTCTGACGTTACAATTTGAGATATAAAGCTGATTTCTTTCAAATACATTTCTGTTGGTGGCGGAGAATTTATTCTCTTAGCTTAACACCCTTCTCTGAGACGTACGAGCTCAGAGGTTATGTAGTTGAAATTTATCAGCGATATATCCCAATTTGGTAACGTGGCATACTGAGTGTTGCTGTGAAATGATCAGTGTTTGGTCATTCGTGATATGATCATTTGTTTGATCTTATATCTTTATGATCATAGGTTGATCATTTTTGTTTGACCCGAAGCAGGGCTTTGTAGAAAGCGTAGCTTTGTGGACGAGACTTCATCGAGCCTCACACCCCGGAAATGGTCGAAACAGGACGAATGCAGCTAGGTTCTAGGGAGTAGCGCCCCTTAGTGTATGTCATTCCTTCTGGATAAAGGTGGTATCATGGTATGGAGCCCAGATACTTAACCTCTGTGGTTACTGCATTATTATTATCTATGTGGTTTGTTGCGAATCGGGGATCCTCGGGAAGATCGGTGACGATCGGGGGATGGCATGCGCGTGTTAGTAGTTACCTATTTTTGCAGAGGTAACCCGGCCTTGTGTTGGCAGAGATTCGGTTAGGTTCTCGGGTCGTCTATTCCAGGGACGTACCCATCGTGGATAGGAAGTTCCTTAGCCTGACCATTTGTTGGAAATCCAAAGAAACAATACGAGCCTTTACGATTTCAATTGTATAACCTGTCTCCTCAGGAGGCAGCTATAGCGGGCATAATATAATGGTACCTATGCTGGCTAAGATTTATATTATACTTTCGAAATGTTTTCCACTATGCACTAATAATAATATCAAAAATGATTTGATTTTGCATAGTAAGCATCTTTGACTATCATAAGAAGAAATCTCCTCCAAGTCTGCGTTTGCATTGTGTGTGTGGTGGGAGGTCTTATGGTAGTTTCATTTTCCAAAAGCATTTCGAATTGACTTTAAAAATATTTCTGTTGTTTATTTTAAAGATAAATAACTGTTTTACGATCTCACACCAGTCACCATGACTGACTCGGAGTTTATTGTTCCCTTCTAAACTCTGGGTGCCCACCAATTCCCACACGGGCAGCCTAGAGTTATATTATCAGGATATTCTGGATATTCTGGAGCTTTGGAGATAAGCTGGATGACGAGACGTAGTATTTGTATCTGATAGTATTTATTCCGCTGTGTATTCTGTATGAGGACAAGTTATATAACTGTCCATTGTTGTATATTGACTCTGTTGATTGATGTATATATAAAATGATATAGTTCTTTGTTTTAAATGATATTCATTTATCTATTATATATTGTTCCGCTGCGATATGTGAGATTCTGATATTGTTCTGTTTCTGTTGCTGTTCTGTTATTCTTCTTTCTTTCTTCTCTTTTTCTTCTATCTTCTTCTTCTTCTTCTACTTTTTCTTTTTCTTAAAACCCTCACTCTTGGAGTTTCCGGCACTCGATTGCTCGGCAGTCGATAAAGTGAGTATCGATGTCGAATTTTCGAAAGTCGAAAATTTCGGTATGTGACAGAGATTTAATTAACGCTTTTGATAATTAAATATTTGCTGATTTCGAATTTAATTATCGCTTTAGATAATTAAATGATTGCCGATTTGAAATTTGATTATCGCTTGAGATAATCAAATATTTGTTGAATTTGAAATTTGATTATCGCTTGAGATAATCAAATATTTATTGAATTTGGAATTTGATTATCGCTTGAGATAACCAAATATTTGTTGAATTTAAAATTTGATTATCGTTTTTGACAATTGAATAATTGTTGATTTGAAATTTTAAATTACCGGTTGTGGTAATTAGATATGTGCTGATTTGTTTTCTGATTATCGTTTGAGATAATTAGATATTTGATTTGTCTTCTGATTATCGTTTGAGATAATTAGATAATTGTTGTTTGCTGATTTTATTGATATGAGATTTTCTAGTCTCCAATTGATTCTAGAATATGCTGATTTTATCGAATCGTTGTTTTCTATCTATTTCTGTAAATAGTCAGAGTTTACTGGTTTTGAAATTTGTGTTTCCTAGTTAATTGTTGAATAATTGGATAATGTCAGTTTGCGATTTGTGAATTGTGCTTCATAATTATCTTTGTTGATAATTATATTTGGTTGTTTTCTAATTATCGTATCGATAATTAGATATTGCTATTTGAGATTTCTGAATTCTAATAGTCTAGTTGATAATTGAATATTGCTGATGATTGTATTTATTCAGTTTTGAATTCAGTTTTGATTGTTTTCTAATTACCCATTTGGTAATTAGATTTTGTTGAGAATTTGTGAATCTCTTTTATGAAATTAAAAGATTTCTTTGGTGTTTATATCCTCTACCTTTTATTTTCTAGCTTAACCGGTTTATGTTAGAAAATTTATTGTTAATAATGACCTTAATTATGAAAATTGCGGGGACGCAATTTTAATAAGGAGGGGAGTCTGTAACAACCCGGGGTTTTGCACCATTTTAAAAATCGTCATTAAACGATTAATTGATTGCTAATTGCTAATTGAAGTTTTGTTTTGATTTAAAATTGAGTGAAAAATTCTTTTATAAATTGTTAAAAAGAATAGTGGGCTTTGAAATTAAATAGTGGCCCATGTTTTAATTACGGCCGAGAAAAAAATTGCAAGGCTAATACCCATTCCCCCAATTCTTTTTCTCATTTTCAAAAGAAAAACCCTAAGAATAAACGTACGAAGAAAAATGGTGGCTGCCTCGTTCAAATTAGGGCACGCTCGTCTTCTCCAAACTATGGCTCCGATCGACTCGTGGTGCCACGGCTTCGAGCGCTCGAGCGAATGAGGGTTTCTTTTTCGAGCGACTTCTATCTCTCGGCCGATCAAAAGGTGAGTGATTGATTTTCACTCACATCTAGTTCGAAGTTTTTGTGATTTTTGAAAATGTGATTTCGTGTTTTCCCTTTTTGCTTTGAACTGATGTTGGACTTCGGTCACTATGATTTTGTGAAATTGCTAATTTCTTGACCTTCAAGGCTTTGACTTTGCTTGCCGTTGAATTCTTCAACGATGATGTTGATTTTGTTTGTACTCGACTATGGTCAGTAACTGTTGACTTCGGTTTCGAATCAAATTTTGGTTGCTCTGTTTAATTATTGTCTTCGGGTTGGTAGCATATATGTATGTCATTGACTCTTTGTTTATGGCATCACTATAGTCTTAGCTTTGTCTTTACTGCAACCATTTGTAGATTATGTGTTCGTTGTATCTCTGCACTGTGCTAATTATGGGTTTCACTGTGGTTGTTCTGTATCGAGTACATGTTATTGCCATTCATCTAAATTCAGTTGCATTCATCTGGTTTAGTTTGTACCAGTTGCTATTAATTTCTATGGTCAGTGGATGCGGTGTTTCACGTGGGTAGCAATTCAGTGTTGCATTCCAGTATATGCGTTTGGGTCTGTTTCATTTTGCATGTTCATTGAAGTTCGATCTGTGCACTGACATGAGTTCGAGCCTTTTTCACACTGTTTGGTTCTTGTGGTATTCACCTACATGCCTGCTCATCATGTGATTTACTGTATTGGGTCTCGAATATGGGCATTTCATCGTCTTTGGTTTCATGTTGTAGCTGTACACTTGCGTACATGTAGCATTGTGGGGTTGGGTTGCATTAAGCTCAGGTGGTCTTCACTTATGTGTAGTCTACACTTGCATATGTTTAGTTTCTGGCATTGTTGTTATGTTGCTCCATGTTGCTTTTGCACAGGCCGTGCCTTATATTGGATTGTATATCCGGATTTTACATTGAGACATTTAATGTGTTAAGTGCCAGGCTTTTATAGTTTTATTTTGTGTAGTGTTGCAATTTAAACCTGGGACTTCTATATTTGACTAAGAATCCTTGTTGCCTGGACTTTGTACCTGTGATTTTCTGATTGCTTGATCACTAGTGCATCCCTTGATGGTTGGACCTGTAGAGTTTTATACTCTGTACTGTCTAGATTTCGTTGGATACCCCTTCCACTAGCCTGGTTTTTATGTGTGGTTAGTGACCCTGTAGCTTGTGAGTTGCTTTTACTTGTGTTGAACCATTTTGCTTGACTGTTGCATCATTTTGATGATGATGCTTCTCGGTTGACCTGTGCTTTGCTCTTGATTCGACCACGACACTGTCTTGGTTCGAACTGCTGCAGTTAGTCCATTATTGTTTCACTGTTCGCTTGTAGTTGAGGTATTCTTCGATTTGATCATTCCGTGTAGCTGTCTCGACCATTGAGACAGTTAGCATACCTGTTTCATGAAGTATTTGGGTTTACTGACCTATCCTGATGCATTGAATTGAAACTGCTTTAAGATATATTCTCTATTTTCAGGTGTATATCTGAATTGGGCGAGGCAGTGCACGCGTACGTGCACTGCAGCCAAACAATCTGATTTTGGCGAGGCAGTGCACGCGTGCGTACACTGCAGCCAAACCGAATTAAAGTTTTAAATTGATAACTTCAATTATCGTAATTGTTTCGTGTTGCCAACTTCAGTATATTTTAAAGTGTATTTTGATTTGGTTTAATCTGAGGATTTTGTTGATATCAAATTATCTTTTTGATAAGTCAGATTATGTGTTTTCTAATTATCATATTGATAATTAGATTTTCGTGTTTACGCTGTTTTGTGGGTTTGGGTTGCACTTTGACCTCTGTAGTTTTAATTGCTGTTAGTATTCACTGTTGTGATGATTTTATATACTGTAGTGGCGAGGCAGTGCACGCGTGCGTGTACTGCAGCCACACAGAGTTTAGTTTGATTTAACCATTTTGAGATTTTCTAATTATTTATTTAATAATTGGATTTTGCTGTTAATCTGCTGTTAGGCAATTCTGTGTTTTCTAAATTATCTACATTGGTAATCTTTTATCTATCTTTGTTGATGATTTGATTCTGCTGATTTGTTGTTTAACACTGTTAAGTGTTATATTTTACCGTTATCCGATTTCTTTATTAAAAGAGTCGGATAGACGAGAATTATTGTGACTGCCGTCTATCTGATTATTTGATTATTATTACTTCTATGCACTAATAACTGAGTTTGAATTAGACTGACCCGTGTATTATTTTCTTTTGAATGTAATACTCGGGTCAGACCCGAGTTATTTCAGATTGTAGATTTTCTTCTTTGAGTTGCTGTTCAGGATATGAAGACTTTTCACATCTTCTGAAGTCATTAGTGTCATTTTGTAGTAGTCGTGTCATTGTATAGAACGATATGTATTCATGTATATTAGTCGATAATGTACTTGTATATATAACTTCTAGAGTCGACAGTTGTAGTTGTATCATATGTATTGTGTCAACTATGTATTAACTGACATCAGTTATATATATATGAGACTTTTGTTTTTATCCGTGTTCCGCATTTATATTATCTGTGTTGTTGTTATATCTAATGTCCTAAACTATTATGAACTATCGTAGTTTGTTTTATACTGATAATTGGATATGTCGATGGGAGTAAATAAATAATAGATGAAAAATAAAAAGGATACACCACTCCTATCGAGATAACCAATATTAGTGTAAGGCCAATTACGGATGGTCGCTCCTATCCAGCCTTATTCTTCGTAATAATAGACAGTATTTCTTTTAATACTCTTTGTTATTATGAGCATAGAGGTGGGGCGTCACAGCTCTACTTGCACGGAGGCATATATTTCATGAATGAGCCATCTATGTTGTACACAAATTCAATTTTAATCCCGCATAATATTTTGTGATTTATACCAATTTTTGTCTCTTTGAATCCCTGATAATATCAAACAATATTTGTTATTTGTATAATAAAATATTGTTAGTTAGTTATTGCATATTAATTTAACTTTTAAGGATTGGTTTGTACATTTGTGATTTGTTTAATAATTAGTAAGGATTAAATCAAAATTGGTACATTCAAATTGATATTTGACACAATTGGTTATTGATAATTGTATAATAACAATTTATTTGGTAATAGCTAATGAATTTTTTAATGTTTAGGTTAGTTAACGTACAATTTATCGATAAATAACTATGTTTTTGATGGAGTTAAATTTTCCTAATGTTTGGATTGCATATAGAATAATTTTTACTACATGAGTTATAGTTGCCTCGGCCGAAAGAAGTTTTTCAAAGATAAAGTTGATAAAGTCTTATCTTCGCTCCACTATGTCACAAGAAAGATTAAACGATTTGGTATTTTTGTCGATTGAACAAGATATGGTCAATGAATTGAATATGATAATATTATCAGTAATTTTGCAAATCATAAGGCTAAAAAAATGTTCATAAGTAATTAATATTAATTTTGTTGTATAACTTGAATTATTATTACGAATAAAATTATTTTCTTTTTTCTTCTTCTCAAATCACTTGCCACAGTTATAATTACACTGGCCATGCACAGTTTATTTCATAATTATTTTGATTGCTTTTTGCTCTTCTTCTCTGCTCTCTACTTTCATAATCCTGATTTAAGTACAGTCTTATGGTTGCTCATTTCTATTTTTATATTTATCATGATTTAATAGCTGTATTTAATGATAATAGTCTACTTATAGCCATTTTTATGTTAAATATTAGAGATTTTAGGTTGATAATGTGGCTGTAGAGTTAAGCTGTTTAGTCATATATTGGGATTTGAGGATTGTTATATGAAATTCATCAAAAATTCATGATGTAAATTTGTAAACCAAATTTACTCATGTTTAATATTCACACTTTCACCATAACTTTTTTTACTTTTCATTGCCCGCACATTGATGTAATATGTATACTCATCGTGTCAGCATTATATTTCAGGCTAATTTTTTTATTCAATAAGGAAACGACCAAATTATAGGATAAGTACCTTAAAGCTCAAGCTTTCAACATTCTCAATTCACTTGCCATAGTTATAACTAGACTGACCATGCATAGTTTATTTCATAATTATTTTGATTGTCTTTTGCTCTTCCTCTCCGCTCTATACTTTTATAACTTTGATTTAAGCATAGTCTTATGGTATTTATTGCTCATTTCTATTTATATATTTATCATGATTTAATAGCTATATTTAATGGTAATGATCTACTTACAGTCATTTTTATGTTAAATATTAGAGATTTTACGTTGATGTTGTGGCTATAGAGTTTTGCTGCTTAGTCATATATTGGGATTTAAGGATTGTTACATGAAATTCATCAAAACTTCATGATGTAAAATTTAAACTAAATTTACCCATGTTTAATATTCGCACTTTCACCATTAATTTTTTTTATTTCTCATCATCCTAATAGATTGAAACATCATTACTATATGCTCTCACATTTTTTTCTCAAAATAAATATTGCTTGCATTTGGAATAGAGGAAAATCATTGTATTTATGAGTCTTTGTCCCTAAATTTTGTTTGCATAAAAAATATCTTTACAATATGGTTAATGCTATTTATAGTATGCTTTTAATTTGTATTTAATACCATTTAATGCAAATTAAAAGTAGAAAACATCCTGCAATAATTATCTTCAATTATAAGTACTATTCATATTATCCTATCAATATGCATTTCTCATGCAAAAAGTATAGATTATATATAGTTAATACATTTGAGCTTAGTTGATATTCACTCTTTTGAAATCGATTTTTTAAATTACTTTCCATCATCACTTAAGGTTCTATCACATTTTATTCAATAGAAGTATTATTGACATTTGGAGTAAGGAAAATTTGTATTTATGAGTCTACCAGCCTTAACAATTAATAGCACAAAATAAGTAACGATAAATTTCATTACTAATATGGTGTAGATTCATGTTTTGATATTATTGTATATTTAATACCCTTTTAATGTATATTAAAAGCAAGTGATAAGTAAACAAGCAAACATTAAAGACAATTGTCATGTTGTCGGTTTCTAAGAAATATTCGATACTCTTTATCCTTTGATGTTTGTAGCAGCAGCTTCAATGTAACTATTTATTTATGTAGTGTTATATTAAAAGTGAGGTTGTAAGACTTTATCCATTTATTCGTGCTTGAGTTTCTCAGTTGTAAAGAAAAATTTCTAGCAAGGCTTTTTTTCTGTCGGTATATGACAATATATGAATTGATATCATGATAAGATTTTCTTGCAAAGATTTGCTGCAAGTATGTAAATACTGAATCAATATATAAAATTTTGCCATTTCTACTAAATTTATAGATAAAAAGATAAGTTCATGTTAGTTCATTTCATATGCAGATAAGGGCAAAGGAGGAGGCGATGGGGGTGCGGAAAGACACGACATTAGATGCGGTTTTCAAGAAGGCTCCAGAGTTGGTGATGCCCACCACTTAGATGAGGGAGTGTGATCTACGGGCGTGGATGAGAGGATGAAGATGTCATTCCTCCGGTTGTCTTGGAGGTACAGCCGCACGATCGGGTTGTCTTGGAGGTACGTGTCTAAAAGATGGCGTGCTCCATCGAAGATGTCAATCGTACTCATTATCATTAGGGAAATTAATAAAATGAAACTAAATTTGGAAGGCATTATATTTTATTAAGTTCAAGCAAGAATTTGAAATTGCAAAGCTTGAGTATAAGATACCTGAAATGTTAGTCCATATTTACAGTGGAAATTCAATGAATGTTTATCGATTGCACTTTAGTGATGTACTATTTAAACAAATAGTCTTCCCATTCAAATGATTTAAGCTTCGGTAGGACTATTGTGCCTTGCTGTCTCATGTTACAAAATAGGTAGCCTATCTACTATAGCTTATATATTTTTTGTTCTGTTAACAGAAGCTAAATCCAAAACTCAAAATTTGAATGCTTTTATCAAAAAATGTTCTTATCAAAAAATCATTATATTCGAATTTTATATAGTGTAAAATAATTATAGTGTTTATGCAGTCTTGAAGTTTTTGATACACATCCTCTATAGTTGCATTCATTAGTTGGGTTTAAATTTCTTACCTCCAACTGAATAATATTTCTAAATATGCAGGATACTGATGTTGTGATGAAGGATGCACCATCAGCAGCTCCAACTAAATTTGAGAAAAAAGAGGTAGAGTAAATCAAAGAGCAAATATGTTATGTAATTTCTTTTTTTGCTAAAACCGTGTAATTTTCTAATTTTTTGTTTTTTCCCTTCGCGTATGCACAGCCTAAAACACCATCCCAGAACCAAACTCCCATAGCTGACACCCTCTTTGTTGGGAATTTTTCATTTGAAGCTGGAGAAGAGGACACGTATGCAGTTTTTCTGTTTGAATCGTATCAATGCTAATGTTTTTTTTAAATTCAATGTTCTAATATTTTCTTTCAAATCGAAGTTTTTTGGTCAGGCTGGGGAAGTTGTTGGTGTTCGATTGGCTACAAACCAAGATGGCAGTCTTTGGGGATTTGGCCATGTCACTTTTTCCTATGCAGAAGAAGCCAAGAAGGTAATTTATTTGACATTTCTTGACTCTATTATTATTAACTACTTCTGTTTATGGGTTGATTGTCTATTGTTATTGTGTATCTTCCAGTAAATCTCTACTATTAATAATGATAGTTCAGTGAATATGAAATCAACCGCATCTTTCTGAACTTTCCATTATACCCTTCGCACATTTTTCACTTCGTCCGATCCGTCTTCACAAAACCGAAAAAACCCTTCTTCTCATTCCTCCATCACTGAAAAACAAAATGACGTAAATTAATTTTGTCTCCTCCCGATGCAAACTAGGGTGACTTCGCTGCGACTCCAGATCTACTGTCTCCAACTTCGACTGTCGACCATTGACCATGGCTTCGTCTCCACATCAATTTTCAGATCTGACGATTGTTAACCGATCACTGTCAACCAACATTAATCTGTTAACCTGCAGTTTCCGATCTACTATCGACTAGGTTAGGTCTGAAACTTCGACTATCGACTAACCATATAATTATTTCGAATAGGTAGTAAAAACAATTTGAATGATAATGTATAGCTATTGATTTTGTAAAGAAATGAATTAAGTAGTTACACTAATATAGTATTTTGTCAAATTGAATGGAAATACACATTTGCAGGTTCAGTTGCATTTATTTATTTTGGTTTAATTGTTTCCGCTCTTGGATTTTAATTGTCAATCAAGTTTTATGGTCCTTTTTTCTATCAAGATAAAGATAAAACATTTTCCGATGAATTGGAAAAAGTTTACTTTCAATTACAATAATATAAAAAAACCTTAATGGTTTGATATTCGTTCACTCTTTATTTGAACGATGACAATAATAGTTCTTTTCATGGAAGGTAAATGTTTTGTCCATTTTACAATCCTGAAAAGGAAACAAAAATGATGTTTTACTTTTGTAACCATTGAATTAAAGTAAACAAATATGGAATATTTACATAAAAGTTTACAGTTTGTGATTTGCATGGGACCTGCCAATTTCATTACATAGTTCTATTTTTGTTCATAGTATGACAATTGGAATGACTAACAAAGATGGCATCGGTTTAAAGAATTACATTTAATAAATATGGTATAGTGCAATATAAATAGCTATCATTACTATCTTTTGCTCCCACTTAACGTCCAATTTAATTCACTACACTTCTATAGGAGCTACCAATACTGTCAATGAAACTTTTCTTACTGAAAAGGCTTTAGTTACCAATTTAGAAATTTCCCGGTTGATCATGTCTTTATTCAATTTGTTTAGTTTATATAACTCATTAATACACAACCTAGACTAGAATGGTTACGATGCATTTCAAATAGGATAAAAAATGAAAAGTTCTCTTACTTGGACGTAAGTGATTAATTTGGCTATAATATGCCATCGAATATGATTAATGTTTCTTCGTCGATAACTATATATATATTTGTTCATTATTATGATATAATACCAGCAATTTTTTTAATTCAAATAGTTGATAAATATTTTAATAAACTATTCAATATTTGAACTTTTTGTTAACACTACAACAAAATGTTTTATGAATCATATTCGCCAAATTATATGTATATCCTCCAAATTAATATTCATCCCTCATTGGAAATAACTATTTCAATAATAATTATTACCTTCTTCATTGTTCATTTGTCATGCTGCAACACTATTTTATATTAAATTTTGTTTTACAATTCAAAATGTAAAATTTGATTTCATTGTAATAATCTAGAGGTCTCTTGAATCTAGATTTAAATTTTGGTTGTTTTAATAAATCATGACCTCATAGAAGATAAAATTGAATATAAATTTGAGATTCAAAGTTTTACACCAATTGCAAAATCCTAATGTAAATGAATTTTAGTTTTTTCAATGTGAACAAAATTCATGTTTAAATTAAACTTTTACTTTCAAAATTTGATGTATTCTTGACAAGATTTAGTGGAAGCACGTTAACTACATACTGAATATTATAAAATTTGCAATTATTAATAAAACTACTAAAAACAAAATAAGAGGTGTGACTACGCGTGCACATTGCACGGTAGGGATAAAAATTTCATTGTATACTCATTTTTTTCGCTTTATTAAGTTTATGATATTTCTTTTTTTATACCGTAAATGTGTAAACACTTTGTGGATTGAAGAAGAAAATGGAGAGCAATCACAGAATTAACATAAGAAGAAACCGAGTAGAGGTGAGTTTTATTGGAAGAGGAAGTTATGTAAAGTTTTATTGGAAGAGGAAGTTATGTAAAATTTCAAATACATCATGTAATAATAGGAAAGCTGATACGGTAATGTTAACTTCATTATTTAATGATGAATAGTTTGTGCCTTCATTCAATAAGTGTATCAGTGTACCTACGTCCATCTACAAACCTCAAGCTACTGATAAACTGATGTTATATATGCTTGGTTCATTAATGAATTCATGTTACTATAAATTAATGTTTGTTTTAATGCCATTATTATTTCTATTTTCATTTTCTTTGAATTGATTTCAAGTGATATTATTGGTTGGATTATATATGGATTTCCCTAACTATTAGATTTATGGAGTGCAGTTCAAAATACAAAACTACATAATACCTCCATATTTGGAATTTTCATTTAGGCCAAAATTAAACTATGTTAATAATGGATATAATCAAATTTAAAGAAAGGATACGAGCAAGTTAAAACTCCTATTTTATGCTTAAAGTAAAATATCATATTGTTATAGTTAAACAAATCACAATTAAATACATATTGGTTCAACTATGACAATACGCAGAATGCTTAAGCTTTTATAATATATTTGAATCACATAGTTATTACTATTAAAATATAGTCTATAAAATTTAGATTGACATGTATCAACTAATATAGTGTGTATAATTACATAGACAATTAAGAAGGTAATCTTTTAGAAAATTTATATACAAAAAGTATTGTCTTGGACATTTACAATCATTTTACAACCTTGGCATATTACTCAATGATTTGGGTTTATTGATTTGCTGAAGATCAATTCCTATTTGATTTTTTTGTTTGTTATTTAAGGGATTTGAATACAAGATTCGTTTATTCAGCAATATCTTTACTACTAATAATAAGAGTTCTTTGAACATGATTCAACCGTGTCTTTCTGAAGTACCAAAAATGTCCTTCCTTTTACTATTTTGTTCGGGTCTTATTTCGTCCACTTCTATTTGCATACGCGAATACGTTTTATTCCGCTTTATTCCTAAACCTAATCGACCAACGCCTCCTGCTACAAAATCGATCGCACCGCTACTAAATCATCCTCCTCAGAAACCATCAACGCCTCCTACTACTAAATCGATCGCACCACTCATCCTCCTCATCCCTTATGGCCTGGGCGATTCACCATTTATCCTCCTCAGAAATCAGCAACGCCTCCTGCTACTAAATCGATCGCATCGCTCATCCTCCTCATCTCTAATCGCCAGGGCGATTCACCGCTATCCTCCTCAGAAATCATCAATGCCTCTGCTACAAAGTCGATCGACGTTGTTGCACTACAAGCTTTGCTTTGCAATTTCCATCAGCGGCTATTGTCATCGACGACTTATCCTACGTCGCTTTTCGCTTTTATCGCTTTTAGAGATGGTAGACTTAACCCTAATTTCACTGACACTTATGTTTATGAATTTTTCGCTAATCCGAATACTGCTTCTTAGGGATATTTCGCTACTTAGGGCTTGCTGTAGCTACAAGGAGTCTGCAATAGAAATACAAAGTTGTATTTATGTTAGAGAAATTGGGACTTAGACTAGGAAAGACGTTGAAACAATGATGCTTATGAGGTATCTTTCTAAATTAACGTGTGCTTTGTCCATATTTTCCAAATTTTTAGACTAATGCTTCAGGATTAATTGCATATCATGTTCTATATATGATACCCGGTTGACATACACACATTACATCCATCTATGGTTGAATAGTTGTAGTAGTATACTATACAATTTATTGACATACTCCTTACTTATAACCTGTAATGTTGACATGGCTTGGTTATTTGGCCATAGTCAATCTGATTAAGGAGGTTCTGCTCCTTCTGGTGGCAGTGGTGCTGGTAGAAAATAGTAAGATCATATTTCCTTGACATAATAATTATAACATGAAAATTTTAATATTGCATACCCAATGAACTGAGAAGCTGAATCCCATAACCTTTGCACGTGTTTGAGAACTACTAAGCTTGGGTATGATTAAACCTGTAACATGTCCTACACCTATGGCAAATGTGAATATGTACCTAAATGTAAATTAGAATATTAATGTTGGAATGTATTTTGTACCAAGTGACTCAATTATAATAACTGACAGAATTAGCCTATGTTGTTACAAGAAAGTAGACTTAGATGGTATTGACATAAACAAAAGAGACATAAAAATGCCCTTGCAAGGAGAGTATATAGTGTTTGTACATATAAAAAGACAAAAGTAGATCAAAATTAACATGGGAAGAATATATTAAATGATTAAAAAAGCTAAATTTAACTAAAAATATGAAGCAAAATAGAAAATTATGTAAAAAAGGAATTTATGTGGTGACCCCAACCATTTGGGAATAAATCAAGGAAGATGATGGTAATGATGTTACGGAAGAAGCTGAACGATAAGTGCTGAAGTTTATAGAAAGTCCAGAAGCCAATAGGCACACTACAAAAGATGTGATTGAGTGCTAATAACATCGTTAGGTGCCTGGACGCAAAGCACAAGAATAGTGCTTTGGTAGAGCCTTATTATAAAGCCTGAATGGAGTTATTGACGACATAGCAATCAATAGATTCGAAGAGTAATTAGAGATCTGACATATAATTGTAAATTAGACTTTATTCCTCCATGTATAGTCTTTTTTAACCTATAAACTGAATAATATGAAATTACAATATAGCTTAGTGACTGGAGAACCTGCCATTTGTTCCCTAATGCAAAGTTGCAGAGTTTATAATTTGACTAATGACTGATTTAAATTTGCATGATCACATACAAACCATGTTGAAAATTGGAACCAAGAAGCACCTTATAATCATCATTTTTTTAATTGGAACCATGAAATTGTATTATGTATCTTCTGATGCCGTTTTTATAAATTATCTTAATATTATGAATTTTTGCAATGCCTTTTATTTTTATTCAAATTATATGCTATTGTTGAGAAAGCTTTGAATATTTACACTCCGTCAAGTATGTTGTCAAGCTCAGTTTGCAACAACTTTGTTAAATAATTTACAATAAGTGTTGTTAATGGCGAATCTATCTTTTGTTTAATCTGACAAAATTCATTTTTTTTCCAGTAACCATCATTATGCTTTAAATTTCACAGGTTGACATTCTAATGTCATTTTTTTAAACTTTAAATATTGGGGTTGCATAAATTTTTATGCAGCATATCTTACTCAAGCTTGGTAGTTTAATGGCTTGAACCATTGGTGTAGGTTACTTACCACTTTTTATACTCATTTACTTATTATGTGTACATGCAGGTAAGATTGATCTGACCATGCAGTTAAGGAAGCTTACTAAATTAAATAAGTCATTGGTTGCGTTGAGGAAATGGTTTGCTTAGAACTCAAGTAATTATATTAGAGGTATGAGATTTATTTTACATATTTTGATACTATTTCATTTCTCTAAAATCACAAGCATGAAACTTCTCATTTATTATGCTTCTCTATTGATTATGTATGCTTATTGAAAAATGAAGTTGCTCTTCTTATATAACTAATGCATTTTTTCATGTCAATGCAAAATATAATATAATCTTCTCCGTTTCATTATTGAAAAGCTTGGGTTCTATAACCTGTAGTTTGTTCTCATACTTCATAGTTGCTTCATGACTTACAAAACTATTCCTGATTTTATTTCAAAATAACTTGCTTAATTTGTTAATTGTCATTGATTTGGTTTTACGTGAGCATTTGTTAATTGTCATTGACTTGGTCTAAATTTTTATGAACGTTAGTTATTGGATTGGTGGGTTTTATGTTTGTAGGATGAAAGCTTTGATGGCGACATATACCCTACAAAAATTCAGAAGGAATTTGTTGTTGATACACTAAGGTATGACATTTCAAAATCATTTGAGGAAAAAGTACAAAGCATGGTACGATCTTGATGCACTATTTTTTTTTTAAATTCTTATTATACTGACACATATCGATTAATTTATTGTATGATGATGAATATTGTCAAATTTCTAAATGTACTCATACTAAGTTTAAAAATAGTTTTAGGCAATAGCAAATGAGTTTAGTAAATGCTAAAAGCAATGCCAATTGATTAAATGAACAAAGTCGATGCTTTTGGTGGATTAATCAACTTGCGCCCTTAAACTAGACCATTGCCTTGACTGAATTTTTATTCCATCTCATGGTAGGTTTTCAATTGAGCGATTTACATATGTTCATTTTATTAAATCATTCTTCTCTGCTAAGTAGTAGATTTCTTACTGACTGTATTCTTCTTTATTTAGGAAATAATGTTAGTTTGCAAGCACTCTACGTAAAATGTAATGTGTAGCATTGACGGGGTATCACCTGATGGCAACACTGGGTGAAATAACCAATGTAAAGGATGTGAGATTTGATGATTTTTTAATGGAATTGGCCTTGGTCGAAGCAACAGGGGTTAGGGGTAAAGAAACCAAACAAAGTTGTAGAGTATATGGGGATGGGTGACGTCGGTAGCATGATGCTAGGAAATGCACTAGTTTGTGGTACTGTGGATGGTAGCGCAGGTGGTGAAACTAAGCAGGTATCAACTAAAGATAGAAAGCATGTAAATAAGGATATAGTTTGTAGCGGGAAGGAGGTTACATGGGAAATGCATTGGGGATATGATATATCTGGCATTGATAGAAGATTTGAAATAGATGGTGCTACATGTTTGGTGAGTGATGTAGGGGACAAAATTTGCATGAGTTGCATGGGGAACTTGCTAAAGTGGCTACTACTAGGTTGTTGAACAAGGATGTATTTGTGAGGAATAAAGAAATAGTAAACAGAGAGGCTGGTAGCACGTTCGAAGATGGGGTTCTTGCAATTGCAAATGTGAAGCATGATGATGCAAGCACAGATGAGGTCGAGTTTGTCAGGAAGCAAGCAAATGCAAAACAGGAAAATGCAAGTGCGACTGTGTTTGTGAGGAAGAATGTATATCACAATTTGGCTCTGTTTCTGTATTATAATATGTCAAGTCCAAAAGTTCAAATATTACCGTATACCTATAGGAACCATAATTCATCTCCGTTTTACTACTTTCCAAAAGCAAAAACTATATTATCAAAGTTTGTAGTGTTGATGTATATGAATTTGTTGGTGAGTTTACTAAAAAGGATCTGTTAGCCAGCCTTTGGCATAACCAGTAGTCGTGCTCTCATAAATTTATTTACCTAAACTTTAAGGTTAGTTCTTCTGCTGAGTGTATTATAATGAATATTGGATTGGTTGCCAAAAATAATTAGTTGAAGTTGCATTTACTGTACAATTAGTATATTTATTTTTTGACAAAAACGTATTTCAACCTCTTATACTTTCTGTTATATTTCCATTTTCAATAGTCTAAACAAGTGAATGTTGTACTGGTTTCAATCTTTTACATTCTTTCTTATCTATGCATTCTATGTTCTCTTACTTATTTTTAAGTCTGAGAAATTACAACTCAATACTATTTCTTTTCATGGTTGGGCGTTATAACTTCGTCGATTAAGCATATTTTTCATCCGATGTGCATTATTTTCATTAACCAGGATTTCCATGCACAATTTCATTATATACTAACCAATCTAGAAAAAACAAGTGCTTCGGAGAACTATTATATCCACTATTTTCTCTTTTTTTTCTTTTTTTTAATGCATATCAGATTGCTATTATATTCCTCTCAATTTGTGGTCAATGTTTTTTCTGTCTTGAAAAGTTTGTTTACATGTCTATTTCTATGTCTCCACGTTATGCATGAATTTGTTTCAACCGGTCCGGCCCTATCATTAGGCAACCAAGACTATTTTTGCTCATAGCCCGCATTAGCTAAAACAGCATATGCATGTAAATGTACAAGTATTATTTTCATTTCAGTAGTGTAAACTAAACCAAAACAAAAGAAACAAATGATAAAACTATGTATACTTTCAAGTTATTGGTTTTATGAATGTTCTTCAGTTGTCTCGGTCTTCATGGTCATTGCTTCAGGTTCAGTTTATATTGACAGTGGTACTGTCAAATCTACTTCCATAGATGCAACTATAAATGTATGCATGTTCTGATTAAATGCAAGTCCACCTGGACGTGCATATATACTCGTGTATATTAGATAACTTAGGAAAAATCATGTCATGAAAATTCAAAGCCACATGTCGACATGGCCCATACTATGATGTCGACATGCCTACATGAATTTGAATTTCAAATTTTGAATTCAAATGTTTGAATTTCCCTCCACCTTTTCACTTCATTTATTTCTCTGAAAAGATACCTTTTGACCAGAGAATATGTCCTTTGAAAGTCTATTTATTCACTATCTTTTATCATAACTTTTCACTTTCATTTTCAAATTCAAACTCTCTCTTCATATCTTCAAGCTCTCTACTCTATACTCTAATGGCTTCTTCAAGCAACCCCTCAACCATGAGAATTTCCAGAAAAATCAAAGAGCAATTATTCAATGATCCGGAGGCAATTAAAGCATACATCAATTATGCTAATTATGCCAAAGTCCATTCCGGAAAATTTGCTATTTTTCAAGATTTTTCTTCTTATGAAATTGATTCTCTTTTTGCAAACAATGGTGTTTTAAGTCTTATTGACTCTTCTCAAAATGATTTTGTTTGCTATCCTAATCTTGTCAAAATCTTCTATGCTAATTTAAACCATGGTTTTTATATTGGAAATGAGAATGAAATTTGGAGTAGTGTCAAAGGCACTCAAATTGTTTTGAATTGTGATCTTTTGGGTGCCATTCTCAATTGCAAAAGCACATGAATGGATCTTTCTAGTTTTCAAATCAATGAACATGATCGTGAGACATTTCATCATATTTTTAAAGGAGATGAAAACTTTGAATTTAAAAACCGAAACTTTCGTCCTAAAGCAAGAATTGTCAATCTTCTCTTACAACATACTTTGACCCCAAGATCGGGAAATTTTAACAATCCTACTTCAAAAGTGTGCAAAGAACTTTTTGCTATATTCGGAAATTATGATATCAATTGGGCGCAAGTTATTTTGGATGTACTTCGTCCTAAAAATTTTGAAATGGGAGAAAACACTTTATATCATGGAATTTACCTTACTCGGATTTTCAACTATTTTGGAGTAAATTTCAAAGGAGAAGAATTTATTTCAAGAAAAGTTTTTAATATCTCAAACATTTCTCCCATGAAAATCCCATATATTTTTCAACCTTATAAGACTCTTGCCGAAAAAGAAGAGCGTTTGGCTCATGAAGAAATGGAAGAGAAAGAAGAAGAAGAAAGGGATGAAATGGAAATTGAAGAAGAAGAAAAAGAAGGTGAAACCTCTTTGGAAAGCATCGAATATCCTTCCAATCCATCCAACAAAACCCTTCTCAAAAACCAAAAGATAATTGTGGAGAATCAACGGATTTTAAAACGATCCGTTAGTAAGAAGTTGGATAACATTTCTTCGAAGATGAACAAGTTCTTTTCAAAAGTCAGCAAGAAACTTGGACTATCTTCATCATCTTCATCTTCTAACTAGTTTTATCTTTGAGTATCTTATTGTATTTGTCTTAGTTTGTTTTTTTAGAATGTTCGTGTAGTTCATTATGCTTAATCTTTGTATTATCGTAATGAAATGAAATTTCCTTTCTATTATCTATCTTATCTTATCTCTAGAATAAATGTTAGTATATTATATAAACATATACATATACACAATTATTCACAAAATCAAAGTTGTCATAAATTTTCACTAACCCATGTCGACATCCCCTAGAAGACCATGTCGACATGTACTGGTCAGAAGTGATTATTGATTTTGAATTTGAAATTTGAATAACTACCAAATGTCTATTCATTTCAAACGAATTTCTACACCTATATATACCTTTTTATTCCAGAAATCTTCACTGAAATTTATTTCTCATTATCTATATCCTTCATTTCTTTCTCTAATTCAATTATGACCAATCCTATTCACAATCTATCTGAAAATCTTGAAGAAACACTCAATTCATTCAAGAATATTCTCTCTTTTATTCTATGAAACCAGCGTCACTTAGAATTGAGTCAAATACAGATGATCAAGGAACAAGAGAGACAATTCGATGCAATACGATGGATGATCTCCTCTCTACACAAGGATGATATTGAAGCACATCCTCCTGTCTCTCTCACCAATGACAATGAGAATTGGGATGCAATTAAAGTAGACCCTATATTTGGAGAAGATGGATGGGTAGATGTTCCTCGTAACGTTTAATTTTCTTTCTTTGTTTGATGTGTTTGAATTAAGTTATTTGATTTAATTTTGTTTGAATTGATACTTTGTGTGGATTGATTTTATTTGGTTTGAAGTTTGGTGTGTGAAACATATATATATATATATACACACTGAAATGAATATAGTCTTTAATTAAGTTATTATGCTCATAAGTATCATTATTTCTTAATCTATATATTATATATTCCATTGTATAGTTTATCAATGAAGGTACTGAAGTCCGAGAATAAGGGGGAGTAAGTTTTTTGTTGATGACAAAGGGGGAGAAGTATAAAATAGGATAGTTAGGCATAGATTAAGGGGGAGTTATTAGAAGTATTAGGATAGAAGGAATATTTTATAAACAAAGGTTGTCATCATCAAAAAGGGGGAGATTGTTAGTCCATGAGTTGATGGTTTTGATGACAACAACCTTAGAATAAGAATATAAAATATAAATACTAACAATATAGTTTAGATATATATGTATATGCAGGATTTAACCATGCAGGTACCAAGAATGAAGACTGTACCGTATAAAGTTTCAAGATATCAAGATTGAAGACTCATGAGTATCAAGATTATCAAGAGTTCAAGATTTCAAGATAAGTATCGAGTCTAGAATTTTGTTAAAACTTCATAATAGCACTGAAATCTTCACTCCATTTTTCTTTTGGGATGGAACCCATTTCTACCTTTTTAGTGGCTTACAAACCCACGATAAGTAGCTTACAAACCTACGACAAGTGGCTTACAAACCCACGAACATCCTGGTTTTGTACAAGTTCTCGAGTCCTGACATGATGAGATATTCTACAGGAAGAAGCTTGCAAAACTACTTCAAAATGATTTTCAAAACTACTTCGGAATGATTTTTAAAATTGTTTTTCAAAATGTTTTAGCCTTAAAAATTATCTTTTCAAATGATTTTCAAAAATATGTTTTAGCCTTAAATATTCTTGTTTTTAAACTTCGTCTGTTTTAAACTACCTTTTAAAAATAATATATTTATACTTAGATTTAAATATAAAATTATAGTAAAATTATATATATATTGTTCTCTATATTTATCTATGTATTTTATCGATAGTAAAGTATATTTATAAAGTTTAAAATAGTTTTAACATAAGATAAAGGTTATTTTCAAAGAAAATCAAAACATTAAATTTTCCTTTGGGATGTCGACATGCCCCAGTACCCCATGTCGACATAGTGTCAGTTAGAACCAAAAATTCAAATTTCAAAAGAAGTGTCTATTCGCCATAACTCCTCACGAATAGACATGACTGTTGTTCTTCTATAAATAGGGGTTAGTTTCAACGAATTTTTAATCAGTTTTTCTGGTTTTTCACTCCTCTTCTTCTTCCACATTTTCTTAATCAAAATCCTATCATCACTCTGCCGAAATCAACATTGAATCTAACTAGATCATCTCGGATTTGATTATCTATCACTATCTTAATAAGATCTAAGTGCTATTCAGAGTTATAGACTTCTTTGTAATATATTAGCGAGAAAAGGTGCGATTGTAGCCTTGGAAATCAATCAAAAGGAAAACGGTGTGATTGTAGCCCTAGAAATCAATTGGGTGAACTTGTTGCCCCGGAAATCAAGTATCTCTACCCAGAGGATTGTGATTCTGGATGGTGTACCTCGTAGCCTTTAAACCGAGGGTTGTAATTGTTGAATTGATTTTGAAAGGAAATCCGTACTTAGTTGTGCGGGACTGGATGTAGGGTAACTCTGAACCAGTATAAATTCCGGTGTGTTCTTTCCTTTACTGTTTTACTTTATATTTACATCTGTGTTTGATTCTGTGTTCATATCTGTGTTTGATTAGTGTATACATTGTTAACAAATTAAGATAAACTCAAAAAGATTAACAAATTTCTTAAAACACTATTCACCCCCCTCTAGTGTTAATTCTAGCCTTAAGATCCTTAATCCGCATTTCCCACACCCGTAACATCTCTTGAGTTATTGCACGCACGTTATACACTGGATAGGAGATGTAAAACCCCGTAAACATCTCTGATGCCACAACACTCATGTTGTATGCGATATCGATTTGACTCACAAAAGAATATTTTAGTCCTAACTCGAGTGTTTTGTCTTTTCATTACGCTCGGGTCAGCCCTGAGTTTTTCAACGCATTGAAGATCATTTTTTCGAAGGACGAAGATGAAGATTTGGTATATTATTACTATTATTATTCTCTGCATCATGTTATTCTACTGCATTATTTATTTATCACTGATATATGTATAACTCTTATAAATGTCGTATAGATTATAATCAAATGTATAATATAAACAGCTTCATGAACTGTTTATTTGATTATTATATTTTATCGTTCCGCTGCGAGATTTTGTGTTTGTTTTCTTCTTCTTTTCTTATTTTTCTTAAATAACCCCATTGATTATCAATGTTCCACACTGTTTAAGTTGGACATTTATGGACTATTGTCGATTTAAACCTTCCAAAATGTGGGTCGTCACAATTTTTCTAATAAGTCTCCCATAAGTCTTTTATGTTTCACCAAACCCTAAGTGAAACATAGAAGTCTTTCGACTTTAGCGGATGTTAGGACTCATTTGTCTTGGGATTATGACCTTGAGTCTGCTCAACAAATCATAGCACCAAAAATGATGGATAACTCCTTATCGGTTGTATCACATACAACTCGTAATCCTTTGGTACTTTTTCATAATTCTGCTTCGACCTTGAGTCTTCTCAACAAATCAAAATGAAATTATTAACTCATACTACCATATCCCAACGGCTTAAGTATAATATATATACCTTGGTTTTGCTTAACAAATACATAACATCCCTAGCTTGAGTCATCTCAACAAGTAAGGAGTATGCAAGTAATTTATTAATATATATGGTAGAGGACAACTTTATATTAAAGATTCATAAACTTCAATATATCATATCAAGTGATGTTGATTTATGAAATAATGTATTTCTTATGAAATACCCTTGCAATTCAAGTGTCGGACATATCAGAAATCACTGTACACATACATTTATGTTTATATAGGGTTTTGTAATGTTCCGCCTTTAATTAGACATTCATATTACATAAGTTTTATTATTATATAACTTATATATTGCATACTACATATATAAAAGTCTTATGTATAATATTATATTAATTAAATTTTATTTAAATAATTTTATTAATTAACATTTTAATTAATTTCATATTATCTTTGTCTAACATTTATATTAAATATTTACTATATATGTTAACCTTTATAGTATAACACATATTTTTGTATATCATTCAATTAATTAAATTTTTAATTAATTAATTTAATTAAATTTTTTTAATTAAATTATATTAATTTAGAAATTCATTTATATAAATACATGCATACTTATGTTATTTTTACATTTTAAAACAACATAACAAATATCATAATATGTAATACCTGTATATATATTTATTAATCAGTTTACTAATTTAATTAATATATTTTATTAGCCTCATTAATAAATTTTATAAATTTCAAAATTAATTTATATTAATTTTCAAACATTTTGAAAATTTTTACTATATTATAACATTTATAATATGTATATCTTATATTTTAAATTTAACTTTTAAAGTTAAAAATCTTATACTTTCAATTTTTAAAACAATTTGAAAATTTATATTATAATATTTATAAAAAATTTCTTATTTTAAATTTAACTTTTTAATTTAAATCTTTAATTTTTTATTTCAAAACAATTTTAAAATTAGCCCAAAGCCAAATTCAAATTTGACCCTTTTCTATTAGGGACAACTTTTGGGCTGTGAGCTTAATAGTTAACCCTAGCATGACTAATTAAAATTGCATAGGCTATTGGGCTTTGATACCGTTTTTGGAACTAGGCCAGCCCGTAGCGAAAATTATGGGTGAATTTCAGTTTTCTTTACCTTATTGGATCTTTATTGGTTCTATAAAGTCTTATTTATTTAAAACATTTCTAAATTTAATTTAAACAAAATCTCTTATTTCATTTAAATTTACAAATTATAGGTAGAATTTTGTTTAATTTATATTTAATCATATACATATATATGTGTGTGTGAATGTGTAACATAATAATCTGTGCAAGATAGAACATGTCTGTATATAAATGTTGGGATTTACATCACAACGGTCATGTTAGCTGATCCTATATGTATTAAATGTTGTCCACATATACGTATGTATGTAAACATATTATTTATTTGAATATTCAAAAACTATGTATACATATATATGTATATATGTTTATGTATAACTTATATGTATTAATGATATATATATATATATGCACACCATTGCATTAAATATTATATATCTTATATATAAAGCAAATACCTGAGAAGTAAAGCCTTTTTTGGATTTCCAAAAATGTCCTTTATCAAATTATTCATTATATATGAAATAAGGGTATATTAGTCTTTTTGGTCTCCACCAGGCTCCTAATTCGGTTCGCAACCCATGTTCTCCTTACGTTTTCTTTTCATCCTCCTCACGAGCCTTAAAAAAGGAAAGTAAATTAGGTCAAATGAAAAAACCGAAGTAGTCGATAATTTCGATTGATGAAAACTTGACTAATGATAATCAGAGTACTTCGAGAATGACTGCTCAACGCGACTGAGTTTAACTATAGAAGCAGAGGGTCTTCCAAATATTTTACTCGGCTCTTACAGTAGGTACATTTTGAAACCCTATTTTCTAATCATTAAGCCGTTTGACTCTCTATCCTAGCGTTTTCGAATTTTGATGTGTTTGTACTATATTCATGAATCTTTTGTTTATTATATTTGTGTTTGGTTTATTTACTGTTTTCGCTTTTCAGTTTGATTACTTTTACTTTTATGACTTGCTTGATTTAGTTACAGGTAAATGAATGTATAATTAAACATAATTTTATTCAATTTACTTGGATTATTTTAGTCAAAATTTTGTTTGTTTTGTTAACAAACTGCTCAACTGTGTTGTATTTATTGATTCCCTTATAGGTGTTTGAAATTTGAATTTAATCTAAGTTTTCTGGATTGAGTAGTGCATCAATAGATGGCTTATGTAAACTCATGAATTTTGCCCAAATTTAAGGTTGGCTGAGGGGCATGATGGCCGTGTCATATATGTTTGATATTGATTGAATTTGAGCTGGACAAAGGATAAAGATAAAGAAATTGTCTTTTATGCCCCTCAAAAAGTATGCATCCATTTGAATACTGTATCTTCAGTCATTTGACCGATAGTTTAATTATATTATTTCAGTTGCATTATCTACAAAAGGTTGAGATTTTAAAAGCAATGCTTATTTTGTTTATGATGTTAACATTTGGTTTATTTCATTTGAAGAATATATTTTGGTCAATGGCTATGGTGTTGGTGTTTTTGATAGTGTACTTGATTTGAAAATTTTGTCTCCCCAAAAGCAAAAACACGGTTTCTTACAAACAATTGAAATACATAAATACATTGATGTTTATTGAATCATGCCTTCATATATTGCTACCCACACTATATGGCTTCGTAAGAAACTATGATTGATGAGATTTAATGATTTTATGCCCATATATTTTCTTATTTTCCTATGAGTTTGTGACTGAATTTGTTTTCAATTTTTTATAAATATAACTATCTTGCTTTCCGTTCAATTATAAAGAACGGATGCCTTTTTATAAATCTTCGTTCAATTTTTTTAATACAAATATCCATTGAATCAAGTTTGCCTTTTTTATAACATTAGACCTTTATCACAATTGAAGTATTAATTATGAATGTGCTTATATTTATTTGATTGAAGCTAATTTCGTAAATAAAGAAATGTAGCTAGTTATTTTAAATATAAATTAAACCTATTTAAGTCATGAATTTATTTAATTTAATGCTTCAATAAAATCCCCTAAACAGTATTAATTCATAGATAAAATAGAGTGGAAATTAGGGAGGCATCCCTATCATACTTTCATATTGTAAAGCGGGTCCCTGTCAAAGTTTCATTGTAAAACGGGTCCCTGTTTTTTGAAAACGAAGAAAAATTATTGCTGAAATGTCAGCAACTTTTATAAATAAGTGCTGATATTTCAGCAACTATCTGTATCAAAGTTTTATTGTAAAAACAAAGAAAAATTATTGCTGAAATGTTAGCAACTTTTTTAAATAAGTGCTGATATTTCAGCAACTATCCATGTCAAAGTTTTATTGTAAAAACAAAGAAAAATTATTGCTGAAATGTCAGCAACTTTTATAAATAAGTGCTGATATTTCAGCAACTTTCATAAACTGTGTTCACAGTGTACATAAATATTGCTGAAATATCAGCAACTTTTATAAATAAGTGTTGATATTTCAGCAACTTTCATACACTATGTTCACAGTGTACAGAAATATTGCGGAAATGTCAGCAACTTTTATGAAATGTTGCATCATGCTCTGCAATAATCGTGAATAAAAAAACAGGGACCTAATTTACACTGAAATTTAGTGAAGGACTTTTCGTGAATTTTGAAACTTAATAAGGACCTGTGCCAAATGTAACAACCCGGGTTTTTCCTACACGAAAAACCAGACCATTTGAGTTAAGAAGAAGAGGTAGAAGAAGAAGAAAAATAGAAAACAACAACAGAATCTCTCATACGCAGCGGAATAAACTATAATAGGTAATAACAGATCTTTACACAAAAAGAAATCTATATCTGTTTATATATACATCATCCCAATACATCATCAGAGTACATCACATTAATATCATACAACTGGACAGTAATCATAACTTGTCCTCACAATCTGAATATACAGCGGAATATATAACTCAAATACGAAAGTACGTATCGCCATCCAGCTCCACAGCATCATTTCCTGTAATTTATAATACTCGGTCTGACCCGAGCATCATATAAAACAATACCCGAGTCAGTCTGGAATACCAGCGTGAGAAAATCACACTCAATTGATTATTAAAGTTTCAAAAATCCTTTGAAAACAAAAGCATCTCGTAAGACCACGCCACAAATAAACATGTCGGGTTTTTACCTTACGATAGCTAAAACACTTTTTATCAAATTCCTTTGATATTATAATAGTGTCTATATACAAATACTTATTAAAATAGCTGAAATTGTTACATTATTAAATTCCAGCATACTAGCCACAAAAGTGGGTAATACAAACAAATACCGTACAAGGCACGTAGGAAAAATGGATTTCCAACGAATGACTAGGCACTGGGGTACCACCTGTCACAGTACGTGGCCTAGATCACAGTACCGAGGAGTACGCCCGCTCCCCTGCAACACAAGGCCGGAACCATCCCTTACTGGATGATCCCGAATAAAATCACCCCACGGTTGGGATCAGCAACCGCACCACTAAGCCGAAATAAAAAGGGACATCTAGACAGGGATGACCTTACCCTCCAGTGGGAGCTACCCACGAAGCCTTGCTGCATAACCCCTGATTTTCAGTCATTCCCGGTTGATGAGGTTCGAGGCTAAACGATACCTTTTAGAGAACATATCCCTTAGAATGCCCATCGTCCGCTGACGATGTTTCGCAAGCATTCGTCCATACAAGTCCGTCCTGGGTTTGAACGGAACCGAAGGCACTATTCCTACTACATCCATTTTGGAAATATCCTCAGGATTAGTAGCGACTAGCCCTTGCACTTCACAGCTCCATCTTCGACTCCGAAATCGTTACACGAAACGTACAAACCGAATCGAAGTGGTATTCGGGTCTCCAGACCTAGAATCCCGGTATACGGAAACCCGATCCCGATCTCTTCGAAACGATCAGCGCATTTGGCCAATATTGATAGTCGGTTATTTAACTATCAATTAACATCCACAAGCAACCATCACACAATTAAATAATTTCCCACATTATTTATTTGCCCAAATATCTTTCCAAGATATATTTCCAATTTTCAAAGCTCATTCGAAAACAATTTCAAAACAGTTTCCGCTTACGGAAAACATTTCCCAAATAATTATTTCCACTGAATCACCAAGTACAAAATACTTTTATTTTTAAAATAATTTAAAAACACTTTATTTTAAATATATTTTATAACATTGAAATCAAACTACTTTAATACTTTATTAAAAATATATACTTTAAAATAAACCACTTTATAAATATAAACTAAATTTCTCTTTTTAAAACAGAATAGCAAATCACTTTTATATAATTACTACAATAATAGATTTTAAAAATACCTACTTTGAAAATTAACATTTAGAAATAATCAATTTTCTAAAACATGCTTTTTAAAACATACTTAAAACTTTTAACTTATATTTAAATTGCTTTGAAAACGTACTTGGCTATCCAGAGAAATACACTTCTCATTTCCATCTTTTAAAAATAAATCAACATTTATTTTTAAACCAAACCATATCTTTTTATAAATTTCCACCTTGAATTTATATTCAAATATCCACTGATATTTTATTTTACTTTATAAACCCAGTTTATATTTCCAAAATCTCACTTCTCTTTTAAAATTCCAATTTTAAACAACTAAATCAATTTCCAATTGATTTTCCAATTTACTTTACTTTACTTTGAAATAAATTTCCTTTACTACTTCATTTATTTCAAAATACATTAACTTTTAGATTTATTCCTTTATTTGAGTTAAAACCCTTTTTACTGAAAATACCAATTTTAAACTTCCAAAATTCCTTCTTTAGCCTTTAATTAAATTTAATCCTTACATTCAAAATAAATCCTTTATTCTTTAAATTTAATATCACTTTAGTTTAAAGTTAATATTTCCCTTGTTATTTCGAAATTCCCTTATTCCAATTCACTTGAATTATTTACTTAAAATTTACTCTTTTATTTCTTTCAAAATCCAATTCAATATATTTTGATAACTCCTTTTATTGAAATATTCAATCCAACCATATCATCCAATATTTCAATCATCAATAAAATCATCACAGGATATCAATATTCATAGAACAGAATATCAAAAATCTAAATAATTTTGAGGAATCCAGTTGGATTCCTCCAACCTGTTTCCCTGCATCCACAAACGTTAGCACAATACCAATTCCACTTCGAGGTGGAATATCGCGGTATATGGGTTTTATAAAATATCATCCGCTATTATGCGGCGCATAGGGTCTCATCCGCTATATAATGCGGAAATATCAACAACTCCAATATATACATATGCCAATATATATATTGGTATATACTACTATATATAGTATAGCATATTCAATCAATGCAACCATTCAATCAATTATTTAAATTTAACTATTTAAATTTAAATCTAACTGAGTGAGATTAACTCACCTTTGCTTTTGTTTTGCCATCCATCCAACCCGACTAGATTTTCCTCGATTTTAGACCTTGTATAAGTACAATAGGATTTTTATTAATATTCGAATAATCGATTATCATTTTAAATAACTTTAATTAGTCAAATTATCCTTTAATAAATTATTTTTGGTGACTAGAAAAATTAAATGAACCAGTTAAACAAATTAATTGCCTTAATACTTGTTTTAAAATAAATTTGTAAATGTATATTATTTCATATTTTGAAACTACATATATGTTTATAAAATAATACATAGAGATTCCAAAATCAGATTTTATATACTTCCAGCATTTTGAACCCCTGCTCTTCTGTTCAAAACCTTATATATACATTTAAATTAAATTAAGAACACATAAAACTTAAAACTGCTTAACCATTTAAGATTTCATTTATTGTCAATAATTTCTGTATGTATATATAAATAACCTACTGTTATTATTTATTAAACCGAACTTAACTATATAAAAACGAACCTCACTGCTCAGATGAACCAGAATCCACCTCGATGCCTCGATTCCATCTCTGCCGTTGGTTGAATGAATCGAAACCAACCCCTCTCCTCACTCGCGACCCATACCCAGCCTCCATCACTTCGCGGGCTACCCTTCACAATGCTCGAAATCGAACCCAACACTTGGTAGCCGCAAGTGGCAATCACCATCCCTTCGAACTGTCTCCATTCGCGAAGCCACCACTAGCTCGCACTCGCAGCTCTGATACGCCGCTCGACTACACCACCCATCGACATCCCACCGCGACCCCTTGCGAACGAGTCGCGACTCGCTTTCGAAACACGAGCTCCCAGTTGCTTCGCTCCCCTCATCGCCCAGTTGAGTCGCCCCTCTTCACGAACTCGCGAGTGCGTGCAGTCACTTCGAGTCGAGTACGCGATGCCACAAAACCCTAACCCTCGCGAAAACGATTGACTAAGAGGAGGATTGCTTTTCGATTCATTTCGAATCGCAGTGGAAAGGAACAAGTAGCCATTCTTATTTTTAACAGAGGAAAGTTTGATTTTTCCTTTTGAACGAAAATGATTTGGTTTTAGAAGATGATTTCGTTTTTTTTTCTTTTAACTGAGAGGCTCGGTTAAAAAGTTGTAAAGGAGAAGGAGACGCGTGTACAGATGTTTCAACGCGTGGACAAACAGCGTGATCCAGAAGGCTCGTAGTCTGGATATGGAAAGAAATATCGACCAGTTAAAATATTAAATTTCCGATTAAATTTCAGCGCGTTTACATTCCGTACGATCACACGACAACTCCAAATACTACGAAAATTGAAATCCAATAATAATACAATATTACGGATCCAATGGAACTGGTTTCGCTGAATTCCGAGACTGTGCCTCGGACGGCTATTTTTTTAAATTTAATTTCAACGATATATTTTTAAAACTGAACAAAACTCTTTTAAAATTCCATTTTAAAAGTTCTATCATCTTCAGTATTAACAATATAAATTTTCTGAACCTTTGAACTATTTTTAACAGGCTTAAAATCAAGATTCAATATTTTACCCAATCCCGATAATTAAATTTAATAATTAATTATCCAAATAAATACTGTATATTTGAAATTAAAGTTAAAATTTAACCTTCGGATATTTAAAATAAATTAAATATTCACATTTCAAATATACAAAAATTCCGGGTCGTCACATTCCTCCCCCCTTAAAAGAATTTCGTCCCCGAAATTACCAGTTAAGAGAAATGATTCGATACCCGTTCTTTTTCCCAATCCAAATAGTTTTAACAACTTTCCATAACAATTCTTTTATTAATGATACACTAATCATCCTTTAACTTCCCAAACTTATTCATAAGTTCAACCCATACCACCTGCTTATCCATTCAAATTTAAATTTGAATTCAAATTTTAATTTATCAAAATTTTCCAAAATTTTTCTAACTCCCAAAATTTCCGAAAAATTTCGCCAGCGTCTCCTTTGCGCGGCTAGCTCGGTACTACTACAAAATGGCTCTACGGCCTCCCAATCTCAAAAAGAAAACAAAAAGCCAAGTGGCTGGATCAAAAACCCAATCAAATTTCATATAGAAATTCAAATACATACCTTTTTGTCGGGCCATTAAATTTTATCTTCTAAATCAAAAATCCCAATTTATCCATTGCTTTTATACACCTGTATATCCTACTAAGCAATAATATTCAATCACAATCCCAAAGTCATTTTATACTTTTCTTTACAAATTTTCAATATTTGCTTTACTTAAGCCCGTACGATGCACATATATCATCCGTACGCAATATCATATTCGATCGCTCAATCGATCACACAATTCCACTTCCGAACTAGTATCGTCCACCCGACTTCCTAGTGCGGACTCAGATCTGGTTCCTTGATCAGAAACCGTCATTCTCCTTGCATAGCCACAAACTATGATAGAGAATATCCAGAATCAATCAACAATCCATATCCAGGTTCGCCGTTGAAAATCGAGTGAAAAATCCTGATTCGGATCGATAAAACTATCTCGAAATTCTGTGTTCGATATCTAGACCAAATAGCTATGCGAATAAAATAATATACGTACATCTTACGTAATTAGCCTAATTGATTATTAGTTATATCAATTCTCCTTTATTCACATTCCTTTTTATTTGTTATCCCCTTATTCACAACTATTCCATTTCACAACTTCAGTTTTAGTCTTCATTCAACTATTCACTTAGTATATATATATTTTTTATTTTTCCATTCCAAAATTACTAAGTATATTTCCAATACCAATTTTCTTAAGAATTTCATTCTTCAATTCTTAAGTCCAATATAAATCTTTCTTATATTTATTTACTACTTCACCACTGAAGTGTATATATTCAAATCGAATTCCAATTTCATATGAATTTCAATTTACTTCAATTTACTACTTCATTTCCAATTTTTTTCCTTAAATTCAATTCATCTCCAACTTCCAAAAATCGAATTTTATTTAGCTCGAAAACAATCCAAGTTAATTCATTCAATAACTATTTCTCAACTTATTTAAACCACTCCTCTGTTTGAGTTCAGTTTCCATTCAACACTTACTTAAGTCAATAACTTAAGTTTATTTTCCATTTAACCAACCCTTTAAAGTTTTATTTCCATCTTTCATTTGATTCTTATTTAATCAAATTCCATCCATTTATTTATTAAATCTAATTGGTTCATTCACTCAATCATTATGAATTTTAATTTCCATACTCAATTCATCTGGAATTATTTTATTAATAACCAGGCCCTTTCCAATTTATTTTCACTTATTTGGATTCATTTGCAATTTAAACCATCACTATGTTAATCCAATTTCATTAACTAATTTATTATCTCATTAGTTCCTTCGCTGGTTAAAATTAAATACTTGCTTTTTAATTCCAAATATCACTTCACTTAATTTTCTTAAGTTCAATATATTTTATAATTCAAGTTTGGATTTATTTAAAAATTTAGATTGCTCATCTTAGTCGTTTCCATTTGATAATTACAATTTCAAATTATAACTCTTAATGGTTCAAAGAAATGAATTCCCATTTATGACTTACAATTTCATTTCTATTCATAAGTTTTAACTTACTTACTTAAGATCTGGGACTATTCATTTAAGTCCATTTCCATCTTTATATCAAATTTCAAATTATTACACTTAAGAATTTAAGAATATGAATTTCTTTACACAATTATAAGCATTTTACATTACCTTTATATCCAATTCAATTCAACTTCAACTTACTTACATTTAATTCAATTCCAATTCTCAATTTTATTTAACTCATCTTAAGTTAAATTCAAATATATTTTATTCACCTTCATATACTCGAATTAAATTTTAATTCTAGGATACAATTTTATACAAGTTTTACAATTCATTCACCTTCACGTTCTCTAACTCTTTTATCTACCAGCTTATATTACTCATTGAGTTAATTTCATCTCATAATTATAATCCCAGAATTTAACTTTCATTCCTTTCTTATTTCAATCAACTTCATTCTATACTTTATATTGTTGATTCATTTAAATTTCCACATTTAAATTTTAAATAGAATTTCCAGAATCCAATTGCCCGGTTTTATTTCAAAACCATTTTGAATCCATAAATAACTCATACACATCTGGTATATCACATCAAATCCCAATTTCCAATACAATCTGCTTTTACCAAACAATTTTCCCTTTGAATTTCAAAACTAACCCAATTCACAATCATTTCCAATTTAAAACAGTTTGGTAGCAATTTCTCTTTGGAAACTCGAAAATAGACATCGATGATGCTGCAGTCATCACCGAAATTATTTTCCAGCGACCAAAAGAGAATTTAATGCTTTTATCACTCTAAACATTTCAAACATTTTAAATCCCAAATCCCACCAGATTTCAGTTCAATTTCAAAAATATTCATGAAATAATATCACTATTATTTCCCCAAAACCTTTAAAAACTATTTTTAAATCCAAAGGAATTTAAATCTTTCCCAAAACTTCAAATTCAAAATCCATCCAATTTTTATATCCAAACATTACTCTGGAATTCTATCACATTTTATTTCAAGTTATAAGTCACTTTTACCATTTACATTTACAAATTTCATTTGTTTATGAATTTATCTCCTTTGATTATAAATCACATTTGTAATTCACATTTGTATATAAAGTTTATCTCAATTTATAAATTTCATTTATAGTCTATATTTCAAATTCCATTTTGTTATATAAATTTATTCTTCAACTTAGGTTATAAGTTTCAATTTCTACTCAATAATGAGACTAACTCATTATTGTCATTTTCTAACAACCAAGCATCCAAATATATAACTATAATAATTTCAAATAATTATTTCTTTTATATACAAAATAATTTGGGCAAAATTATTTCATTCACCCTATTTAAAACAATATTGTGTCGAACTGTTCTATTCAAGTGTTTAGAAACCCCTTCGATACAGTTGTACAGACTGTGCCGACGAAGGTTCATATGCCACTCAATAAACCAACCAACACAATATAAAACCATTTTATATTCACTAACAAATACGCGCTCATATCTATTAATACTCTCAAAATTCCCACCAGAGCCAAGGTTATCGCTAGCCTAAGCTCTGATACCACTGTAACAACCCGGGTTTTTCCTACACGAAAAACCGGACCATTTGAGTTAAGAAGAAGAGGTAGAAGAAGAAGAAAAATAGAAAACAACAACAGAATCTCTCATACGCAGCGGAATAAACTATAATAGGTAATAACAGATCTTTACACAAAAAGAAATCTATATCTGTTTATATATACATCATCCCAATACATCATCAGAGTACATCACATTAATATCATACAACTGGACAGTAATCATAACTTGTCCTCACAATCTGAATATACAGCGGAATATATAACTCAAATACGAAAGTACGTATCGCCATCCAGCTCCACAGCATCATTTCCTGTAATTTATAATACTCGGTCTGACCCGAGCATCATATAAAACAATACCCGAGTCAGTCTGGAATACCAGCGTGAGAAAATCACACTCAATTGATTATTAAAGTTTCAAAAATCCTTTGAAAACAAAAGCATCTCGTAAGACCACGCCACAAATAAACATGTCGGGTTTTTACCTTACGATAGCTAAAACACTTTTTATCAAATTCCTTTGATATTATAATAGTGTCTATATACAAATACTTATTAAAATAGCTGAAATTGTTACATTATTAAATTCCAGCATACTAGCCACAAAAGTGGGTAATACAAACAAATACCGTACAAGGCACGTAGGAAAAATGGATTTCCAACGAATGACTAGGCACTGGGGTACCACCTGTCACAGTACGTGGCCTAGATCACAGTACCGAGGAGTACGCCCGCTCCCCTGCAACACAAGGCCGGAACCATCCCTTACTGGATGATCCCGAATAAAATCACCCCACGGTTGGGATCAGCAACCGCACCACTAAGCCGAAATAAAAAGGGACATCTAGACAGGGATGACCTTACCCTCCAGTGGGAGCTACCCACGAAGCCTTGCTGCATAACCCCTGATTTTCAGTCATTCCCGGTTGATGAGGTTCGAGGCTAAACGATACCTTTTAGAGAACATATCCCTTAGAATGCCCATCGTCCGCTGACGATGTTTCGCAAGCATTCGTCCATACAAGTCCGTCCTGGGTTTGAACGGAACCGAAGGCACTATTCCTACTACATCCATTTTGGAAATATCCTCAGGATTAGTAGCGACTAGCCCTTGCACTTCACAGCTCCATCTTCGACTCCGAAATCGTTACACGAAACGTACAAACCGAATCGAAGTGGTATTCGGGTCTCCAGACCTAGAATCCCGGTATACGGAAACCCGATCCCGATCTCTTCGAAACGATCAGCGCATTTGGCCAATATTGATAGTCGGTTATTTAACTATCAATTAACATCCACAAGCAACCATCACACAATTAAATAATTTCCCACATTATTTATTTGCCCAAATATCTTTCCAAGATATATTTCCAATTTTCAAAGCTCATTCGAAAACAATTTCAAAACAGTTTCCGCTTACGGAAAACATTTCCCAAATAATTATTTCCACTGAATCACCAAGTACAAAATACTTTTATTTTTAAAATAATTTAAAAACACTTTATTTTAAATATATTTTATAACATTGAAATCAAACTACTTTAATACTTTATTAAAAATATATACTTTAAAATAAACCACTTTATAAATATAAACTAAATTTCTCTTTTTAAAACAGAATAGCAAATCACTTTTATATAATTACTACAATAATAGATTTTAAAAATACCTACTTTGAAAATTAACATTTAGAAATAATCAATTTTCTAAAACATGCTTTTTAAAACATACTTAAAACTTTTAACTTATATTTAAATTGCTTTGAAAACGTACTTGGCTATCCAGAGAAATACACTTCTCATTTCCATCTTTTAAAAATAAATCAACATTTATTTTTAAACCAAACCATATCTTTTTATAAATTTCCACCTTGAATTTATATTCAAATATCCACTGATATTTTATTTTACTTTATAAACCCAGTTTATATTTCCAAAATCTCACTTCTCTTTTAAAATTCCAATTTTAAACAACTAAATCAATTTCCAATTGATTTTCCAATTTACTTTACTTTACTTTGAAATAAATTTCCTTTACTACTTCATTTATTTCAAAATACATTAACTTTTAGATTTATTCCTTTATTTGAGTTAAAACCCTTTTTACTGAAAATACCAATTTTAAACTTCCAAAATTCCTTCTTTAGCCTTTAATTAAATTTAATCCTTATATTCAAAATAAATCCTTTATTCTTTAAATTTAATATCACTTTAGTTTAAAGTTAATATTTCCCTTGTTATTTCGAAATTCCCTTATTCCAATTCACTTGAATTATTTACTTAAAATTTACTCTTTTATTTCTTTCAAAATCCAATTCAATATATTTTGATAACTCCTTTTATTGAAATATTCAATCCAACCATATCATCCAATATTTCAATCATCAATAAAATCATCACAGGATATCAATATTCATAGAACAGAATATCAAAAATCTAAATAATTTTGAGGAATCCAGTTGGATTCCTCCAACCTGTTTCCCTGCATCCACAAACGTTAGCACAATACCAATTCCACTTCGAGGTGGAATATCGCGGTATATGGGTTTTATAAAATATCATCCGCTATTATGCGGCGCATAGGGTCTCATCCGCTATATAATGCGGAAATATCAACAACTCCAATATATACATATGCCAATATATATATATTGGTATATACTACTATATATAGTATAGCATATTCAATCAATGCAACCATTCAATCAATTATTTAAATTTAACTATTTAAATTTAAATCTAACTGAGTGAGATTAACTCACCTTTGCTTTTGTTTTGCCATCCATCCAACCCGACTAGATTTTCCTCGATTTTAGACCTTGTATAAGTACAATAGGATTTTTATTAATATTCGAATAATCGATTATCATTTTAAATAACTTTAATTAGTCAAATTATCCTTTAATAAATTATTTTTGGTGACTAGAAAAATTAAATGAACCAGTTAAACAAATTAATTGCCTTAATACTTGTTTTAAAATAAATTTGTAAATGTATATTATTTCATATTTTGAAACTACATATATGTTTATAAAATAATACATAGAGATTCCAAAATCAGATTTTATATACTTCCAGCATTTTGAACCCCTGCTCTTCTGTTCAAAACCTTATATATACATTTAAATTAAATTAAGAACACATAAAACTTAAAACTGCTTAACCATTTAAGATTTCATTTATTGTCAATAATTTCTGTATGTATATATAAATAACCTACTGTTATTATTTATTAAACCGAACTTAACTATATAAAAACGAACCTCACTGCTCAGATGAACCAGAATCCACCTCGATGCCTCGATTCCATCTCTGCCGTTGGTTGAATGAATCGAAACCAACCCCTCTCCTCACTCGCGACCCATACCCAGCCTCCATCACTTCGCGGGCTACCCTTCACAATGCTCGAAATCGAACCCAACACTTGGTAGCCGCAAGTGGCAATCACCATCCCTTCGAACTGTCTCCATTCGCAAAGCCACCACTAGCTCGCACTCGCAGCTCTGATACGCCGCTCGACTACACCACCCATCGACATCCCACCGCGACCCCTTGCGAACGAGTCGCGACTCGCTTTCGAAACACGAGCTCCCAGTTGCTTCGCTCCCCTCATCGCCCAGTTGAGTCGCCCCTCTTCACGAACTCGCGAGTGCGTGCAGTCACTTCGAGTCGAGTACGCGATGCCACAAAACCCTAACCCTCGCGAAAACGATTGACTAAGAGGAGGATTGCTTTTCGATTCATTTCGAATCGCAGTGGAAAGGAACAAGTAGCCATTCTTATTTTTAACAGAGGAAAGTTTGATTTTTCCTTTTGAACGAAAATGATTTGGTTTTAGAAGATGATTTCGTTTTTTTTCTTTTAACTGAGAGGCTCGGTTAAAAAGTTGTAAAGGAGAAGGAGACGCGTGTACAGATGTTTCAACGCGTGGACAAACAGCGTGATCCAGAAGGCTCGTAGTCTGGATATGGAAAGAAATATCGACCAGTTAAAATATTAAATTTCCGATTAAATTTCAGCGCGTTTACATTCCGTACGATCACACGACAACTCCAAATACTACGAAAATTGAAATCCAATAATAATACAATATTACGGATCCAATGGAACTGGTTTCGCTGAATTCCGAGACTGTGCCTCGGACGGCTATTTTTTTAAATTTAATTTCAACGATATATTTTTAAAACTGAACAAAACTCTTTTAAAATTCCATTTTAAAAGTTCTATCATCTTCAGTATTAACAATATAAATTTTCTGAACCTTTGAACTATTTTTAACAGGCTTAAAATCAAGATTCAATATTTTACCCAATCCCGATAATTAAATTTAATAATTAATTATCCAAATAAATACTGTATATTTGAAATTAAAGTTAAAATTTAACCTTCGGATATTTAAAATAAATTAAATATTCACATTTCAAATATACAAAAATTCCGGGTCGTCACACCAAAAGTACCCAAATATTGTTAATTTTAATTTTTTAAACACAAATCATAGAAAACTTATGTATAAACGACTTTGCAGGTTTTGTTTTGTTGTTGCTTTTTTAATTTGTTTATCTATATTCAATATTTTTTATTAATTGTATTTAGTGATGAAACACACATCTAAGCAAAATAGTGTCATGCCCAAAATCTGTAATTGACTCCATTATTTCTCTGTGCCTACAAAATAACACACAGCTTTTATGGTTCCTTTGCATTTTCATCAATAAATTATAAAGAGAAATGTAAGTTCTTTTAAAACCTCTTGCGGGAAGGCTAGCTAGAGATTTCTTGTAAAAATACCAGCTCCTGTCAGTTCATAATGAATATTATACTAATGTTATAATTTTTGGTATATCATAGTACAAAATTTATAAGGATTATGACTCATCCATCATTTTTTTTAGAAAATCAAATAATCAGTTTCAGCAAATACGTAGTGCTGCATGGTTACTTTTGTTAACTATGTTAATGCATTGAATCAAGGATCATATCAGAATTAAATTCAATCGGTTTTGTAAATAATAACAAAAAGTAAATGTTTTCTTACCCATTAATGGTATTCAACACAATGGTTTGACCTTGCATTAAATGAGATATTGGATTAATATTGAACGGACAATGTGATTTAAGAATGGATTTTTCAAGTTATTTGTCCAACAAAAGCATTAATTCTATTACTTTTTGTTAACCATGTTAATGCATTGAATCAAAGATTGAATTGAAATAGATTTTTTTAGTTTTTCCATCAATATGGAAAAACAATGCATATTTTCTTGCCCATTCATGGTTTCTAGAGATGACATCTCTAAATTCTAACTTGAGTATTTATTGTCGCAAATAAAATGTTGTCTATATTGAAGTATAGATGCTTTTCATACATTAGTTCGATGAGGTTAGACTAGCTAATCTCAGTCCCTATATTTATTTTATTTTTATTATATATATATATATATATATATATATATATATATGTATGTATGTATGTATCCTTGCTAATTGGTCCAGTTGTTTGATCAATTTTGATTCGGTGAACTTAATAAATACCAAGGATCATACCTCATTAAAAACCATGTGTATTTCTTACCTTAGATGTATGTTACTTTGTTTGTTTTTGTTACCATTCTTTGTTTTAAACTGATAAATTATTTGAAATTGATATGTTTAGTATTTGTTTCCAAACTAAATTTACAACTAATGATGTTGAACTGTTACATATACATACAAAAAACCAAAACCTTCCATCAAATGGTCAAAGTGAATCCCTTTTAGGACATCCAAAAATGCCCCTAAGCAATATGCTATACATTGTATATAACTTTGTTTTTTTTCATCTTTCTCCTCACCCTACTAATTCAACACGTTCTCCCTGTTATCAACTCCAATTTCCTTACTTTCCCAACAAAACCTCTTACAATTATTTATGCTACTAACCGCTACACATGAGGCCCAGATCTGCCCACCCACCTTTCTGTTCAAGCCATCCTCAATGCTTTCAGCTGCAAGGTTGATTTCTTCTCTAAAACAGTTTTATTTTTCTCTATCTTCTACTCTAGCTTTCTAACCGCTGTTTTTAGGAAGCTAACATGATTAGGTCATTCATGACCATGTGTTATCATATGCCACGAAGATCAAGATATGAGGAAGTGGGGACTTCGGCCGACTGAAAGTGATTCTTTTTTTCTTGACAATTCATGCTGATCCATTGCCCTCTGCTGAAAAGAAGGAGAGTGAACTTGATGTGCACGTAAATGTGCCTATTTTTACCTCCATATTTAATCTAATTTAATTAAATAAATGAGCATATATGGTACTTTAACATGTTTAAACCAATATTTAAATTGTTTTCAAATCATCATATATTTATCTTTATATAGGGGCAAAATGGTCATTTTTGTGTATGAATTAATTTGAGAAAATTTACTTGGATATTTTAATGTTGTTTTGTAGGAATTTTAGTGAATTTTGGAAGAGGCTTCATGAAGATATGCACGCACAAGAGTTAGAGAACAAATGAAGATGGAAATAAATCATTTCATGCAACATGGAGGACCCGACCTACCCACTTACCATGATCCCCTATTAAGAGCTAATGCACATGATTAAAGCTACATGCACATTTAAATGGAGGTTTATGGTCATGCTAACGATTACTTGGAGGTTACATTTCCTAAGAAGGTATTTTGGGTAGTATGCATTAGGGTTTCAAACTTTTATAAATACCCCTTATGTTCATGTAACTAAGCTCTTAGCCTCCTCTTTAGTTAGTTTAGTTTTAGGCTCAAAAATAAATATAAACTGTCTTCTTCTATTTCATGGCTACTTAGCCTTTTTCTTCTTTTATGTAATTTATTTTTATGCAATGTTAATTCATGCTCTTTTTATTTACATGCTCTTTTTCCTTTCATGTTAGTAGTTAGTTTTAATTTATGCAAGTAGATTAATTCTTTTGTTATTTTAATTAGCTCTCGTTTTATTTTAATTAGCTCTCGTTTTATTTTAATTAGCTTGCATTTTCCTCTAGTTTTTTTTTGTTTCATGTTGAACTCTACATTTGTTGAAATGACAACAAATATGAGAAGCTAAACACCTTCAATTTAGGGGTAACGAAGCTCTCTCAATCATGTAGATTCAACATTTTTCTAATCTATGTTCTCTTTTTTGCTTAACGGCAATATTTGATGTGGTTTAACTTTGTTTTTTTAGCTTTGAATTTGATAGCCTATGGTGTTGACACCAAATAGGCTATGCTTTAATAAACAAAAACACAAATTACCTCTTCATCAACATACGATTATGGTAATGAAGTGAAATTTAAAGTCAAAATTTGATGGTCTATATTACTAATCAATAGTGAATAGATCATGCTTAGAAAAGATTTTATTTTCAAGTTCATTAACATATTTATGAGAGTTAACAAGTGGTTTAGTGGGTATGTTACAGTTTGATGGTTTACGTTGGGCTAATTAATAACACAAATAGGCCATAGTTATGTTAAACATATAAACTAAATTTACTAATGACGAAAAGAGAGATCATAATTTCATTTTGTTGATTTATGTGATCATGAGAAGGGATTTGCCTCTAAATTTCCTTCAAACTCTCATATTTTTATCCACTTTCTATTGTTAATTTTTACATTTTTAGCTAATCACAACTTCAATTCTTGGTTTAATTTGATTGAATGGAAATTTTAAAATCAATACAATTCTTTGCGAATCGACCCATACTAGAATTATGCGTCTTGTGCTTGTGGTAATTTTTATTTAAAATTTTTCGGCTATTTTTCTAATCCAATAGAGATTTAGTCGTTAAACAAAACGATAAGAAGTAGTAGTGAACGTCTAAATGATAAGGTATATAAAAATGATAAGAGAACGAATAATAGCGAACAGGAAGCTATTATCTTCGATAATGGGAAGGTAGACAGTATTTTAACTTAGTCACATCCATCTTTTGCAACAAAGATTTCTCAGAAATAAAGTTCCCTGATGTATCCTACAATTTTACTTTGTAGCTTATAGGTGTAACATCCCATATCTAGAGGCCCAAAGCTAAGCGCTACAAATGCTGCAGTCATCCATAGTATTAACTTTCGGTGACTAAATATGGCTATGTTAGTGGTATCCATAATACCAGAAGCACTTGAATATGAAAGAAAATCAAAGATTTCCAAACATAACATTTTACTGATTACATTTCAAAACATGTGTTTCACATTCAAATTACATAATCCCATAATCGTTTCCCTAGTTCAGATAAAATATAATTATTACATAAATACGCCAAGAGCGACATATGATGATGCCCCATTGGTTGACCAGAGTACTACATAGACATAACTGTCCTAAATACAACACAGCGGAAAATAAAACAAAACAACAACTCCTATATAGTTATCCGTCAACCACCTACTTGTGACGACCCACATTTCGGAAGGTTTAAATCGACAATAATCCACACAAGTCCAATTTAAACAATCCGAAATATAGATAATCAATGGGGTTAATTAAGAAAAATAAAAAAGAAGAAAGAAACAAGCATAGAATCTCGCAGCGGAATGACAAAATATAATAATCAAATAAACAGTTCATGAAGCTGTTTACTATACTTTTGATTATAATTTATATAACATTTATAAGAGTTATATAAACAACAGAACAAATAAAATAATGCAGTAGAAAAAACAATGATGGAATAATACTAGTAATAATATACCAAATCTATGTTTTCGTGTCCATTGAATAACCTTCGATAAGCTGAAAAACTCAGGACTGGCCCGAGCGTAATGAAAAGACAAAACACTCGAGTCAGGACTAAAATATTCTTATGTAAGTCAAATCAATATTGCATAATAACATGAGTGTAATAGCGTCAGGGATGCCTACGTGGTTTTACGTCTCCTATCCAGTGTATAACGTGCGTGCAATAACTCAAGAGATGTTACGGGATTTTCCATCTCTTAAGGATCCGTCAAAATATTTATATATAGTAGAATATGCTACATATATAATGTCTAGTCAATAAAATTAATATTTTTCTTAGCGTTAAGGCTTTACATTAATCCCCCTTAACGCGTTTTTAAGCATTTTGTACAGATTGCATTCGACACCAAAAGCAGAACGTCGGTAGTCAGGGATGCGCCGTGATATGACAACACTAAACCAAAATCGTATGGGTCTCGTATAGGGATAAAAGTAGAACAAGGCATGTTAGGCAATGCCAAAGGTAGGATACTACCAGTTTACCCTTCCCGACTGGTGGTAACGATTCATAGCCATGATCGCCCACTACGTCCAACACTCCCATAAAATCGGATGGTGCGCACCAATATATCACAATGTAAATGATGGTAATATGAAGAAGTGCGTCCGCTTGGGGTAGCTAACCCACTTGGTCAGTACAACTCATGTTTTAGTCATATCAAATTGGCACAAGTGTCAGGCTAATCCATCATTGTTTCTTTCTTCAAATCCAGCAAACGATGCCAAATCCACCCACTTCGTTCTGGATCATCACTCCACGTACACAGTTGTTAATGTGGTTCCGATATCGACAGAGAGTATGCCTAAATTCGACCCCGGTCTCTTTAACAAACAAGCGTCGTTTTACATACCGGTTGGTACTTTTACATTTCAGAAACAGTTCATACTTGATATCAAAATATCATATTCTCTTTAAAATCAAATCTATTTCGAAATCATCATATTTACACAAAATATACTATTTTAGTTCAAAATCATTTTCGTCTTAATATCTCGATTTCGCTTCCAAAATTGTTTCGAATTTCAATTTAGGTTATAACTTCATTTAACCCAATTCGTATTTAAATCCATCATTTAAATATAACAATTCCCACCTTAACCAGTTTGAATTTTTGAAAAATAGTTTGAAGAGTTTTAAAATTGTTAAATAGTTAAAATTGTTTAATAGAAAATAGTTTGTGTATTAAAATGGTTTATATGGTTCTTAATTCAATTATAAACATTTTTATACAAAAGTTCTTATGTTTATTGCCACTTCAACATTTAAATTTATATCCACTTCTATTCAAATTCAAATTGAATTCCATTTAACTCAATTTATCTCCGAATTTTAAATATTGAATTTTATCAACCATATCCCAAACCATATTTACTCACTAATTAAATTAGTTAGTTCACTTAGCCCATTTGATTAATTATTTCAAATCTCGATAAATTCCATTTTCAAAAATTTATTTTATTTAGCCCCGCTTAGGCTAAATTTCCAAATTTCACTTTATTAGTTCAACTCAATTCACTTAATTTGTTCACTTCACTAATTTATTCTACTACCACAATCACTTCACTTAACTTTTCTTAAGTTAAATTTAATCTCTTATCTCAGTTTCACAATTTCTTTTCTTATCTATATCATTTCTCAGATTTATAAGTTCGAAACTTATCTTTATTTATTTCACAACACTTAGATAACAAATTTCATAATCTAAACACCAGGTTTAATTTCAAATAAATTTGAAATCATACACACACACACACATCTCACTTTTATATCAAATCAAAATTTTAAATTTCTTAAAATCCAAAACTTGTTTATCAAAACAAGACTTCATTAGCAAATTATTACGGTAGCAATCCATCACTTAGAAACTCGAAAATGAACACCGATGATGTCGCGATCATCATCCGATTTATTTTCCAGCGACTAAAGTGAGTTCACTACTTTTATTTTTTTTGAAAAACCAGAAAAAATATGGTGGACTAACTGATCTTTATATCAATCAGTTGATGAAAGAGCCCAATGCAAGAAAATGCATGTTGGGTCTTTGAAACAGTTCGCATCATTACGATAATAATTAGTTTTAAATATTTTTATTCAAAAATACTTCCAAAATAATACTATCATTATTATTTTCTCCAAAACACTTTGAAACACATTTCAAAATCTCCAGGACTTAGATTCAAAACTTCTCAATTTAAATCCATTTTAATTTCTAAGTCACATTTATAAATTATAATTTCAAAATTTCACTTCCTTAAATTATTTCACAAATGTTTTATCATTGTTTATTTTGTAATAAACATCTTTTATTAAGGCACAACAACCAATTAATGATAATGACCAATATTATCATTCCTAATTACCAACACACTATATATACCCTAACAATTTCTGAAAAATTATTTCTTTATATATAAAATATAATCATGGAAAATTATTTCATTTACCCAGTTTCAAAACAATATAATGTTGAATTGTTCAGTTCAAGTGTTTAGAGATCCATATCAATAACGTTAATTACTCGTATTGACCAGAATCCATACACCACTTAATAGATCAACCAACACAATATAAAACAATTTTATATCACTAACAAATACGCACTCATATCTATAATACACTCAAACCCATTCTAGGGTACTACTGACCCTATCTCTAATGAGTTAACCCATTGTAATATCCCGGAATTTATGGGCAATATCAATTTAATGATCTGTTTAAATAATTAAATTGATTTGCTAATCTTTGATAATTAAATTTGAATTGGTTTAATAATCTAATTAAATAAATATTTAATTAGTGAATTTTACTAATAAAATGATTTCTATTTATAATGTGTATATATATGTGTGTATATATTGTAAATAGATTAGCTTTGGGTTGAAATATAATAAATAAATAAAATCTTGTTTTTAAATTTCTAATATATATATATAATTGGTTTTATTTCTTTAAAAATTATCTATGTATATAGATAAGTATTTGTAAATTTATAAATTAATTAAAAAGCTTTTAATTTTATATAACTGGTTTTATTTACATTTTCTTTAAAGTAATTTATATACATATATACATTTAGGTAAGTATTTATAAATAGTAAACTAGTATAAAAGTTTTATTAACATTTTAAAATAAATAAAAAAATTATGTATTAATTACTTAAAAGACAAGTGTAATAAAATTAAGACACCTAAATAACATGTGTTAAGTAATGGATTAACAATGAGACAAGTGTCATTTAAATTTGTTTTTCTTTTATTTTTATTAAATCATTTTTTAGCTTATATATAAACATATGTTTCTCATCTTCTTTTCGTTTTCTATTCTTCAATTCAAAACTAAGAAACTTCAGCCTGTAACCATTTTTCAACAAACCTGTAATGCATTTCTTCAAAATCTGAAAGCATGTAAAACCATTTTTCTTCAATCTGAAATCACTTCCTCTCAAACCAAATACTCAAAAACAATTTCTCTCAACAAAGAAATCTGTAATCAATATACTCCTCAAACCAGAGATTATCAAAATCAAATCTCTGTAACCCATTTTCCAAAATACAACTAAATCAAAGTTTCAGCCTGCATTTCAAAATCTGGAAGCAAGCAAACCTGCATCTTCTTCAAAGATTGAAAGCAAGTTCAAAGGGAAAATTAAAGCAAATCAACTATATTTCAACATGCAAGTTTTCTAGCAAGCAAACCAGTTTTCAAAAAGGCAATTCAAGTTAAAAGATTTTAAAGTTCAAAGACACTTCAGTTTTAAAAATAAAACCTGGGAAGCTCTGTTCTTCATCTTTGTTTAAGGTGAGTAACATCATTTTTAAAAGCATAAGTATTGGTTATTTATTTGCATGTTGATTTCTGGAATGAGTATGCTTTACATGTATATATATTGGTGAATCCTCTGTGTGTATATGAATGTATATATGTGTGTTTGATGTGTATCTGTTCTTGACTGTTCTTGAGTTTAAAATTAGGAATTTGGTAAAAATTATATTATCACTTGATCCGATCTTATTTAGGATTTAAGATCAAAACAAAAATTGATTGTTTCATTTCAAACATTGGTTTAGAATTTTAAATTAAGTCAAAATAATATTTATTTGGCTCTGGAAACCATAAGTATTGGATTGCTTAAGATAAGTCAAAATTCAAATGTGTTAATTTAGCAATTCAGGAACACGAACTGAATCCTTATACCAAACAATGATTTTAGAAAGCAAGATTTTTTTTTAGTTGAGCTTTGAACATCCATTTCTGGTTTGACTAGCTGGGGAATTTTTAGTTGCCTCTGGAAATCTAGATGATATGGAAGGCTGGAATTTTATCTGGAGTTAGGTGGATGATTGGGGTATCTGCGAAAAATAGGGAATGGATGGTCGGCGGCAAGTGGTGGCAGTGGTGGTCATTTTAATTTCCTAAACCTAGTTTATCTAGGTTGTGGGTTTTGGCTCTGTTTGTTTCCTCTGGAGCATCGATTTAAGCGAAGATTTGGGAATTGGTAGAGGTGTAGTAGTGGGTGCTATGGCCGGTGGCGCTGGAGTTCAAGTGGTCGGAATTTCGAGGAAGGGATGATGACAGGTCTGGTGATGGTGGGAATATGTTGTTCCAGGTTTCGAATTCGAGTTCGATTTCGAATTCGAGATGAAGACAAAGCTTTGGCGATCGGGGAGAGAAGTATGGGTGATCGCCGACCTGTTCGACGTCGAGGCAACGTCTGGAGTTGATCAGAGATGCCGTGCACGTTCACGTGCACGAGTTCTGGAACCTGGGAAAGTTTGGTAGCCTGGGTTGAAGCAGAAGACTCTCGAGTTATTTCGTGATTTACTCGAAGCAGAGGACGAAGGACTCGAAGCAAAAATCTGGTTGTCTCGAGTCAATTGTTTGGTTCAGGCAATTGTAAGCTTGTCTATTTCCAGGTTTTTAAATTTTATTCAAATTTAAAAGCAGGATTTAAACTATGATTTAAATATAAATTTAAAGTATGGATTCAAACGAATCTTTTGAATCTTAAGGTTTTAAAATGAATTTGGAGTTTAAATCAAGAATTAAAAATCAAGGTTAAAAGCAAGTAAATTGAATTTAAATCAAAGTTAAATTTATAAATTCAAGTTTTCTTGAATTCAAATCTGAAATCTTAAATCAGTTTTTAAATTTGAATGTTTTAAAATTAAGTAGTTTAAATTAAAAGGCTTTTCTTATATAAGTAATAAATGTTTTTACATTTCTTTTAAAACTTTATAAATTAATATTTAAATTTGGTTAATGTTAAATGGTAAATCATTTTGAATCTTAAATTCAAAATGGGATTCAAATTTAAATTCAAAAAGAGGTAATGTTTAAAATACACTTCAATAATTATTAAGTCATTAATAAAGGAATAATTTATCTTAGATAATTAAGATATTGAAGTGAATTAGTAAGATAATTAAGTGAGGACTTTTGTATTTAATTTATAAATTAATAATTTTAGATTAATTTATGATTAGAGATTAATTAAGGAATTGTTTTTAATAAATGAAGATAATTAACTAACGATTATTTAAATATTAAATTAATGTGATTAATTTTGATAATTAATTAGATTGATTAATTTAGATAATCTATTGTAAATTGTTAAATGTAATTACTTGATAAAAGTAATTAAGAGGTTAATTACTTATTGTAATTAATTTTGATAATATGATTAATTTAAGTTAATTAATTGAGTTTAATTAATTTTGATAAGTGAAATTACTTGGTGTAATTAATGGAGCATAATTACTTAGGGAAGTAATTAGATGGTAATTACTTAATGTAATTAATATAAGATGATTTGTAAGTAAGTAATTTGGGTAATTACTTTTGTAATTAATCAAAGGATTAATTAATGGAGATAATTAATTAAGGAATAATTAATTTATTTAAAGAAGTAATTAAGGGTAGTTAATTACTGAATATGATTAATCAAGAGAGATTAATAATTATGATTTAATTAAAGATAATTACTTAATGTAATTAATTTAAATAAAGTAATTAATAATAAAAAATGTAATTAGGGATCATTAATTAATATAATTAATGATGTAATTAAGTATTGATTAATTAAGAAATAATTAATAAATGAAGTGATTAATTAATGTAATTAATTAAGGAGTAATGTAATTAATTATAGTTAATTAATTAATGAAGTAATTAAAGGTAAATTACTATAAGTGGTTAAAGAATAATTAATTTGTGAAATTAATTTAATACTAATTACTTGAATGTAATTAAATGTAAATTAATCAAGGATGATTAATTAAAATGAATAAATGGATGATGATTTATTAATTGATTGATAATTAATTAATAGTGATTTAAGCAAGATTGAAAATGATGGAAGTAATTAATTTAATTTACTTTAAATTAATTAAGGATATAAGTAATTAATTTAATTCATTTTAAATTAATTATAGATTGTGAATAATAAATCATTGCTTATGGATGAATGATATTGATATCCCATTGGTTGATTTTGATCTCAGATATGAGATGAATAATATCTATTGTGATATAGATGCTTGTTTTAAGTAGGATAATATTGATTATCTGTTTGAATTGATAATATGGATTATCTGTTTATGATGATGATGTGATTATCTATTGTGATATGTGAATTATCTATCCATGTGTATATAGATAATAATTGAATTGAATTGTTTTAACCTTTAAAACAACTTGGCCTTAAAAGATACGCCTTGGATTTCGATGAGACCGGGATCGGGTTTCCGTATACCGGTATTCCAGGTCTGGAGACCCGAATACCACATCGATCCAAATTAACGATAGGTCGTGAATCTCAAGTGAAGATGAAGATTCAGAGTGCAAGGGTTATTGTCGTTAACTCTGAGGGTGATTCCAAAACGAGTGTAACGAAATAATGCCTTCGGTTTCGTTCGAACCCGGAACGAACTTGTATGGATTGAATGCTTTCAGCACATCGTCAGGCGGACGATGAGCATTCTAAGTGATATGTTCTGATTAAAGGTAATCGTAACCTCAAGCCTCACAAACCGGGAATGGCTAAAACAGGGGAGGTGCAGCAAGGTTAGTGGGTAGCACCCAAGTAGGACAAGGTTACCTCTGTCTAGATGTCCCTTTCTATTTTCGACTTAGTGGTGCAGTTGCTGATCCCAACCGTGAGGTATCTTGTGCGGGAATTATCCAGTAAGGGATGTTCCGACCTTGTGTTGCAGGGGATTGGGAGTGATCCTCGGTACGGTGATCTAGGCCACGTACTGTGACGGGTGGTACCCCAGTAGCCCTGCCATTGTATGGAATCCAAACTCCAATAAGTGCCGTACGTATTAGTTGTGCCCAACTATGTTGAAATGTGAGATGTAAGCATTTCAGCTATTTCTGTATTTTACTTGAAAACCCTAGACCCTATTATAATACAATCGAATTTCCTATCGAATGTTTTGGTTAGCGTAAGGTAAAAACTTACCCATGTTTATGTGTGGGAAGTCTTACGTGATACCTTTTCTTTCAAAAGGTTTTGAAGTTAAACAAGTTTAACCTGTTACTCACACCAGACCCATGTCTGACCCAAGTTGTTTATTTCTGTTTTATAAACTCTTGGGTACTCAAATTTTTACGAGTAGCCAAGGGATTCAGGTTAGCCTTGACGAATTGTGGAGGAGCAATGGAGCAGGAGGCTTCAGCGTTGTAGATATAGATAGTAGTTTCCGCTGTGTTGATCTTGTTTAGATCTTTGTTTGTATTGAGATGTAATAACTAGACAGATGTTTATAACTGTCTAGTATATGATGTGAATCTGTGTAACTCTGATAAGTGTTGTATATGATACTATGTAATATTTATGTGATATAATATATTTTGTTTCGTTTCGCTGTGAGATTCTGATATTGTTTAGTTCTTTCTTTCTCTTCTTTTCTCTTTCTATCCCTTTCTTTCTTATTAGCGATACGACTTTCTATGGAGAGAAAGTCGTGGTCGTTACAGTGGTATCAGAGCATAGGTTGAGCGAATGCCTAAGCTTTTGGTTAAGTGAATATCAGAACACTAGGTTGAGTGAATACCTAGGTTCGGAAGGATTGTTCATTAGAGATAGGATCTGTAGCAACCTGTTAAGTCTAAGTATATATATACGAGAGCGCGTATTTGTTAGTTATATAAAATGGTTTTATATTGTGTTAATTGATCGGTTGAGTGGTATATGGATTCTGGTCAATACGAGTAGCTAACGTTATTGATAGGGATCTCTAAACACTTGACCAGGCCAACGGACACAATATTGTTTTAAAGAGGTAGATGAAATAATTCTACTCAGATATAATTTCTATATAAAAAGTATCATTTTAAATGTATATGGTATTTGTAATGATTGGTTGAGATGATAATAATTTATCATCTAGGATTAGGAGTCTGAGTGTTGAGGTTGGAAGAGTATCTGTCGAGACTGTAAACCTAATACCGTCTCGAGTGAACTTTACAGTTGTGTAAGGATTTCACAATCTCTGAAGGAAACCTGTTAAGGTTCGGAGTTCATCTTAGGAGTTGGATGAGTAGAGTTGGATCTGTCGGAGAACAGAAGCGAGTGATGGTATCTCAGGTAATAGAAGCTGTGTGATGAGACGCAGTGAATATGGATGTTCCCGAAGATGTTTTCTTTGGAACAAGTTAATGAAGTGTGTCTGTTTCGGTGTTGTGGCTGAGTTCAGCATGGTGATTCTATTTGGTTGAGATTCGAGTTTCTCGAAGAGCTTTGGATTGAGAAGTCTTTGGCATCTGTGGCAGCAGTGCAGCTCGGGAGTATTCTTTGTGTTGGCAGGAAGTTTTCTGGCTGAGCAGTTTTTCTGAAGTGGAGTTCAGAAGCAGCAGAGTGGATCCATTTCTTCAATGGATTGGATAGATAAGCGTAAGCTGTTCTGATTGGTAAAGTGTAAAGACCCAAAAGTTGGCCTTCGAAAATCGGCACCCGTACTTCACTTGTACTCAAAATGCCGTAGATTCAAATGCCAAATCTGGTTCTCTGGAGCTATAACACAATTAAGTAAATAACACAGCGGAAGAAAAGAATAATACATTGATATATAATATCTGATACAACAGAGTGATACAATGAATATCAATATACATCAGAGATATGATACAAGAAATAGCAGCGGAAAAGAAAAGATAACATCAGCAGCGGAACAATATCAATAGAAGTGATAACTCCAAAATGATCTTCAGACAAGAATGAATCCACAACTCCAAGATAAGCAACTTCGATGAATGAACTAGCTCCAGATAATCTACTAAACCTGAATATCTGAAAAGAAACCCAACTCTAGACTGCTCGTGTGGAAAATTATGAGCACCCAGAGTTTAGGAAGGGAACAATAAACTCCGGATCAGTCATGGGACTGGTGTGAGCAACAAAAACAGTTTATCTTTAAACAAACAACAAAAAGGCTTTTAACATTGAAATCCGCAATGCTTTTTGGAAAATGAAACTACCATAAGGCCTCCCGCCACACACACAATGCAATCGCAGAATTGGAGGAGATTTCTCCTTATGATAGTCAAACATGCTTACTACGCAAAATCACTCGATATTATTATCATTAGTGCATAGTGTCGAAAACCATTTCGAAAATATAATATCAATCTTAGCCAACATACAACAATTGTCGTATGCCTACTATAGCTACTACGTTCAGTAGCAGGTTACCACCACATTCCATAGCAGGTAATACAACTAAAACCGTACAGGGTTCGTATTGTTTCTTTGGATTTCCAACAAATGATCAGGCTAAGGAACTTCCTTACCGAAATAGAAACGCCTCTGGAAAGACGCCCCGAGAACCTAACCGGATCTCTGCAAACAAAAGGCCGACGCTACCTCACGCTCTAACTGAGCTGTAACTAGGTAACTAACACACGAGTCATGTCATTCCCCGGTCGTTACCGACCTTTATCCGAGGGCCCTCGATCATAAAGCAACAACCACAAAGTATAATAACTGTGCAGCATCCACATAGGTAAAATATCTGGGCTCCATACCATGATATCACCTTTTATCCAGAAGGAAATGACATACCCTAGGGGCGCTACCCCTACAAACCTTTGCCGCAACATTCCTGTTTTGACCATTACCGGGTTGTGAGGCTCGATGAAGTCTCGTCCACAAAGCCACGCTTTTTCACAAAGCCACGCTTTTTCACAAAGCCACGCTTTTTCACAAAGCCACGCTTCGATCAACAAATGATCAGCAGCACTTCGTATGCCACATTACCAAATTGGGAATGTATCACTAGTAACCATCAACTACATAACCTCTGAGCTCGTACGTCTCAGAGAAGGGTGTTAAGCTAAGAGAATAAATTCTCCGCCACCAACAGAAATGTATTTGATAGAAACCAGCTTTACATCTCAAAGTGTAATGTCAGACACACATCCATACAAGTCTGTTCCGGGATCGAACAGAACCGAAGGCACTTCTCACGAAGCCCTTGCAAATCCGGATAATTTCCAATCACGTCCGGACTTCCCGTCACTAAGGGTGATAAAACCTCTATATCGGGGATCAGCCGATGCAGAGTAACTCGACGGTAATCCTTCCGTTTTCAAAAATATCTGGTCTTCACCACCGGTCTTCAAATGCGATCCATATACGTCGTATCATTATTCGGAATGGGTTATACGACACAAAGGTCCTCTCCCGGCTAAACCGAATAACGAGCGCAATTAAAAAATCATATGGATACCGGAGTCTCAGTTAAATCACAGCTTAAAGCCCAAAACTTTTCATTCGAATGGTAAAACAAATTACCATTTCCAATCTTTTAAATAAAAGATTTATTTCAAAAACCATCAATGGTTTAACGATTTCCACACTTTTAATCTTTTAAACAAAAAGATTCAATTCACAAAGTTTACCCCGTTCACAAAGATTCATTCATAGCCTTTCAAAACAATTCCATTTCAAGTTAAATTAATTCATCCGGTCTTTGAAATCAAAGACTCATTTCATAGTTTTCAAAACATTTCAATTCTATTTCAAACTTGAAATTCTTTCAACACAAATTTGGAAGTTCATTACTTATGTGAAAGCTTTTACTATTTGAAAACAAATAGTTTCGTTTCATAAAAAATCCAGTTATATTTACACGAGTTAAAACCCTTGAATTAAATTCAAATTCCCAAATTCCCTTTCAAAAGCTTTTCATATTAAACCCCAAATTTTCAATTTCAAAATCAATTGAAATTAAAATTTCAATTTCAAAACATTAATTTTAAATCATCTGTGATTTAACCGATTTCCACGTGAAATCCATATTTGTGTGTGTATGGTGTAGTCCAAGGGTTTTACACACAATAGTGCACAACATCAATCATCACAGATATATCGATATCGATAAGCGGTATAATCCACAACGCTTATCTTCATTTACAATTTCACAGATAAAATAAATTTATCAATCACAAGGGTTCATCATTACAATTCGATGTGGGTTTCGGATAACCAACTGGAATCCGACTCCCTGTCGCATCGAAATTTACATGCCGTTTTACGGGCAACAGGGTTTTCACATAAATATGGAAACGAATCACAAACCACAGTTCAGCACAAGGCAATTCATATTACAAAGCATCACAATCACATAACAGAGTTATCAATCCAATACACAGCATTCAATAGAATATAGTCATCTATAAATAAGCTCGATTAATTATCTGATTTATTTAAATCAGATGGGTCATCAATCATAGTTAATTAACATTAATCGATTCCAAATCATTTGATTAAATAAAATCAACTTTAAATTATTGAGTAATTAACATTTAATTATTCAATCATCCTTTAATTAATTTCCCTAAATTAATTCATTTACAATTTTATCCACCCTAAATTAATTACTATTAAATTAATTATTCTTAATTAATTACAATAAGTGATTATCTTTAATTACTTATCACATTTTAATTACATCGAGTAATTATACATAAACCCCTTGATTAATTATCTTTAATTGATTAATCCTTCATTAAGTAATTAAGCTTTAAGTAATCACTTTACTTTTTTATAATGTTGTAGTTTTGAAAACTAACCCGAGTGCTTCCCATGACTTACTCAAGTAAATACCCGAGTCTTCCCCAGTATTCATCCCAAGTCCAACCCGAGAAAATCTTCCCTTTTTCTTTCTTTTAACATAGCTTAGTTTAAAATTTAAAACTGTTACCATGTAAAACTCACGCGCACCAACCCGATGTCACAGTCGAGCCCCTATACTGCTACCCCGAGATCAACTTCGAGACGCAGACCTTCATCCCAAAACCCAAACTCTGACACACACAATCCTTCGTGCACGTGCACCGGAACTCGACCAACTTCCGGCGATCCCCACTAGCTCCGGCAGATCACGATCGATCACACCCTCGACCCAGATCGACCCAAAAACCCAAACCTACCCTCACTCGAATTCGAGCATAGCTCGAGCCATTACGACCAAAACAGCGACCAAAGAAATGTCTCGTCGCCGCGCCTCTGACCACCAGTCGACTCGAACATCCAACTATGGCTTCGTCAACCTCCGAGCCATCGTTCCCCAAAGCCACGCGCCACTCGGTGCACGCACTAAGCTCCAGCGATCATTTTTCCAACCACCGCAAAAATTAGGGTTAAAAATTAAATCCCCTCACCATCGCCACCACAGTGAACTGGAACACCTCCGAATAATTTTCCCCGACTCACCGTAGTCCCTTCCACCTCCACGCAAAGCCACGACCATCATCATCATGCCGATGACCAGAACTCGGCAAAAACTCCAAATTTGATTATCTCTGCTTATCTCAGTGATTACTAATTTAAAAATTATGATTTTGCTTTCAAAAATCGTTATTTTCTGTAACATTTCAATTTATATAACTGAAATAAAAGAATAAGATAATTAAATTTTCAATAGGTTTTAGTTTTGCCTGTAAACTCAAATTTTCAGAAGATTCTTGCATTGGATTTGTTTCGAATTATTTTTAAGTGTTGAATCATGTAAAAACTAACAACTTCCTTTCAGATTCTATGGCCTGAAGTGAATCAGAGATATTGAAATTGTTTTTTTTTCCTTGAACAGGTTTGATCCTTGTAAGTATGGAACAGAACTAAAGTTTTATAACTTCCAGACATGTACATATACAAATATACACTTATACAAGCATTCTTCACATACATTCAGACCTAACTTCAACATCAAGTTTAAAATCCAAATCCAAATAGGTTTACTCACAAGCAACAAGAAATCAAAACAGGGTAAACTCTAAAAATAGGAGTTGCTCACCTGATCTAAAGAGGAAGAACAGAACACTTGGGAATTGACACAGCTTTGAACTTTAAAACTGAGAGTTTGTTTGCTTTGATTCCCTTCCAATCTGTTTGTCTTTATTATTGTATAATGCTTCAGTTTTAAAGATGGAAATGTTGCTTTATTATTCTCAGGTTTGTTATGTGTTGAACGAATGAAAATAGGTAGACATAAGAAGATTTCTATATAAAATGCTAAGTTTTGTTTTGAACAAAACTGAAATGAAGGTGATATAAAAAGAGAAAGTATGGACTGGTTTGTATATTTGAATCAGAGATTTCTTTTCCTCAGTATTGTGGCTGAGATGATTTTCAACATTTCGAATTGACATAAGTGTGCTAGCATTTAATGTTTTAAGTACTTATGTTTCCTTACCTCTTTTCTTTGCCTGCAAGTCTCAATTGCCATAGTACATATATTTATCTTGCTTTGTATTTTATTTTGTTTCTTGCATTGACTATGTTACATTTGATTTCGGCTGATATGATTATGTGAGATATTTGATGTGGCTTCACTTTTCTTTTCTCTTGTTTACTTGTTCTATCTTGTTTCATATTTACATATGTATGTTTCATATATTTTTTTTTCTTTCCAAGTGTACATGAATATGTATTTTGTTTGGTCCTATAATCTGTAATACAAGTAAACTTCTATTTTGATTTTACTTTACTTTTATTACCTTTGACTTCATTCTATATACATAGATTTATATTTTATAAATATACTTTGTTTGTGGTTCATTTTACTTATATATTAAATTCTAATTTAGCTTAAACATTTATTTCTAGAATCTTATACGTTCATTTCAGATTTGATATAACCATAAATTTAGTGTTAATACTTATTTAATTTCTTTTAAAAGTTTAACTACCCATCATTTAATCTCTTATTTATATTTATTATAAATCCCAATTCAAGTACAAATTCAATATTTCAAATTTGAAGTTATTCACTTTTAAACTTGTATCAATGATCTATATTTTTATATTTATCTTTAAACCATTTATATTAAGATTTAAATCCAAATCAAATATACATATATATATATATAAGTTCAAATTTACTCACATATGCTCAATACACATATATTCTCATATACACAAGAATTTAAATTTTTAAACAATTTATACAAATATACTTGGATATCGGGGAAACTCGCAATCCATTTATCGTTTTATTTCACAAATTTTATTCAAAAACTAATTTAATTATAAATTTAAATTTATATAAAATTCGGGATCGTTACAGACTTCCCCCCTTAAAAGAATTTCGTCCTCGAAATTACCAAGGAGACAAAAAGATAGATGAAGAATATTTCATCAAATCAAACTGAACATCTATTCTGCATTTGGCTTACCAAATCAGAATATCAATAATGAATCTGTTTTAACACTTCACAAGATACTCGGGTTATCCAGATCTACGAAATATGAAGTGGCATCGGTCAGTTCGAAGTGATAACTAACCATTCGTAGAACATATTGGGACCCAAAGAATAGATAGATATATGGATACGATTTCAAAATTTTTAGTTTAGAAACTAAATTATATCTATCAATTATAGCAAACAATTTCATCCAAACAAACAATTTTGGCCATTCTGGAGTTTATGTCCCATATTAATATATCGAATCTTCTTTCTGGATCTACCAGAAATCATGGAAGAATTTAGAAAAGATGACGAACAAAGAGATTGATAGAGAAAAGATTACTTCCTTGTTGTTACAGGGTATTGACCATTTATAATCATATTCCCCTGTCCCCTATCTCATCCTCTTCTTTCACTCATACTCACTATCGCTGAATAGTAAGAGAATTTACTAAGGCGTACGGACGGATATCTGAGAATTACTCATTCTAGAGTTTACTTCACTCTATCTCTAATGAGCTACTTAACGTGTTATACTCCTGAGCTAAAGTTCAACCTTAGCTCTGATACCAAATGTAAAGACCCAAAAGTTGGCCTTCGAAAATCGGCACCCGTACTTCACTTGTACTCAAAATGCCGTAGATTCAAATGCCAAATCTGGTTCTCTGGAGCTATAACACAATTAAGTAAATAACACAGCGGAAGAAAAGAATAATACATTGATATATAATATCTGATACAACAGAGTGATACAATGAATATCAATATACATCAGAGATATGATACAAGAAATAGCAGCGGAAAAGAAAAGATAACATCAGCAGCGGAACAATATCAATAGAAGTGATAACTCCAAAATGATCTTCAGACAAGAATGAATCCACAACTCCAAGATAAGCAACTTCGATGAATGAACTAGCTCCAGATAATCTACTAAACCTGAATATCTGAAAAGAAACCCAACTCTAGACTGCTCGTGTGGAAAATTATGAGCACCCAGAGTTTAGGAAGGGAACAATAAACTCCGGATCAGTCATGGGACTGGTGTGAGCAACAAAAACAGTTTATCTTTAAACAAACAACAAAAAGGCTTTTAACATTGAAATCCGCAATGCTTTTTGGAAAATGAAACTACCATAAGGCCTCCCGCCACACACACAATGCAATCGCAGAATTGGAGGAGATTTCTCCTTATGATAGTCAAACATGCTTACTACGCAAAATCACTCGATATTATTATCATTAGTGCATAGTGTCGAAAACCATTTTGAAAATATAATATCAATCTTAGCCAACATACAACAATTTTCGTATGCCTACTATAGCTACTACGTTCAGTAGCAGGTTACCACCACATTCCATAGCAGGTAATACAACTAAAACCGTACAGGGTTCGTATTGTTTCTTTGGATTTCCAACAAATGATCAGGCTAAGGAACTTCCTTACCGAAATAGAAACGCCTCTGGAAAGACGCCCCGAGAACCTAACCGGATCTCTGCAAACAAAAGGCCGACGCTACCTCACGCTCTAACTGAGCTGTAACTAGGTAACTAACACACGAGTCATGTCATTCCCCGGTCGTTACCGACCTTTATCCGAGGGCCCTCGATCATAAAGCAACAACCACAAAGTATAATAACTGTGCAGCATCCACATAGGTAAAATATCTGGGCTCCATACCATGATATCACCTTTTATCCAGAAGGAAATAACATACCCTAGGGGCGCTACCCCTACAAATCTTTGCCGCAACATTCCTGTTTTGACCATTACCGGGTTGTGAGGCTCGATGAAGTCTCGTCCACAAAGCCACGCTTTTTCACAAAGCCACGCTTTTTCACAAAGCCACGCTTTTTCACAAAGCCACGCTTCGATCAACAAATGATCAGCAGCACTTCGTATGCCACATTACCAAATTGGGAATGTATCACTAGTAACCATCAACTACATAACCTCTGAGCTCGTACGTCTCAGAGAAGGGTGTTAAGCTAAGAGAATAAATTCTCCGCCACCAACAGAAATGTATTTGATAGAAACCAGCTTTACATCTCAAAGTGTAATGTCAGACACACATCCATACAAGTCTGTTCCGGGATCGAACAGAACCGAAGGCACTTCTCACGAAGCCCTTGCAAATCCGGATAATTTCCAATCACGTCCGGACTTCCCGTCACTAAGGGTGATAAAACCTCTATATCGGGGATCAGCCGATGCAGAGTAACTCGACGGTAATCCTTCCGTTTTCAAAAATATCCGGTCTTCACCACCGGTCTTCAAATGCGATCCATATACGTCGTATCATTATTCGGAATGGGTTATACGACACAAAGGTCCTCTCCCGGCTAAACCGAATAACGAGCGCAATTAAAAAATCATATGGATACTGGAGTCTCAGTTAAATCACAGCTTAAAGCCCAAAACTTTTCATTCGAATGGTAAAACAAATTACCATTTCCAATCTTTTAAATAAAAGATTTATTTCAAAAACCTTCAATGGTTTAACGATTTCCACACTTTTAATCTTTTAAACAAAAAGATTCAATTCACAAAGTTTACCCCGTTCACAAAGATTCATTCATAGCCTTTCAAAACAATTCCATTTCAAGTTAAATTAATTCATCCGGTCTTTGAAATCAAAGACTCATTTCATAGTTTTCAAAACATTTCAATTCTATTTCAAACTTGAAATTCTTTCAACACAAATTTGGAAGTTCATTACTTATGTGAAAGCTTTTACTATTTGAAAACAAATAGTTTCGTTTCATAAAAAAATCCAGTTATATTTACACGAGTTAAAACCCTTGAATTAAATTCAAATTCCCAAATTCCCTTTCAAAAGCTTTTCATATTAAACCCCAAATTTTCAATTTCAAAATCAATTGAAATTAAAATTTCAATTTCAAAACATTAATTTTAAATCATCTGTGATTTAACCGATTTCCACGTGAAATCCATATTTGTGTGTGTATGGTGTAGTCCAAGGGTTTTACACACAATAGTGCACAACATCAATCATCACAGATATATCGATATCGATAAGCGGTATAATCCACAACGCTTATCTTCATTTACAATTTCACAGATAAAATAAATTTATCAATCACAAGGGTTCATCATTACAATTCGATGTGGGTTTCGGATAACCAACTGGAATCCGACTCCCTGTCGCATCGAAATTTACATGCCGTTTTACGGGCAACAGGGTTTTCACATAAATATGGAAACGAATCACAAACCACAGTTCAGCACAAGGCAATTCATATTACAAAGCATCACAATCACATAACAGAGTTATCAATCCAATACACAGCATTCAATAGAATATAGTCATCTATAAATAAGCTCGATTAATTATCTGATTTATTTAAATCAGATGGGTCATCAATCATAGTTAATTAACATTAATCGATTCCAAATCATTTGATTAAATAAAATCAACTTTAAATTATTGAGTAATTAACATTTAATTATTCAATCATCCTTTAATTAATTTCCCTAAATTAATTCATTTACAATTTTATCCACCCTAAAATAATTACTATTAAATTAATTATTCTTAATTAATTACAATAAGTGATTATCTTTAATTACTTATCACATTTTAATTACATCGAGTAATTATACATAAACCCCTTGATTAATTATCTTTAATTGATTAATCCTTCATTAAGTAATTAAGCTTTAAGTAATCACTTTACTTTTTTATAATGTTGTAGTTTTGAAAACTAACCCGAGTGCTTCCCATGACTTACTCAAGTAAATACCCGAGTCTTCCCCAGTATTCATCCCAAGTCCAACCCGAGAAAATCTTCCCTTTTTCTTTCTTTTAACATAGCTTAGTTTAAAATTTAAAACTGTTACCATGTAAAACTCACGCGCACCAACCCGATGTCACACTCGAGCCCCTATACTGCTACCCCGAGATCAACTTCGAGACGCAGACCTTCATCCCAAAACCCAAACTCTGACACACACAATCCTTCGTGCACGTGCACCGGAACTCGACCAACTTCCGGCGATCCCCACTAGCTCCGGCAGATCACGATCGATCACACCCTCGACCCAGATCGACCCAAAAACCCAAACCTACCCTCACTCGAATTCGAGCATAGCTCGAGCCATTACGACCAAAACAGCGACCAAAGAAATGTCTCGTCGCCGCGCCTATGACCACCAGTCGACTCGAACATCCAGCTATGGCTTCGTCAACCTCCGAGCCATCGTTCCCCAAAGCCACGCGCCACTCGGTGCACGCACTAAGCTCCAGCGATCATTTTTCCAACCACCGCAAAAATTAGGGTTAAAAATTAAATCCCCTCACCATCGCCACCACAGTGAACTGGAACACCTCCGAATAATTTTCCCCGACTCACCGTAGTCCCTTCCACCTCCACGCAAAGCCACGACCATCATCATCATGCCGATGACCAGAACTCGGCAAAAACTCCAAATTTGATTATCTCTGCTTATCTCAGTGATTACTAATTTAAAAATTATGATTTTGCTTTCAAAAATCGTTATTTTCTGTAACATTTCAATTTATATAACTGAAATAAAAGAATAAGATAATTAAATTTTCAATAGGTTTTAGTTTTGCCTGTAAACTCAAATTTTCAGAAGATTCTTGCATTGGATTTGTTTCGAATTATTTTTAAGTGTTGAATCATGTAAAAACTAACAACTTCCTTTCAGATTCTATGGCCTGAAGTGAATCAGAGATATTGAAATTGTTTTTTTTTCCTTGAACAGGTTTGATCCTTGTAAGTATGGAACAGAACTAAAGTTTTATAACTTCCAGACATGTACATATACAAATATACACTTATACAAGCATTCTTCACATACATTCAGACCTAACTTCAACATCAAGTTTAAAATCCAAATCCAAATAGGTTTACTCACAAGCAACAAGAAATCAAAACAGGGTAAACTCTAAAAATAGGAGTTGCTCACCTGATCTAAAGAGGAAGAACAGAACACTTGGGAATTGACACAGCTTTGAACTTTAAAACTGAGAGTTTGTTTGCTTTGATTCCCTTCCAATCTGTTTGTCTTTATTATTGTATAATGCTTCAGTTTTAAAGATGGAAATGTTGCTTTATTATTCTCAGGTTTGTTATGTGTTGAACGAATGAAAATAGGTAGACATAAGAAGATTTCTATATAAAATGCTAAGTTTTGTTTTGAACAAAACTGAAATGAAGGTGATATAAAAAGAGAAAGTATGGACTGGTTTGTATATTTGAATCAGAGATTTCTTTTTCTCAGTATGGTGGCTGAGATGATTTTCAACATTTCGAATTGACATAAGTGTGCTAGCATTTAATGTTTTAAGTACTTATGTTTCCTTACCTCTTTTCTTTGCCTGCAAGTCTCAATTACCATAGTACATATATTTATCTTGCTTTGTATTTTATTTTCTTTCTTGCATTGACTATGTTACATTTGATTTCGGCTGATATGATTATGTGAGATATTTGATGTGGCTTCACTTTTCTTTTCTCTTGTTTACTTGTTCTATCTTGTTTCATATTTACATATGTATGTTTCATATATTTTTTTTTCTTTCCAAGTGTACATGAATATGTATTTTGTTTGGTCCTATAATCTGTAATACAAGTAAACTTCTATTTTGATTTTACTTTACTTTTATTACCTTTGACTTCATTCTATATACATAGATTTATATTTTATAAATATACTTTGTTTGTGGTTCATTTTACTTATATATTAAATTCTAATTTAGCTTAAACATTTATTTCTAGAATCTTATACGTTCATTTCAGATTTGATATAACCATAAATTTAGTGTTAATACTTATTTAATTTCTTTTAAAAGTTTAACTACCCATCATTTAATCTCTTATTTATATTTATTATAAATCCCAATTCAAGTACAAATTCAATATTTCAAATTTGAAGTTATTCACTTTTAAACTTGTATCAATGATCTATATTTTTATATTTATCTTTAAACCATTTATATTAAGATTTAAATCCAAATCAAATATACATATATATATATATATAAGTTCAAATTTACTCACATATGCTCAATACACATATATTCTCATATACACAAGAATTTAAATTTTTAAACAATTTATACAAATATACTTGGATATCGGGGAAACTCGCAATCCATTTATCGTTTTATTTCACAAATTTTATTCAAAAACTAATTTAATTATAAATTTAAATTTATATAAAATTCGGGATCGTTACATAAAGAGAGAACAGTTTCTTTTCATTTTGGCTGGGTTGATCGCAAAAGTGACTTGCGATAGTCTGAGGGTTCTCTTGAGTTATCTGAGTTTTTTTCTGGGATGTGTTGTCCAGTCTGTGCTTATGTTCTTCATCAGCATTTTCATTCTACTCCAGATCAGAGTGTAGCAGCAGAAGCAGTTTGGGAGTGAATCACTGGATAGGAGAAGTAAGTTTGGAATCCACTGATGTTTGTGAGTAAAGTTGTGTTTTGGATTATGGGTAAATCTGGAGAGGATTATTCTGTTGAGTTATCTTTGGTCCTGTTTGTTTCAAGAATCATCAGCGAAAGTTGAGCTGATCAGTAAGGATCTGTAGATAGCCCAGGATCGTCTGAAGGATTCTGTGGATAAAAGACGAAGGAATTTGAAATTCGAAGTTGGAGACTTCGTTGTTGTGAAGTTTTTCTCTGGTTAAAGGGAGCTATAAGATTGGGTAAGTCTGGGAAGTTAGCTCCGAGTTATTTTGGATCTTTTTTGTGATCTAACTTGGATAAGTACTTTGATCTACAAGGTTGAATTGTCAGTTTGGATAACTGGAATTCAATGTATTTTACGTATCTCTGAGGAAGTACGTGTTTGATCTATCTCTGATTTTGGAACCAGCAGTTCTGGAAGATTTGGTTGTTGAGTCAGACTCGTCTGTAGTCTGATATCTTGTTTAGTTCTATAGATCTAGATGAGTAAGAACTCTATAGCTTAGTATTGTTGATTGTTTGGATTTTGTAGAGCGAGTATCCCGGTATATTTATACTTGGGGAAACTCGAGGAGATTGTATTCAAAATTTTGTTTGGATAATTAGAATTGTTTGATTGGATGAATTGTTTGCGATGGTTGTTAGCATATGGATGATGATATATGATTGTGATTTAAATAGATTATTAAATTACCTTTTCTTTAAATTTCGGGGACGAAATTATTTTAAGGGGGAAGGAATGTAATATCCCGGAATTTATGGGCAATATCAATTTAATGATCTGTTTAAATAATTAAATTGATTTGCTAATCTTTGATAATTAAATTTGAATTGGTTTAATAATCTAATTAAATAAATATTTAATTAGTGAATTTTAATAATAAAATGATTTCTATTTATAATGTGTATATATATGTGTGTGTATATTGTAAATAGATTAGCTTTGGGTTGAAATATAATAAATAAATAAAATCTTGTTTTTAAATTTCTAATATATATATATAATTGGTTTTATTTCTTTAAAAATTATCTATGTATATAGATAAGTATTTGTAAATTTATAAATTAAGTAAAAAGCTTTTAATTTTATATAATTGGTTTTATTTACATTTTCTTTAAAGTAATTTATATACATATATACATTTAGGTAAGTATTTATAAATAGTAAACTAGTATAAAAGTTTTATTAACATTTTAAAATAAATAAAAAAATTATGTATTAATTACTTAAAAGACAAGTGTAATAAAATTAAGACACCTAAATAACATGTGTTAAGTAATGGATTAACAATGAGACAAGTGTCATTTAAATTTGTTTTTCTTTTATTTTTATTAAATCATTTTTCAGCTTATATATAAACATATGTGTGATATCCCGGGAATTTGGCAATATCAATTTAATAATCTTTATTAATAATTAAATTGATTTGATGATTTTATTTTATAAAATTGACAAGTTTATTCATTTTAAAAGGCTAATAATATTTTAATTGGCAATATGTATTAATATCTTTTCTAACAATTTAAAATTGGGAAGATTTATCTTTCTAAATCTAATATAAGTGTTTATATTTATAATGTATATATATAGGTCTATATATATTATAAATAGGGAGTCTTTAATTTAATAAAACTATGTTTTCAAATTTATAATATGTATGAATATATATATATTGTGTTTTGGAGTTATGTTATGAAATTCAATATAGTAATTATCTAAACTAATATTAAAATATTTCCCATTTAGAATATATATAAGTATATATATATAATTGTTTATATTGAAATGGAAAGGTAATGATTCAAATTTAATAAAGTATTTTCAAACTTTAATATATATAATTTGTAATTTGGAAATTTTAATTTAGCATAATACTTTTCAAAATAATATTTGAGATTTAAATTAAGAAGTTCATTGATTTTAAGTTTTTTTTTCATTTTTAAAATTCAAAAATAAGTTGAATTGATTTGTAAATATATATATATAGAGTTAAAATAAATTTCTCAAGTATATAAAATATGTTATATTCATTTGATCAAGGCATAAGTTATTTTAAATAATAGTTTTTCACATTTGTATATTTATTAAAATCTAGAAGCTTATTTATAAAAAGATAAATACATTTTTTATATACATGTAAATATTTCTTAAATACATATAAATGACTTAAATAAATTAATTAAAAACAAGATTTACACTTGTAAGCATATAAAGGTAGTTTAGTGACAATTGTATATATGTGTAAACAAACTAAGGCATTAAAGAGACACATGTCAAATTCTCTTAATAACTAAATTTAAAAATTAATATGTAAGAAGAAAGATTTTTACTATCAGCTGAACTATTCTTTTCTCTACTAAAAACTAAATTCGAATCTAAATCAAACAAAAGTCTGGAAATCAAAATTTAAAAGAAAAACTGGGAATCAAATGCAAAGAAGCAAAATAAAATCTGGAATTCAAATGCAAATCAAAAGAAAATGGAGGCAATTCAATAAGCAGCTTCAAATCTTCAATTGAATCTGAAGACATGCAATCAGAGGAATTAATCAAACAGCAAAGTTTCAAATTCAACTAAGCAAAAGAAAAGAAAGTTTAAAATCAAATAATAAAGTCTGGAATAAGCCTGGAAGCAGTTTCTATTCTCTTCTCTGTTTTATAATTCCAGGTGAGTAAATATTATTTTAAAAACAGATCTATGCTTTGTTTATGTGATGATTTATCATCTGAAATGTTGTAATGAATGCATGTTTGTATATTAATGTTTGAAATGTCTGTATGCATGCCTGTATAGTTACATTTGAATGCCTGTGAAGTTTTCATGATCTCTGTGTGATAATAGCAGTATTCATTTCATAATAAAATCAATAACTTGAAGTTGATTGTGAATTGGTTAATGATTTATAAATAGGAGTTGTTTACAATCAAGTAATCTATCAACTAAAAATAATTACAGGTTTTAAAAGTGAATAATTGGCTCTGAAATTTTGAGTTTACAGTAAAAATCAAATTTGGTCAAATTTTAATAATTTTAATTTTAAATTTTTGATTTCATCTTTGATATGCGACTAGTAAATCGTGATTTTTGAAGCTAGTATCAAGATTTTTAGATTAGTATTTCGAGAGAATTTTGGAATTTTCTATTTTGGGGATTTTGGTCGATCGGTGGCGAATGGGGGAGATCTGGGTGCCGTGGTTGAACTCGAAGGTGAAGGGGAAAGTGGTGATCATAGGAAAAATCCTTCGAGAATTTATTATTGAAGGGGTTGGTCAGATTTTGAGGAAGTAGGGTTTTGGAGCTTGTTAACGTTGTCGATGTTGGTCTCGACTTCGCGGCGACGTGATGGAACCAGACGCGACCGCGAGTGGTTCTGGAGTTAGAGGGGAGTGAGGCGAAGCTACGGCTTCGATGGCGTGGGATTTCGAAGTCTTGGTGGTCGTGGAGGGTCGGTTTCTGATGAGGATGGGTTCAGGCTTTGGGTTCGAGGATGGAGATCGATGTTTCGACCGAATTTGGGTTTGCTGGGGTGTGCGATTCGATGTCGAGGTCGAACGCGACTTGCCGGAGGACTGGACGGAGATCGTCGTCGATCGTTGAAGGCGTGCACGTGCACGGCTACGTTCACGTGCATCTGGGTATATGGGTTTGGAGAAGAAATAGTTTTCTCGGGTTTTCGTTCGAGTATTCTCGAGTTTTACTCGAAGTGGGTTGAAATGGGAATGACTCAAGAGTTGCTTCGAGTTTTCCACGAGTTTTACTCGGATTTGGGGTTTAGCTGGTAATAAGAATTGAACAGGAAATGTTTTTAAGTTTTAAACAAAAGAAATTTTGTTTCGTAATATTTTCTGAGTTTAAACAAAAGTTAAACAAGTTTATATATTTTATAATATTAAGTTTCAAAATAAAATAAGTAGATTTTGAAATAAATTTGTATTTAATTATATTTAATAACTTTGGAAAAGTTTAAAGATTTAAAGGTTTAATCTAAAATGTGTTGATTATTAATTGATTTCTAAAATCTTATATTTTAAATTAATTAAGGTTTAATGATTAAGATTTAGTAATCAATTAAAATAAGAATTGTCTTAAGTATTCAGAATGTTGATTTAATTAAAGTTAATTAAATTTGAAAAGGAAATTTAGATAATTAAATTATTTTAATTATCAAGTGTTATTGGTAAATAATTGATTTAATTAAGATAATAGTTTCTTAATTAAGAACCTTTAATATAGTAAGTTAAGAATCATTTAATTAAATTTAAATGATTAAGTTAAATTAATTAATTTGTGATTTATTAGACATAATCATTTATAAATAAATTTAGTATAACTACTTGTTGAAGTAATTAAGGAATAATTACTGGATGTAATTAAGTAAAGGTAGATTATTTAATAAAGTATTTAGAGGATAATTATTTTATAAAAGTAATTAATTAGAAAGTGATTAAGAGTTAATTACCTAGTGTTATTAATTAAATAATTTAGTTAATAAAGTTAATTAAGGGATTAAGGTAATTAATTGTTGATTAAGGTAATTAATTGTTGATTAAGGTAATTAATTGTTGGTTAAGATAATTAATTAAAAAGTAATTAATTTAAAAGGAAGTAATTAAGGAAGTTAATTACTGGATTATATTAATCAAGATGATTAATAATTATGGATTAATTAAGAATAATTACTTAATGTAATTAATAGAATAATTAAAGAGGTAATTAGAAATCATTAGTTTATAATTAATTAATGATATAATTAAGAGTTGATTAATTAAGATTAATTAATCAAATGATAAGTAATTAATTATAATTAATTAAGGATTAAAGTAACTGATTAATTAATTAATTAATTAAGTAATTAAAGGTTAATTACTGTATTTGGTTAAAGAATAATTAATTTGTGAAATTAATTACTTAAATGTAATTAAAGTATAATTAATCAAAGTGATTAATTAAAGTGGATAATTAGAGAATGATTAATTAATTTATTTGTAATTAATTAATAATTATATAAGTAAGGTTGATAATGAAATAATTAATTTAATTCACTTTAATTTAATTAAAGATAGAGATAGTTAATTTAATTCATTTTAAATTAACTATGTCGTGATTAAGTAAATCATTTCTTATATAAGAATGAACGACATTGATTGTCTTGAATGGATGTAATCTCAGAAATGAGATAAGTAATGTTGTATAGTATGAATGCTTGGTCGCATTATGATGGTAATATAGATTAACTATTGTGATGTTGATATGGATTACCTATTTGGTTATGAATCATCTGTTTAAATGATAATGTGATTATCAATTGTGATTTGTGAATTATCTATCTGAATGAATATAGATAAGTTAAATTGTTTAAACCTTTAAACAACTTGGCCTTAAAAGATACGTTTTGGATTTCGATGAGACCGGGATCGGGTTTCCGTATACCGGTATTCCAGGTCTGGAGACCCGAATACCACATCGATCCAAATTAACGATAGGTCGTGAATCTCAAGTGAAGATGAAGATTCAGAGTGCAAGGGTTATTGTCGTTAACTCTGAGGGTGATTCCAAAACGAGTGTAACGAGATAATGCCTTCGGTTTCGTTCGAACCCGGAACGAACTTGTATGGATTGAATGCTTTCAGCACATCGTCAGGCAGACGATGAGCATTCTAAGTGATATGTTCTGATTTAAGGTAATCGTAACCTCAAGCCTCATCAACCGGGAATGGCTAAAACAGGGGAGGTGCAGCAAGGCTTCGTGGGTAGCGCCCACTGAGAGCAAGATAGATCCCTGTCTAGAGGTCCCTTTCTATATTTCGGCTTAGTGGGTAGTTGGAACTGCAGCCAACTACGGGGTTGTCTTGTTCGGGATTATCCAGTAAGGGATGGTTCCGGCTTTGTGTTGCAGGGGAGCGGGCGTACTCCTCGGTACGGTGATCTAGGCCACGTACTGTGACGGGCGGTACCCCAGTAGCCCTGCCATTGTATGGAATCCAAACTCCAATAAGTGCCGTACGTATTAGTTGTGCCCAACTATGTTGGAATGTGAGATGTAAGCATTTCAGCTATTTCTGTATTTTACTTGAAAACCCTAGACCCTATTATAATATAACTGGATTTCCTATCAAATGATTTGGTTAGCGTAAGGTAAAAACTTTTCCACGTTTACGTGTGGGAAGTCTTACGTGATACCTTTGTTTTCAAAAGGTTTTGAAGTTAAACAATTTTAACCCGTTTACTCACACCAGACCCATGTCTGACCCAAGTGTTTATTTTCTGTTTTATTAAACCTTGGGTACTCAATTTTTACGAGTAGTCAAGGGATTCAGGTTAGTCTTGACGAATACTGGAGGAGCTGAGGAGCAGGAGGCTTCAGCGAGTAGATATATAGAGTTTCCGCTGTGTTTGTATTAGTCTGTATTGTACTGGTATACTTGTGTTGTATAATAGACAGAAGTTTATAACTGTCTATTCTGTGATGTATAAATTGTGTACTCTGATGTATATGATACTATGTAATATCTTATGTGATAATATATTTCTCGTTCCGCTGTGAGATTTCTGATGTTTTGTTGTTCTCTCTTCTTTTCTTTTTCTTCTTCTATCCCTTTCTTTCTTCATAACGATGCGTCTTTCTGGGCAAAGAAAGCCGGGTCGTTACATTTGGTATCAGAGCGGTAGGTTGAGTGAATACCTAGGCTCTGGAGTGGTGTCTATCTTGAGAGCGCGTATTTGTAATTTTTATATAACTATATATATATTTATTCTACCTATTTATTGGGTTACCTGTTCGGGTTTTCCAATATGAGTTATAAAGGTAGATAAGATGGTAGTGTGTGTAACACAATTACCGATAGTTAGAGTCTGAGTGTTGAGGTTGGAAGCGTATCTGTCGAGACTGTAGACCTAATATCGTCTCGAGTGAGCTTTGTTGTGGTGTAAGGATTTCATCGATCTCTGAAGGAAACCTGTTAAGGTTCGGAGTTTATCTTTGAAATTGGATGAGCAAAAGCAAATGATGGTATCTTGGTAACTTCTGGAAGAAGTAGCTGTGTGGTGAGACGCATTGACTATGGATGTTTCCGAAGATGTTTCTTTTGGAGCAAGTTTTAGGAAGTATATCTGCTTCGGTGTTGTGGCTGGGTCCAGCAGGGTGTTTATGTTTGATTTGAGGTCCGAGTTTCTCGAAGAATTTTGGATTAGGAAGTCTTTGGCGTCAGTGTCAGCGGTGCAACTCGGAAGTGTTCTGTGTTGGCAGGAAGTTTTCTAGCTGAGAAGTTTTTCTAGAGGAGGAATCCAAAAGCAGCAGAGTGGATCCATTTCTTCGATGAATTGGATAGTTAAGTATGAGCTGTTCTAATTTATGAAGAGAGAACAGTATCTGTGGAAGTTAGGTCGAGTTGATCGCAAAAGAGACTTGCGATTGTTCGAGTGTTCTCATGGGTTATTGGAGATTGAGATTCCGTATCAACTTGATTAGTGGAGTTACCGGAAGTTCAGCTTAGTAGAAGGATGTCTTCTAGAGAAGAATTTAGTGAAGCAGCTTAGGATTCTTTGGAGAGGGATTGATCAGTCCTAATTTTCTGGAGGGAATTCTTCTGGGATGTTTTGACCAAGTGGAGTGGTTCACTAAGATTTTATGGTATGGTGAACTGTGGATGATCAAGTTTGTGCTCGAGTTTCTTCGACAGCATTCTCATCTATTCCAGATCAGAGTTGTGCAGCGAAAGCAAGATAGCAGCTATTCTAGAGTGGGAGCAACCGGGAGTTGTAATTTTCTTGGAGTAAAGGATTTCTATAGGAAATTCAAGTATATCTCTAAGTATGAAGGATTTTTCAGGATTTGGAGGTAAGGTTGTCAAGTGCAACTGTTTGGCTATTTCAGATAAGAGAAGTAGTTCGAAGTGCTCTAATGATTGTGGAGTAGAGTTGTGTTCTGGATTTTGGCGTATTTTTGGAAACCATTTTGTTGAGTAGGATCCAGAAATTGGTTTGATATTAGTCTAGTCTATTTCAAGAAGCATCAGCAAGGGTTAAGCTGATCAGGAAGGATGAAGTGACTCAGGATCGTCAGGAGAGTTATGCAGTTAAGAATTGATGGAATTTGGAATTTGAAGTTGAATTTTGGATATTGTTTAAGTTTTCTCCGATCAAAGGAGATATAAGATTTGGTAAGACTGGAGAGCTAGCTCCGGAAGTATTATGAGATTTTTCTGTGTTCTCAAAAGGATTAGTTCTTTGATCTACAGGATTGAGTTGCCAGTTCGGATAACTGAAATTCATTGTATTTCACGTATCTCTGAGGGAATACGTGTATGATTCATCTGGTTGTGGGATCAGCAGTTCAGATGGTTATGGAAGTTGGGTTGTTCTTGAGTTTAGTCTGATATCCTGTTTAGTTCTGTAGATCTAGATGAGTAGAAGCTTTATAGCTTAGTAGTTTTGATTGTTTGTAGAGCGAGTATCCCGGTATATATATACACTTGGGGAAACTCGAGGAAATTCTATCTAGAATTTTTTTTTTTTTTTTTTCTGGATAGTTAAAATTGTTTGATTAGATTAAATGGTTGCTATGATTGATAGTGTATGATTGATTGTGTGATTGCTGTTTAAAATTAAAAAAATTTTGCTGGGTTATTAAATTATCTTTGCTTTTAAATTTCGGGGACGAAATTATTTTAAGGGGGGAGGAATGTGATATCCCGGGAATTTGGCAATATCAATTTAATAATCTTTATTAATAATTAAATTGATTTGATGATTTTATTTTATAAAATTGACAAGTTTATTCATTTTAAAAGGCTAATAATATTTTAATTGGCAATATGTATTAATATCTTTTCTAACAATTTAAAATTGGGAAGATTTATCTTTCTAAATCTAATATAAGTGTTTATATTTATAATGTATATATATAGGTCTATATATATTATAAATAGGGAGTCTTTAATTTAATAAAACTATGTTTTCAAATTTATAATATGTATGAATATATATATATATTGTGTTTTGGAGTTATGTTATGAAATTCAATATAGTAATTATCTAAACTAATATTAAAATATTTCCCATTTAGAATATATATAAGTATATATATATAATTGTTTATATTGAAATGGAAAGGTAATGATTCAAATTTAATAAAGTATTTTCAAACTTTAATATATATAATTTGTAATTTGGAAATTTTAATTTAGCATAATACTTTTCAAAATAATATTTGAGATTTAAATTAAGAAGTTCATTGATTTTAAGTTTTTTTTTCATTTTTAAAATTCAAAAATAAGTTGAATTGATTTGTAAATATATATATATAGAGTTAAAATAAATTTCTCAAGTATATAAAATATGTTATATTCATTTGATCAAGGCATAAGTTATTTTAAATAATAGTTTTTCACATTTGTATATTTATTAAAATCTAGAAGCTTATTTATAAAAAGATAAATACATTTTTTATATACATGTAAATATTTCTTAAATACATATAAATGACTTAAATAAATTAATTAAAAACAAGATTTACACTTGTAAGCATATAAAGGTAGTTTAGTGACAATTGTATATATGTGTAAACAAACTAAGGCATTAAAGAGACACATGTCAAATTCTCTTAATAACTAAATTTAAAAATTAATATGTAAGAAGAAAGATTTTTACTATCAGCTGAACTATTCTTTTCTCTACTAAAAACTAAATTCGAATCTAAATCAAACAAAAGTCTGGAAATCAAAATTTAAAAGAAAAACTGGGAATCAAATGCAAAGAAGCAAAATAAAATCTGGAATTCAAATGCAAATCAAAAGAAAATGGAGGCAATTCAATAAGCAGCTTCACATCTTCAATTGAATCTGAAGACATGCAATCAGAGGAATTAATCAAACAGCAAAGTTTCAAATTCAACTAAGCAAAAGAAAAGAAAGTTTAAAATCAAATAATAAAGTCTGGAATAAGCCTGGAAGCAGTTTCTATTCTCTTCTCTGTTTTATAATTCCAGGTGAGTAAATATTATTTTAAAAACAGATCTATGCTTTGTTTATGTGATGATTTATCATCTGAAATGTTGTAATGAATGCATGTTTGTATATTAATGTTTGAAATGTCTGTATGCATGCCTGTATAGTTACATTTGAATGCCTGTGAAGTTTTCATGATCTCTGTGTGATAATAGCAGTATTCATTTCATAATAAAATCAATAACTTGAAGTTGATTGTGAATTGGTTAATGATTTATAAATAGGAGTTGTTTACAATCAAGTAATCTATCAACTAAAAATAATTACAGGTTTTAAAAGTGAATAATTGGCTCTGAAATTTTGAGTTTACAGTAAAAATCAAATTTGGTCAAATTTTAATAATTTTAATTTTAAATTTTTGATTTCATCTTTGATATGCGACTAGTAAATCGTGATTTTTGAAGCTAGTATCAAGATTTTTAGATTAGTATTTCGAGAGAATTTTGGAATTTTCTATTTTGGGGATTTTGGTCGATCGGTGGCGAATGGGGGAGATCTGGGTGCCGTGGTTGAACTCGAAGGTGAAGGGGAAAGTGGTGATCATAGGAAAAATCCTTCGAGAATTTATTATTGAAGGGGTTGGTCAGATTTTGAGGAAGTAGGGTTTTGGAGCTTGTTAACGTTGTCGATGTTGGTCTCGACTTCGCGGCGACGTGATGGAACCAGACGCGACCGCGAGTGGTTCTGGAGTTAGAGGGGAGTGAGGCGAAGCTACGGCTTCGATGGCGTGGGATTTCGAAGTCTTGGTGGTCGTGGAGGGTCGGTTTCTGATGAGGATGGGTTCAGGCTTTGGGTTCGAGGATGGAGATCGATGTTTCGACCGAATTTGGGTTTGCTGGGGTGTGCGATTCGATGTCGAGGTCGAACGCGACTTGCCGGAGGACTGGACGGAGATCGTCGTCGATCGTTGAAGGCGTGCACGTGCACGGCTACGTTCGCGTGCATCTGGGTATATGGGTTTGGAGAAGAAATAGTTTTCTCGGGTTTTCGTTCGAGTATTCTCGAGTTTTACTCGAAGTGGGTTGAAATGGGAATGACTCAAGAGTTGCTTCGAGTTTTCCACGAGTTTTACTCGGATTTGGGGTTTAGCTGGTAATAAGAATTGAACAGGAAATGTTTTTAAGTTTTAAACAAAAGAAATTTTGTTTCGTAATATTTTCTGAGTTTAAACAAAAGTTAAACAAGTTTATATATTTTATAATATTAAGTTTCAAAATAAAATAAGTAGATTTTGAAATAAATTTGTATTTAATTATATTTAATAACTTTGGAAAAGTTTAAAGATTTAAAGGTTTAATCTAAAATGTGTTGATTATTAATTGATTTCTAAAATCTTATATTTTAAATTAATTAAGGTTTAATGATTAAGATTTAGTAATCAATTAAAATAAGAATTGTCTTAAGTATTCAGAATGTTGATTTAATTAAAGTTAATTAAATTTGAAAAGGAAATTTAGATAATTAAATTATTTTAATTATCAAGTGTTATTGGTAAATAATTGATTTAATTAAGATAATAGTTTCTTAATTAAGAACCTTTAATATAGTAAGTTAAGAATCATTTAATTAAATTTAAATGATTAAGTTAAATTAATTAATTTGTGATTTATTAGAGATAATCATTTATAAATAAATTTAGTATAACTACTTGTTGAAGTAATTAAGGAATAATTACTGGATGTAATTAAGTAAAGGTAGATTATTTAATAAAGTATTTAGAGGATAATTATTTTATAAAAGTAATTAATTAGAAAGTGATTAAGAGTTAATTACCTAGTGTTATTAATTAAATAATTTAGTTAATAAAGTTAATTAAGGGATTAAGGTAATTAATTGTTGATTAAGGTAATTAATTGTTGATTAAGGTAATTAATTGTTGGTTAAGATAATTAATTAAAAAGTAATTAATTTAAAAGGAAGTAATTAAGGAAGTTAATTACTGGATTATATTAATCAAGATGATTAATAATTATGGATTAATTAAGAATAATTACTTAATGTAATTAATAGAATAATTAAAGAGGTAATTAGAAATCATTAGTTTATAATTAATTAATGATATAATTAAGAGTTGATTAATTAAGATTAATTAATCAAATGATAAGTAATTAATTATAATTAATTAAGGATTAAAGTAACTGATTAATTAATTAATTAATTAAGTAATTAAAGGTTAATTACTGTATTTGGTTAAAGAATAATTAATTTGTGAAATTAATTACTTAAATGTAATTAAAGTATAATTAATCAAAGTGATTAATTAAAGTGGATAATTAGAGAATGATTAATTAATTTATTTGTAATTAATTAATAATTATATAAGTAAGGTTGATAATGAAATAATTAATTTAATTCACTTTAATTTAATTAAAGATAGAGATAGTTAATTTAATTCATTTTAAATTAACTATGTCGTGATTAAGTAAATCATTTCTTATATAAGAATGAACGACATTGATTGTCTTGAATGGATGTAATCTCAGAAATGAGATAAGTAATGTTGTATAGTATGAATGCTTGGTCGCATTATGATGGTAATATAGATTAACTATTGTGATGTTGATATGGATTACCTATTTGGTTATGAATCATCTGTTTAAATGATAATGTGATTATCAATTGTGATTTGTGAATTATCTATCTGAATGAATATAGATAAGTTAAATTGTTTAAACCTTTAAACAACTTGGCCTTAAAAGATACGTTTTGGATTTCGATGAGACCGGGATCGGGTTTCCGTATACCGGTATTCCAGGTCTGGAGACCCGAATACCACATCGATCCAAATTAACGATAGGTCGTGAATCTCAAGTGAAGATGAAGATTCAGAGTGCAAGGGTTATTGTCGTTAACTCTGAGGGTGATTCCAAAACGAGTGTAACGAGATAATGCCTTCGGTTTCGTTCGAACCCGGAACGAACTTGTATGGATTGAATGCTTTCAGCACATCGTCAGGCAGACGATGAGCATTCTAAGTGATATGTTCTGATTTAAGGTAATCGTAACCTCAAGCCTCATCAACCGGGAATGGCTAAAACAGGGGAGGTGCAGCAAGGCTTCGTGGGTAGCGCCCACTGAGAGCAAGATAGATCCCTGTCTAGAGGTCCCTTTCTATATTTCGGCTTAGTGGGTAGTTGGAACTGCAGCCAACTACGGGGTTGTCTTGTTCGGGATTATCCAGTAAGGGATGGTTCCGGCTTTGTGTTGCAGGGGAGCGGGCGTACTCCTCGGTACGGTGATCTAGGCCACGTACTGTGACGGGCGGTACCCCAGTAGCCCTGCCATTGTATGGAATCCAAACTCCAATAAGTGCCGTACGTATTAGTTGTGCCCAACTATGTTGGAATGTGAGATGTAAGCATTTCAGCTATTTCTGTATTTTACTTGAAAACCCTAGACCCTATTATAATATAACTGGATTTCCTATCAAATGATTTGGTTAGCGTAAGGTAAAAACTTTTCCACGTTTACGTGTGGGAAGTCTTACGTGATACCTTTGTTTTCAAAAGGTTTTGAAGTTAAACAATTTTAACCCGTTTACTCACACCAGACCCATGTCTGACCCAAGTGTTTATTTTCTGTTTTATTAAACCTTGGGTACTCAATTTTTACGAGTAGTCAAGGGATTCAGGTTAGTCTTGACGAATACTGGAGGAGCTGAGGAGCAGGAGGCTTCAGCGAGTAGATATATAGAGTTTCCGCTGTGTTTGTATTAGTCTGTATTGTACTGGTATACTTGTGTTGTATAATAGACAGAAGTTTATAACTGTCTATTCTGTGATGTATAAATTGTGTACTCTGATGTATATGATACTATGTAATATCTTATGTGATAATATATTTCTCGTTCCGCTGTGAGATTTCTGATGTTTTGTTGTTCTCTCTTCTTTTCTTTTTCTTCTTCTATCCCTTTCTTTCTTCATAACGATGCGTCTTTCTGGGCAAAGAAAGCCGGGTCGTTACAATATGTTTCTCATCTTCTTTTCGTTTTCTATTCTTCAATTCAAAACTAAGAAACTTCAGCCTGTAACCATTTTTCAACAAACCTGTAATGCATTTCTTCAAAATCTGAAAGCATGTAAAACCATTTTTCTTCAATCTGAAATCACTTCCTCTCAAACCAAATACTCAAAAACAATTTCTCTCAACAAAGAAATCTGTAATCAATATACTCCTCAAACCAGAGATTATCAAAATCAAATCTCTGTAACCCATTTTCCAAAATACAACTAAATCAAAGTTTCAGCCTGCATTTCAAAATCTGGAAGCAAGCAAACCTGCATCTTCTTCAAAGATTGAAAGCAAGTTCAAAGGGAAAATTAAAGCAAATCAATTATATTTCAACATGCAAGTTTTCTAGCAAGCAAACCAGTTTTCAAAAAGGCAATTCAAGTTAAAAGATTTTAAAGTTCAAAGACACTTCAGTTTTAAAAATAAAACCTGGGAAGCTCTGTTCTTCATCTTTGTTTAAGGTGAGTAACATCATTTTTAAAAGCATAAGTATTGGTTATTTATTTGCATGTTGATTTCTGGAATGAGTATGCTTTACATGTATATATATTGGTGAATCCTCTGTGTGTATATGAATGTATATATGTGTGTTTGATGTGTATCTGTTCTTGACTGTTCTTGAGTTTAAAATTAGGAATTTGGTAAAAATTATATTATCACTTGATCCGATCTTATTTAGGATTTAAGATCAAAACAAAAATTGATTATTTCATTTCAAACATTGGTTTAGAATTTTAAATTAAGTCAAAATAATATTTATTTGGCTCTGGAAACCATAAGTATTGGATTGCTTAAGATAAGTCAAAATTCAAATGTGTTAATTTAGCAATTCAGGAACACGAACTGAATCCTTATACCAAACAATGATTTTAGAAAGCAAGATTTTATTTTTTTAGTTGAGCTTTGAACATCCATTTCTGGTTTGACTAGCTGGGGAATTTTTAGTTGCCTCTGGAAATCTAGATGATATGGAAGGCTGGAATTTTATCTGGAGTTAGGTGGATGATTGGGGTATCTGCGAAAAATAGGGAATGGATGGTCGGCGGAAAGTGGTGGCAGTGGTGGTCATTTTAATTTCCTAAACCTAGTTTATCTGGGTTGTGGGTTTTGGCTCTATTTGTTTCCTCTGGAGCATCGATTTAAGCGAAGATTTGGGAATTGGTAGAGGTGTAGTAGTGGGTGCTATGGCCGGAGGCGCTGGAGTTCAAGTGGTCGGAATTTCGAGGAAGGGATGATGACAGGTCTGGTGATGGTGGGAATATGTTGTTCCAGGTTTCGAATTCGAGTTCGATTTCGAATTCGAGATGAAGACAAAGCTCTGGCGATCGGGGAGAGAAGTATGGGTGATCGCCGACCTGTTCGACGTCGAGGCAACGTCTGGAGTTGATCAGAGATGCCGTGCACGTTCACGTGCACGAGTTCTGGAACCTGGGAAAGTTTGGTAGCCTGGGTTGAAGCAGAAGACTCTCGAGTTATTTCGTGATTTACTCGAAGCAGAGGACGAAGGACTCGAAGTAAAAATCTGGTTGTCTCGAGTCAATTGTTTGGTTCAGGCAATTGTAAGCTTGTCTATTTCCAGGTTTTTAAATTTTATTCAAATTTAAAAGCAGGATTTAAACTATGATTTAAATATAAATTTAAAGTACGGATTCAAACGAATCTTTTGAATCTTAAGGTTTTAAAATGAATTTGGAGTTTAAATCAAGAATTAAAAATCAAGGTTAAAAGCAAGTAAATCGAATTTAAATCAAAGTTAAATTTATAAATTCAAGTTTTCTTGAATTCAAATCTGAAATCTTAAATCAGTTTTTAAATTTGAATGTTTTAAAATTAAGTAGTTTAAATTAAAAGGCTTTTCTTATATAAGTAATAAATGTTTTTACATTTCTTTTAAAACTTTATAAATTAATATTTAAATTTGGTTAATGTTAAATGGTAAATCATTTTGAATCTTAAATTCAAAATGGGATTCAAATTTAAATTCAAAAAGAGGTAATGTTTAAAATACACTTCAATAATTATTAAGTCATTAATAAAGGAATAATTTATCTTAGATAATTAAGATATTGAAGTGAATTAGTAAGATAATTAAGTGAGGACTTTTGTATTTAATTTATAAATTAATAATTTTAGATTAATTTATGATTAGAGATTAATTAAGGAATTGTTTTTAATAAATGAAGATAATTAACTAACGATTATTTAAATATTAAATTAATGTGATTAATTTTGATAATTAATTAGATTGATTAATTTAGATAATCTATTGTAAATTGTTAAATGTAATTACTTGATAAAAGTAATTAAGAGGTTAATTACTTATTGTAATTAATTTTGATAATATGATTAATTTAAGTTAATTAATTGAGTTTAATTAATTTTGATAAGTGAAATTACTTGGTGTAATTAATGGAGCATAATTACTTAGGGAAGTAATTAGATGGTAATTACTTAATGTAATTAATATAAGATGATTTGTAAGTAAGTAATTTGGGTAATTACTTTTGTAATTAATCAAAGGATTAATTAATGGAGATAATTAATTAAGGAATAATTAATTTATTTAAAGAAGTAATTAAGGGTAGTTAATTACTGAATATGATTAATCAAGAGAGATTAATAATTATGATTTAATTAAAGATAATTACTTAATGTAATTAATTTAAATAAAGTAATTAATAATAAAAAATGTAATTAGGGATCATTAATTAATATAATTAATGATGTAATTAAGTATTGATTAATTAAGAAATAATTAATAAATGAAGTGATTAATTAATGTAATTAATTAAGGAGTAATGTAATTAATTATAGTTAATTAATTAATGAAGTAATTAAAGGTAAATTACTATAAGTGGTTAAAGAATAATTAATTTGTGAAATTAATTTAATACTAATTACTTGAATGTAATTAAATGTAAATTAATCAAGGATGATTAATTAAAATGAATAAATGGATGATGATTTATTAATTGATTGATAATTAATTAATAGTGATTTAAGCAAGATTGAAAATGATGGAAGTAATTAATTTAATTTACTTTAAATTAATTAAGGATATAAGTAATTAATTTAATTCATTTTAAATTAATTATAGATTGTGAATAATAAATCATTGCTTATGGATGAATGATATTGATATCCCATTGGTTGATTTTGATCTCAGATATGAGATGAATAATATCTATTGTGATATAGATGCTTGTTTTAAGTAGGATAATATTGATTATCTGTTTGAATTGATAATATGGATTATCTGTTTATGATGATGATGTGATTATCTATTGTGATATGTGAATTATCTATCCATGTGTATATAGATAATAATTGAATTGAATTGTTTTAACCTTTAAAACAACTTGGCCTTAAAAGATACGCCTTGGATTTCGATGAGACCGGGATCGGGTTTCCGTATACCGGTATTCCAGGTCTGGAGACCCGAATACCACATCGATCCAAATTAACGATAGGTCGTGAATCTCAAGTGAAGATGAAGATTCAGAGTGCAAGGGTTATTGTCGTTAACTCTGAGGGTGATTCCAAAACGAGTGTAACGAAATAATGCCTTCGGTTTCGTTCGAACCCGGAACGAACTTGTATGGATTGAATGCTTTCAGCACATCGTCAGGCGGACGATGAGCATTCTAAGTGATATGTTCTGATTAAAGGTAATCGTAACCTCAAGCCTCACAAACCGGGAATGGCTAAAACAGGGGAGGTGCAGCAAGGTTAGTGGGTAGCACCCAAGTAGGACAAGGTTACCTCTGTCTAGATGTCCCTTTCTATTTTCGTCTTAGTGGTGCGGTTGCTGATCCCAACCGTGAGGTATCTTGTGCGGGAATTATCCAGTAAGGGATGTTCCAACCTTGTGTTGCAGGGGATTGGGAGTGATCCTCGGTACGGTGATCTAGGCCACGTACTGTGACGGGCGGTGTAACGACCCAGAATTTTGAACAAATTAAATTGAGAATATTTAATTTATTTTAAATATTTGAACGACGATTTAATTTGAACCCCGAATATAATTCAGAATTTGGCGATTAAATTTTATAATTTAATCTATTGAACTGAATAAAAATTTAAATCTTCAATTTTAAGCTGAAGAAAAATATTTCAAAAGCTTTTAAAATTCGTATTGATGGTACTGAAGATAACAGAAGCTTCAGAATCTAATTTCAAACTTTTTCGTTCAGTTTTGAAATAAATCGTTCGAACCAATATTTATAAAATAGTCATTTTTCAAACAGTCTCGGAATTTGACGAAACCAGTTTCATTGGGTCCGTAATATTGTATTATTACCGGGTTCCAAATTTCGTGTTAATCGGAGTTGTTGTGTGAGAATACGACTCGCAAACGCATTGAAATAAAATCAAATTCGATTTAAATTTAAAGTTTAAAATCTGGTCAACTCAGTACATTGTCTCCCCTTTGTTTCAGCCTTTAAACGCGCCGAGCATCACGCAAAAGAAATCGTGCCAACCATTCCCTTTGTTTTCAAATACGTCTTCTCCATTCCCTCTATTCAGTTCAAACAAAAAAATAAAAATAAAAACCAAATCAATCGAAGAAATGGCCGCAGCAGTTCAGCCGTGTTTCGATCGAATTCATATTCTCTACAATCGAAGTCGCGATCGCCATCAGCTCGAGATGAGTAGCCTACAGTTCGTGGGTTCGTGTTCGATTTGAGCCCGAGTTCATCGATCTAGGGCTTGCAAGTCCCGGTGGTTGGAAGGTCACGATGGCGTGAGAATCGAACTCGAGCACGGCGATTTCGCGAGGCGTTCGATCGTTAATCGGGCGAGTGTCGCGAAAACGAGTTGAGTTTTGGGGGTCGTCGCGGAGTTAGCTCGGCATGGAACAACGCTGCTTCTTCGAGCAACTGGTGGCACTCGCAAGCAAAGCAAAGAGCTTCACGACGGCATTCGACGTCGAGGAGGGTTTGGGCTCAAATCGCTCGCGGTTGAGGATGGCAACGGGGTCGAGAGGGAAGTATGGGGGCACGATTTTTGAAATCGGGCTGGGGCTCGATGATGCTGTGGCCTATTCGAGTGAGGTAGCAGTTTCTTTTAAACTTAAAAACAGATTAGAAGTTGTGTTAGATCCAGATATTATTTTACAATTATATATAGCTCGAGTTTGATTTTAAACAGTAAAGGAATTTCTGTTGTTATTTACAGTGAGGTATAAAACTGATTTTGGAATCTGTAAAGATTTATTTTAAAAATGTACATAGATTTTAATTTATAAGTGTACATGAGTTTCAAAAGGAAAAGAAATTTTACAGTAAGGAAATTTTAAAATATACGTGATTTCAAAATATTAATATGCGTATTTGCATTTATACAGTAAAAACAGAAAGTTAAACTTTTATTCACTGCAGAATATTCAAGTGTAAAACGAAAGGTTTATTTCAGAAAGATAAATGTTTACAGTTATAAATTTTTGGCTAAGTAAATAAATAGAACGATAATTTAAAAGTTCGACTTAATTCGAATATTGATAAACTGTGTAAATATTTATACAAGGTATAAATCAAGAAAAATCGAGTCAAGACGAAAATGGAAAATTGGATGGCAAATTAAAAAGCTAAGGTGAGATCTTCTCACTCAGATTTATAAATTGATTGCAGTTATTGACTGTTGGATTGCTGTTTAAATGTGCTATTAGATATGATAGGATATATCTATATATATAGCAGTATATACATATTGGCATATGTATATATTGGATTGATGATTTCCCGCCTCGTATAGCGGATGAGACCCTATTGCGCCGTTAGTAAGCGGATTAATAAAAACCTATATACCGCGATAATTCCGTACTGGAGCGGAATTGGTATTGTGCTAACATCTTTGGATGCAGGGAAACAGGTTGGAGGGATCCAACTGGACCCCTCACTTTGATTGAATTTATTTATACTGAGATATGAATCTGTGAATGATTATATTGATGTTATTGATCATATCGATGTCTGGAAAATTGTTGAAAGCTAAAATTTAGCTGAATGGATGGTTGATATCATTGGATTTCAAAAAAATAAACGAAATTGAATTTTTGGAAATCAAAATAGAAATTTCCAAGTGAATTTAATTTTAGAAATTTGATAAATTCGAAGAAAGGAATTTTAAAGTATAAAAAGTCAATTTTTATAATCTTATCGAATTTATTTCCAGAATAAAGTGAAAATGTTAAATAAATGAATTTCGTATAATAGTGATTTTAAATTGAGGAAATTAATTTAAAATCTGGATTTCTAAATAAATTGAAAGAAGACAATAGAAATTTATTTTCTTTAAAAAGAATTTATTTAAAAGGAGATAAGTTGGAAATCCAATTAGAAATTTGATTGGTAAATTGAAATGATTTGGGAAATCAATGTAAAATGAGTTCAATTTAAAGAATCCATTTAAAAACAGGATATTGAATAAATTGAAGGAAGATAAGGAATTTATTTTAGTAAGGATGAATACAATTAGAAATCAATCTATAATTGATTTAATATTTGGAAATGAAATTTTGAGAAATCAGTATGGGAAGTTTATTTAAAGTTGAAAATAAATTTAGAAATCAATATCGAAATTGATTTGAGATTGAAGTTTTATAAATAGAATTGGAATTTATAAAAGTTGTTTATAAACCCAAAGTCACTTATTTTGATAAGTTAAATATAGAAGTTGATAAAAGAAGGTTTATAAGTCGAAGTTGTTATTAAAAAAGAGAAATAGAATTTATAAACGTGCTTATAAATTCGAAAATAGATTGAATGTGATAAATTTAATATAGAAGATTATTTAAGAAGATATATTCACGATTTTGAATAGCGAATTTTTATTGAAATAAAAATGTGTAGGAATGATTGAAATGGGGCTAAGTAAATTTTATTCACGATTTTGGACAGTGAATATATTGTTAAGTAAAATGGATTCATTTTTGAAGAAGTAATATTTTAAAAAAAAAATGAAGTTAAACATTTTAAAGGTGTTTTAAAATGTGTTATGAATCGAAACCATAGATTTCAACATTTATTGTTGAAATAGACGTTTTCGAGAAACTTAAGGAAATGGTGGACTATAACACTGTTGTTATAGTAAATGATTTCCGGAAGGAAATGTTTTATATAGTATTGGGATTTATATATCTATCTTAATTCTGAATCCCTATACTAGTGATTTCGAGTCGTCGTAACGATGTTTTACGCAACATTCGTTTTGACTCAAATAAATGTGATTTAAGAATGATTTCCTTAAAGAATGAGATATATACTTAATTTTGATTTTAAGTATATCGAATATTTTCTAAGTGTTGAAAATAAATGATTTGTGAAATACTTATTTTTAAATAAGTATGGAAATGCTTTTCCAAATGAAATGAACGTTTTGAGAATTTATCTTCTTAAAGATAAATTGGAATTGAATATTGAAAACGATTTGAAAATCGAATATCAGTAGATATTCGAAAGTATAAATTCAATACGGAATTTATAAAAGGAAGCGAAGTTGTTTAAAAATAAATATTGATTTATTTTTGAAGTGTGGAAATTTTATATCTAGTAAAAGATATTTTGGAAAAGAAATAATTTGGAAAATTATTTGGAATCTGATGATGTTGCGCATCTTTATTGATAGTAAATAACCGACTATCAATATTTACTTTTAGATAGGTATTTGTTGTGAATTGGATGAATTTGAATGCCACACTTATTTTTGAATAAACGCTCACTATTCGGGTTAGCCGGGAAAGGACCATGGGGTCGTATAACCCATTCCGAATATGTGATACGTCGTTATGAATTGCATTTGAAGACCGGTGTTGAAGACCGGATATTTTTGAAAACGGAAGGATTACCGTCGAGTTACTCTACATCGACTGATCTTCGATTTAGAGGTTTTATCACCCTTAGTGACGGGAAGTCCTGACGTGATTGAAAATTATCCGGATATGCAAGGGCTTCGTGAGAAGTGCCTTCGGTTCTGTTCGATCCCGGAACAGACTTGTATGGATTGTGTGTCTGACGTTACAATTTGAGATATAAAGCTGATTTCTTTCAAATACATTTCTGTTGGTGGCGGAGAATTTATTCTCTTAGCTTAACACCCTTCTCTGAGACGTACGAGCTCAGAGGTTATGTAGTTGAAATTTATCAGCGATATATCCCAATTTGGTAACGTGGCATACTGAGTGTTGCTGTGAAATGATCAGTGTTTGATCATTTGTGATATGATCATTTGTTTGATCTTATATCTTTGTGATCATAGGTTGATCATTTTGTTTGACCCGAAGCAGGGCTTTTTGAGAAAGCGTAGCTTTGTGGACGAGACTTCGTCGAGCCTCACACCCCGGAAATGGTCGAAACAGGAAGAATGCGGCAAGGTTCTAGGGAGTAGCGCCCCTTAGTGTATGTCATTCCTTCTGGATAAAGGTGGTATCATGGTATGGAGCCCAGATACTTAACCTCTGTGGTTGCTGCAAAATTTATTTCTTTCTGGTTGTTGGAAATCGGGGATCCTCGGGAAGATCGGTGACGATCGGGGGATGGCATACGCGTGTCAGTAGTTACCTATTTTTGCAGAGGTAACCCGGCCTTGTGTTGGCAGAGATCTAACCGTAACGTTAGATTCTCGGGTCGTCTATTCCAGGGACGTACCCATCGTGGATAGGAAGTTCCTTAGCCTGACCATTTGTTGGAAATCCAAAGAAACAATACGTGACGTGTACGGTTTTAGTTGTATTACCTGCTATGGAATGTGGCGGTAACCTGCTATTGAACATAGTAGCTATAGTAGGCATACGATACTGGTCGTATGTTGGCTAAGATTTATATTCTACTTTCGAAATGTTTTCCACTATGCACTAATAATAATATCAAAAAGAATTTGATTTTTGCGTAGTAAGCATCTTTGACTATCATAAGAAGAAATCTCCTCCAAGTCTGCGTTTGCATTGTGTGTGTGGTGGGAGGTCTTATGGTAGTTTTCATTTTCCAAAAGCATTTCGAATTGACTTTGAAAATTATCTAGTTTTATTTTAAAGAATAACTGTTTTACGATCTCACACCAGTCACCATGACTGACTCGGAGTTTATTGTTCCCTTCTAAACTCTGGGTGCCCACCAATTTCCACACGGGCAGCCTAGAGTTATATTATCAGGATATTCTGGATATTCTGGAGCTTGGAGATAAGCTGGATGACGAGACGTAGTATTTGTATCTGATAGTATTTATTCCGCTGTGTATTCTGTATGAGGACAAGTTTATATAACTGTCCATTGTTGTATATTGACTCTGATTGATGTATGTATATAAACTGATATAGTTCTTTGTTTTAAAAGACTAGTGTTTATCTATTATATATTGTTCCACTGCGATATGTGAGATTCTGATATTGTCTCTGTTCTGTGTTTCTATTGATGTCGTTTAGATGTTTTCTGTTGTTCTTCTACCTTTTTCTTCTTCTTCTCTTTTTCTTCTATCTTTTCGTCTATTTCTCTTTCTTAAACCCTCACTATTGGAGTTTCCGGCACTCGATTTCTCGGCAGTCGATAAAGTGAGTATCGATGTCGAATTTTCGAAAGTCCAAAATTTCAGGATGTGACAAAGTGGTATCAGAGCATATGGTTAAGCGACAACCCTGCTCTGTTGGGTGTTACTCATTAGAGATAGAGTCAGCAGTACTCTAGAATGAGTTGAGTGTAATAATAGATATGAGCGCGTATTTGTTAGTGAATATAAAAATGTTTTATATTGTGTTTGCTTATCCGTTGAGATGTTTGTGAATTTCGGTCGGTATGTGGGACGCCATATTATCGATAGGGATTTCTAAACACTTAAACGAGGCAAGACGACATAGTATTGTTTTAAAATAGGGTAAATGAAATAATTTTACCCAAAACTATTTTTGTATAGGAAAAAGAAATGATTTTTCTATGAAATACTATAGTATATGGATGTTTGGTTGTTAGGAAGTAATAACATTGAAACATTATCATTGTTATCTGAAATCGAATAAGAAATTGAAAATAACAACCAAAGATTTGGAAATAAATTCATATAGGAATAAAATTATGGATATGAATCGTAAATGTGATTTACAAATGAAATTTGAAATTATAAAATCATAAATGTGACTTATAATTTAAAACGGAATTCCAGAGAAGTTTTTGGAAATGTTTTGAAAGGAGTTTGAAAATTTTGGAGATTTGGAAAGTTTAATTCCTTTTTGATTTGAAAATGAATTTCAAAGGTTTTGAAAATTGTTTAGAGAGATGAAAGCTCTAAACTCTTTGAGGTCGCTGGAAAATAATCCTGATGATGATGGCCACATCATTAGAATTCATTTTCGGGTTTCCAAAAGAGAAATTGCTGTCAAATTATTTTAAATAGGAGTTGTTTGAAAATCTGGGTTTTTGTTTTGGAAATTCAAATGGAATTTGAATTGTTTTCAAAGGGTTTTGAAAAAGTGGAAACGACTCTGGAATCCTATTTAAAATACTTACGAAATATTAATAAGTTGATAACTTATAGAATATTTGAATTTTGATTAGAATGAAATTCAAATTGAAAACGAATGAATTAGTAAATGAAACTAATTTAAAATAGTGTAGTTATGAACTAAAGATAATTGATAAATTCAATATTCAGAAGTTAAATTGAATTGAAATGGTAAATTGAATTCAAGTGAGAAATTGAAATGTGAAAATTGAATGATAATGAATATGTAACTTCAACAGTGAAGTAAAAATGATATAAGTAGTTTATATTGAAAATTTTGTAATAGAATTTGCAAAATGGTTTGAATGTGTAACTAGATATTATGGCTAGTAGGACATACAGGTGTTATAAAAGGATTTGGAATTTTGATTTCGAAGATAATTTGAATTGCTCGAAAAAGGTATGTATTTAAATTTGAATATGAGTTTTTGATGATTTCTGGTCTAGCCGTTTGGCTTTTTCTTTTTCTTTTTGAAATCTGAGAGTCCGTAGGGACGTTTTGTAGTCGTGCCGTATTAGCCGCGCAAAGGAGACGCTGGCGAAATTTTTCGAAAATTTAGGGCGTTAGAAAATTTTTGAGGAAATTTTGAAAGTTTAAAATTCAAATTCAATTTAAATTTGAATTGTTAAAGAAACAATATTGTTTGAAACTTTAATTGGAGTTGGAAAGTTAGTAGAAATGATAACGAATCTTTAGTAGAAAGATTTGTTTTGAAAGATTGATAAGACTATTAGAATGTTGAAAAATAGTAGACGAGTTAAGGACATTTTTTCTTGACTTGTAATTTCGAGGACGAAATTCTTTTAAGGAGGGAAGTTTGTAACGACCCAGAATTTTGAACAAATTAAATTGAGAATATTTAATTTATTTTAAATATTTGAACGACGATTTAATTTGAACCCCGAATATAATTCAGAATTTGGCGATTAAATTTTATAATTTAATCTATTGAACTGAATAAAAATTTAAATCTTCAATTTTAAGCTGAAGAAAAATATTTCAAAAGCTTTTAAAATTCGTATTGATGGTACTGAAGATAACAGAAGCTTCAGAATCTAATTTCAAACTTTTTCGTTCAGTTTTGAAATAAATCGTTCGAACCAATATTTATAAAATAGTCATTTTTCAAACAGTCTCGGAATTTGACGAAACCAGTTTCATTGGGTCCGTAATATTGTATTATTACCGGGTTCCAAATTTCGTGTTAATCGGAGTTGTTGTGTGAGAATACGACTCGCAAACGCATTGAAATAAAATCAAATTCGATTTAAATTTAAAGTTTAAAATCTGGTCAACTCAGTACATTGTCTCCCCTTTGTTTCAGCCTTTAAACGCGCCGAGCATCACGCAAAAGAAATCGTGCCAACCATTCCCTTTGTTTTCAAATACGTCTTCTCCATTCCCTCTATTCAGTTCAAACAAAAAAATAAAAATAAAAACCAAATCAATCGAAGAAATGGCCGCAGCAGTTCAGCCGTGTTTCGATCGAATTCATATTCTCTACAATCGAAGTCGCGATCGCCATCAGCTCGAGATGAGTAGCCTGCAGTTCGTGGGTTCGTGTTCGATTTGAGCCCGAGTTCATCGATCTAGGGCTTGCAAGTCCCGGTGGTTGGAAGGTCACGATGGCGTGAGAATCGAACTCGAGCACGGCGATTTCGCGAGGCGTTCGATCGTTAATCGGGCGAGTGTCGCGAAAACGAGTTGAGTTTTGGGGGTCGTCGCGGAGTTAGCTCGGCATGGAACAACGCTGCTTCTTCGAGCAACTGGTGGCACTCGCAAGCAAAGCAAAGAGCTTCACGACGGCATTCGACGTCGAGGAGGGTTTGGGCTCAAATCGCTCGCGGTTGAGGATGGCAACGGGGTCGAGAGGGAAGTATGGGGGCACGATTTTTGAAATCGGGCTGGGGCTCGATGATGCTGTGGCCTATTCGAGTGAGGTAGCAGTTTCTTTTAAACTTAAAAACAGATTAGAAGTTGTGTTAGATCCAGATATTATTTTACAATTATATATAGCTCGAGTTTGATTTTAAACAGTAAAGGAATTTCTGTTGTTATTTACAGTGAGGTATAAAACTGATTTTGGAATCTGTAAAGATTTATTTTAAAAATGTACATAGATTTTAATTTATAAGTGTACATGAGTTTCAAAAGGAAAAGAAATTTTACAGTAAGGAAATTTTAAAATATACGTGATTTCAAAATATTAATATGCGTATTTGCATTTATACAGTAAAAACAGAAAGTTAAACTTTTATTCACTGCAGAATATTCAAGTGTAAAACGAAAGGTTTATTTCAGAAAGATAAATGTTTACAGTTATAAATTTTTGGCTAAGTAAATAAATAGAACGATAATTTAAAAGTTCGACTTAATTCGAATATTGATAAACTGTGTAAATATTTATACAAGGTATAAATCAAGAAAAATCGAGTCAAGACGAAAATGGAAAATTGGATGGCAAATTAAAAAGCTAAGGTGAGATCTTCTCACTCAGATTTATAAATTGATTGCAGTTATTGACTGTTGGATTGCTGTTTAAATGTGCTATTAGATATGATAGGATATATCTATATATATAGCAGTATATACATATTGGCATATGTATATATTGGATTGATGATTTCCCGCCTCGTATAGCGGATGAGACCCTATTGCGCCGTTAGTAAGCGGATTTATAAAAACCTATATACCGCGATAATTCCGTACTGGAGCGGAATTGGTATTGTGCTAACATCTTTGGATGCAGGGAAACAGGTTGGAGGGATCCAACTGGACCCCTCACTTTGATTGAATTTATTTATACTGAGATATGAATCTGTGAATGATTATATTGATGTTATTGATCATATCGATGTCTGGAAAATTGTTGAAAGCTAAAATTTAGCTGAATGGATGGTTGATATCATTGGATTTCAAAAAAATAAACGAAATTGAATTTTTGGAAATCAAAATAGAAATTTCCAAGTGAATTTAATTTTAGAAATTTGATAAATTCGAAGAAAGGAATTTTAAAGTATAAAAAGTCAATTTTTATAATCTTATCGAATTTATTTCCAGAATAAAGTGAAAATGTTAAATAAATGAATTTCGTATAATAGTGATTTTAAATTGAGGAAATTAATTTAAAATCTGGATTTCTAAATAAATTGAAAGAAGACAATAGAAATTTATTTTCTTTAAAAAGAATTTATTTAAAAGGAGATAAGTTGGAAATCCAATTAGAAATTTGATTGGTAAATTGAAATGATTTGGGAAATCAATGTAAAATGAGTTCAATTTAAAGAATCCATTTAAAAACAGGATATTGAATAAATTGAAGGAAGATAAGGAATTTATTTTAGTAAGGATGAATACAATTAGAAATCAATCTATAATTGATTTAATATTTGGAAATGAAATTTTGAGAAATCAGTATGGGAAGTTTATTTAAAGTTGAAAATAAATTTAGAAATCAATATCGAAATTGATTTGAGATTGAAGTTTTATAAATAGAATTGGAATTTATAAAAGTTGTTTATAAACCCAAAGTCACTTATTTTGATAAGTTAAATATAGAAGTTGATAAAAGAAGGTTTATAAGTCGAAGTTGTTATTAAAAAAGAGAAATAGAATTTATAAACGTGCTTATAAATTCGAAAATAGATTGAATGTGATAAATTTAATATAGAAGATTATTTAAGAAGATATATTCACGATTTTGAATAGCGAATTTTTATTGAAATAAAAATGTGTAGGAATGATTGAAATGGGGCTAAGTAAATTTTATTCACGATTTTGGACAGTGAATATATTGTTAAGTAAAATGGATTCATTTTTGAAGAAGTAATATTTTAAAAAAAAAATGAAGTTAAACATTTTAAAGGTGTTTTAAAATGTGTTATGAATCGAAACCATAGATTTCAACATTTATTGTTGAAATAGACGTTTTCGAGAAACTTAAGGAAATGGTGGACTATAACACTGTTGTTATAGTAAATGATTTCCGGAAGGAAATGTTTTATATAGTATTGGGATTTATATATCTATCTTAATTCTGAATCCCTATACTAGTGATTTCGAGTCGTCGTAACGATGTTTTACGCAACATTCGTTTTGACTCAAATAAATGTGATTTAAGAATGATTTCCTTAAAGAATGAGATATATACTTAATTTTGATTTTAAGTATATCGAATATTTTCTAAGTGTTGAAAATAAATGATTTGTGAAATACTTATTTTTAAATAAGTATGGAAATGCTTTTCCAAATGAAATGAACGTTTTGAGAATTTATCTTCTTAAAGATAAATTGGAATTGAATATTGAAAACGATTTGAAAATCGAATATCAGTAGATATTCGAAAGTATAAATTCAATACGGAATTTATAAAAGGAAGCGAAGTTGTTTAAAAATAAATATTGATTTATTTTTGAAGTGTGGAAATTTTATATCTAGTAAAAGATATTTTGGAAAAGAAATAATTTGGAAAATTATTTGGAATCTGATGATGTTGCGCATCTTTATTGATAGTAAATAACCGACTATCAATATTTACCTTTAGATAGGTATTTGTTGTGAATTGGATGAATTTGAATGCCACACTTATTTTTGAATAAACGCTCACTATTCGGGTTAGCCGGGAAAGGACCATGGGGTCGTATAACCCATTCCGAATATGTGATACGTCGTTATGAATTGCATTTGAAGACCGGTGTTGAAGACCGGATATTTTTGAAAACGGAAGGATTACCGTCGAGTTACTCTACATCGACTGATCTTCGATTTAGAGGTTTTATCACCCTTAGTGACGGGAAGTCCTGACGTGATTGAAAATTATCCGGATATGCAAGGGCTTCGTGAGAAGTGCCTTCGGTTCTGTTCGATCCCGGAACAGACTTGTATGGATTGTGTGTCTGACGTTACAATTTGAGATATAAAGCTGATTTCTTTCAAATACATTTCTGTTGGTGGCGGAGAATTTATTCTCTTAGCTTAACACCCTTCTCTGAGACGTACGAGCTCAGAGGTTATGTAGTTGAAATTTATCAGCGATATATCCCAATTTGGTAACGTGGCATACTGAGTGTTGCTGTGAAATGATCAGTGTTTGATCATTTGTGATATGATCATTTGTTTGATCTTATATCTTTGTGATCATAGGTTGATCATTTTGTTTGACCCGAAGCAGGGCTTTTTGAGAAAGCGTAGCTTTGTGGACGAGACTTCGTCGAGCCTCACACCCCGGAAATGGTCGAAACAGGAAGAATGCGGCAAGGTTCTAGGGAGTAGCGCCCCTTAGTGTATGTCATTCCTTCTGGATAAAGGTGGTATCATGGTATGGAGCCCAGATACTTAACCTCTGTGGTTGCTGCAAAATTTATTTCTTTCTGGTTGTTGGAAATCGGGGATCCTCGGGAAGATCGGTGACGATCGGGGGATGGCATACGCGTGTCAGTAGTTACCTATTTTTGCAGAGGTAACCCGGCCTTGTGTTGGCAGAGATCTAACCGTAACGTTAGATTCTCGGGTCGTCTATTCCAGGGACGTACCCATCGTGGATAGGAAGTTCCTTAGCCTGACCATTTGTTGGAAATCCAAAGAAACAATACGTGACGTGTACGGTTTTAGTTGTATTACCTGCTATGGAATGTGGCGGTAACCTGCTATTGAACATAGTAGCTATAGTAGGCATACGATACTGGTCGTATGTTGGCTAAGATTTATATTCTACTTTCGAAATGTTTTCCACTATGCACTAATAATAATATCAAAAAGAATTTGATTTTTGCGTAGTAAGCATCTTTGACTATCATAAGAAGAAATCTCCTCCAAGTCTGCGTTTGCATTGTGTGTGTGGTGGGAGGTCTTATGGTAGTTTTCATTTTCCAAAAGCATTTCGAATTGACTTTGAAAATTATCTAGTTTTATTTTAAAGAATAACTGTTTTACGATCTCACACCAGTCACCATGATTGACTCGGAGTTTATTGTTCCCTTCTAAACTCTGGGTGCCCACCAATTTCCACACGGGCAGCCTAGAGTTATATTATCAGGATATTCTGGATATTCTGGAGCTTGGAGATAAGCTGGATGACGAGACGTAGTATTTGTATCTGATAGTATTTATTCCGCTGTGTATTCTGTATGAGGACAAGTTTATATAACTGTCCATTGTTGTATATTGACTCTGATTGATGTATGTATATAAACTGATATAGTTCTTTGTTTTAAAAGACTAGTGTTTATCTATTATATATTGTTCCGCTGTGATATGTGAGATTCTGATATTGTCTCTGTTCTGTGTTTCTATTGATGTCGTTTAGATGTTTTCTGTTGTTCTTCTACCTTTTTCTTCTTCTTCTCTTTTTCTTCTATCTTTTCGTCTATTTCTCTTTCTTAAACCCTCACTATTGGAGTTTCCGGCACTCGATTTCTCGGCAGTCGATAAAGTGAGTATCGATGTCGAATTTTCGAAAGTCCAAAATTTCAGGATGTGACAGGCGGTACCCCAGTAGCCCTGCCATTGTATGGAATCCAAACTCCAATAAGTGACGTACGTATTAGTTGTGCCCAACTATGTTGAAATGTGAGATGTAAGCATTTCAGCTATTTCTGTATTTTACTTGAAAACCCTAGACCCTATTATAATACAATCGAATTTCCTATCAAATGTTTTGGTTAGCGTAAGGTAAAAACTTACCCATGTTTATGTGTGGGAAGTCTTACGTGATACCTTTTCTTTCAAAAGGTTTTGAAGTTAAACAAGTTTAACCTGTTACTCACACCAGACCCATGTCTGACCCAAGTTGTTTATTTCTGTTTTATAAACTCTTGGGTACTCAAATTTTTACGAGTAGCCAAGGGATTCAGGTTAGCCTTGACGAATTGTGGAGGAGCAATGGAGCAGGAGGCTTCAGCGTTGTAGATATAGATAGTAGTTTCCGCTGTGTTGATCTTGTTTAGATCTTTGTTTGTATTGAGATGTAATAACTAGACAGATGTTTATAACTGTCTAGTATATGATGTGAATCTGTGTAACTCTGATAAGTGTTGTATATGATACTATGTAATATTTATGTGATATAATATATTTTGTTTCGTTTCGCTGTGAGATTCTGATATTGTTTAGTTCTTTCTTTCTCTTCTTTTCTCTTTCTATCCCTTTCTTTCTTATTAGCGATACGACTTTCTATGGAGAGAAAGTCGTGGTCGTTACACCCATCAAAGCCAAGGTTCTCGCCAAACCAAAGCTCTGATACTAGTTGTGACGACCCACATTTCAGAAGGTTTAAATCAACAATAATCCACACATATCCAATTTAAACAATCCGAAATATAAATAATCAATAGGGTTAATTAAGAAAAATAAGAAAGAAGAAGGATACAAACACAGAATCTCGCAGTGGAATGACAAAATATAATAATCAAATAAACAGTTCATGAACTGTTTACTACACTTTTGATTATAATTATACAACATTTATCAGAATTAAATATACAACAAAACAAATAAAATAATGCAGCAGAACAAACAATGATGGAATAATACTAGTAATAATATACCAAATCTTTGTCTTTATCCTCCAGAGAATAATCTTTGATAAGCCAAAACACTTAGGACTGACCCGAGCGTAATGAAAAGACAAAACACTCGAGTCAGGACTAAAATATCCTTATGTAAGTCAAATCAATATCGCATAATAACATAAGTGTAATAGCGTCAGAGATGCTTACGGGGGTTTCACATCTCCTATCCAGTGTATAACATGCGTGCAATAACTCAAGAGATGTTATGGGATTTTCCATCTCTTAAGGATTCGTTAAAATATTTATGTAGTAGAATATGCTACATACATAATGTCTAATCAATAAAATAATTTTTTTTTAGCGTTAAGGCTTTTCATTAATCCCACTTAACGCGTTTTTAAGCATTGTCATACAGTTTGCATTTGACACCACACCAGTAGAACGTCAGTAGTCAGGGATGCGTCATGATACGACAACACTAAACCAAAATCGTATGGGTCTCGTACAGGGATAAAAGTATGACAAGGCACGTTAGGCAATGCCCAAGGTAGGATACTACCAGTTTACCCTTCCTGGTTGGTGGTAACGCATCATAGCCATGATCGCCCACCACGACAAATACTCTTATGAAATCGGAGGGTGCGCACCAATCAATCATAATATAAATGATGGTAATATGAAGAACTGCGTCCACTCGTGGTAGCTAACCCACTTGGCCGATACGGCTCCTGTTTTAGTCATTTCAAATTGGCACAAGTGTCAGGCTAATCCATCATCGTTCTCTTTCTTCCAATCTAGCAAACGACGCTAGATCCAACCACTTCGTTCTGGATCATAACTCCATGTACACAGTTGTTAAAGTGGTTTCGGTATCGACAGAGAGTATGCCCATATCCTGCCCCGGTCTCGTTAATAACCAAACATCGTTTTACACATCGGTTGGTACTTTTACATTTCAAAAACAGTTCATACTTGATATCAAAATATTTTATTCGCTTTAAAATCAAATCTATTCGAAATCATCATATTTACTCAAAACATACTATTTAAGTTCAAAATCATTTTCGCCTTAATATCTCGATTTCGCTTCCAAAATCGTTTCGAATTTCAATTTAGGTTATAACTTCATTTAACCCAATTCGTATTTAAATCCATGATTTAAATATAAAAATTCCCACCTTAACCAGTTTGAATATTTGAAAAATAGTTTGAAGAGTTTTAAAGTAGTTAAATAGTTAAAATAGTTTTATAGAAAATAATTTGTGTATTAAAATGGTTTATATGGTAAAATAATTTGTATATTTAAGAAGATAGATTTTAAAAAGTTTATATTAATTTTTTTTATTGAAAATAGCTTCAAAGTCAACCGATTCAATTCCAACTTCCTAATTCGAATCAATTCTAATTTCCATTCAGTCGATTCAATTTCGATTTCAATTCAAATTAATTTCAACTTCGATTTCAAATTAATTCAATTCCACTTTCAAATCCAGTTAATTCAATTTCAATTTCAACTTATATCGATTCAAAGTTCTATTTTCAAAATATAGATTCAAAACAGTTAAATCAAATTTACCTTCAATATTGAATTTAAAATCCACATTTTCAAATATAATTCAATTCCGAGTTCAATTTCGAAATATCATTCTATATCACTTTTACTTAGTAATATTCAAAGTTCGGATCGAAGTCCCATCCTTTAAATCAAATCAATTTCTGAAATTTTAACCATAATTTGATTATAACTTAAAATCTCAACTTACATTATTTAAACACTTCCCATTACCCAATTTAAATTTCAACATTCCAAGCTCAAGTTCAAAAATAATTTGATTTCTATAAATTTGATTTTATTTCTTAAATTAAATCATTTTAAATCATTTCAAATCGAATTTTTTTTAAAATCCTTTAATTTAATCAATCCGGTGTTTGTATATAATTTTCTATCCCATGGCTAAGTGATCAGTTGTTTCAATTTAATTTCAGAGATGGATATATATCATTTCAATCCAAATCACAATGTCATAGGTATATATCATTTCAACCTATTTCTTAATTTATTCGAAATAATTCAATTTACAGTTCTATATACTGTAAATAAATTACAACATGATAACATGACATATATAAATTAAATAAACACCCAACCATCAAATATCAACCAATTTGCATTCATCACAAACAATCATCAAAACAATCAATAAGTCACAACAATTTCATAGCTACTAATATCGGGTATTTTACTAGCAATTAAATTTCAAATTCAAATTAAACTGTTAATTTTAATTTCTACAATTAATTCAGATATCAATTTATACGTCAATTTAACTACCAACTGATAGTCAATAAAATAAATAACTTCATGATATCAATTTACGAACATTAGAAAATTTAGTATGTTGTGAGCGTTATGGAACACTCACCTTGATTTTTGTTATTGCTTCCGCATTCTGGTACGTCTAAATCAAACATGCATTTGATTTTAGCGAGAAATTCCAATAGCTCAGATCTCGACCAAACCAATAACATGTCGAAGAATTCGTCAATACGAACCCAATGCGACTGACCGCGTTGGATTTGATCTAAAATGAATGAGATGCGAAATCATAAGTAATTGAATTTTATAAAATCAATTTATATAAGCTTAATCCACCATTTTAATTTCCATTACCCATTACGACTTGGCCCAAGCCCACAAACGAACAAAAGAGAAGACGACCCAGAACCCAACCCGCTCCTATCTTCTTCTCCCTCCCTTCTCTTCTATTTTGCAGTAAAACCCAAATGCACGCCCACCCAAATGTGTACGTGCACGAACCACCAACGCCACCGTCCATCGATCTGCGACCACCCACAAACTCACCTCGCGGTGCTCGTCAAACTGGCACCACCGCCCCTTCCTCCGAGTCACAAAATCGAATCGCGATCGCTCCCTTCCTCCACAAAATACTATAGCATCGCATTCTTCCAGAGACCACCGAGCTTCACGAAATTCCACCCATAGATGCGCCTCGACCTGAAGAACTCGAATACGTCCTCGAATCAAACAAAAACTCCACCACGATTGAGCATTTCCCAGCACTAGTTTGGTGCTCACACATGCCTACTGCCAAAACGTATACGAGCCACACTAAACTTATACCAGATCGAAGCTCTATATGAATTAGGATTTTTACAATTGGTTTCATGAATTTTTATTTTGTATATGTTGAGATTTTGATTTTTGAAATCCACACTTTACTTATTTTTCTTTCATTTCTCTGATGCGTGCTCTGTATAAATAGAAGGGAGACGAGATGTAGGTCTGCTTGTAGGGTAGCTAATGTAGGGGATAGGGTGGCTGAGTGAAAGAAAATGACAGCCTAGTCCAATCAATGAAAATAAATTATTTAACTTTCAAAATATCAAGCTGAAAATTTTGGATCCCAATCGAGGCATGCCGCCAGGCGTTCATAATATTATACCCCTATTCCGAACGCAATGGAACAAGTTTGGAGTGCCAATTCGATCGTATGGAGAAGATAGTTTTTTGGACCCAATTATTATATTGAATTTTCGATATTAAATTCAACGTGTTTATATCTCGTATGACCAAACGATACCTCCAAACGCTATGAAATCTGAAATCCGATAATGTAATATCCCGGAAATTTTAACAATATCAATTTAATAATCTGTTAAATAATTAAATTGATATTGATGATCTTTGATAATAAGATTTGAATTTAATTTAATAATCTGATTAAATTAGTATTAATTGGTGATTTTATCTTTTAAAAGTTAATAAGATATTTTCTATTTGAATATATATATTTATTTTTATATATTGTAAATAGAAGCTTTGGGTAAATTGGGAATTTAGATTTAATTTAATATGACTTTTCGAAGTTATTTAAATTAGTAAATTTATAGTTTTAAAATACTTTAATTGCTTAAGATATTTTTACTTAAGTTTAAAATTATATAAGATTTGACAAAAGGCTTGTTTTGTTTCTTTTTAAAAATATCACTTGATAATATAATCTCTTATATAAATTATTTAAATATCAAATATGTTATTTTCAAATAATAAGTATAATGTATTATTTTTATAAATATGAATGGATTTTTAAAGAATATGGAATTGTTATTGATAAGTAGTTATATAAATGTATATATATAACTTGACTTTTTAAATTGAATCTTAGGATTTAATTTAATTGAATTTGAATTTAAGCTTTGAAATTCAAGAGAATAAATATTTAAATTGTTTGGATATTATAATATTTGTATAACTTTTAATTATAAATATAATTGGTTTTGTTTCTTTAAAAAGTAATTTATATATAGATAAGTATTTAATAAATAAGAAAAGGCATTTTATATACTTCTAAAATAAATAAATATGTAAAAACTACTTAAGAGACATATGTCATTATCTTAAGTTATTGTTTTAACATGTGTAAATAAATGATGAACTCTAATGACAAGTGTCTAAATTATTTTCTTTTTCTTTTATTTTTTTTGTTTATCATAAATTCACTTATATAAACATTTGCATCTTCCTTACTTCATATTCTTTCTAATTTCCTTTTCAAAAACAAGAAACTCAAACCCTCTCTAGTACAAATCTGAAGATCTGAAATCAGTAATCAAATGCCTCAAACCAAAATTCAATAACCTATAATTCATCTTCTAAATCAAAGATCAACCTGCAACACTCTTTTCAATCTGTAATCTCATTTTCACAAATTCAAACCAAAGCCTATAACTCATCTTTAAAGGAAGACTGCAAATCTTTTGCAAAAAGAAACCAGTCTGCCTGCATTCATTTTTCAACCTGGAAGCATGCATGTAGTTTAAATCAGTTTAAAGCTCCAGCAACTCAAGTTTAAAATCAAAGAAGCTAAGGAATTCAAGTTTCTCAGTTTCAAGTTTTTCAAAATAAGGGCTCTGTTCATCTTTATGAAGGTGAGTAACATTTTTGTTAAAAATTTCTTAAGTATAAATTGGTTGCATGTTTATATCTGGAAATAAATATATTTATGTGAATGTATATACGAATTATTTGTATGTTTATAAATGTATGAATGTGATCAGGTGTGCATGTCTGATGTCTTCTTGCTCTTTTCTGTTTTTGTTATAGATTGTTAAAGTTTAGATCAAAATTCATTTTTCTTCCTCTGATTTCTGATAAGGTTTAGTTTTCAAACAATAAATGTTTGTTTAGTCATAGATTTAATCTTAAAAATATATTTAAGTAAGTTAATTGGATGTTTATCTGGAAAAAATGGAAAGACAGTGAAAATTGTTTTAATCATGTTAAAATCAAATCTTGTAAATTTCTGTTCCAGGAATGTAACATAAATCTACACTTTGAAATATGATTTTTAAAATAAATATCAAGAATTTTAGTTGGATTTAAAGTGAGATATTGGGGTTTGTCCAGAAAATGGGTTTTAAGTTGTGGTGGGTGATCGGAGTGACGAGGAGGGTCGGGATTACTTCTGGAGATGACGTAGGGGTTGACAAGCTTGGCAAAAATAGTGATTGATTTTATATGTGGTTGTGGCGGCTCTGCGATGTCGATCTAGGGCTTAATAGTTGTTTTAGTCGATGATGTTGACGAGGTAAATTCATCGTCATGGGCGCATCGGAGTCAATCGGACCCAGGCGAATCGAAGCAAGGGAATGAGGTGCCGGTCCAGGCGAGATCGTTTGACCTCTGGTGGTCGGGATCGGGTTTGCTACATTACAGCGTGATAGGGGGTTCTCGCTTTGCGTTAGGTGGCGAACGGGAGACTCTTACCCCTACATGTCCCCGGGGGTAGTATAAGGCCTTTTGGGGTTGGTTGCGACTCGAGAGGGTGGCCGTAAAAGCAAACCCGAGATATCATTGTGAGCCACAGCGGGGCTGGGATGGTTGAAAAGCCTACCGGTCGTGAACCGTTGCTGAAGGTTGAAAAGCCTAGGACGTCACACGTGGTATCAGAGCTTAGGTTGAGCGAATGCCTAAGCTTTTGGTTAAGTGAATATCAGAGCTATTGGTTGAGTGAATACTTAGCTCTGGAGTGGTATCTATCGTGAGAGAGCGTATTTGTAATTTTTATATAACTATATATATATATATATTCTACCTATATTGTTGGGTTACCCGTACAGGTTCTCCAATATAAGATATAAAGGTAGATAGGGTAGTAGTGTATGAAACACGACTACCAATGGTGGGAATTAAGGTTGGAAGTGTATTTATCGAGACTGTAGACCCAATACTGTCTCGAGTAAGCTTTGCAGTGGTGTAAGGATTTCACCGATCTCTGTAGAAAACCTATTAAGGTTCGGAGTTTATCTTTGAAGTGCAGTTTGGATGAGTAGAGTTGGATCTGTCGGTTAGGCAGAAGCAAGTGATGGTATCTTGGTAACTTCTGGAAGAAGTAGCTGTGTGATGAGATACAGTGACTATAGATTCTTTCCGAAGATGTTTCTTTGGAACAAGTTAAGGAAGTATGTCTGTTTTGGTGTTGTGGCTGAGTTCAGCATGGTGTTTCTATTTGGTTTGGGGTTCGAGTTTCTCGAAGATCTTTGGATAGAAAGTCCTTGGCATCAGTATCAGCAGTGCAGCTCGAAGTATTCTGTGATGGCAGGAAGTTGTCAGGGTGAGTAGTTTTTCTGGAGGTGAAATTCAGAAGCAGCAGGGTGCATCCATTTCTTCGATGGATTGGATAGTTAAGTATGGGCTGTTCTGATTTGTTAAGAGGAACAGTTTTCTTTGGAAATAGGCTGGGTTGATCGCAAAAGTGACTTGCGATAGTTTGAGGGTTCTCTTGGGTTATCAGAGTTTTTCTGAGTGTCTTCAGAGAAGTCAGGAGTTGTCCGCATCTGAAGGTTGAGTTTTCTTATCGACTGGATTCCAGGAGTAGTACCGGTAGTTCAGTCTAGTTGAAGGATGTTTCCTAGAGATGGAGTTGGTGCAGCAACTCAAGTTTTGATGAAGTATCCGAGTTTTATTTATGGATCAGTGAACCTTATTTCTGGAATGAGTTGTCCAGTCTGTGCTTGTGTTCTACCTCAGATCAGAATTGAGCAGCGAAAGCAGTTTGGAGTATATCTCTGGATAGGAGAAGTAAGTTTGGAATCTACTGATGTTGTGAAGTAAAGTTATGTTTGGATCTCTTCCGTGTTCTGATTTGGATAAGTATTGGGTTTTCAGGATTGAATTGTCAGTTTGGACAATTGGAATTCATTGAGTTTTATGTATCTCTGAGAGGTACGTGTAAGATCTATCTCTGGTTTTAGAATCAGCAGTTCTGGAAGGTTTAGTTGTTGAGTCAGACTCGTCTGTAGTCTGATATTCTGTTTAGTTCTGTAGATCTAGATGAGTAGGAGATCTATAGCTTAGTAGTTTAGATTTTTGTAGAGCGAGTATCCCGGTATATATATACTTGGGGAAACTCGAGGAATTCTATCTAGAATTTTGTCTGGATAGTTAGATTTGATTGATTGGATGAATTGGTTGCTATGCTTGTTAGCATATGGATGATAGTATATGCTTGTGTTTTAAAATTTAAAATCTTTAATAAGATTATTAAATTACCTTTGTTTAAATTTCGGGGACGAAATTATTTTAAGGGGGAAGGAATGTAATATCCCGGAAATTTTAACAATATCAATTTAATAATCTGTTAAATAATTAAATTGATATTGATGATCTTTGATAATAAGATTTGAATTTAATTTAATAATCTGATTAAATTAGTATTAATTGGTGATTTTATCTTTTAAAAGTTAATAAGATATTTTCTATTTGAATATATATATTTATTTATATATATTGTAAATAGAAGCTTTGGGTAAATTGGGAATTTAGATTTAATTTAATATGACTTTTCAAAGTTATTTAAATTAGTAAATTTATAGTTTTAAAATACTTTAATTGCTTAAGATATTTTTACTTAAGTTTAAAATTATATAAGATTTGACAAAAGGCTTGTTTTGTTTCTTTTTAAAAATATCACTTGATAATATAATCTCTTATATAAATTATTTAAATATCAAATATGTTATTTTCAAATAATAAGTATAATGTATTATTTTTATAAATATGAATGGATTTTTAAAGAATATGGAATTGTTATTGATAAGTAGTTATATAAATGTATATATATAACTTGACTTTTTAAATTGAATCTTAGGATTTAATTTAATTGAATTTGAATTTAAGCTTTGAAATTCAAGAGAATAAATATTTAAATTGTTTGGATATTATAATATTTGTATAACTTTTAATTATAAATATAATTGGTTTTGTTTCTTTAAAAAGTAATTTATATATAGATAAGTATTTAATAAATTAAGAAAAAGGCATTTTATTTACTTTTAAATTATATAAAAATAAGTAAAAATTACTTAAGAGACATATGTCATTATCCTAAAGCTTTGTATAACATGTGTAATTTAAGTAACTAATGTATATGACAAGTGTCATATTTTATTATCATTTTCTTTATTTTTAATAAACCACATTTTTCACTTATATAAACATTTGCTTTCTCCCTTCCATTCTTTTTCTATTCTTTTTCCAAAACTAAGAAAAAGATTTCAGCTCACAAAATAACTCTAAGCAAATCTGAAATTTACTCTTCTCAAACCCTCTCTAGTACAAATCTGAAAATCTGAAATCAGTAATCAAATGCCTCAAACCAAAAATTCAATAACCTATAATTCATCTTCTAAATCAAAGATCAACCTGCAACACTCTTTTCAATCTGTAATCTCATTTTCACAAATTCAAACCAAAGCCTATAACTCATCTTTAAAGGAAGACTGCAAATCTTTTGCAAAAAGAAACCAGTCTGCCTGCATTCATTTTTCAACCTGGAAGCATGCATGTAGTTAAATCAGTCTAAAGCTCCAGCAACTCAAGTTTTAGAATAAAATTCAAAGAAGCATTTCAGTTTAATAAGGATCAAGGCAATTCAAGTTTCTCAGTTTCAAAAGCTTCTCAAATTAAATGTGCTCTGTTCATCTTTATGCAGGTGAGTAACTTTTAAAAACTTAAAGTAAAATATGGTTGCATGCTAGTATGGTTGAAATGAATAAGTATTGCATGAATAAGTGAGAATCTGATGTGAATGTTTATAGTGTGTATGCTGTTAACAATTAGATGCTCTGTTCATCTTCTTTAAATGGTGAGTAACATTACTATTTCTAAAAGTTTAGGTTTATGAATAAGATTGCATGTTAAATCTTTGTGATAAATATGTATTGTTTGAATGTATAAGTGAAAGTTGCTGTGAAAACAATGGATGTATTGTATGCATGTATGACTATGAACTCTGTTCTGTTTTGTTTGTCCAGACTCAAGAATTCCTTTTAAAATCTCTTACTACTTGATCTTGTTCTTGTTAGGATTTAACTTACAAACAAAAGTTGTTGATTTATCATAGAAGAATGTTTGAAAATTTTAATTAAGTCAACTTTAAAGCCGAGTGTCTCTATAAACCAAAAACAATATGTGCATCTATATAAAAGTGAAAATTCAAACTGGGTAATTCGTAAATCCAGGAGTATAAGTTGATTACTTATACTAAAACTCGATTTTTAAAACATAAATCATAATTTATAGTTTAGAAATAAAGGAGCAGTTTTGGTTTAAACTAAATATGAAGTTTTGTGTAACTCTGTTGGTCTCGATGGTTTGGAATGTTGTAGTTTTCAGTAATGATAGTGGGATTATCAGTGATGGTAGGAAAATTATCAGGAAGGTGTTTAATTCATTGAGAAGGCAGCGGTGGTGAATTCTTTTCTGTAACCCTAGTTTCAACTAGGCTAAATGATTTGGTCGGCATGACTTCTATGATTGATCGAGTGCAGTGAGGTTTGGAGAAATGAAAGTATGGTCATTGACGAGATTATGGCCGGAGTTTCAACATTTCTGATGATCGGAGTTTCTGGGTCGTGGCGATTACAGGTTTGAAGATGATTCCAGGTTATTGTTCCAGGTGGGTTGAAGGCCTCGAATTTGATTTCGAGATTTGTATAGTGATCTGATGATCGAGGGATGGTGTGAAGATGGTTGCCGATGTGGGAAAGCCATCGTGGATGGTCGGAGGTGACTACGTCTCTGGTGCATGTGCACGGTGCACGGAAATTTGGGTTTTGGTGAAGTCTGTTTTTACAGAGGAAGGTCTCGCGTTTGTTTGTGTTATTTCGAGAGAGACTCGAAGTTTTAGGGTAATCGACTCGAAGTAATCTAGGATGGGCTCGAGTACAATAGATGTTGCCAGGTTTTAAAACCTGTTAGTTTAAGTTTTAAACTGAATTTAAATCTCTAAAGCAATATTTAAACAGAATTTTTAAATCTAAAGTTTAATCTGGAATCAAATGTAAATCTGTATTTCAGAATTGAAATAAAAAGGAAGTTTTAAATGAAATTGTTTTTAATAACTTAAATTGTTTAAATTGTATATTAAATGGTTGAAATTAAAAAGTAAATTTAAAATCCTTAAGTTCTTTTATAAAATGAGCATTTCTTCAACATATGATTTGAGGGTTGTAAATGGATTTTAAAGTTTGTTAAGGTTAAACTTTTATTCATTTTAAATCTCATATTTAAAATGAATTTAAAGGAAATATGAAAGTTAAATATTTCAAATATGTTTTAAATGATAAATATCATTATAAGGAAATGTTTTCTTAAGACTTAATTATTTGTGAGGAAATTAATGGATAATTAATTTGTTTGATTAATTAATCATTTGGATTAATTAAATAAATAATAAATAAAAGATTTAAACTAATTTATTTATGATTAAGATAAATTAATTAGGAATAAATAATTTATAATTAAGGATTTTAAAATAGAATATTAATTAATGTTTAGAAAATAATTAATAAAGTAATTAAAGATTAATTAAGTTATGGATAACACTTAATTAATTTAATAATTAGAGATAAATTAATTGGTTATTAAGATTTATTAATTTGAAATTAATAATAATTAATCTAAGTTAATTACTTAAGAAAAGTAATTAAAGGGTTGTTAATAGTTAATGAAGGTCATTAACTTGAGATTATTTAAATAAATAATTAATGTGATTAATTTTGATAATTAATTAGATTAATTGATTTAAAGATAATCATTTGTGAAAATGGTTTAAATGTAATTACTTAATAAAAGTAATTAAGGAATTAATTAATCATTGGTAATTAATTGAGTTAATTTGATTTAGTTAAGTTAATTAATTAAGTTTATTTAATTTAAATTAATCAATGGATGATTTGATAAATAATTACTTAATGTAATTATTAAGGTATGATTATTTAGGAAGTAAATAATAAGATAATTACTTGAAGTAATTAATTGATGATTATGTATTAAGGAAAGTAATTTAAGTTTAATTACTTTGAATAATTAATCAAGGGATTAATTAAGAAATTAATTAAGGAGTAATTAATTTAGTAAATGAAAGTAATTAAGGGTAGTTAATTACTGATTGAAGATTAATCAAGGTGATTAATAAATGTTGTTTAATTTAAAGTTAATTACTTAATGTAATTAATTTAATTTAAGTAATTAATAATTAATTTGTAATTAAGGATCATTAATTAATATAATTAATGATGTAATTAAGATTGATTAATTAAGTATAATTAATAAATGAAGTGATTAATTAATGTAATTAATTAAGGTTTAATATAATTGATTATAGTGATTAATTTAATTAATTATAGTTAATTAATTAATGAAGTAATTAAAGGTTAATTACTATAAGTGGTTAAGGTTAATTAATTTGAGTAATTAATTAAAGATAAATTACTTGAAGGTAATTAAAAGATAATTAATCAAAGATGATTAATTGAAAAAGGTAATTAGAGGATAATTAATTAATTTGTAATTAATTAATGTTTAAGTAAGAAGGATTTATAAAATAAAAGTAATTAATTTAATTAACTTTAAATTAATTAGAGATGATATAAATCATTACTTATGGATGGATGATAATACTGAATGCTTTGCATTTGATTGATATCTCTGATGAGATATATGCTATGTGATATGGATGTTTAGTTGAATTGTGATAATATGGATTATCTGATGATATTGATAATGTTGATTATCTATTGTGAATTATCTTTCTAAGTATAAAGATAATTGAATTAAATTGTTTTAACCTTTAAAACAACTTGGCCTTAAAAGATACGTTTTGGATTTCGATGAGACCGGGATCGGGTTTCCGTATACCGGATTTCCAGGTCTGGAGACCCGAATACCACATCGATCCAAATTTACGTTAGGTCGTGAAATCCAAATGGAGCAAGTGAAGACTCGAGGTGTAAGAACGATTCTTTGTCAGTATAACTCTGTGGGTGATTCCGTAATGAGTTGACGGAGATAGTACTTTCAGATTCGAGATAAAGATTCAGAGTGCAAGGGTTATTGTCGTTAACTCTGAGGGTGATTCCAATACGAGTGTAACGAGATAATGCCTTCGGTTTCGTTCGAACCCGGAACGAACTTGTATGGATTGAATGCTTTCAGCACATCGTCAGGTGGACGATGAGCATTCTAAGATAGATGTGTTCTTTTAAAAGGTAATCGTGACCTCAAGCCTCACAAACCGGGAATGGCTAAAACAGGGGAGGTGCAGCAAGGTTAGTGGGTAGCACCCAAGTAGGACAAGATGACCTCTGTCTAGATGTCCCTTTCTATTTTCGACTTAGTGTGTGCGGTTGGTCATGACAACCGTGAGGTATCTTGTGCGGGAATTATCCAGTAAGGGATGTTCCGGCCTTGTGTTGCAGGGGATTGGGAGTGATCCTCGGTACGGTGATCTAGGCCACGTACTGTGACGGGCGGTACCCCGGTAGCCCTGCCATTGATGGAATCCAAACTCCAATAAGTGCCGTACGTTTTAGTTGTGCCCAACTATGTTGGAACGTGAGATGTAAGCATTCCAGCTATTTCATATTTATTTGAAAACCCTAGACCTATTATAATACAATCGAATTTCCTATCAAATGTTTTGGTTAGCGTAAGGTAAAAACTTACCCATATTTATTGGTGGGGAGTCTTACGTGATACCTTTTCTTTCAAAAGGTTTTGAAGTTAAACAAGTTTAACCTGTTACTCACACCAGACCCATGTCTGACCCAAGTTGTTTATTTCTGTTTTATAAACTCTTGGGAACTCAAATTTTTACGAGTAGCCAAGGGATTCAGGTTTTGCTTTGACGAGTAATCTGGAGGAGCAAGGGAGCAGGAGGCTTCGGCGTTATAGATATAGATAGTAGTTTTCCGCTGTGTTGATCTTTGTATTGATCTGTATTGTGTTGAGATGTAATAACTAGACAGATGTTTATAACTGTCTAGTATGTGATGTGTAATCTGTGTAACTCTGATAGATGATGTATATGATACTATGTAATATTTATGTGATATATTATATTTCGTTTCGTTTCCGCTGTGAGTATCTGTTGTTGTTTTCTTTTCTCTTCTTCTCTTTTCTTTTTCTCACCCCTTTCTTTCTTTCTGTCGATGCGATTTTCCGGGAGTGGAAAGCCGGGTCGTCACAGATAATAATACAATATTACGGATCTAATGGAACTAGTTTCGTCAAATTCTAAGACTGTGCTTTGGATCGCTATTTTTACTCGTCAATTTAAACAAGTTATTTTTAAAATCGAGTAAAATACTTTTAAATTCAAATTAAAAGTTTTATTACCTTCATTCTTATGAATATAAATTTAATAAGCCTTTAAACTATTATTTTCCAAATAAAAATCCAAGATTTAAATTATTATCACGATTTCAATTATTTAATTCAACAATTAAATTATCAATAAATCATTATATTTGAAATTCAACCTAGTAAATTGGTAAAATTTTACTTTCCAATATTTAAAATCAATTAAATAACCCAAAATTTTGGGTCGTTACACTGCTCGTTTCCGGATGCTTTATTCGTCAACCCACTAAAACCTCAATCCTCAACCTACTCAAATTAATTTTGAGCACCCGAGAGTTTAAGGGGAAAAACATAAACTTCAAGTCAGACATAAAGCCTGGTATGAATAATACCATACATCTCGGATATACGATATTAATTGAGACCATGCTACTTAGCGGAACGGCTTTCCCCTTACTAACATCATTTTAAAACATATCTTTTGCAAATCAAAATCCTGCAACCAAAACTGGTTAAAACTTTAAAGCATTTTATGCAAACTTACATATTAGGTAACAAATGGACTATCTGCCCGAACACTATATTTTTGTTTGGCTAACTACTAACCTTTGGCAGACTCGGGCCTACCAGACAGTATAACAAAATAATCTAACATCTGTTAGACACACCTCTTCTGGTTGGTCTGTCCTTAACTATCTATTAAATACTTCTCTTCTGGACGGTTTGTCCCTAAGTTAACATCTCCCAGGGTCAGCTGATCCTAATGGTTTTGCGGGCTCACCAATGACCTATCTGTATACAAACATATATCCCCTTCTGTGTGTAATCATAATTTTAGTCTTACCTGTGACAAAGCCTTACGCACTGGAATTTTGGACTAAATTAGCTGGGGCCAATAGCTAATGTATAGAGCGCGACCCTATACCAGTCCCATCTGGTATTCTAATTTCTAAGTCATTTTACTTAGAGTTACCTTCCCAAAATTTTCCTTCAAAACCTTTTCATCTGAAATTGATTTAAAACCTTTTAAACCAAACTTAAATAAGGAAATACTTATACTCTATGCTTTACTCAAAATCTCCTTGCCATGTTATATATATATATATATATATATACGCACACACACTTTACCCAAATCTTTGTCGATGAAATCCATTAAACATTTGAAAGTACCCTTTTCGATCCCATTGAAAGTACCCCTTTCATAACCAAATAAACCCTTTCCTTCATCTAGGCCGAGAGGCCAAAACCTTCCTTTCGAAACCATTTACATAAACCATTCGAAACCATTGAAATACCTTTCCTTCGAAAGCTTAAAACCTTAGACATCCTATCTTTAAAACCTTTAAACATAGCCTTTCGAAACCATTGGAAAAACCTTTCCTTTAAACCTTTCAAAACCTCTGGTTAAACCTTTCGAAACCATTGGGGAACCACCCCTTAGAAATCTTCCTTAAAATCTTTCAAAGGCATCAAAACCTTAAACCTTTCGAAAGAATTTGGGTTCAATTTTATAACATGTGGAAACACCTTTTGAAACCTTTCAAAACCATCTCTTTCGCAACCTTTAGGTTAATCTTTAAAAAATCTCTAAGGGTCACAACAGCAGGGTCAAAAAACAACACTTTCGAAAGCCAAAAACAAAGCAAAGAAGTGATGGTGTCGAAACCACCCTTCCGAAAACATTGGAGAAGTGGCAGGGTTTTTATAAAACAAAGTATGCCCTTTCAAAAGCATTGCTTCAAAAGGTAAAAAGCGACAACTAAGATTTCGACCTAGTCGAAAGCCTATACTTAAAAACAAAGGCGTAACCCCTTTAAAACCATTCTTTCTAAACCATTGACCTAGTCGAAAGCCAACCAGGTCGAAAGTAGTTTTCTCAAAACAAAGGTGCAACCATTTCTTTAAACCTTTAACTATGTCAAAAACTATACAATTGAAAGAAAAGCAGGCGCAATTTTCATTTAAAATAAAGTAGCGCTTCAACCCCTTCGGAACCCTTGGTTTCGACCTTATACCTTCTGTCTTCTTTCCAATTCGCTGCGCACCAAGTCTTTGATGCCATGCGCATTGGTTTCGTGAATGATGGAGGCAGAGGAACTAAATCAAAAACCATCTAAGTCGGAAGCAGGTTGCCGAAAGTGGCAAAACATGCATTTGGCATGAAAATTTGATTTTTAATCTTTTTAAGTAAGATTTTTAACTAACCGGCCTTGTTTTTCAAAATCTCCTTGGTTGCTATTTTTTCTTTTCTAAAAGCACTGCCATAATTTCAGAAATAATCAATTTAATTTATTTACGAAATACCCCTTCTTCTTTTATAAATATATAAAACATTTAAGTTCCATACCTTAAATAATTTTATATATTTATCAAAACACTTTAGAATATTCTACAAAAATTCCAAAAAATCCTTTTTAATATGTTTTCTAACACATATATATTTTAGATCCAAATAATTAATTATTTAGCCATAAATAATTTATAACCCAATAAATCATTTTCTAAACTAGAAAATTTATGTAAAATCCAAAATAATTCAGAAAATTATGAAAATTAAAACCCATCTCTAAAATATAATTTCTGATCTAGATCTAAATTTGCAAGGTATTTGGATGTCATTAAATAGGGTTTTCACATCAAAACATATCATAAAATCTATATGAATAAGCATAAATCATCAACAAGTATATATAAACATTTTGTCCTTCAAAATCATGGCTAAACTATGCAAGATAAATCGGATTTAACCCTAAAACCGAAAACATTTAGAAAAGTGAGATGTAATCATTATTCACCTTAACTGAGTGATTTAGGATATGAGATTTGATCTTGATTAATTGATTTGATTCTCCCTCTTGAATCTAGCTTTATCTTCTTCCTCTTGCTTGCTAATGGTGGCCGGCCTTAGATATGTTTTTGCTTGAAAAATTATAAAATGAATGTGTGTTTTGATTTCCTAAGGGTTTAGGGTATAAGTTTACTCATTTTCCTATTTTTTCCTCCCTTATTTCCTAACACTTCAATTTTTTGGTTCATTGTTTACTCATTGACATGGCATGGCTACCCCTTAATTAAATCACAAATCTTAATCTATTAATCACCCTATGTTATTTTATTTAATTTATCTAATTAAATATCCTAAATAATGTTACTAAAAATATGGGGTGTTATAATCTCCCCTCCTTAAAGAATTTCGTCCTCAAAATTACGATAAGGTACACAACAAAACAATCAAAGGTAAAACATACCATCAAACAAATCAGGATAAGCGTCTCTAATCCTACTCTCAGTCTCCCAAGTACAGTCTCTAGCATCATCACTCCACTGCACCTTCACTAATTTGACTGTCTTGTTCCTCAACTTCTTCTCATCGCTTGCGACTATCCGGATAGGCTTCCTAACTATAGTCATATCTGGTTCCACTACTAAATCTTCTAACACGATCGGTGTTATAGTAGTATCTGGATCTCTAACACACTTCCTCAGATGAGATACATGGAAAACATCGTGGACTCTACCAAACTACTCGGTAATTCTACTCTATACGCGAGTTTTTCGATCCTTTCTAAAATAGGAAACGGTCCTACGAATCTCGGTGCTAACTTCCCTGTGTTTCGGAACCTGGTAACACCTTTCATCGGCGATACTTTGAGAAAAACATGATCTCCAACAGAGAATTCTAAATCTTTCCATCTTCTATCTGCATAACTCTTCTATCTAGACTGAGCTTCCTTCATTCTTGCCCTTATTAACTAAATCTTCTCTGTTGCTTCTCTTACCAATTCGGGACCAAGGACTAATCTATCTTCGGTCACTAACCAACATGAAGGGGATTTGCATGGTCTTTTATACATCCACTCCCTATACTAGTCTGATAACTATTGTTATACGAGAACTCGACTAGGTGTAGATGGTCTTCCCATGATCCCACGAAGTCTAATACACAAGCTCTAAACAAATCTTCCAAGATCTTGTTAACTCTATCTGTTTGCCCATCTGTCCGTGGATGGTAAGCGGTACTCATCTTTAGCTTGGTTCCTAAACTCTCCTGTAGACTCTTCCAGAACACACTAGTGAACATGGAATCTCTATCACTAACAATACTAGTAGGAATTACGTGAAGTATAACCACAGTCTTCATAAATAACTTAGCCAATACAGGTGCCATCCTATTTGACTTAACGAGAATGAAATGGGCACTCTTGGTCAATCTGTCCACTATGACCCATATACTTTTATTTCCTCTATTAGATCTCGGCAACCCATCTATGAAATCCATAGAAATAGAATCCCACTTCCATATAGGAATATCCAATGGCTGAAGCAACCCACTTGGCTTCTGATGCTCGGCTTTCACCTACCGACAGTTCAAACACTGTTTCACCCATAAGCCAACATCCCTCTTCATTCCTTCCCAGAAGAAACTTCTCTTCATACATCTTCGTTCCTCTTGGATGAATAGTGAACTTTGAACGATGGCATTCCTCTAAAACATCCTTTCTTACGTCTCCCATATTTGGAACACATAATATACCCATCTTTCTTGACCACCCACTTTGGTCAAAGCTGAAATCCTTCAAGTCATTGCTCTTTGGTCCATCCTTTAATTTCCTGATCCTTTCAGCTAACACTGGATCCTCTTCCTATTCAGAAGCAATCTTCTCAATCAATACCGGTCGGACTTCTAAACAAGATAATATAACAGATTCTCCACTAGACCCAGCCTCGGATCTCCACTGCACTCTGCAAGTCAACAACTATTCCAAGTCTTTCCATTCTTCTATCATAGCCAACGCTGCATTCTGATGCTTCCTACTAAGCGCATCTGCAACCTTGTTGCCTCTCCTTGATGTGTACTCTATTCCAAAATCATAAGCGGATAAAAACTCTAACCACCTCTGCTGTCTCATATTCAGCTCCCTCTGAGAGAACAGGTACTTCAATGACCTATGATCAGTATAAAGCTCGAACCTCTCTCCCAAAAGGTAATTCCTCCACACCTTCAAAGCAAATATAACTGCAGCTAACTCCAAGTTATGCATTGGATATCTAACCTCATGCGGTCTAAGCTGTCTAGAAGCGTAGGCAATCACTTTACCCCTCTGCATTAGTACAGCTCCTAACCCAGTACCACACGCATCTTTATAAACTACCAAGTCCCGATTCGCTTCCGGAACCACTAACACAGGTGCATGGGTCAACAAGTGTTTCAAGCTCAGGAATGCTTCCTCACACTTATCGGTCCACACAAACTTCACATCCTTTTGCGTTAGCTTGGTCATCGGTGCTGCTATCTGTGAAAAATTCTTTATAAACCTCCGATAAACCCAGCTTATCCAAGGAAACTTCTTATCTCAATTACCATTTCTGGTCTCTTCCAATTATTAACAGCTTCGATCTTATCTGGATCGACTAACAATCCTTTCTTCGAGACTACATGACCTAGATTTTCACTTCCTTCTTCTAAAAATGACACTAGGAAAACTTCACATTTAGTTGATACTCTCTCAAAGTCTCAAGGACCACTCTAAGATGAAATTCATGCTCTTTCTTGTCCTTAGAGTATATCAAAATATCATCTATGAAAAGCAACACGAACCTATCCAAGTGCTCTCGAAAAATCTGGTTCATCAAATCCACAAAGAATGCCGACGCATTAGTGAGTCCGAACGGCATAATTAACCATTCGTATGACCCATACCTTGTTCTAAACGCCCTCAAAGGTATACTATCTTCTGCTACTCTAAGCTCATTAAAACCTATTGCTAAGTCTAACTAAGAAAATACCTTGGCTGCACTTAGCTGATCGAACAAATTGTCAATCCTAGGCAATGGATATCGATTCTTTATCATCTTCTCATTCAACTTACGATAATCGATGCATAGCCTTAACGATCCATCCGACTTCTTAGGAAATACTGCGGCTGCTCCCCTAGGTGAACTACTCGGTCTAATAAAACTCTTGCCCTCCAAATCTATGAACTGAGCTTTCAACTCCCTCATTTCTGTTGGCGTCATCCTACTTGATGGTCTACTCACCGGTTCTGCTCCAAGCACCAATTCTATTCGAAACTCAATGGCTCATTTCGGTGGCAATCCTACTACCGGCTTGAAGATATCTATGAATTCTCTAACCATGAAAATGTGATTCAACTCATCCTCTAACTCCACAACACCCAACAAAGCATTCACCTCACAGCTAGGGTTTTCTACGGTATAGACTATCTGATTTGTACAGTCCAGGTGTCCAAGTGATATTTTCCTATCCTGGCAAAATATCCTAGCATCGTATTTACTTAACCAATCCATGCCCAATATAATTTCGAACCCTACAAAGTCAAATATATGCAAACTGCAAACAAAGGTGTAACCTAGCAAGTCAAACCCTAAGTGGTCACACTTCATCCCAAGTGTCGCATACCCTCCTATCAGATTTGCAACTCTTAAGGAAGTAACTAAATATGTAGGTTCTAGGTTAAGCTTATCCACCAAACATCGAGATATAAAAGAATGTGATGCACCAATATCAAACAAAATGCTAATAGACATATCTGATCCCAGTATCAAACAAAACACTAACAGATATATCATGGATCTAAAGCGTACCTCCCAAAACTGCCTTTCCTTTCTCCTGCACTGTCAGCTTCGAAGTAGCAGGCTCCAATGCAAACACTTGGCCTTTATCCCCTTTAGCTGTTTCTTTGCACTAGTTCTTGTTGTGCCTAACTTGATCACAGTTGAAACATCTAACTCTTTTCTTCTCAGCAGTCTTCTTTCCTTTGCATGTCCGGCACTCATGAGCATAATGGCCTTTCTTATCACACTTGTAACAGACCACTTCAGACTTTCCTTTCTTCACTCCTCCACCTTTCTAAGCACCTTTCTTATGAAAGAACTTTCTCTTCTAACCTTGCCCAACCTGGACCTCCTTCTCCTTCTTCTTCTCCAAACAAGTAAGCATCTCTTCATGTCTTAACGCCATTTCCACTACCAAATCACAGGGATCTCTGATATGCGGTAAGGTAGCCCTAGCCAACTCAGGCTTCAATCCCCTGATGAACTTCTCATTCCTCTTCATCACTGTATCAATAGTGTCATACCTATATCTAGCAAACTCTTCAAACCTGCTAGCATACTCCAAAACAGACATTTCTCCTTGTTCCAATTCAACAAACTTCCGGATCAAAATAGACTACGTCATCACCGACATGAACCTTTCCTGGAATCTTCTCCTAAACTCAGCCCATGTCATCTCCTCTTCATTTACTCCAGCCGTCACACTATTGCACTAAAATAAAGCTGCTCCTTGAAGTTGTCTCGAAGCAAGAATCCTCTTCTGCTCGTCATTGATCCCTAAGTCAGCAAATATCCTTTCATAGTGCAACAACCAGTTTTCTACTTCTATAGAATCTTCAGTCCGGCTAAATGGCTTCCCTCCAAGCCCGGCATAATCTCTGCTCAAATTGGCATAATGATTGACCACCAGAGCTTCCTGAACTCCTCCTCCAGCATTTCCTCCAACAAACCCAGCGGCAATTCAAGCTTACATCATGTTCACAAAAAAATGATACGTAACCCCATATCTACTTGTGAGACTCCAACACCAACATTCTCAGCTTGATCCTGACCTTGAGTCCTCCTCGTATTGGGTCGAGCATTTCCATTAGTGATGGTGTTATCCCTTCCTAGGTTAAATCTACCTCTTCTAGCATCCATATATGTATTCAAGCCTCGTGAGATACAGAAGAATAGACTAATAGAGATAGGAGAATAAAGATATAGCATATACTTTTATATAGCAAATACAAGTACGTTACTATAGCGTTATCCCAAACCCCGATCTTACTCTAATTCCTAAGGATTATGTTTTCAAAAATCAATTTTAGTTAAAGTATTTCATAAACCTATGCTCTGATACCAAGTTTTAACATCCCCTTTCTAGAGGCCCAAAGCTAAGCGCTACAGATGTTGCAGTCATCCGTAGTATTAACTTCCAGCGACTAAAAACGGCTATGTTAGTGGTATCCATAATACCAAAAGCACTTGAATATGAAACAAAATCATAGATTTCCAAAAACAACATTTTACTAATTACATTTCAAAACATGTGTTTCACATTCAAATTACATAATCCCATAATCGTTTTCCAAGTTTAGATAAAATATAATTAGTACATAAATATGCCAAGAGCGACATATGATGATGCCCCCTTGGTTGACCAGAGTACTACATAGACATAACTATTCTAAATACGACACAGCAGAAAATAAAACAAAACAGCAACTCTTATATAGCTACCGTTAGCCACCTGCTCATCTCTGGAAGCTTTATTCGTCAACCTACTAAAACTTGTAAAACCTCAACCCTCGGCCTACTCAAATTAATTTTGAGCACCCAAGAGTTTAAGGGGAAAACAAAAATTCGAGTCAGACATAAAGCCTAGTGTGAATAATACCATACATCTCGGATATACGATATTAAGTGAGACCACGCCGCTTAGCGGAACGAGTTTCCCCTCACTAACATCCTTTTAAAACATATCTTTTGCAAATCAAAATCCTACAACCAAAACTAGTTAAAACTGCAAAGCATTTTTTGTGAACTTACATATCAGGTAACAAATGGACTATCTGTCCGAACACTATAAATTTGTTTGGCTAACTACTAAACTTTGGCTGACTCGGGCCTACTAGACAATATAATAAAATAATCTAACATCTGTTAGACACACCTCTTCTGGACGGTCTGCCCTTAGCTATCTATTAAATACTTCTCCACTGGACGGTCTGTCCCTAACTTAACATCTCCCAAGGTCACCTGATCCTAATGGTTTGGCGGGCTCACTAACAACCTATCTGTATACAAACATATACTCCCTTCTGTGTGTAATCATAATTTTAGTCTTATCTGTGACAAAGCCCTACACAGTGGAATTATGGACTAAATTAGCTGGGTTTAATAGCTAATGTATAGGGTGGGATCCTATACCAGTCCCATATGGTATTCTAATATCTGAGTTATTTTTCTTTGTTATACCTTCCAAAAATTTTCCTTCAAAACCTTTACATCTGAAATTGATTTAAAACCTTTTAAACCAAACTTAAACAAGGAAATACTTATACTCTATGCTTTAATCAAAATATCCTTGCTATGTTATATATATACTTCACCCAAATCTTTGTTGATGAAAACCATTAAAAATTTGAATGTACCCCTTTCGATCCCATTGAAAGTACCACTTTCATAACCAAATAAACCCCTTTCCTTCATCTAGGCCGAGAGGCCAAAACCTTCCTTTCGAAACCATTTACATAAACCTTTCGAAACCATTGAAATACCTTTTCCTTGGAAAGCTAAAAACCTTGGACATCCTACCTTTAAAACCTTTAAACGTAGCTTTTCAAAACCATTGGAAAAACCTTTCCTTTAAACCTTTGAAACCTCTGGTTAAACCTTTCGAAACCATTAGGGAATCACCCCTTAGATATCGTCTTTAAAACCTTTCGAAAGCATTTGAGTTCAATTTTAAAACATGTGGAAACACCTTTTGAAACCTTTCAAAACCATCTTTTTCGAAATCTTTGGGTTAATCTTTAAAATACCTTTAAGGGTCACAACAACTGGGTCGAAAGCAACTCTTTCGCAGGCCAAAAACAAAGCAAAGAAGTGATGGTGTCGAAACCACCCTTCCAAAAGCATTGGAGAAGCAGCAGGGCTTTTATAAACCAAAGTATATCCTTTCAAAAGTATTGCTTCGAAAGGTAAGAAGAGGGAGCTAAGGCTTCGACCTAGTCGAAAGCCTATAATTAAAAACAAAGGTCCAACCCCTTTAAAACAATTCTTTCTAAACCATTGACCTAGTCGAAAGCCAACCAGGTAAAAAGAAGTTTGCTCAAAATAAAGGCGCAACCATTTCTTTAAAAACTTTTACTATGTCAAAAGAAAAGAAGGCGCAATTTTCATTTAAAGCAAAGTAGCGCTTCAACCCCTTCGGAACCCCAGGTTTCGACCTCATGCCTTCCGCATTATTTCCAATTCGCTGCGCACCAAGTCTTTGATGCCATGCGCATTAGTTTCATGAATGATGGAGGTGAAGGAACTAAGTCGAAGGCCATCTAAGTCGGAAGTAAGGTGTCGAAAGGGGCGAAACATGCATTTGGCATGAAAATCTGATTTACAACCTTTTTAAGTATTCTTTTTAACTAACCTGATTTGTTTATCAAAATCTCACTGGTTGTTATTTTTTCTTTTCTAAAGCAGTGCCATAATTTCAGAAATAATCAATTTAATTTATTTACAAAATACCCCTTCTCCTTTTATAAATATATAAAACATTTAAGTCCCACACCTAAATAATTTTATATAATTATCAAAACACTTTGGAAAATTCTACAAAAATTCCAAAAAATCCTTTTTAATATGTTTTCTAACATATATAAATTTCAGACCCAAATAATTAATTATTTAGCTAAATAATTTATAACCCAATAAATCATTTTCTACACTAGAAAATCTATATAAAATCCACAATAATTCAAAAAATTGTGAAAATTGAAAAACATATCCTAAATATCATTTCTGATCTATATCTAAATTTGTAGGGCATTTGGATTTCATTAAATAGGGTTTTCACATCAAAACATATCATAAAATCTATATGAATAAGCATAAATCATCAACAAGTATATATAAACATTTTGTCCTTCAAAATCATGGTTAAACTATGCAAGATAAATTAGATTTAACCTTGAAACCGAAACATCCAGAAAAGTGAGATGTAGTCATTATTCACCTTAGCTTTGTGATTTAGGATATGAGATTTGATCTTGATTAATTGATTTGATTCTTCCCCTTGAATCCTAGCTTTATCTTCTTCCTCTTGCTTGCTAATGGTGGCCGGCCTTAGATATGTTTTTGCTTGAAAAGTTATAAAATAAACGTGTGTTTTAATTTCCTAAGCGTTTAGGGTATAAGTTTACTCATTTTCCTATTTCGCCCTTCCTTATTTCCTAACACATTAATTCTTGGTTCATTGTTTACTCATTAACATGGCACGACTACCCCTTAATTAAATCACAAATCTCAATCCATTAATCACCCTACATTATTTTATTTTATTTAGCTAATTAAATATCCTAAATAATGTTACTAAAAATATATGGTGTTACAATAGGTTTCATTTTAATCCCATTACATTTTTAATTTTGCATGTATATTGGCTATACAACAGGTAGGATTTTCTTCACTTTTGTATTGATTGTTAAATTTTATGTGCATATGTAAACTTACATACTATTCAAATATTTATCAATAACTATTAATAAGTATTACAGGGTTATGTCATACTCCTCAGTTGGTCCACCTTTAACTTACACCTGTTATGAGTTGAGTAGGTAATAATTAATTTTCATACATACATACATACATATATATGAAAACTATATAACAGTAGCTATTATCATTGTGTGAATAAACTGTTAACAATTTAATCTTTACTACATAACTAATTGTGCATTTAGAATAAAATTATTAGTTCTCTAAAAGCATTTACAGCCATGCACAAATGATGTTATAATATTTAGCAATATGTACATGTTATACCATACCTATTACCTATCTATTACTAAATTAGATAATGTCTTTATTCTTTGCTCATCATACCTATGTATTAGTATGCTAGTGCTTTTTTGAAAAGACGACGAAGTTGGTTCAGAGCTGTAACTACAAGTGGTCTCAAGGAACTCCTTTTTTATCATTGTAAACTAGAAACAAAAAGGTGTCTAGAAAATAGTTACAACTTACATCATGTGACTTTTTACCAATCAAATAATGTGAGAATTTTCCTTGGCAGTGCAATATACAGTTGGTCCGGAACCATTTTCTCATCTTATGTTTGTAATTCAATACTTATTTACATACAATTCCAAATATATAATCATTATCTTGAAACATAGAAAATATTTGAAGATGTCCAAGACATGCCTAAGTAGTGGTGGGTGGGTGTGTGTGTATCATTTACTTATATATTGGTTTTTTACATTTATGAATTGAACACCCATGCATGTGATATAAAAATCTATGGTTCCTTGAACAGTCAATATTATTAAGCTATTAGACGAGTATAAATATATCAATGTTAATAGCAACATACCTAATGCAATCATTTTCCAAAATAGTAAAACAAAGCACAATATTGCAAGAGTATGACAATCAAATATAAATTAACCTCAGAAACATCGGGATGAAATAAAAACCGGACAAAATTGTCCATATAACTTTAGCCAAAGTGGACCTATAAGTTTAATGATGATACGCTAACAAGTTATGAATAATATAAATTTGTAAATTTGTAATTTTTGCAAGTATAGTATTTTTTGCATGTAATTTTTGCATTTATAATATTTAATTCACTAATTTTAAGCAATTTTAAATATTTGGTAGGAATAGTTGAGTGAGAAATCGTATTCAATTATATCAAACGAGTCAAGGACTAACTAAAATAGTATGGCACCACCACAATCAAATGAACTTAAGCACATTGTAAAGAAAAAAGTGAATATACTTCTCCCATGAAGAAATATGATAGCATACAAAATTGTAATCTTTAAAACTATAATTTTTGGATAATGCAAAATGAAATACGAACTAAACCTAATATTTGGAACTATAGTTAGTGAGTTGAGCAGATCAATAAGTAAATTCAAGCATATAAAATTGTAGTTGATTGCGCTACGAAATAGAAGCTTTCAATTAGGTTTTTTCATTTTTTCATCATTAAGAAATTGTTAGAATATGTTTTATTTTGATTATTTGACCATGTTGTCATACAACCACATCAACCTGATAGAAAATATCGCTGCGAGCCCTTTTTGTGATAACTACACAACAATATCAAAAGTCTCAACATCCTTACGTGGTTCTTAGTACATTATTCTTGCTTGAAAAAATAAGTATAATTGTTCTACAGAAAAATAATATTCATGTATGATATGTGAACATTTTATTCCCCTTCAGGACTTGGATATTATGCTTGCCTAGGAGAAACCGAAAGCAACACCTTTAGCTAGTAAGTGAATCTTTCCATTATTATTAGCGGTCATTGCAGAGGACATGCAAAGTTTTCTCTAAAAATTTATTTCCTCTACAATTTAGTAAATCTTTGGAAACTACATGCTCTCATTAGTACAATACCTTAACCATATAAACTATCATAAAAACAATGTTGTTCCTGAAATTCTCAATCCAAATAAATATATACCAAACAATATGAACAGTTTCTCATATTTTTACTGTGTTTATTGCACTATTTGTTTTGAATTCAGCTGATAGGATGTTATGGCCCTCTTCCTAACCGTCAACCTGGAAGGGCTTTCGTTATGCTAGTGGAGGCTTGGAGCTATTAATTACTTCAATGTCATGCTATATTCTATTTCTTGAAAACTTTGTTTTTGTATGTGTTGGGTTACATTGTTCTCAATAATATTCTGTTTTAGAAGTTTGTTTTATATACCAGATTATGTTTTTGATTTGTTTGCCACCTTTTGATGTTGCTTTGAATAATTTTTTGGTTAGAAAATATTGGACATTTTAGTTTTGTAAAATTAATGTATTGATTTGCACTACTTAGCACCAAGAGTTTGCTTTTTACAAAATATTGATATATTAATTAATTACTTTCTTTGCCCTGTGTTATTATTCTCTAAAATAACTTTGTCTTTAGTAGTGTCTCGATAAACGATTGATTTGTGAGTGTGTGTGTGTATAAGAGCTAGGATTAGCAGCCCCCTTATTTAGCACCATCATCTAGCCTCTGATTTCAGTTGGCCGTTTATATTCAAATATTGGGATTTTATCTCGCCTTTATAATGCGTTAAATATTTAAGTATAAACGTGTGGCTGAAATCAAAAGATCAGGTGATGGCGCTAAATAAAAGAGGTTGTGGATCCTGACTCTATATAAAAATATACAACATTACGTATACTTCAAATTCCGGTAATAAGATCCATGAAAGCGCACAATTGACGAGTTTTAACACCAGTTACTCTTGCCCACGTGCATCGCATGTGCCAAAGTACTCGTGTGCGTGCGTGTGTGTGTATTTACATAATATAAAAAAATTATTTTTTATAAAAAATGGTGACCCCTTCCTTTGTATCTTTCTCATCATTCTCCCTAAGATTATTCAATCTCGACCTTCATCAGGCTTCCTCTTGTTTTCCCCCAACAAGATAATTTTCCTCTAATCCTAGACCACCTCTCCGTTTTTATGCACATGTGGAAAAAGAATCATGTACGATTCCTCAATATACGTTCTAGAAACCTGTTTTTAAGAATTGGATTCACAACAAAAAGGGAAAACGTGTTTGTTATAATGCGGTTATCTCACACCTTGCTAGAGAATTTCGACATCTAGTAAGATGCTTTAGATGTGGTTCGATCATAAGAGAAATCGATGTATGAGATTTGATTTGATTTCAGTTTCATACATTTCAACACAAATTGAAAACAATGTTCTAACCCAAATTGAAAACATTTACTGTGTTTTAGATGTTGATAGTTTCAATGGCGAAAATTCTTCAGACGAATTATTGGGTAGGATTGTAGTCAATGAGAAAAGTTTTTATACTTTATCATGTTATGACCCACTTCTATGTTAAATTTAGGCGATTCAAATATTTGCCAAAGAAGAAAAGAATTTAGCTAATTGATCTTATCAATCAATTAGGTTATGGGTGGAAAGAAAAAGAGGAAAGTTATGTGTGATTGCTTATGAAGAAAGGAAACTAATTAATTAGCGAATGAATTAATTAGTCGAAAGATTTGATATATGGAGATAGAAAAGTTTATATATGGAGATTCAATCAATTGAACTAATTATGAAAGCCAAGATCATCATTATCCATTTGCGTAGAAATCAAATCATGGATATTTGGAAAGGTTTCAAGACAATTGGGCAATTAATTTTCTTAATCTCTAAGTAATCCTTCATTCTCAAGCCTATTTAAATGAAGGAAGTTCACCTTCATATGAGTGTGGGAAAGAGCATCCACGATTATCATCTTCTTCAATAAACCCTAATTTCAAATCAAATTAGGGGTTTTGGGCGCAAACAAGTCTTTGGAGAAATTGATTATTCAATTTGTAATTATAGGTTAGTGTCTCCACTTTACAACCGATAATTTTGTAATCTCTCTCGCTTTTGTACTCTCTTTCTTCAATAAAATAAAGAATAGTTATTAGGTCCGTGGACGTAGGCAATCTAGCCGAACCACGTTAAATCTTTGTGTTCTCTACTCTTCTGGTTTTCTTTGCTTGGTGATTATTTTTCATTTAATTAGTGGTTGATAATTAGTCAACAAGCTAGACTCTTCTTTTGATTGCTTCTACGCCTTAGTATTCTGCTGCAATTTTAGAGTTAGTGCAAATTAATTAAAATTTTGCACAACATATTAGTATCGAAGCCAGTCATCTTGTTCTAGATTAGTTATCAATGGCAAATTCTTTTATTAGTGGTATGAAAAATTATGGCATCACCAAATTTATTAGAAAAGGAGTTTTTAGGACATGGAAGGTGAAAACTAATGATGCCGTTCTTCAGTAACAACTTCATTCATTTAGAGGAAAAAGATAAAAACCCAAGCATCTTGGAGGTAGAAGAGATATGCATAAGTCCCACTTCAAGGGTCCTAAAAGGAGTGCTTTCTATTATTGTAAGAAGAATGAACATTTCATACGAGATTGTCCAGCTCTTAGAAAGAAAAGAGAGAAGAAGGAGAAAGCTTCAGTTACGGCGACAGTTAGATCGGATGCGGATAGAAGCGATAGTGGTACATTATTATTTTCAGCCAGTATTTCACCTTTAGAGAGCACAAGTTGGGTGATTGATTTTGGAGCCTCTTGTCATATGACGCCAGATAAGAGCTGTTTTTTAGTTAAAAGATGAGTGATGGAGGAGTAGTTCATATGGGGAAAGTCACATCTTGTCATGTTGTGAGCATCGGAAGTGTGAGGTTTAAGATGCATGATGGTGTTATTAGGACTATCACAGATGTTAGACATGTTCCAATGCTACGTAGAAGTGTGTTGTCAGTTGGAGTTTTGAGTAGACTTGGTATGAGGATAATAATAGGTGGAGATAATTTAAAAGTTACGAAGGGTTCCTTGGTAGTGATGAAAGGGGTGCGAGTTGATGATATATATGTGTGCTTCATGGAGAGACATTCTTAGGAGAGTCGGTATTTCTACTGATTCTAGTGTTCTAGATTCTACTCAGTTATGGCATCTTCATTTAGGTCATGTTTATGAGGAGAGTCTTGAAGTATTAAAGAAGCGGGGGTTGATTGATAGTGTTTGTCAGTCGAAAACCTAGCTCTTATGGAGATTGTTCTTTTGGAAAGAAGAAGCATGTCACATTTGATGTTGGGAGACCTAGAGCTACAGAGTTTCTAGAGTATGTTCATTCTTATGTGCGAGGACTCACCCCAATTGCATCTTTTGGTGGAGCCAATTACTTTGTGGATGATTTCTCACATAAGTTATGGGTCTATTTCTCATGTAAGTTTTGGGTCTTATATGGAGATAGTAAAGTTTATATATGGAGATTCAATCAATTGAGCTAAATTATGGAAATCAAGATCATCACTATCAATTTGCGTAGAAATCAAATCATGGATATTTAAAAAGTTTTCAAGACAATTGGGCAATTAATTTTTTTAATCTTCAAGTGATCCTTCATTCTCAAGCCTATTTAAATGAAGGAAGTTCATCTTCATATGAGTGTGAGAAAGAGCATCCACGATTATCCTCTTCTTCAATAAACCTAATTTCTGTAATGAAATCAATTAGAGGTTTTGAGCGCAAACAAGTCTTTGGAGAAATTGATTATTCAATTTGTAATTATAGGTTAGTCTCTCCACTTTACTACCTATAATTTTGTAATCTCTCTCTCTTGTACTCTCTTTCTTCTGTAAAATAAAGAATATATGTTGGGTCTATGGACGTAGATAATCTAGCCGAATCACGTTAAATCTTTGTGTTCTCTACTCTTCTGTTTTCTTTGTTTGGTGATTATTTTACATTGAATTGGTGGTTGATAATTAATTAATAAGCTAGATCCTTCTTTTGGTTACTTCTGTGCCTTAGTATTCCATTGCAATTTGGAGTTAGTGCAAACTAATTCAAATTTTGCATAACATATTAGTATCGGAGCCAGCCATCTTGTTCTAGATTAGTTATCAATGGCAAATTCTTTTATGAGTGGTACAAAAAATTATGGCATCACCAAATTAAAATTATGGCATCACCAAATTTATTAGAAAAGGAGTTTTTGGGACATGGAAGATGAAAACTAATGATGGTGTTCTTCAGAAACAATTTCATTCATTTAGAGGAAGAGATAAAAGCCAAAAGCACATAGGAGGTAGAAGAGACATGCATAGGTCCTACTTCAAGAGTCCTAAAAGGAGTGCTTGCTATTATTGTATGAAGAAGGGGCATTTCTTACGAGATTGTCCAGCCCTTAAAAAGAAGAGAGAGAAGAAGGAGAAAGCTTCAGTTACGGCAACCGTTAGATTGGATGCAGATAGAAGTGATAGTGATACATTATTATTTTTAGCCAGTATTTTACCTTTAGAGAGCACAAGTTGGGTGATTGATTTTGGAGCCTCTTGTCATATGACGCCAGATAGGTGTTGTTTTGTCAGTTACAAGAAGAGTGATGGCGGAGTAGTTCATATGGGGAATGTCACATATTGTATTGTTGAGGGCATTGGAAGTGTGAGGTTTAAGATGCATGATGGTGTTATTAGGACTATCACGGATGTTAGACATGTTCCAATGCTGCGTAGAAGTGTATGGTCAGTTGGAGCTTTGAGTAGACCTGGTATGAGGATAATAATAGATGGAGAGAATTTAAGAGTGGCGAAGGTTTCCTTGGTAGTGATGAAAGGGGTGCGAGTTGATGATGTATATGTGTGCTTCATGGAGAGACAGTCTTAGGAGAGTCATTATTTCTACTGATTCTAGTGTTCTAGATTCTACTCGGTTATGCATCTTCATTTAGGTCATGTTGATGAGGAGAGTCTTGAAGTATTAAATAAGCGTGGGTTGATTGATAGTGTTTGTCAGTCGAAACCTAGCTCTTATGGAGATTGTTCTTTTGGAAAGAAGAAGCATGCCACATTTGATGTTAGGTGACCTAGAGCTACAGAGTTTCTAGAGTATGTTCATTCCTATGTGCAGGACTCACCACAATATCATCTTTTGGTGGAGCCAATTACTTCGTCTTATTTGTGGACGACTTCTCACATAAGTTCTGCGTATATTTCTTAAAATCCAAAGACGAAATATTTGCCCAGTTTTGTAAGTGGAAGACCTTGGTAGAGAAGCAGTCGAGGAAGTGTTTGAAGGTTCTCAAAGTTGGAAATAGTAGTGAATTTATGTCACAATAATTCACTAACTATTGTGCGTCCGAGCATGTAGTTAGAGATTTTTCTATTTCTGTTGAGTCACGTTGTTATAGAAGCAGCGAGCATGTGTCGGATAGTATGGGAGAGAGCTATGAGCTTGAGAATGACTGCTGTTCTAGAAGAGAGATTTTGGGCAGAAGCGATATCTATGGTAGTATTTATTATCAACCATACACCTTCTATTGCCACATCCCAAAAGAGATATGAAAAAGAGAGCCTGTTGATTATTTATTCCTTAAGGTGTTTGGTTGTTCATCTTATTTAGAAGATGAGAGACATGATACGTTGAAGCCTAGGGAAAGTAAGCATATTTTGTTAGGCTATAGAGAAGGAATGAAGAGGTATAGGTTGTGGTGTAAAACAACTAGGAGTATTGTTACTAGCAGACATGCGATATTTAATGAGAGGTCTTTGTTGAAGGTGCAGCCTCTATTAAGTGATGAAATTAGGAGGACAGAAAATTGCCAAACACATTTGGAGTCATCAGACTGTTTTAATATTCAGAGAGATATTGGTATTTCAGATGATACCATGGTTGATGAGAAAATTATAAAGGTTCAGACTCTAGGTGGAGCTCAGTTGCAAGAAAGGCCTTTTGATTCAATTGGCCCTATTTGTAAGCATATTTGTAGCGACATTCTTCATCTTATGCTTGTAATATTGCTGATCTTGTTGGTGAGTCTGTTAGTGTTGACTTAGGAAAGTCTAGCAAAATTCTTGTGGAGGAGATTGGAGTAGATAATGTTGAGTATGTCCTCACTCAATTGGAATGGAGAAGGTGAAGCACGCTGTTAAATCTCCATTGCTCTCTCAAAGCTTAGTATCTACATGTTCTTCTCCAACATCGGATGTGTCGAAGAATTTTGGTATTTTCTCATATGCATTTTATTTGTTGATGTGCATACTATCTTTGTTATGCTTGGGAAAGATTTTGAAGTCCTGTTTGGGCAACAATGCCCCCAACTTGTTCATCTTGAGTTTGACGCCATATGGCGCAGTCCTAACAATTTGTTAAGATGTGGAGACGAAGAGAGATTATTATATTTTGAATCAAAGTGGAGTGTTAAATTTAGGTGATTCAAATATTTTCTAAAGAAAAATAGAATTTAGCTAATTGATCTTATCAATCAATTAGGTTATAGATGGAAAGATAAAGAGGAAAGTTATGTGTGATTGCTTTTGAAGAAAGGAAACTAATTAATTAGCTAATCAATTAATTATTCAAAAGAATTGTTATATGGAGATAGTAAAGTTTATATATGGAGATTCAATCAATTGAGCTAAATTATGGAAATCAAGATCATCATTATCCATTTGCATAGAAATCAAATGTTTCAAGACAATTGGGCAATTAATTTTCCTAATTTCCAAGTAATCCTTCATTCTCAAGCCTATTTAAATGAAGGAAGTTCATCTCCATATGAGTGTGAGAGAGAGCATCCAAGATTATCCTCTTCTTTAATAAACCCTAATTACTGTAATCAAAGCAAATTAGGGGTTTTGAGGGCAAACAAGTCTTTGGAGAAATTGATTATTCAATTTGTATTTATAGGTTAGTCTCTCCACTTTACTACCTATAATTTTGTAATCTCTCTCTTGTACTCTCTTTCTTCTGTAAAATAAAGAATAGTTGTTGGGTTCGTGAATGTAGGCAATCTAGCCCAACCACGTTAAATCATTGTGTTTTCTATTCCTCTTTGTTTCTTTATTTGGTGATTATTTTTCTTTGAATTGGTGGTTCATAATTAATCGACAAACTAGATCCTTCTTTTGGTTGCTTCTGCGCCTTAGTATTTCACTGCAAATTTGGAGTTAGTGCAAATTAATTAAAATTTTGCACAATAGATATTCGCTCCTGTTGTAATGAAATGTCGGACTATGATTCAGTTTTAAGATGAAGATATTATTAGAAATTCAGATAAGGACAATAAATTGCGGTGGCATAGTCAAGAATTGGATTTTGGAACTGGCAAAAATGACTATTTTTAATGCATCAATAATAGATGGCATATAAATGAAGATTTTAGAAATTCAAGATTTAAGATTCCTATATCGAATAGATTTGGTAGCTTATAGTTTATTAATGATCTAGTTATGGTTTCAGAGGATTGCCAAGATAATGGTGCTGATTATACTATTTTGGAACAAATAAGGTAGATGATTTGGTGAAAAAGAGGGACAGTAATGATGAAGGTAATGTTAATGTCAGTGGGGAAATGAATGTAGTGCAGAGTGATATGTAAAATGTACTCAGAGTGGCAAAAGTGTTACATGCAGATTCATTGTAGTGTAACAAATATTCTGAAATGATGCAAAATCAGGGAATGGTGTGACGAAATCTGTACAGGTTAATTTGTTTGCACCTTCAATTGAAAAAACTAATGGGTTAAAACCGGTAATGATGAAAGGTGATATAAGGATAGTGACAAAATTGTAGATAGTGGCTATGTACATAGGGATACGAAAGATGTGCAAATACAACATGTATTGTGTAACTTGATATGTGGAAAATCGCTTATGGGTGATGCTACTGATGTTTGTGTGAAAATCTTGGATAATGTGGTGTTACTGATGATGGAAATGTTGCAGTCTCAAGTAGGTTACTCAATGACATAGTTGAATCAACAGATGAAAGTGATAGTGGATTCATGCATAGTGATATAAATATTGTGCACGTACAAAATGTAGTGGGTAGCTTGAATTCTGTAAAATTTCATATTGAGGAAAATGCCGACAAATTCGTCTTGAATGCTGATGATAAAATGTTGATGGGTGCGCACCCACTGTGTATTAAGATGGAACAAGCTAATATAAAAAATGCATACTTTTCACATGTTGAGGAGCAAAGAAACATGGAAGATTGTTCAAATGCTCTAATTCAGGTGCAGGGTATAGTGGACCTACCTTGTTTTGGGATGGAGAAACCGATTTTTAAAGATGGAGATATTAAAAAATATCAAATACAAAGTAATATAGCTTATTCAGATGTTGGGGTTGAGTAAGCAAATGCAGAGCATGTTAAAAAGATGCACATGGCTCATATAGGACACAGGGATAATGAGCATGTAAAGGATTGTGATTTACACTCTAGGTTGTTTTCAGTTAGATCGATGAGGAGGAGTGCTCGTCTTCATAAAGCGGGCACTAGAGTTACCGATGACTCTAGCTCAGGTATGGATTTACTTTTGGGTAGTACATATAGTCCTTGTGCTATTAGTAGCATATCCATTAGTAATATGATGCATTTAGCTAGGAGTTCTGGCTTTATTTTTGATGATATCCAGAAAGATAATGAGTATATTATGAGTAAGGAATTAGAGCAGGCCACACTACAAGAAAAATTGCTTTTAACAGCAATGGGGAACAGCGTTTAAAAGTTGATTGCTGTTGTTGAACCTTTTATAGGTAGGAAAAACTAAAAACAACACAGTAAAACGCTGAGATTTTTATTCAGCAATTTGTGAAATGTCGTTCCCTCTAAAAATTTCATTACCGCGTAAATTAATTTCCCTCTTCTAGCCAAAATAAGAAACCTAAATCACCTACGCCTCCAAATCTTAATTGCTTCCCTCTTCTAGCCAAAAATAACTCACACAATCCACGTTTACTTCTCAATTCAGGATCAAAGTCAAACCAGGCGATGGTACTAAAATCACAATCACACAATCCACGTTCGCGTCTCAATTCAATGAAATCGCACCTAAGAACCTCACTGCTGAAAATTGCAACTGCGAGAATCGGTCTTTGGAACTTGATGAGGTTGCGGTTGGCTGGGCGGTGCTCGAAGAGGTGGAAATAAAGATTGGTTTTGTTGGCGAAGTTGATCAAGTTGAATAAGTTGAATTGGTGGAGATTGCTGAAGGTTGGTGGGTTCGAATAAGGGGATTTCGATGAGGCAATTTGTGAAGTTGATGATGATAGTTTGGGGTCTGTTAGGTGGCAAGTTGCGGTGGGTGATTGGAGGAGTTCGCTCGATATTCGTAGGAAATTGATGAATCTGGGATAGTGGTACGTAGGCGAGCAAGCAGTGGTAAGTGGTGCTAAGGGAGAGATGATGGAATCGCTTTAGTTGGTTTGTCATTGGTTAACGGGACTACTGCTGTTGACGGGGTCACAGATAATTGCAGTGGTAATGGTGGAGGATTTGCTTAATGGTTGAGTTTGGTATCAGAAGTGAAGATGTTGTGTTGAATGATGGTGGTGGTGTTGCTCTGGTATACAGCTGTGTGATTGAAGTGGTTGTGAACTTTTGATTATTGGCAGTAAATGTAGGAGATAGATTTTGGGGGGAAGGTGATGCAGAAGTTATTGAGGTAGACTTGCAGTTCCAAGTTTTGCAAAGGGGAGTGTTGATTGGCAGAAGCTAGGTGGTGCTGATGGTGGAAATGGAATTTAAACCCCACCAGTTGCACTTATGATTTTAAAAAATGCTTTGTCAATTTTTTCTGCACGTACAACAGGTAACCACTGATTTAGAGATTGCTAGGATATGCTTCTGTATTCTTAAACTGTACATTTAAATTTACATTCTCCGCTCTACTAAATATTTGAATAGGCTGTCTATTTATTATGTAGTATCTTGGTCCAGGTTTTATTTTTCTAGATTAATTTCACATTTATCCTATTATTGTCACTCATTCCATTTTTATTTCTTTTTGGATTGCAGCACGATGTAGTGTTCCAACTAGGGAGGCCAAAGGTGTTTTAGTTCAACAAGCTTTTCAAGTTGCCATTTCTTTTCTCTTGTTCACGGTATGTTTTCGCCTTTGACATTGCATATCATTTACTTTTTGGGAAGTATTTGGATAAATCACATATTAATTTAGCAGACAGGATGTAGATTCTGGATCTCTTTGAAATCTGATTCATGAAATATTTCCAATTGTCTACTTTACATAACCTTTCTTGTTTTTACTTTTGATTAATTGATGTTATACAGTTCGAAAAAAACAATATCTGTATTGTTTCTTGATTCAACAATTTAAAAAGTTACAGTAAAATTTTCTCTATTTGAAATTTAATTTGAAGTAGTCATAGATCTACATACTTAGTGAATTGAACATCATAAAGTAAAAGTTCACTTTATTTCAGCATTTGCTGAAGTAGTTCAAATACAACCTCCAATTGTTTACATAATGACGACGTGAATAATCATCTTAAGTTTATACTAAGTCACATGGAGATGTCCAAATGTTGCTTAAAGGCTACGCAAGTAGCTCAATCATGTTAACTAATATTTATTTTACCTTAATTCTAATTCTACATGTAAAACCTTTCAAAATACCATGTAGATCCATGCATTTCATATAGTAAAAACCCAGTCGTTCCTAATTAGTTTTTGCGCTGAAGCACTTTCTCTGATGTCTTCATTCTTTTATTTATTTTATACAGATTTTTGAAAGCAAGAAAATTTGATATTGAGAAAGCAATAATCATGTGGGCCGAAATGCTCAGGTGGAGGAACGAATTTGGTGCTGACACTATTCTAGAGGTAATTATAGCTTATTTGCCTTTTTTACTTGCCAAGTTTGATTGAGAAGCACCAGTTTTTTCAAGCTTAGGAGATTCTGCTAACAGAGGGTTTTATACATACATGCATGCATGAATTTATTACTCTTAGACTTTTTCTTTAAAAAATGCTTTACGAACTCATGTTTAATTCTTACACACGTTAGTAATTTTGGCACCTTTATGTTTTTATTTTATATGCAAATTGATGTGGAGCATAACTGATTCAAGTATTTTTGACGTATGTATACTTAGGGCTGTTACAGTTGATATATTCAACTTTCAAATCATGGTAACAATATGCATGATAACCATTACAAAACTAAAATGGTAATCATTTCAAAGCTCAAAATGGCAACCTTTTAGCTTTTACTGATGATGGTTATACTTTTCAAATTGATGGTTGGTCACATTGTTTGTAACTGTTATCAAAATTTGATATTAGCAGTCAATTCATATAGTAAGTAGTTAATATCTCAAAAGTTCCTTATAACTTTTTTTATCTAGTTTTAAGGCTAGTGGTCATCCCTAATTAGTTAGAATATCAACTGAAGGAAATATTCATCATTAAGGCTTGTTTGCTGAAGTATAATCGAAACAAAATATGCTTTTTCTACCACTGTGACAAAGGTTTGAAAAAGTGAACTGAAATGATCGTAAATCGAGCAAATTAACCTTTTTAGTAAATCATACCGTGAACTTGTTGCACCTATTCCTATGAGTATCAACAATGCAACTTCTATTGGAAACCAACTACAGTTCATTGCACATCGTCATCTAATTTGAATGAGCATGTTGGTATAACTAAACTGAACCTCTTTTAGAAAGGGAATGAGTCATCTACTTCAGCACCTATGGACATTGTTCCAAATTCAAACAGGCGTTCTGCATTCCATAGAAAAAGTAATTCAACTGTGTGTGTATATGTAAAATTTCATTCACATCTAATTCCTTTCTGTCCTAGAAACTGTCTCCAAAGATGCCATTTCAGCTTGCCTTGGATGTTATCGTGAAAATGTTGAGAGCTTGTGCTCACCATCATCGCCAAGGACAGGTAACAAGTTATGTATGTTATTTTTGAGATCATTTTATGCTTTTTTTCTTCTATTAATCGTTGAATCCTGTAGCCAAATATAGTGGCACTTTATATTTAATATTATGGCCTGATAATTGAAACACAACTTTGCATGCACTAAACATTACTCAATTACTATTTCTCTCATATTTTTATTATTTGTTTGCTTATTAAACTACAAATATACATGTATATATAACCGGTCCATTTTAATAATATATACATCAAATTACAGCTAACATAATAAAATATAAAAAATAAAACCACTACCTAATATTATAAAATTTAACCGAGTTAATTTTGTTTTATGAAAATTAAATTATATTATAAAAATTAAACGAGTCTAAAATAATAATATTAATTAACCAAGTTTATAAAAATCAACTAAGTTTTATAAAAATTCAATAAGTTTATAAAAATTAACCAAGCAGTATAAAAATATAACTAAATCTTCTATAATAATAATAATGTAGTTAACTAAGATTTATAAATCTAATAAGTTTATAAAAATTAACTAAGTATTAAAAAAAAGTAAATAATAATTATAAGTTAACTAAGTTATATAAATATTAAATAAGTTTATAAAAACTAACTAAGTATTATAAAAAATTTCAACTCGGATTTAGTGAATTTAATGAACTTGTGAATTCGTGATTAATATATTGGTCAAAATTTCATAGATTAATTATGATAAAATTCAACAGCATGGTTTATGTCATAATTTCTCTTGTCTACCGATATCATCTTCCTCAAATTTTGAATAAACATTTTCTATGTTTGGAGCTCTTCAAAAACATTATTTTAGTGAAAACTAGATAATGAATATGGCTTGGTTTTTATTTTTTTAGCATGGCTAACAAACAAAATGACACTTGAGCTTTCTTTAGGTATGCTTTGCAACAGTTTCACCTTTCAAATTTTATGGCATATTTTAGTCAGGATTCGGTCCGATATTCTGTGAATATGTTATAAGAATACCATTAAAGTATCAATTAACCTAAGTTTTGCATTTATTGCAGCTTGTATGTTATTTCATTGAAATATCTGATTGTAGAGAAGAAGTTAGCGAAGGGGCACAATGTTTTTTTATTTTAACCATATTAATATGTAAGTTCTGCAAAGTGATTGTCAAACAACTAGAATTAGAACTAAGTTAACTGAGTTTTATAAAAATTAACAAGTTTAATTTATAAAAATATAAAATATAACTTAATCCTCAATAATAATAATAATAATAAACTAAGATTTATAAGAATAACAATAAGTTGACTATGATTTACTTCTTGACCCGATCACCACTTATAAGAATATCAATATCACTTAGTAGACAGTTCTTTTTCAAATGACTACCGGAGAAATATGAAGGCTGTCAACGACACTGATATACAATCCTATGCAATAGAGTGAATTTCATTTTATATAGGACATGTTGAAAATTTTAGTTCCAATATTCTTACTTTGTTTTAATTGTGCTTCAATGGTTCGAATGTGCTGACTCCTTGTTCCCTACTGCGTCAAGATTCCAAGTCTCTAGGTCGTAGGAGGTATGTTTCTGAACTATTATTTCAACATTTCATTTTATCAGAATCGTGCTCTGCAAAACATTTTTGAATTTGCAACCCAATGCAAGAATAAAAGAGCAGGCTATAAAGAGTATTTTTTAGAATAAAATTGAAAAGGACATAGATTCTGAATTCAATCAGGTTGGTGACTGACTGATTAATTTACATTTTAGGCTTTTGACTGCAAATGTACCACTTGGTATTCAAATGCTGCTTCTCCATTATATCACTTTCACCACTCTGCACCACTGCCTCACATCCTACTTGCATAAGCTTGATAGATATGCTTTTGCTTTACTCTACCTTCACTGTGATTGATGCATTATTCTTGCATCACAAGCCAAATTTCTACTCAGATTTTGGTAACGTTGACATACAACATCAATGTAATTCATTGTTATGTTTTTGACGAATTTTCTAAATATGCTATTCCAGCTAAAAATATTATAGGGAATAGAATTGGCAACTAGGTTGCACTATTCAATGTGAAAACTGAATTAGAGGGTGTGATGATATCCCTGACATTAGAATGTCTGATTTTGATGAAATACCAAGTGATCATACTGTGAATTTGGTGAGATGGTGTGATGTTATCCTTGACATTCTTCATTTGCAACTTAGAAACTATCTATATTCATTTCAGTTTTTGCTTGATTACAATAGTTGAGGGCTTCCATACATAGATATCAAGCTGGAAAGGCTAGATATGCTCGTTTTAGGCAGACCAACGACTTGTTGGTTGATTCAGGTTGGCACTATAGCTTTAGGCAGACCAACGACTTAGGCAGACCATACATAGATAACATGGTATAATAGCCAACCTCAATAGCTTAACAGCTTTTCAAACTTGTTTGCATTTGTAATCTAATCAATCAGAGAAGTCTCATAATTTGGATCATAAAATATAACAAGTTAATTAAGTTATACAAAAAAAAATTAAATTATAAGAAACAATTAAGTTTTATAACAATTTAACTAAGTTAACCAAGTTTAATAATTAAATAATTTTCTAAAAGGTAACTAAGTTTTATAAAACATAAATAATTTATAAAAAGTAACTATGTTTTATAAAAAATTAACTAAGTTAAAGTTTCATAAAAATTAAATAAATTTCTATATACTATCAAAATTTTATAAAAATTAAATAAATTTATAATAACTAATTAATTTTAACAATATTTTTAACTAAGTTATATTTTTATAAAAATTAACTAAATTTATGAAAATTAATCTATTCTATAAAACTTTTATATAAAAATTAACTAATTTTACAAAAATTGACTTACTTTTACAAAATGCAAAGCAAGTTTTGTAAATTATACATTTATAAAATTAAACATATTTAAAAAAATTAACTATGTTTACAAATTATTTATATATTTATACATTGCATTTGAGCAAGCTGCTATCACAAACAATTTATGTATCTACATTGAATTCAATTAAATTCAAAAAATTAAACATAAAGGTATGCAATAATAATCCATTTTTAAACTTATTTCTAGCTATGGTCAAAAAAAATTATGCACACGTCTATTGGATGTGCATGCATACTGGTATTAAATATAGATAAAATTGACAGCTCGATCTCTCTGCCATTACCACTAAACAATATTTCATCCTCAACCTTTAGAAAATAAGGAAGGTTCATGTGATCCAATACCACCTCTAGAATTCATTTGTTAATATCCCCTCGTTGGCTTTAACCAACATTTTGCTTTTGTTAGAAAATTTAAAGCCCTTAGCTAGGCTCTATAAATGCTGTAGCAGGCCCCCAAATATGGTGTTCTATAGTCGTGGTTACATAATATGTTTGTTAACTTTTAGAACTTCACTTGATTTGACCATTATGTTTTTACACTCTGTGTAGTAATTTTAATTTGCATTTATGAACTGTAATCTTTTTGTCTATAGCCATTAGCTAATAAAAATTCAAATTACTTTTTTCTTTTGAGTCATATTCTATTATTTATTGTTTGCTAATATGCATTTCCACTGACAGAGACATTAGTGCACTCCTCTCTTGAACCATGTCAAGATGTAGATTTCACATTTCCAGTAAACTTTAATTTCAGTGAACACACAATCTATGTACGATGCCGTCCCTATCTAAAAGATTTCATGGAAAAGGTTGCTAGCCTCTTTGAGATCACCATATTTACTGCAAGCCAAAGTATTTATGCAGATAAGCTTCTTAATATTCTTCATCCTAAAAGGAAATTGATTCGACATCGTGTTTTTCGTGAATCATGTGTCTACGTGGATGGTAATTATATGAAAGATTTGTCGGTTCTTGGTCGTGATTTGGCACGGGTTATCATCATTGACAATTCCCCTCAGGTAAATGCTTTCCCTGTGATTTTATGTCAGTATATGTTACCAAATTTAAAAAAATAAAAAATAAAATAAAAACAGAAAACTACTACTTCGATGCATGTCAATATATGTTATCAAATTTAAAGAAAGGATTAATTGTTAAGATTTGGATGTAAAAAGAAGGGTAGAAATGGCTGTTAATTTGTTTTGATAAATGTCAAGAACATTTTGAGGTTCTTGCCTTTTATTGCTGCATTTCAAATATTCTAATACACTGTAAAAGATGCTTCATAAACAAAACTATTATTAAATGAGCCCAGCCCACTGATAACCCACTAAAAATTAGATAGCTGCGATTCAAATTATGGGCAGATGAGGACTATTGAATTATGCCCGTTAGTTTCAGGATAAAGAGATATGTCCAATATAGATTTGTATTATGCAGAACAGCAGAATATCCCAACATAAGTGTTCGACTCCCACTTTAAACTTAATTAATTTAAAATAAACTTAAGAATTAATTACCAGTTTAAGATATTTTATTTAAATGTCTTTTATTGGTAATTAATTCTTTAAGTTTAGTTTAAATTAATTAAGTCCGAGCCCAACCCTTAAACAAACTCGAGTTTTTGAGAAAAGAAGAAAGTTCTCGGGTCTAAGCTCGGGTTGTTACTGAGATTGGCTCGGGTATTTGTATTAGCTGATTTAAAATTTAAAATAAATCAAGTTAAACATTTTCTTAACTAATTCTTTAAAATAATTAATGTTTTAATTAAGTTTGGGATTAGTTAAAAGTTATAAATTGTTTTAAATTAATTAAGTTTAAGATATTTTATTTAAATGTCTTTTATTGGTAATTAATTCTTAAGTTTATTTTAAATTAAATTAAATTAAAAGGTGTAATTAAGTAGTTAATTTAAAGGGTTTGACCTTATTTTGGGAACGGATTGGTTGGACAAGCATAGGGCTGTCATAGTTGGTAATCCCACACATGAGAAAGTTGCGTTGGACATTCTGTCCACGATCTACAGATGATACAACAAAACAGAAAAGGCAAAGTTCTGGCCTAATCAACGATCTACAGATGATACAAACACTATTCACAATTTGTTACACTGACATGGCATACAACTTCACCCTAACTTACATGCAACTACAGTTCCAACTTTGCATCATTACACTATGGTTTTCTTTAGTTTGAATATAATTGCACTGCAATCTTCATCTCAGCCATAACTGCAGTTGGTCATAGTAGTTTAGATCAAATAGTTTTTGGTAGCAAGTGTTTTAACTTAGCCTGTTTCAGTTTGTTTCAGATCGTCTGCTTCAGATTAGTTCTTCCTATTGCTCTCAATGCTTCAGTTCTATGCTTTATTGCAGCAGGTGTTTCAGGACATAGTTTAGTCTACTCTGATCATATTCACTATCTGTCTGGTACATTAGTTTAGCTAGTACTCTAGTCCAGTTCATCATATTGCCAGGTAAATTAACCTTGGGATGGATGCATACTACAATAGTGGGAAATTGATTATCCTCTTTAACCCCATGTACTAGCTTACTTATTAGATTTTATGTAATATAATCAGTAATATTGTTTTCTCTGAAGTTGTGATGGATTTGATGAGTTACCTATTTAAATAGCATGAACCAGCACAAGTCTCTAACTCGGAGCATTGTACTTAAACTTGCAGGCATTTGGGTTTCAGTTAGAAAATGGAATCCCAATAGAGAGCTGGTTTGAAGACCGGAATGATAAAGAACTGCTTTCATTACTTCCATTTTTGGAAAGCTTGGTAGGAGTTGAAGATGTTCGACCAATAATTGCCAAGAAATTCAACCTGCGTGAAAAGGTAGTTGCTTCCTCTTCTTCACTGTTGTCGCTTGACTTAAGAAGGTGATGGCCCAAAAAAAGACTACTTTCTGTACGGGTTCAAACTTGGATGACCGTATGTACTATTACTATTCTTGTAATTCAATTTCTTGTATCTTGACGTTGGTTGTCTTGTTTACAGGCTACCGTTGTTTTTACATTTTTTTTATGAAAACCTGAACCTGTACTAAGATGTTGTAGAGTTTCGGAAGTAGATTTTCAAGTCATAAATTGGTTAAGGCCAAGTATAATTGTAATAGAGTAATATTTTATTAAATTTGGTTCAGTATCTATATTTAACGTAGCTCTAGTACTATCAATATTTTAGTGGAGATTTATAATCTTGGGAGTACCTTTCTTTTCTTTTTTATTCTTTTATATAAATAGAAGACATCGTTTGATTAATGCTGTCAATGAAGAAACAACAGCGTTCAATTCGTGTTGTAATTATCTTGAAATAGTCAATAACTGCGTTTTTCATATGCTGTCGAAATAGTTTATGATTCAATAACAGCGTTTAGAAAAAGCTGTTGTAAACAGTTAAAGTAGAATTAAAACATCTTCGACAACTAAATTATTAACGCTGTTGAAACATAATACAGCACGTTTGAAAACGCTGTAAAAACATTATTGACAGCTTGTAAGAAACGCTGTCAAAGAGATGTTTCAACAGCGTTTATCGAAAAGCTGCTGTAAGTTCTGTATATAAGACAGCATGTCGTTATACAGCGTTTGAACTAACGCTGTTGTATCGTATTACAGCGTTTATCAAACGCTGTTAAAAGCCTTTTGTGGTGTTATACTTTACATAACCTTTCTTGTTTTTACTTTTGATTAATTGATGTTATACAGTTCGAAAAAAACAATATCTGTATTGTTTCTTGATTCAACAATTTAAAAAGTTACAGTAAAATTTTCTCTATTTGAAATTTAATTTGAAGTAGTCATAGATCTACATACTTAGTGAATTGAACATCATAAAGTAAAAGTTCACTTTATTTCAGCATTTGCTGAAGTAGTTCAAATACAACCTCCAATTGTTTACATAATGACGACGTGAATAATCATCTTAAGTTTATACTAAGTCACATGGAGATGTCCAAATGTTGCTTAAAGGCTACGCAAGTAGCTCAATCATGTTAACTAATATTTATTTTACCTTAATTCTAATTCTACATGTAAAACCTTTCAAAATACCATGTAGATCCATGCATTTCATATAGTAAAAACCCAGTCGTTCCTAATTAGTTTTTGCGCTGAAGCACTTTCTCTGATGTCTTCATTCTTTTATTTATTTTATACAGATTTTTGAAAGCAAGAAAATTTGATATTGAGAAAGCAATAATCATGTGGGCCGAAATGCTCAGGTGGAGGAACGAATTTGGTGCTGACACTATTCTAGAGGTAATTATAGCTTATTTGCCTTTTTTACTTGCCAAGTTTGATTGAGAAGCACCAGTTTTTTCAAGCTTAGGAGATTCTGCTAACAGAGGGTTTTATACATACATGCATGCATGAATTTATTACTCTTAGACTTTTTCTTTAAAAAATGCTTTACGAACTCATGTTTAATTCTTACACACGTTAGTAATTTTGGCACCTTTATGTTTTTATTTTATATGCAAATTGATGTGGAGCATAACTGATTCAAGTATTTTTGACGTATGTATACTTAGGGCTGTTACAGTTGATATATTCAACTTTCAAATCATGGTAACAATATGCATGATAACCATTACAAAACTAAAATGGTAATCATTTCAAAGCTCAAAATGGCAACCTTTTAGCTTTTACTGATGATGGTTATACTTTTCAAATTGATGGTTGGTCACATTGTTTGTAACTGTTATCAAAATTTGATATTAGCAGTCAATTCATATAGTAAGTAGTTAATATCTCAAAAGTTCCTTATAACTTTTTTTATCTAGTTTTAAGGCTAGTGGTCATCCCTAATTAGTTAGAATATCAACTGAAGGAAATATTCATCATTAAGGCTTGTTTGCTGAAGTATAATCGAAACAAAATATGCTTTTTCTACCACTGTGACAAAGGTTTGAAAAAGTGAACTGAAATGATCGTAAATCGAGCAAATTAACCTTTTTAGTAAATCATACCGTGAACTTGTTGCACCTATTCCTATGAGTATCAACAATGCAACTTCTATTGGAAACCAACTACAGTTCATTGCACATCGTCATCTAATTTGAATGAGCATGTTGGTATAACTAAACTGAACCTCTTTTAGAAAGGGAATGAGTCATCTACTTCAGCACCTATGGACATTGTTCCAAATTCAAACAGGCGTTCTGCATTCCATAGAAAAAGTAATTCAACTGTGTGTGTATATGTAAAATTTCATTCACATCTAATTCCTTTCTGTCCTAGAAACTGTCTCCAAAGATGCCATTTCAGCTTGCCTTGGATGTTATCGTGAAAATGTTGAGAGCTTGTGCTCACCATCATCGCCAAGGACAGGTAACAAGTTATGTATGTTATTTTTGAGATCATTTTATGCTTTTTTTCTTCTATTAATCGTTGAATCCTGTAGCCAAATATAGTGGCACTTTATATTTAATATTATGGCCTGATAATTGAAACACAACTTTGCATGCACTAAACATTACTCAATTACTATTTCTCTCATATTTTTATTATTTGTTTGCTTATTAAACTACAAATATACATGTATATATAACCGGTCCATTTTAATAATATATACATCAAATTACAGCTAACATAATAAAATATAAAAAATAAAACCACTACCTAATATTATAAAATTTAACCGAGTTAATTTTGTTTTATGAAAATTAAATTATATTATAAAAATTAAACGAGTCTAAAATAATAATATTAATTAACCAAGTTTATAAAAATCAACTAAGTTTTATAAAAATTCAATAAGTTTATAAAAATTAACCAAGCAGTATAAAAATATAACTAAATCTTCTATAATAATAATAATGTAGTTAACTAAGATTTATAAATCTAATAAGTTTATAAAAATTAACTAAGTATTAAAAAAAAGTAAATAATAATTATAAGTTAACTAAGTTATATAAATATTAAATAAGTTTATAAAAACTAACTAAGTATTATAAAAAATTTCAACTCGGATTTAGTGAATTTAATGAACTTGTGAATTCGTGATTAATATATTGGTCAAAATTTCATAGATTAATTATGATAAAATTCAACAGCATGGTTTATGTCATAATTTCTCTTGTCTACCGATATCATCTTCCTCAAATTTTGAATAAACATTTTCTATGTTTGGAGCTCTTCAAAAACATTATTTTAGTGAAAACTAGATAATGAATATGGCTTGGTTTTTATTTTTTTAGCATGGCTAACAAACAAAATGACACTTGAGCTTTCTTTAGGTATGCTTTGCAACAGTTTCACCTTTCAAATTTTATGGCATATTTTAGTCAGGATTCGGTCCGATATTCTGTGAATATGTTATAAGAATACCATTAAAGTATCAATTAACCTAAGTTTTGCATTTATTGCAGCTTGTATGTTATTTCATTGAAATATCTGATTGTAGAGAAGAAGTTAGCGAAGGGGCACAATGTTTTTTTATTTTAACCATATTAATATGTAAGTTCTGCAAAGTGATTGTCAAACAACTAGAATTAGAACTAAGTTAACTGAGTTTTATAAAAATTAACAAGTTTAATTTATAAAAATATAAAATATAACTTAATCCTCAATAATAATAATAATAATAAACTAAGATTTATAAGAATAACAATAAGTTGACTATGATTTACTTCTTGACCCGATCACCACTTATAAGAATATCAATATCACTTAGTAGACAGTTCTTTTTCAAATGACTACCGGAGAAATATGAAGGCTGTCAACGACACTGATATACAATCCTATGCAATAGAGTAAATTTCATTTTATATAGGACATGTTGAAAATTTTAGTTCCAATATTCTTACTTTGTTTTAATTGTGCTTCAATGGTTCGAATGTGCTGACTCCTTGTTCCCTACTGCGTCAAGATTCCAAGTCTCTAGGTCGTAGGAGGTATGTTTCTGAACTATTATTTCAACATTTCATTTTATCAGAATCGTGCTCTGCAAAACATTTTTGAATTTGCAACCCAATGCAAGAATAAAAGAGCAGGCTATAAAGAGTATTTTTTAGAATAAAATTGAAAAGGACATAGATTCTGAATTCAATCAGGTTGGTGACTGACTGATTAATTTACATTTTAGGCTTTTGACTGCAAATGTACCACTTGGTATTCAAATGCTGCTTCTCCATTATATCACTTTCACCACTCTGCACCACTGCCTCACATCCTACTTGCATAAGCTTGATAGATATGCTTTTGCTTTACTCTACCTTCACTGTGATTGATGCATTATTCTTGCATCACAAGCCAAATTTCTACTCAGATTTTGGTAACGTTGACATACAACATCAATGTAATTCATTGTTATGTTTTTGACGAATTTTCTAAATATGCTATTCCAGCTAAAAATATTATAGGGAATAGAATTGGCAACTAGGTTGCACTATTCAATGTGAAAACTGAATTAGAGGGTGTGATGATATCCCTGACATTAGAATGTCTGATTTTGATGAAATACCAAGTGATCATACTGTGAATTTGGTGAGATGGTGTGATGTTATCCTTGACATTCTTCATTTGCAACTTAGAAACTATCTATATTCATTTCAGTTTTTGCTTGATTACAATAGTTGAGGGCTTCCATACATAGATATCAAGCTGGAAAGGCTAGATATGCTCGTTTTAGGCAGACCAACGACTTGTTGGTTGATTCAGGTTGGCACTATAGCTTTAGGCAGACCAACGACTTAGGCAGACCATACATAGATAACATGGTATAATAGCCAACCTCAATAGCTTAACAGCTTTTCAAACTTGTTTGCATTTGTAATCTAATCAATCAGAGAAGTCTCATAATTTGGATCATAAAATATAACAAGTTAATTAAGTTATACAAAAAAAATTAAATTATAAGAAACAATTAAGTTTTATAACAATTTAACTAAGTTAACCAAGTTTAATAATTAAATAATTTTCTAAAAGGTAACTAAGTTTTATAAAACATAAATAATTTATAAAAAGTAACTATGTTTTATAAAAAATTAACTAAGTTAAAGTTTCATAAAAATTAAATAAATTTCTATATACTATCAAAATTTTATAAAAATTAAATAAATTTATAATAACTAATTAATTTTAACAATATTTTTAACTAAGTTATATTTTTATAAAAATTAACTAAATTTATGAAAATTAATCTATTCTATAAAACTTTTATATAAAAATTAACTAATTTTACAAAAATTGACTTACTTTTACAAAATGCAAAGCAAGTTTTGTAAATTATACATTTATAAAATTAAACATATTTAAAAAAATTAACTATGTTTACAAATTATTTATATATTTATACATTGCATTTGAGCAAGCTGCTATCACAAACAATTTATGTATCTACATTGAATTCAATTAAATTCAAAAAATTAAACATAAAGGTATGCAATAATAATCCATTTTTAAACTTATTTCTAGCTATGGTCAAAAAAAATTATGCACACGTCTATTGGATGTGCATGCATACTGGTATTAAATATAGATAAAATTGACAGCTCGATCTCTCTGCCATTACCACTAAACAATATTTCATCCTCAACCTTTAGAAAATAAGGAAGGTTCATGTGATCCAATACCACCTCTAGAATTCATTTGTTAATATCCCCTCGTTGGCTTTAACCAACATTTTGCTTTTGTTAGAAAATTTAAAGCCCTTAGCTAGGCTCTATAAATGCTGTAGCAGGCCCCCAAATATGGTGTTCTATAGTCGTGGTTACATAATATGTTTGTTAACTTTTAGAACTTCACTTGATTTGACCATTATGTTTTTACACTCTGTGTAGTAATTTTAATTTGCATTTATGAACTGTAATCTTTTTGTCTATAGCCATTAGCTAATAAAAATTCAAATTACTTTTTTCTTTTGAGTCATATTCTATTATTTATTGTTTGCTAATATGCATTTCCACTGACAGAGACATTAGTGCACTCCTCTCTTGAACCATGTCAAGATGTAGATTTCACATTTCCAGTAAACTTTAATTTCAGTGAACACACAATCTATGTACGATGCCGTCCCTATCTAAAAGATTTCATGGAAAAGGTTGCTAGCCTCTTTGAGATCACCATATTTACTGCAAGCCAAAGTATTTATGCAGATAAGCTTCTTAATATTCTTCATCCTAAAAGGAAATTGATTCGACATCGTGTTTTTCGTGAATCATGTGTCTACGTGGATGGTAATTATATGAAAGATTTGTCGGTTCTTGGTCGTGATTTGGCACGGGTTATCATCATTGACAATTCCCCTCAGGTAAATGCTTTCCCTGTGATTTTATGTCAGTATATGTTACCAAATTTAAAAAAATAAAAAATAAAATAAAAACAGAAAACTACTACTTCGATGCATGTCAATATATGTTATCAAATTTAAAGAAAGGATTAATTGTTAAGATTTGGATGTAAAAAGAAGGGTAGAAATGGCTGTTAATTTGTTTTGATAAATGTCAAGAACATTTTGAGGTTCTTGCCTTTTATTGCTGCATTTCAAATATTCTAATACACTGTAAAAGATGCTTCATAAACAAAACTATTATTAAATGAGCCCAGCCCACTGATAACCCACTAAAAATTAGATAGCTGCGATTCAAATTATGGGCAGATGAGGACTATTGAATTATGCCCGTTAGTTTCAGGATAAAGAGATATGTCCAATATAGATTTGTATTATGCAGAACAGCAGAATATCCCAACATAAGTGTTCGACTCCCACTTTAAACTTAATTAATTTAAAATAAACTTAAGAATTAATTACCAGTTTAAGATATTTTATTTAAATGTCTTTTATTGGTAATTAATTCTTTAAGTTTAGTTTAAATTAATTAAGTCCGAGCCCAACCCTTAAACAAACTCGAGTTTTTGAGAAAAGAAGAAAGTTCTCGGGTCTAAGCTCGGGTTGTTACTGAGATTGGCTCGGGTATTTGTATTAGCTGATTTAAAATTTAAAATAAATCAAGTTAAACATTTTCTTAACTAATTCTTTAAAATAATTAATGTTTTAATTAAGTTTGGGATTAGTTAAAAGTTATAAATTGTTTTAAATTAATTAAGTTTAAGATATTTTATTTAAATGTCTTTTATTGGTAATTAATTCTTAAGTTTATTTTAAATTAAATTAAATTAAAAGGTGTAATTAAGTAGTTAATTTAAAGGGTTTGACCTTATTTTGGGAACGGATTGGTTGGACAAGCATAGGGCTGTCACAGTTGGTAATCCCACACATGAGAAAGTTGCGTTGGACATTCTGTCCACGATCTACAGATGATACAACAAAACAGAAAAGGCAAAGTTCTGGCCTAATCAACGATCTACAGATGATACAAACACTATTCACAATTTGTTACACTGACATGGCATACAACTTCACCCTAACTTACATGCAACTACAGTTCCAACTTTGCATCATTACACTATGGTTTTCTTTAGTTTGAATATAATTGCACTGCAATCTTCATCTCAGCCATAACTGCAGTTGGTCATAGTAGTTTAGATCAAATAGTTTTTGGTAGCAAGTGTTTTAACTTAGCCTGTTTCAGTTTGTTTCAGATCGTCTGCTTCAGATTAGTTCTTCCTATTGCTCTCAATGCTTCAGTTCTATGCTTTATTGCAGCAGGTGTTTCAGGACATAGTTTAGTCTACTCTGATCATATTCACTATCTGTCTGGTACATTAGTTTAGCTAGTACTCTAGTCCAGTTCATCATATTGCCAGGTAAATTAACCTTGGGATGGATGCATACTACAATAGTGGGAAATTGATTATCCTCTTTAACCCCATGTACTAGCTTACTTATTAGATTTTATGTAATATAATCAGTAATATTGTTTTCTCTGAAGTTGTGATGGATTTGATGAGTTACCTATTTAAAAAGCATGAACCAGCACAAGTCTCTAACTCGGAGCATTGTACTTAAACTTGCAGGCATTTGGGTTTCAGTTAGAAAATGGAATCCCAATAGAGAGCTGGTTTGAAGACCGGAATGATAAAGAACTGCTTTCATTACTTCCATTTTTGGAAAGCTTGGTAGGAGTTGAAGATGTTCGACCAATAATTGCCAAGAAATTCAACCTGCGTGAAAAGGTAGTTGCTTCCTCTTCTTCACTGTTGTCGCTTGACTTAAGAAGGTGATGGCCCAAAAAAAGACTACTTTCTGTACGGGTTCAAACTTGGATGACCGTATGTACTATTACTATTCTTGTAATTCAATTTCTTGTATCTTGACGTTGGTTGTCTTGTTTACAGGCTACCGTTGTTTTTACATTTTTTTTATGAAAACCTGAACCTGTACTAAGATGTTGTAGAGTTTCGGAAGTAGATTTTCAAGTCATAAATTGGTTAAGGCCAAGTATAATTGTAATAGAGTAATATTTTATTAAATTTGGTTCAGTATCTATATTTAACGTAGCTCTAGTACTATCAATATTTTAGTGGAGATTTATAATCTTGGGAGTACCTTTCTTTTCTTTTTTATTCTTTTATATAAATAGAAGACATCGTTTGATTAATGCTGTCAATGAAGAAACAACAGCGTTCAATTCGTGTTGTAATTATCTTGAAATAGTCAATAACTGCGTTTTTCACATGCTGTCGAAATAGTTTATGATTCAATAACAGCGTTTAGAAAAAGCTGTTGTAAACAGTTAAAGTAGAATTAAAACATCTTCGACAACTAAATTATTAACGCTGTTGAAACATAATACAACACGTTTGAAAACGCTGTAAAAACATTATTGACAGCTTGTAAGAAACGCTGTCAAAGAGATGTTTCAACAGCGTTTATCGAAAAGCTGCTGTAAGTTCTGTATATAAGACAGCATGTCGTTATACAGCGTTTGAACTAACGCTGTTGTATCGTATTACAGCGTTTATCAAACGCTGTTAAAAGCCTTTTGTGGTGTAGTGCCAGATCATTTGGACCATGAGATACATTAATTGGAACGTTAGGGGTTTACATGATTTAGGAAAATGTAGTAAAATTAGACCATTTTATAAAGATAATAACATTGATATGGCTTTACTACAAGAAACAAAAATTAAACACCCTGATTATAGATTTTATAGGTGTATAGGAGTACTTTAAGTTAGTAATTGGGTTCATTTTCCTGCTAAGGGTAGCTTTGCAGGTTTAATGGTAGAGCGGAATGAAAACTGTGTAATACTTTAACAATCTATCATTAAATCATTCGAAACATCAAAAAATTTCTAATCTTGATGATGGCTCTTTTTTAAATGTTAATAATGTCTGTTAACAAGAAAACTTGTCAATACCCCAAAGCAGAGTTAAAGAACAAGGTTATTCCTTTCCGATTTCTCTTAGGCAAGATGAGAAGAATAAAATGAGTATATTCACTTTGGTTATCCTTTTGACCAGGTTGTTATAGTGAAAACTTGTTCAAATGGACCTTTCGACCTAGTCAAAATGGTTGATTCCTTTTCTTATTAGTCTTTAGATCGTGTGGAGATGGTATGGTTTTCCCTTCGAGAGCACTTCTTTCGAAGTTGTTGAGAAACTCAAATGGATAACTTGAGGAATCTGAGGTTAAGGTTTGGTTTGGTGGGTTTCAGCACTGTCGAAGGCTTAGGTGGTTAAATGGTTAGGGCTTTGATCAAGATCCTGGGACCAAGGTTTCGACCCTATCGAAAGCTGTAGACTTAAATACCTTGAGTTTGGATTGAGAACTGGAGGTTAAAATGGATTGGTGAAGGGTTTCGACCTTGTCGAAATTAGAAGTCCAGTAAAAGGTGGTTTGGATTCTACAACTAGAGTTTCTTGGGTTCACAGTGGTTTTGATCTGGTCGGAAGAGCCTTTCGACTTACTCGACACTTGGAAAAACACTATTAGTTCTGATTATAATACTTTGAAACAACAAAGTAATCAAAATGCAAAGATCTTCCCCTTTTCAAGCACAAAGAAGCTTTTAATACTCCGTTTCCCAAAAGCAATTAACAAATTAGGGTTTTACAGCTTTTGGAATTAAGAAAGTACAAGTTTAGAATGGCTCAATTCGGATCTCCAAAACCAGACCCTATGGGTCTTATTTATAGATACGGGTCAGCACCTTTCGACCCCAATTCTTTCGACCTAGTCGAAAGGTGGCTGCCGTATTGACCCTAGTATGCTTCCACCATTGTCGAAAGGAACGGTTGCACTGGTCTTCTTTATGTTGCTTTGTAAGAGCTTTCGACTCTATCGATATGTTTTATTCAGTGGTTTCGAAGGTGTTGAAATGATGATGGTTTCGAAGCTGTGAGTTGCTTCTGAACCCTTGCCTGTGACTTGATGGGGAACTTCCTTGGGTAACAATGGCTTCGACCGATTTGAAAGGATTAGTTTAGCTTCCGAAAGGGTTGTTCAAGCCAATACATGCTTTCGATTGGTTTGAGTGAAGGCGAAACCTTTGGTTTCGAAAGGTTTGACGCATATATGAAGTATTGTCCTCATTTGCCGTCAAAAGGAGTTGCTTTGACTCATTTGAAAGGTCTTCATGCATATAGAACCATCTGCTTCAAAAGGCGGTCACTGAAGCGGAAGGGTGCTTTCTACCCTTTCGACCCCTGTGAAAGGTTGAGAATCTTCTATAATTTGACTGTAGCATCCTTTCGACCCCTTCGAAAGGTTCTGAAGCTTTTGGGATTTCGCTGTAGCATCCCTTCGACTCCTTCGAAAGGTCTGGCTGGAGCCTTTTCCTCTTTTTCTTCTTTGTCTCCTTACTCAAACTGGTTTCGACTAAGTCGAAATAAATTTTACTAGTTACATTTTCCCCCTTCTTGCGAAGGGATGCACTTGACTTTCCAAGTCAACTATGCGAAACTTAGAATCCTCCCTCCTTTTTGCATTCTCGCATGAATCTGGACCGTTCATTTAAATCCGATCGAACGGCTTGCCGCTATTGCTGAATTTTCTTATAAATTATGTCTTCTTCCTTCTTCTCTTCGCTTACCTGCAAACGAGATTACTTCCGAGAAAAATCAAAAGCTCTAAACTTCCAATTAATTCTCATTTTCTTTCATCAACAATCCAGATCTAAGTAAGCGTTATTAATTTTGCTTCTGAAATTTCTCTTTCTCTCTTTATTTCATGGTGAATTTCAATTTTTTCAAATCTCACTATCGAGATTTTGAATTTCGGATTTGATTTACTGAAAATTGTTCAAGTTTTAAGTTTCTATCCTCCTAAGAAAATTCTGCGATTCAATTTCATGAATCGATTAAATTTATTTTCGTTAAGTTTCGCTTTGAATCCAATTTCAGTTTTCACAATTACTATTACTTTCAAGAAAATTAAAATTTCGTTATAGTGTTTTTGAAATTCAAAAGGTTAACTCATGTTTAAATCTATTGGTTTAATGGTTTTGATTCATTTGTTTATTAATTTTTTGAATTCCTGGGTTTGAAATCTGGTTTGGGGAAAAAAGGATTTTTTGTTTTCTTCGCCCGAAAGCATTGGGTTGTACGAATTAAAAATTGGAACCACAAATTTACTTTTCTATCCCTTCGAAAAGGTTTAAGGTGGCAACTTTTATTTTTCTTTCTTAGCCTCTTCGATGGGGCCGAAAGGTATTGTAGCGCTAATTTGTCCGACCTTGTCGAAAGGTTATATAGTAAAGTAGCATGCAGTTACTCCTCTCGAAAGCAAAACGTTTCGACCTAGTTGAAACCTTTTGTATTGATTGAAATCTTTTCTTTTTAGTACGCTTTCGAAACCATGATGCCCTTTCAACCCTATTGAAACCTTCTGTATCTAATGAGTCGAAACCTTCTATAATCACCTTTCTTCAGCATTGTCGAAATGTTCCAAGTTCATATGATTTTAACTTAGGACCTTTCGACTCAATGGGCATATAAGGTTTTGATGGCATTCATATTCCCTTATAACAACTTAGGATTGTAGGTTTTGACAGTGTCGATGGGTCTTTTGTTATCTTGTCTATTGAATATTAGTAGTATGTACTTTATTTAAATTTTGAAGTTGGTTTTAATTATTCCTTTTTAATAACATGGTTTCTACTGAGCTTTCGGCATTGTTGAAAAGTGCCAATTTGACATACTTCAACCCTCCCTTTCGACCTTGTTGAAAGCTTAGTGAATGTTCATATTTAGGCTTTCGACATTGTCGAGAGGTGTTTGTTAAATGTTAATTTTTCCTTCCCTTCCAACTCTATCGAAAGCTTTATATCTCTTATTTTCAAGTGTAACATTTTTTTCAAGAATTTGAAGTTTTCACGTTTGGTTTTATGTTTAAGTTGCCATAGTAGGTTTTTACCAATTCTTGAAAGAATGTTAGGTTCATAACAAACTGAAAATTTTAACTGAAACATTTTCACCTGGCAGAACTATGAGCTCTCCAAAGAAAGTCGAAGCTACTTCAAAACATTCTCTGATATCTATACAAGATGAAGTAGACGCCATTCTCAATGACTATGGAATTTCCAGTGTGGAAGCCATTCCACCTAGAGAAACATACACCATCAACAACCCTCCCAAAGGGTTCTTTGCTTATATTGCCATTCATATATGGCACGGAGGGTTTCTCCCTTTTTCGGAGTTCTTGTCCAAGTTCCTTTCTTATCTCAGAATCGCTCCAATCCAACTGTCCCCGAATGTGTACACTTACCTTCTGCCTTTAGAGATGAAGGCATAAGAGTTTGGCCTCCCCTCTTTAAATGCTAAAGTATTGAACTACTTGGTCCGGCTAGTCAAACTCAACAATATCAATAGCCAAATCTTTAGGGAAAACCCTCCGAGGAAGTTGATATTAGAAGGAGTTAACAAGTTTAGAGACTGGGAGAACCAGGTTTTCTTCGTTAAATGCTTCCCAAATATCAGTGGGACTTTCTCTACTCCCTATAAGTTCATATTTTCATTATTTTCCTTTTATTCAGTGGCTTTTCTTATCTAATCTTTGCCTTATCTTAGGTGCTCCTGCCAAAGAACTTAATAAGGCCGATAAGAGAATGGTGGAGTCTCTAGTCGTAGCTTCCAGTGAGATCAGAAATCGATTAAAGCTGTTGAATCCCGCTAACTTGAAGAAGAATTCTCTCCTCTCGTCTGGTCAAAGGGTTCTGGGGATACCTCCTTTGTTCCAGCATACATCAAAAAGTAAATGCTTCCCTTCCATGGGAGATCCTGCACATTTCTCTCCTATGTCACTTATTTGCTCTGACCATTCTGGTAAGTTATAGACATGGCATTTGTTTTCTATTTCTGTGTTGCTTTCCAAATTACTATGCTAACTTATGATCTGTTTGAACTCTCCTCAGCTGCTCCTCAAGTTGTAAAGCCTGGTAGTGGTTCAGCCCCTCCTCCTAAGACTTCACACGTGCCATCCCTTACTTAATCTATTGTTAGGACTAAGATGGCTGTCAAGAGAAAGTTAGAGAAATAAACTACGGTGGAGCCGCCCCTTAAGATTGCCAAAGTAGTTGATGTTCCTGATTTAGAAGAGGAGGAAGCTTTATCTCTTGATAAAGCATCGGAGAGTCCAATTATTGAAGCTCCTCAGGATAAATCTAAGAAGTCTCCTGCTGTAGTCGAACTTCTCTATTGCATTACTGTCTCAAGCTCTCCAGCTGCACTTGAGTAGATGCAAAAAGCTTTAGAGATGACCCCCACTCAAAAGCGCATTCCTCCAAGACCAATGTCATTTTCTCCCTCCACTAATTTTGAAGAGATGGTTCAGTCTATCCTTAGCTCTGCGTCCTTTACTTCTATCGCCCGCCTACCTCAGTTTTTTACTTGGCGGGTTACTATCATTCTCTAATAGAATAATAACTCTTGGTAAGTTTCTCTTCACTTATCTTTATCGTTACCGTTCTTCTTTAAGATTCTGTCTTATGTTGTGTTTTCTCTTTTCAGATCTCCAAAAGTTGGTTATCTCTGCAAGAGTATGCATCTCAGCCTTCTGCTGAATCCTCTAAGCTTCAGGAGGAAATTTCTGCCTTAAAGAACCAAGTCTCTTCCTTATCCGTGGAAAACGATGAAGCGACCTCTGAACTGGAGCAATTGAGAAATCTCTCGTCCAGTCGGAATCTACTACCTTGGAAGAAAGGAAGGCCCACCAACTATTCGCTGATGAAAACTTGGCAATGCAAATAACTATAAAAGAATCCGAAGAGGAGAAGGCCCGAATGGCGGCTAAGAATTCCTCTTTGAAGGAGAATTTGGAAAGGAACAAGGCTTCCCTGAAACTGGCAGTCAATGAAATCTCAGATGCCAAACAACAAGTACCTCAATTTCTTGACATCACCCTTGATGAAATTATGATGAACTCTTTCAAGGAGGCTCTGGTGCTTGCTTAAGTTAACAATACTAACAAATTCCCTAAGCTAAGCTTTCCTTCACTCGACTCTGCCCTTGTTGATAGAGTTATGGGCACGATCAATCTGGTGAACTAAGGAATTGAGGCTGCAGAAAAGGAGGAAACCGACGCTTCCAGGATTCTTTCTTTTGAACCTTCTTTTGAAGTTGAATCTAACTCAGAAGATGAAGCGACAAAGATGAGCTGCCAAAGAAGAGGGGGATAATATGATGATGGCAATGATGACGATAATGATGATGATGATGATGATGATAACAACAATAATGGTGGTCAAGGTTCAGGTGGCGACAGAGGGGGAAACATTGAGACTTCTGACAAAGATGGAGATGATAATACTGGAGCTTCTGAAAAAGATCCATCTCCTCACAAGGCAGTCCAGCCTGAATCTGCCGCACCTTCTTCCCCTCAAGAAGATCCATCTTTTAATGATGTTGAAGCGTCGAAGGAGGAGACAAGCTTCCCAAGCATCATTCCCAATATCTCAAGTATGGGATTCTCTGTTTAGACATCTTTTACTTCGAAGGCAATAATAGTGTCAATCTTTTATTTAGATAAGAAGGAAGCCTGTCCACCATTATAAAACTAAGCTTAAAAGAAAACAAGCGGAGATAAATAGTTTATATAGGGAGTTAGACAAGCAGTTGAAGGAGCATAACGTTCTTTCTAATAAATACCATAAACTCAATAGAAGTACGGCAGTGTTAGCCTCTTTTAAGCATCAAGAAGCTACCCCATGATTAAGGAGAGTGTGCTTCCATTATGATGGTCTTCTTAAAGAAAATCGAGAATTAATCACCCTCTTTTGGATGTTGATTGAAAAGAGGGACGTTTTAGTTAACTTCTTATATAATGCCTATTGTAGACACCCAATTGTTGACTCTTCATATTTAGGTGAATTTAGCGGGGGTCTACTTAGGCGCTTTCATAAACGATACTTGGACGAATTCGGATCTGAACCGCACCATGGAGCTTGTTGGAATTTACCATGAGTCGGATCCATTCCCCAAGATCTACCTCCTGAAAAACTTAAGTATTATAAGGATAAATTTGTCTCTGAATTATTTACTAGGTCAATCCAGTATGAACCAGATGAATAATTTTAAACATGTAATAATATATTGATTTGTAAATATTTGATTTAGTCTTGCTTTTTTATGCTTAGTTTCATTTCATTATGTTATCACAGAGCGACTGTTCATCAGACCAACTTGTTTCTAGAGACTATTTAAGTCAATATGTTAAACTGGGAAGATTTTATCTTGAAAAATTATCAATTTTAAAGTCTTCAAAATTAGCAAGATGTTGTTTTCTTAGAGACTTACAAAAACTTTATATGGAACATCCTCGACTCCGCTTTGATTTCCTTGGTGATGAAAAAGAGAAGCTGCTTAAGGAAATCATGACATTCCATACTAAGTTAATTTGTGGCCGTGATAGTCCTCCAGCCGGGGAGTAAGACTGTAGCAAATGTCCCCCGATGATTATTCCAGAGGGGCTAAATATTCCTTTTAACTCTACAATTATTCTTTCTGCCCACTCATTAAATAAAGTTAGAGATATTGTTCTCATCTTTAGATATAAAACAATTACCTATTGTACCTTTTAGTTTCGTTGTCATTTGAATTGTAATCTTATATCGTAATAAAAAAGAGATCTTTCATTCTGATTTTGACTCCATTTTGTCTCTTTTATTTAAATAGGAGTTACAGTTCTCAGCAGCTCCTCTCTCACTCGATTCTACATCACGCTTTACCAATCTTAGAGATATGCTGCTAACAGAACTTGAAAGGAGTAAACACCTAGAAGATACCTTACTCGCCCGCTTTCACGGCAATGATGAAGCCTTAAGATGGCACAAAAGATACATACTTCAGAAAAACATTGTTAGCAATCTTAAAGATCAAATTGTCAATTTAGAGGCTAATGTCAAAAGTAAAGATGAAAAGATTTCCGCACTGAAGCGACAAGTTAAGTCGAATCCTTCAATCGATTTCGACCATAAGATGTCAGAACTTCTCCAACAAGTAAGTGATTTGGAACTGAAATTGAAGGACAGCCAAGCTCAATGTGAGTCGCTGGAATATATTATGGGTGATAACATTCCGAGTGTTGATTTACCGGCTCCCCGCGCTACTCCTTCTATCGCCAAATCCACAAGGTCAACTTCCCTTGCTGCTCAGAAATTCCCCATGATGACAAATCCCCCTCATGGCTTAGACGAGAGGGTAGTGGGCGAATGGTGTAGAAAGGCTAAATATGAAGTGGCTAAGTAATTCGATAAACAAAAAAGAGTGAAATATTCGCAAAGCATAAATGAGTATGCCGGAACTTGAACGTGGCAACTACTTCCTTCAGAAGCGCATCGCAAAATTAGAAAGGGAGAATAAAACCCTTAGAGGCACAAACAAAGCTTTCAATCATGCTTTGAAGACTAATATCGATGCAACTGACGTTGTAGATAGGATAAGGAAGAAAGAAAAGAAACTCAAAGAGGTCCTCTGCATCGCAATACTTCACATAGTTGATCCTTCAAATGCTGAGAACCTGAACAATGCTACTCAAGATTTATGATAGAGTTGTATTCATGGAACGTATATACTTGTTCTGTATATTTGTAAATAGTTTCATAAGTTATATGAACCATATAAACTTTGTAAATATCACCCGATTTGCAATTCTTTTCTTGTACTGTTATTTCTGAAATGCTTGTTCGATAGCCCATGCTATAATTTCTATATCGTTGCATCTTTCATTCTTCTTTGCTGTTTTGATTTCCCGAAAAATATGAAGCAAACAACATTTCCACTTGTTAGCTTGAAGCTGATATATAAATTTATGCATATCATTCACAAGGATTAACAATTTATCATGTTAATTGTATGAAAAGCAGTTTATATCAAATTTTACTAGAATATCTAAAGTCTATTGGTGGAAAATCCTATCCTGAAGCAGGGGTATAAATGTTAGAGATCTTCCTCTAGAGTTGGTTAATAAAGAGCTAAATAAGAGAAAATCCAAAAGCCATTATCTGAAAACCCAGAAATCATTATCTAAATATTTTGTAGTAGAAATCCGATGACCCGTTCTTGGGTAATGAAATTTGAAAACTTAAAAATCCAAAACCTAGATTCGAGTATTAACAGTAACTCATAACATCAATCCTTTTGAGAAAGTCTTTGACCCAGATTCAGGGATTAGTGGTGGATAATTAGAAGTACATAATAGAAATCTCAAGCCCAGATGAGGGCATTAATAAGTAGTAGTCTTGAAACCCAGATTCGGGTATGATAAAGTCGATAAGTGATTGATAAAGGCCTGAAACCCAGATTTGGGTATTAATAGATGAAATTCAGAAATGAGAGACCCAAAACCCAGATTCAGATATTAATAGATGGAGTTCTGCTTTACTCCTTAGATTTTGTCTTCTTTGACATGTATGAACCCTTTAGGTCTCGTACGTAGTTGTAATTTGATCGGTTGCCTCTTGAGCTTGGACGACTTGTTCCATAATCTAATATGTCGTTTATTGGGCTTGGATGTCTTAGTCCATTATTTGATGAGCCACTTCTTGGGCTTGGACATATTACACCATTATTTGATCAGTCTCTTCTTGGGCTTGGACATCTTAGTCCATTATTTGATGAGCCTCTTCTTGGGCTTGGACATCTTAGTCCATTGTTGTATGGTGCTCTTGATTAGCTCGTCTTAGAGGCTGGAACCAAGGACTTACCCAACATCCCTCCGGGAGGCGCCTTGGCATGTCCTGAGGCGCGGCTAAGGCCTTGTCCGGTGCTTTAACCTGGCCATAGTGTGGCGCAGATATAGGCTTACTCCGTTCTCCCTCCAGGAGGTGCCCTGCCCTAGCCATAGCATGGCACAGACATGGGCTTGTTTGGTGCTCTATCCTGGCCATAGCATGGTGAGGATAAATGCTTACTCCGTTCTCCCTCCAGGAGGTGCCTTGATCTAACCAGAGGAGCGGTCAACGGCTTGTCTGATGCTTTAACCTGGCCATAACGTGGCCCGGATAAAGGCTTACCCATCCTCCCTTCAGGAGGCGCTCTGCCCTGGCTAACTCGGCACAGATAGAGGCTTTCTGCCATCTTAGGTAGTATTCTACCATCTTAGGTAGTATCCAAATGCAAGGAGTATTTCACTCCCAACCATGTAGATTTTTCTTAGAAAAGTAATTTTTTATTTATTCATTCATGATCTTTACAAATTCACTAATGTTTCCTTGTCGGAAGAAGTTTATTATCATCCCTTCTAGGGCCTTGCAATGATTAGTCTTATGTCCATTCATCATGTCATAATGGTAGTAGGATCCTCCAAGATTTCTTTCATGTTTTGGCTTCTTTTTTTGTGTCGACAAATAATTAAGCTCATCCTTGGTTATCAAGTAGACATTCTCTATAGATGTTGTTAGGTTCCACTCTTTAGGAAGTCTAGACTTGAAACTTGTTTCTTGAGAATGGCTCTTTGATTTCTTGTTTCTTGGCCTTGTAGCTTCATACTCCTTGATCGATTTTCATTTCCACACCCTTTGGAGTTCTTGTATTGGAAGTGTTCTTGTAGTAGTTTGTTGCCATTTATGTGCAAAGGCATTGTAGTCATCCATTATCTCTTTTCAAAGATTGTGCCTTTGGAATAACGTTGAATAGTTCTCCATGGAAGATCCATGCTTGGACTTTTTGATTCTTCTTGCCATGATGATATTAGACCAAAGTAAATAAGCTTGAAATTGAGTTGGGTTGGGTTGGAGACAAGTAGTATTGGGTGTTTAACAAAGTCGGAGGTTCAAGCCCTCTTTCTAGCACCAAAATGTTAACAAGAAAACTTGTCAACACCCCGAAGCAGAGTTAAAGGATGAGGTTATTCCTTTTTTATTTCCCTTAGGAAAGATGAGAAGAATAAAATGTGTATATTCACTTTGGTTATCCTTTCGACCAGGTTGCTATAGTGAAAACTTGTTCAAATGGACCTTTCGACCCAGTCGAAACGGTTGATTCCTTTTCATATCAGCCTTTAGACCATGTGGAGATAGTATGGTTTTCCTTTCGAGAGCTCTTCTTTCGAAGGGGTTGAAAAACTCAAATGGATAACTTGAGGAATCTGAGGTTAAGGTTTGATTTGGTGGGTTTCACCCTATCGAAGGCTTAGGTGGTTAAATAGCTAAGGATTTGATCAAGGTCTTGGGACCGAGGTTTCGACCCTGTCAAAAGCTGTAGCCTTAAATGTCTTGAGTTTGGATTGATAACTGGAGGTTAAAATGGATTGGTGAAGGGTTTCGACCTTGTTCAAAGTAGAAGTCTAGTAAAAGGCGGCCTGGATTCTACAATTATAGTTGCTTGGATTCACAAGTGTTTTCATTGGGTCGGAAGAGCCTTTTGACTTGCTTGACACCTGGAAAAACACTATTAGTTCTGATTATAATACTTTGAAACAACTAAGTAATCTAAATTCAAAGATCTTCCCCTTTTCAGCACAAAGAAGCTTTTATTATTCCATTTCCCCAAACCAATTTACAAACTAGGGTTTTACAGCTTTTGGAATTAAGAAACTACAAGTTTAGAATAGCCCAATTCGGATCCCCAAAACCAGACCCCTTGGGTCTTATTTATAGATACGGGTCAGCACCTTTCGACCCTAATGCTTTCGACCTAGTCGAAAGGTGGCTACCGTATTGATTCTAGTATGCTTCCGCCTTTGTCGAAAGAACCTGTTGCGCTAGTATTCTCTATGTTTCTTTGTAAGAGCTTTCGATTCTGTCGATAGATTTTATTCAGTGGTTTCGAAGGTATTGAAATGCTGATGGTTTCGACACTGTGAGTTACTTCCGAACCATTGCCTATGACATGATGCAGAACTTCCTTGGGTAACAATGGCTTTGATCGGTTCGAAAGGCTTTGTTTAGCTTTTGAAAGGGTTGTTCAGGCCAATACATGCTTCCGAATGGTTTGAGTGAAGGCGAAACCTTTGGTTTTGAAAGGTTTGGCGCATATGTGAAGTGTTGCCCTCCTTTTCCTTTGAAAGGAGTTTCTCTGACTCATTCGAAAGGTCTTCGTGCATATAGAACCATCTGCTTCGAAAGGCGGTCACTGAAGCGGAAGGGAGCCTTCGACCCTTTCGACCCCTTCGAAAGGTTGAGAATCTTCTAGACCGTGATTGTAGCATCCTTTCGACTCCTACGAATGGTTCTGAAGGTTTTAGACTTTGGCTGTAGCATCCCTTGGACTTCTTCGAAAGGTCTAGCTGCAGCCTTTTCCTTTTGTTCTTCTTAGTCTCCTTACTCAAACTGGTTTAAACTAGGTCGAAAGGAATTTTAGTAGTAACAATGTCTACGGACCAAACTCTAAATTGGATCGTAGAGTTCTTTAGAGTGAGTTACTAGAGTTTATATCACTTGCTCCAGGTCCTTGGGTGATGGGTGGGGATTTCAATGTTACTAGATTTTTAGGAGAATGAACTCCTAGAGTAGGTGACCTTTTTACTATGGAAGAATTTGACAATTTCATTATTAATTGTAATTTAGTTGAATTACAGTTAAACGATAGACGATACACTTGATCGAATAAAAGAGATAACCCATCATTGACCCTTTTAGATAGATCTTTTGTTAGCGATGAAATAAAGGATAAAAATCCTGTTAGTAAAGTGATTGGGCTTCCGAGTATTTACTTTGATTATTATCCAATTATCTTGTTTTATAATAACCAAATTAATAGAAATAAAATATTTAGATTTGAAAAAATGTGGTTATTAGAGAATAACTACTCAGAAATAATTGTAAATAAATGGTTATCTCTGCGTAAATATAATTATAAATTTTTTGGAATATAGCTAAAGTATTTGTAAGTAAAATTAGAGATTTAAGAATTTTTTTACGAAATGGAATAAAAGTATTTTTGGTCATATTAGAATTAAAAAGGATAAATTACTATATGAGATTTTAAAGTTAATAAAATAGTAGGATTCAAGAATTTAAATATTTCAGAAAAAATATGCTTTCAAATCTAAAAGTTGAATTAAAATTAATTTTACCACAAGAAGAAATAATGTGGAAACAAAGATGTAGAATTCAATGGATGGATGAAGGTAATATGAATATTAAATTTTTCCATAAAGTATCTAACGATAGAAAACGTGGTAATACCATTAATTCTATATTAATCAATACTGTAGGGATTTTTGATCAAAAAGAATTAAATGAGGCATTTACTAATTATTATAAAGAAATTTTTGGAACTAAAAATAAATACAAGATTAGAGCTGAATGTGACGAATTATATCCAAATGATAGAAGAATTGATTTAGATGGGTTAGATATTCCTTTCATAGAAGAGAAATTTTGAGGGCTATAAAAGTTATGCCAAATGATAAATCACTTGGCCCAGATGGATTCCCAATATTATTTTATGAAAAGTTTTGGTGTGTTCTAAAATATGACATAATTAATATGTTTAATGAATTGTATAATGATTCATTACAATTGGATAGGTTTAATTTTGCAAATGTAATCCTATTACATAAGAAAGTAGGTGTAAATGAGCAAAAAGATTTTAAACCTATTTCATTATTAAAATGTTCTTTCAAAATCATTTATAAGATTTTAGCTAATAGGCTAAACACTAAAATGAACGAGTTAATTGATGTTACCTAAACTATGTTTATCAGAGGTAGAAATATTACAGATGTAGTAGGAATAGTTCAAGAATTCATTAACTATTGTTGTAAAAATAACATCACTTGTGCACTTTTAAACTTGACTTTGCCAGAGCTTTTGACTCAATTGATTGGGATTTTCTTAATGATTTATTATTGGCTATGGGTTTCGGTATTAGATGGGTTGCTTGGATTATGTCATTACCTAAAAATGAAAATTCAAGTATTATGCTTAATGGTATATTACAAAATAAAATTCAATCGAAACGTGGACTTAGGCAAGGTGATCCATTGTCACCTCTTTTATTTAATCTAGCTGCGGATGTTTTTGCTAAAATTATAAAACTAGCCACTAGAAATGGGATTCTGTATAATATAGGTAATGAAATTACGAATAATGGCATTTCCATTCTACAGTTTGTGGATGATATCATACTCTTTACACCTCATTTACCAAGATATATTATAACGCTTAATTTTTTATTATATAGTTTTGGGTTGCTCTTAGGTCTAAAATTAAATTTTGATAAGAGTTCCGTGTTAGTTTTGAATGACATAGATAAAATAGAAAATCACATCGCTTTTATATTAAATTGTAAAATTATGAAATCTCCCATAGAATATTTAGGTTTTTTAATAAGACCAACTAAACTCAAACATGATGATTGGTTATTAATAATAGATAAAATTAACAATAGATTAATTAAATGGAACAATATATTTTTATCAAAGGCGGATAGGATAGTCCTTATTAACTCTATTTTATTAGCATTACCCATTTATTGGATGTTCTTTTATTGTTTTCCAGAATGAATAATTGATAAAATAGATAAATTTAGGTGAGATTTTCTATCGAGTGATGATAATTCCAATAATAGTTCAAATGTTTAGTTAATTGGTAAATAGTATGTAAATCTAAAGGTAAGGGAGGGTTAGGTATTATAAATTTACATAATTTAAACACATTCTCATTAGGTAAATGGATATGGAAATTTATAGATAATAATGAGAAGTTAATTTGGAAAGAAATAATATCGAATCAATGGTCAATGGTATATATAATATACAACATATTTCTACTAATAATATAAATAAAATTTCTCATTTTTTGAAATCTATAATAAATAATTATGATATTTATAAATTAGGAATTAACAATGTGGTACATATGGGGAATAATACCTCATTTTGGCATGATAGCTGAATATCAGTAATTCCCCTTATAATAGAATTTAATGAACTTTATGAAATTTGCAATTTTAAGAATGTGTTGTTCTCAGAAATGTATAGACCAAATTTATATTTTCCATGAGAATTTAGTTTTAGCCGCAACTTAGCTAGAAATACATTATCTAAATCAGCCTTATTTTGTGCTAAATTAGAATTATACAGCATTGGTAATAGAAATGCCATTAAATTTGGTGTTGGGATAATAATAAAATTTATACAGTGCACTCTTTTTATAAATTTCTTAATTTTCAAGAACAAAGTTGAATATATTTAGGTATATTTCGAAAGCTAATACACCACCCAAAGTTAAAAGACACATGTGGTTAATTATACATAGAAAATTAAATACTATAAAACTATTAAAAACAAAAATTATATCTTTTGATAATAAATGTTTTTTCTGTAATATGGGAATAGAAAATATATTGCAATTTTATTTTGAATGCCATGTCACTAAGTATATTCTTACAAATTGCCTTACTACTTTTTACTTTAATATAACCGATAATGAAATTAATTATGAACTATTTTGGAATAATCCTAGGTTATGATATATTGGATTTCATAGATTAGTAAATTATACTATTTTACTATAATATGTTGGTATATATGGTATGAAAGGAATCAAAAGGTATTTAATAATATAAATACTCCGATAGATAATTTAATATACATATATATATATATATATATAATTGTGTTATTTCTTAACTAGATTTCAAAACCTAGATATAATAAAGATATTATTATTTTCAATGAATACCTTAATAAAGTTAAATCTCGTATTAATATAGTTAAGAAAAATGTATTATTTATAAACACAAATAACAATTGCACTTTAAACACCTTTTTAGTTGACATGTATGCTAATGGATCCAATGTTATGTTATATTTAGGTAATTAGTTAGATTTTAGAATATTACAATCTTGAACATAGCATTCATCTCAAAATATATGATGTTTAGAAGTCGAAATTTTACTTCTTTGTTTTTAGTTGATTGTATTCATAAACATATTTGTCCATAAGTTAGTTTGAGATATGTGTAAGTCATATCTAGATTAATATTTCTCCGAAGTGGAGTTATACTGTAGCTTTTACTGCTCCTTTCTAGCTTAGTCATTATATTGCTTGTTATATTACCATTGCATATTTATGTATATAAATATATGTATATACATATATATGTATTGATCTTACTTTTTTGTATTGTCTTTTTTTCAACTATAGATGTGCTTGTAGTCAGGATGGATCAGTTGATTCGAGGGTATGATCGCCTATCGTTTTTATAGGATTATGGCCTTTAGTTTTCTAGGATGAGGGAATTTTATTATTATTGTTTATATTGTATAGGGTGGGTATCGCTACATATCACGCATGCTGATAGTTATATTTTATAGTGTAGAATAAAATTACATTAGTGTTCTCTTTCAATAGAGGATCGCTCATTTCTCTTAAAAAAATTATCTTTTTATTTTTTTAAAACCATTTTTCATATTTACATATATATATATATGTATGAATTACAAAAACAAACTTATTACTATTATATTTAAATATATATATATATACTTTTATATAAGTATATTCATAATATCTAAATAGATATGTATATGTATGTGTTTATATATATATATTAATTATGTATTTAAAACATACATATATTTTTAAACCTTTTCAAATCAAATGCACAGCCCAAAAAAATTATTTATATTTTACCGCATTAAATATATATATATATATATATATTAATTATTCGAAATAAAATAAAGTAATAATTAAAATATTTTCGTTTATATTATTTGAATTTAAATTTTTATAAAATCAAGCATGGTATTTTAAAGTTATGATAATTTTTCCATAATTTTTCAAGTAAAAATAATACTTTTAATTAATTGATTGATTTTAGCCATTTATTAAATTCATTTTTTTAAATATAAAATATGATTTTTAAATTATGATTTTTTTGGACAAAAATTTATACGATGATAACAGAATTTTAAAAAATATCAAATTTAATTATTGAGACATATTTTATTTTATATGATTTATTTAATTAGTATATTTATTTAAATAATATTAAATAATAGTAAATAAATACTAAAAATTAATTTGTAGCCATCGAAAAAATATAATCTATGTAGATATGCATTTATAAAATATAGGTTCAACTATTAACTTGATATGCTGATATAATTAAATACAAGTCATATAATTTAAATTAGGTAGTATATTAATACATGTATGTATTAATTAACAAATAATAATAACTAAATATTTTTTTTGGCTATGCACTTCAGATCTACATATAAAAAATGTGTTTTTTAATAAATTAAAACATACATATAGCCAATCTGATATGTGACGTCATTGTTGATACATATAAGAATCTTATATAACTAGCAATATAATAATGATATATATATATATGAATAATATAATGTTATTTATTAATAGTATAATATAGTAAATACATATCTAATACTCATGCCTTAGAGCCTATCTCGTAATCCCTTCTTTGAAATATTCTTAGTTCGCCAGATTGCTAATTCTTGAACTATCGACCTTTAGCTATCAAATAGTTATCACATTTTTAATTTATTTTAGTTGAATTTGTTGGAGCTTTTGGATGGAGAATTCAGCCAGCATTAGGAGAAGAAAAGCAGCCAAAAAGTCCTCTTCAAGTTAGGATTTAAGGTCTTTAGATAGTGGATGAGAGAGAAAGTTATGTATCATATCTCGTACCAATTCTCCATAAATCTGAGCCATCCATCTCAAGCACATCTAACTCATTTTAGCCACCCCCAATAGACTTTCTTGTAGCTGAAATTATCATCCCATCATCATAGGCCAAAATCTCATTTAAGTCCAAATAAATATTATTAATCAAATCTAATTTAATTGCTTATCAATATCGCATATCGATCGATATATTCATAACTATTATAAATATATACAATAATATTTATTCCTCAAAATATATTAAGAATTTTATAATTAATATTTCATAGATATAAATTAATTTAGTTAATTTATAACAATTATAAACTAATTAAATTGTTTGGTCTAAAGAGAAGTCATCATTTCAGTTGTATGACTCGTTAGGTGTAAATTTGATCGGCAATTAACATTGAACTATTTGAATGTTAACGTTCACACGTCACTTAACAGATGGTGTGACATTTAAGCCAAATTTATTGCTTACTTAGTTTCAGTAAAATCCAATTTCACTTTATTATTAAGTGTTATCCAGTTGTGATATTTATTTACTCCAATTCTCTTCGTTAAAACTATATCACATTAGACTTATGGAATTTGGTAATGATCAAAATTCCAATATCATCCATATTCAATTATACAGTCCAACCGCAAAGTCATTGGTTCAATAATAACAATTATTATTAACCCAAATGCTCTGGACAGAGACTTTGGACCTAAATTGACTTGAGTTGACCGTGATACTAACCCCATAAAACTAAGGGGACGAATCCTCTCTTGAATAGTGTTCACTTCCAATACTTCCACTTGACCCAACTATAATCACTCGATGGAACGGCATGCCATGATTTGACTATAATCAAAGTGGAGCTTTCTAATTGAAGATCGATATTATTCTCTTGTTGGGAGAACTGTTTCAATTAGTTACATCGATATTTTCTGTTTAAACTTAGTTATATTAAAAAAAGAAAACTATCAAGTGAGTCGTTCCAAAGTTATCCAATCACTATCAGTACATAACCTCAAGGTGCCCCCAACAGCCATAAGTAATACACTGCCTAACATTTGTAGAGCGTTACGTACTCTATTCTCAACGGATGCATCGATATCCAATCTTGATACATATTGACTAGGAACATTTAAAATGGTATATTTATTTTCATTATGATAAATTACTCATGGTTACAACACTTTGTAACTAGCATCACAAATGTACCATTTATATATTTACTATTAAATATACTTTTAATTAAATTAATTAATTAATACAACACGTTATATCAAGTATATAATAGAAAGAAAACACATTTTATTTTGAACAAGATTGGTTAACGAATTAGATATATTTGTAACAAATTACATAATTGTCCCTAGGTCATACCCTAACTCTATCAGAAATAAGGTAGTGAAGCTAGTGTGTGTCCAATGGAGCACAGATCAGGAGGACTGCACATGGGACGCATAGTATAAGGTTAAGAAGACCTATCTAGAGTTATTCGTTTTAGATTAGTGGATGAGCTATGTATTAAGTTGTATTGATGTAGACTATATATATATGTATGAATATTATGGTTGTTTATCATATTAGTAGATTACACTAGTACGTTCTGTACATATGGATTGGGAATTCGTGAGTATGTTTAGCGTAAGCAGGGTATAGTAGTCAAATCTCTACCATGCCTTAATTGAATTTTGGGGGCGAAATTTCTTTATGGAGGGAAGACTATAACGACACTAAATTTTAAGTTAATCAAATAATTTACTTAAAAAGCCAAGGCAGGCTAGATCAGATAAATAAGGGGAAATAAATTAATGGAAAAGGGATATGAGAGCTTAAGTCCAAATTATCATGGGACAATAAACATTACTCTTTTCTATTCATTCATCTCATATTACTCAAAATAAAAATAAAAGGTAGAGAAGAACTCTAATGGCAGCTGTAACGACCCAGAATTTTAATGATTTGGAATTGGAATATTTAACCAATTTTAAATATTGAAAAGTTAATTCTATGAATTAAATAACTTGAATTTCAAAAATAGTGATTTATGGGATAATTTAATTGTTAAATTTAATAATTGAAAATTTGTTAAATAATGGAATTTTGAGATTTAAGTTAGATAAAAATAATTTAAAAGCTTATTTAATCACTACTTAATAAGGATAAAGATAATGATACTTTTAAATTGGTTTTAACAGTGATTTAACTAATTCTGACATATACTCATTTTAACTAACGTATAAAAATAGCCTTCCAAGGGCACAATCTTAGATTTCGACGAAACCAGTGTCATTGGGTACATACTAATGAATTATGGTACACTGTTAAATTTCGTAGCGATCAGACGCACCGTTTGGTCGTACGGGATAGAAACGCGTTTAATTTAATATTGAATATTTAATATTATAATTGGGTTCAAAAATCTATCTTCTCTATACGATCGAATTTGGCCTCGAAACTTGTTCTATTGCGTTCGAAATAGGGGTATAACATTAGGTACGCCAGGCAGCATGCCTCAATTGGAGTTCGGGATTTTAAGCTGCTTTAAACGAGATATTTTGGAATTAAATAACATTATAAATTTTAAAGTCAACCCTTCATATCTTCCACCCTATCCCCTATCAGCACCCTACCTATATGTACAAGCTGCATATCCTTTACGAGATTTTCTTCCATCATTCCAGTTATATAAACGAGGTATAGAAAAAGGGAACTTCAAAAATAAATTTCTAAAAATCTATTCAACAAAAAATTGTGAAGTAAGGTTTGAAAATTTTGTTTTGGGAAGGACTTCGACCTGGTATGTGATCTGAGGGGTGCGACTTCATTTTTGTATGTGACAATGGAAAGCTCGAAAGCTAGGCTTTGGATTTCCCATTGGTTTAAGCTTCGATCATCGGTGGATGGGTATTTGTGATCGTAGGAAAAGGCAGCTGGCCGCCAGAGCTTGGGTTATGCGATGATAAAATTGTCACGTGAACAGTGGTACCTCACTGTGTATGGCAGCAGGTCGCGACTTACAAGGGGCGATCGAGCTTCGATTTGCGGGCATATGCAGGAGCGGTTCATCGAGAGAAGGCTATTGGCGAAGACAGAATCGATTTTCATTGTGTCTAGCTCTGTGTTTGTCCGTTTTCGTGCACGGCATACATGGGTTCGTGCACAGGGAGGAGGTTATGTTTTGGGGAAGATGGATCGAGGGTAGTTTGGTAAATATATTGAAGTTGTATTAGTTATTTTTTTTTAGTTTAAAATTGTTTCGATGTATTGATATGATTTGAAAATATCAAGTATGGATATTAGTATTCGGAAGCGTTTTTCAAATATTGAAATATTGAAAGAGATTTGAATATATATCTTTGTAAAGATATCCTGAAATAAATGTTTGAAAGATTTATAATATTCTCCTAGTGACTGCTTATATGTGTAATTTGATAGTTAAATAACCGACTATCAAAATCCGGCCAAATTCGTTGATCGTTTCGAAGAGACCAGGATCAGATATAATTATCCGAAAACCACTTCATTCCGATTTGAGCGTTGTGAATTATGATATCGTGAAGATAATGAAGATGGTGATTTTGGATATTCGGTTTGTTTGTCCCAGAACAACTTGTATGGATGAATGCTATCATTGCATTGCTTGCCTGGAAGGCAGTGTTAGCATTCCAAGTATGAATGCTATCCTTAAGGTAAAACGTAGCCTCAAGCCTCATCAACCGGGAATGACTGAAAATTAGGGGAGATGGAGCAAGGCTAAGTGAGTTGCACCCATTAGGGTATATTGTCACCTTTTTTGATTACCCTACATCTACATATTTATGGATTGGTTGTGCATGAGATCCCAAAAGGGTTGAAAAGCAACCGGGGTGCTGACATATTCGGTACTATCCTGTAAGGAGTAGGCCGGTCTTGTGTTGGCAGGGATCGATAGATTCGATCTCGGTACATTTTCTAAACGTGTATCGTGATAGGTGGTACCCCAGTGCCTAGTCATTGTATGGAATCCATTCTCCAATAAGCGCCGTACGGTTTTGATTGTGCCCAACTATGTTGAAATGTGAGATGCAAGCATTTCAGCTATTTTAATAAGTATTTGTACTTAGACACTATTATAATATCATAGGATTTTTATATAAAAGTGTTTTGGTTATCGTAAGGTAAAAACCCATCAAGTTTATGTGTGACATGGTCTTACTAGATACCCTTTGATTTCAAAGATTTTCTTATAACTTTAAAATCCTATTGGGTGTGTTTTCTCATGTTGGTTTTCCAGACTGACTCGGATGTTATTTATTATAATGCTCGGGTCAGACTGAGTATATTACAGATTAGTTTGGATGTTTGGAGCCTCAAGAGACGAGTTGGAGGTCCAGAGACGTATTCACGTAGATTGTTATATTTTCTGCTGTATTCATTGGTGTGTTATCAGCAATTGTGAGGACTGACTGTTATAACTGTCCGGGCTGAAATAGTTGAGTATACTCTAATTGATGTTTGTATATATACATATTACAGTTTTGCTTTTGTGTAAAGACTTGGGATATATTATAGATTATTCGTTCCGTTGTGAGATTCTATGTTGTCTAATTTTCTTCTTATCTTCCTGCTTCTTCTTCACCCCTACCAATCCGCATTTTTGTTCAATTTGAGTTGACATGTGCCATTTATTGTTAGCTTAGACTGTACAGAAAAGTGGGTCGTTACAGCGGCTTAAATAGAACAATAGTGAGGAAGATAAGGGAAATTCAAACAAAATGGGGATTAAGAGGACTAAAGCAAGGCATCTTACAAGATCTAGGTGACTGATACTTAATCTATCTATACCGATCTCCCACATTGATTGCGGTTTAGATTTGTTTGTTTTTATGTATGATGGGGTTTATATGGATTTTATTAAAAAATATAAAGGTTTAATAAATGTTTTGGGGATAGATAAATATGGGATGTTTGGACATGTTTTCCTCTTTGATGATTTCGAAAGTTAATGGAAATTTGTATCATGTTCTAATCATGGTTTAGAGATGGGTTTTTAATTTGTGAAATTTCTTAAGCTTATATGATTTTATTTGATTTATCGAAGGAGCGTAACTAGAAAATAAAAGAGAAAAACAACATTAAAAAGTCCAAACAAAGATTAAGTGTGTTAGAACAAGCGTTCATAAATTTTTTGGGAATTTGTAAGAATTTTCTATAAGGAAAAATAGACCAAAATGGCTAACTACTGCGTTGGGACAAGTGCGGAACGGTGGGGCGCATGAAAATAAACTTATAGGGAAAAATATATTAAAAGGTGATGGGAAAAAGAGAAAGCAGAGCCAAAGCATATGCTGAAAAGAAAGAAAAAGGAAACTACAAATAACGGAATGTAAAATAAGGACGAATAGGATAATTACATGAGTAAAGACATTATCAAACAAGCCAGACTTTGTATTCTTTGAAGCTGAGATGGAGGCCTAACAAGTTGTAAGGGAACTGCGCATATGGCAGAAATGGTAGAGATTAGCCAAAGGGATCTAGGACTTTCTGGGGTAAGTAAGTCTATCTCGCAAAATTGTAGGAAACATTACGCGCCACAATTTGAAAGGGTTCACTCGTAAAGAGTGAACTGCGCACCTAGGTTGGGGCCAAGAAGTACTGCACTAAGGGAGGGTGAGAATGAGACCGAAATAAAAGACAATTCGGTAGGTTTCAGGGTGGGTCCAGTGTTAGTAAAGGAGAAAACTTCTGCACTAAAGGTAAGGAAAGAAGGGTTATTGACGCCGGAGTGGGGATGCATGTACACCTTAGTAAGGTGAGGAGAGGCATTCAACTTTCAGAGACTGCGGTGGGTGATTCCAAGTAGTTTCCAACTAAATAAATGTTTAAGGACCGTGGGTGGTTGTTATACAGTAGTCTAGATCTAAGTAAATAAATGGGGGCTATGGGTTGTTGTTTCACAGTGGTCCAGAACTTAAGTTAAGAAATATAGAAGTACAACATGTGGCCATTTATTTGTGGTCCAGGGCATATTTAATAAATAGTTGAATACTGCGGATAGCTGGGACTATGCAGTTTGAACTAATGAATGAATCTAACAGAACAATGCAGGGGGCTGAGTTTTTATAGTCTAAATCTAGAGAATAAATTGAAAAAAGGTAATGCTGATGGGGCTGTTTCCAAGCAGTATTAGTTAAAAGACAAACCTAAATGGTAAGTCAAGTATGAACCGCGCTGGGGGCACAGTCGCCGATAGGAGTAGTAGATTAAAGAACAATCAAATATGAGAACTAATAGGGGATTATGCCAGGGGCGCAGTAGTAATTGGGGACCGCATAAGAATGTATATGGCGCATTAGTAAATAAGAACTACATGCGTAGTATATATGGTTGTTTCACTTATGATGTGTGAATAGTGAGGGGAAATCCTAATCTATGCAGCATGGTTTGGTCTCACTATATGATTGTTTGGGGTAAGTATTATTCCCACTAGAATTTATGTCTGATACGTGTTTTTATTATTTTTTTCCCTATAAACACATGGATGCTCACTTAAGTAGGCTGATTTGTAGGTGAATTTATGGGATTAGACATGTATAAATAAGGACCGTGGTATGAGGATCAAAGACGAAGCATGAGGCTTGATAAAGATTTGGTTTTCCGCTATATTAAGAAGTGCGGGCCGCATCATTATATGTTAACCCGACTCTTTCTATGTTGTTTCCTATTATATTTGACCCATGCATGGGCACATTTTTGGGTTTAATTATTACTGAAGTTTATGTAAAGAAAGTTAAAGTAAACTTTTGATGTAATGAAAATATTTAGCTTCTCTGTTTACTTATCTGTGTTATAATAAAGTGAACCCACTTTCGTCGTTGGAAGATAATTCTAATGATGACTGCATCATCATTGGCGTTCATCTTTGAGTCTCAAGTGGGGGACGTTACTTATTGCCTAGCCAACCTATGCATTAAAAAGGTAAACTGCTCATAAATCAGTCAAGCTTAAATGAATAATCAATTGGTTGTACTAAATGCTTATAAACTGGTTGAGCATAAATCAATAATTAATAGACGATAATAAATGCTTGTTAACTAGCCGAGCATGGCTAAACTAACTAATGAGGTGTAATGTATGAACATTGTTAACTAAACTACATTTAATAATCCATACTTATATAAGTTACCTTATATAAGATTTTTAATTTTCATAGTTGAAATACCTTTAAGGCATACCAATGTAAAAAATACAAATATGCTCTCATATGTATAATATACTCAACTCATTCTAGGGTATCACTTACTCTATCTCTAATGCGTCATATGCAACCCAAGCCAAGGTTCTTGCTTAACCTTCATCTCCGATACCAAATGTAATGATTCGCTTTTTCGACCCTCAAATGTTGACACTAATACATCAATGGTATTCACATGCCAAGCACTCAAGTGCCGGAAAGATAAATTGTTAAGGTAAAATAAAAAGATGAGGAATAGGGAAGAAAGAACACAAATCAGATTCTCACAGCGGAACAATGACATATATATCAAAAGATAGTACAAAGTGTTAATCTAAGATACACATCATTTCAGCGTTACAATCATAAGTACCATCATCAGTCTGGACATTCATAATATCATGTCCTCACAAATGCTGATATATACATAATAGTCATGCAACAGAAATAAGAATACCATGGTAGATGAAAGCATTTGGCTTGTCTCCTCGAGATCCAAAGAGTATTGAGGAAAGTCTTCATTTCTTAAACTACTCGAAAGAGCACCCATGGAATTAAGGGAAAGATAAAACCACGAGCCAGACATAAGTCCGGTTTGAGAAACTCAAGAAATATTTAGCTAGCATATAACAGTACTTTTGAGACCATTTGTACCACTATAACGATTATCCCCTCAAAAGAGCTGAACCCCTCTAATAAGCACATAAGGTGATATAATATATAATCTCTAGGATGTATAATATAAATTATGTAATGACCCGTAAATTCCGATATTTAAATTTGTCATTTTAATAAGATTTTGTAATTAAATTTAAAAAAAAATAGAATCCTTATAATTTTTAATGAAGAATGTTAAGAATGAACCTATGGCATATTTTGTTGGTTATTATAGACTTAATAAAAGAGTTGAATTGAATCAATCTATTTATTTGAAACCAATAAATTGGTATGCAAATTTATAATAATTGGGTTTATTGTAAGAAATGGAAATATTGTTTGAGAATGAAAACTTATAAAGATAAGCATTTAATTATCCAATGCAATAATTTATTTATTTATTTAACTTAGGCAATAAAGTTTGTCAAAGCTAGATTTGTATAAGTTGAATGAAATGGGTTAATGTAAATATTATATTAGGCTATAAATCAAATGGAAGAAAACGAGCGTAAAATTTGAATTAAAAATAAAATAAATTGATTATAACATAAACTTAAGTGTAAATTTTAAGGGTATGATAACCATTATTATAAGTTACATAATTAATTAGTCAATGAATTTATTGGAAATAAAGTTCATTTAAATGATAAGTAATTATAATGTTGTTATGGATAATAAACGTTACTTTAGTGATTATTAATATAGTAACGAAAGTGTGTAGGTAAATTAATAGTAGCGTATATTTCTTTTAAGTAGTAATTGGTGGATTGGGAGACAAGTTCAAATTATGTTAATTGAGAAATTAATAGGTAAAGTATGTAAAGAAATTTATAGAATGTAAATTTAATGTTGTGAATTTTATAGAATGTAAAGTATTTAAAAACCTTAATTAATGTGTTCAATGGATAGAAGTACACATTTAAAAACATAATATTCATTCAAATTAAAATGTAAATAGGCGTAGATTAATGAAATGAAATAAAGTTAGCGTTGAATATGGAATTATAAATCTGGTTTGATAAGTGACGAACTTATAAATGCAATTAATATAGGTGGTTTTTTTATGTAATGTGTTAAATAAACTTTGGAAATAAATTGTAATTAAATCTAAATTTAACATTTTGTTAATATAAATGAAAGTAATAATTGGAAGTAATGTTAATTAAGGTAATATTTTAAGTAATGTTAAGGTAATTCATATTGAACAATTTATTGAGTTTTAAGGATTGGAAATAAAGCTTTATCAACTTATTTGGGTTTTAACCATAATAAGTGAAGTAATTGTAAATTTATGAAATTTAAAAATATAAGTATTACGCTAATTAAGAAGGAATGTGAGGATTACAAATAGATTTTTGAATCCAATATTTTATTTGAAATTTATGAATGGAATAATCATTGATTTATTTAATTTGATAGAATTGTTGGAAATTATTTATAATTTTGAAAATAATGAAATTGAGGATTTGATTCTGCAATTGATAGATTAATCAACTTTAAATTTATATCTAAACTTGTTAAAAATTTTGTAGATGATTAAGAATTATAAAAGTAATAAAAATTTTCAATTATAGAATTGAGATTGAAATTTGATTTAATTAATTAATTATTAATTTATTTAATTAATGGAAAAAAAGCCATTTTGGCCACTGACTCGGATTTCGACGAAACCAGTTTCATCGGATCCGTAATGGTGAATTATTGTAGGACTTCAAGTTTCGTAGCGATCGGACTTGTCGTTTGATCGTACGGACTCGAAACGCCTTGAAATAATTGCAATTGAAATCAATTTGGAAAATATTGTTTTTAGCATAACTTCTTCATATGATGGAATTTGGAGTTGAAACCTTTTCCATTGTGTTTAAAATATTTTAAAACATCTATTTTGATGGGTTGACCCAATTTCGTTCCGGGGTTAGAACGGGCTTTTTTGGGCCACTTTGGCGTTAGAGCGTACACCTGTTTTATCCATCTATTCTATTTTCAACCTTCTCTAAAAATATCCCCGCTAAACCCTAGCCTCCGCCTATTCTCATTTGTGTGCACGTAAAATTTCTTCAGCTCCTTCTTCTCCTCAATGGCAGACAAAATTTCAGATCCAGATTCATTTCAAAAATCAAAGTCACAAAATTCAAAGTCCTTAGAAAAATCTCAAATTTATATATGTTGAAGCTCTCGACGAGCGTAATTCAATGGTGTAATTCGTTTTTCAATTCGACGCATCGTTTGACCAGAAATCGCGGTCAAAATTGAATTGGGCGTTTTTGACTGGTGCGTCTGATCGGAAAATCCTTTCTGGGTTTTGTAGAGGGGCTAACGCGTTGTTCATCGGCGAAGTTTGGAGGCTAATTGACGGTCGGATTGGCGGCAAAGCTCGGTCAAAGGTGAGTGTGTTCGTTGCGTGCGCATCCGGTGGACTGGAGGAAGAAACGTGCGCAACTTTCTTGGTGACGTGGCAATCTTGGTAATGTGTTCCATTTTCTTTAAAATTTTAAAATGATTTCAATCACATAAATCATCATAACTTTTGCATAAAACTCCGTTTCACGCGCGGTTTCTTTTGTTAGGATCGTAATAAAATTCCGGACTTGTTGACGCTGGTTGGATGAATTCTGAGACGGTCAAATTTTTGGGTTTAAATTGAATTTAAATTCAAAAGGTGAGTGTTTTAACCCACTCACAACTTATAAGATTTCTTATGTTTGTTGAATTAAATTTTGATGTGATTTAAAATTTATCTATGATTGTTTGGGCATATATTTAATCATCATCTAAGTTAGATAGCATTTATTTAAATTAAATTGTTATTTTTTTTTATTGCATATAATATGATAGTTAAATTTATTTATTATTGCATATAAACTGCTAGTTAAACAATTATTAATTTTTATTGAATATAAACTATTCGTTGATGCCTGTTATATTTTATATGCTTTATATTGATGTTTTGTTTAAATTGGATGATGATTGTAATAAATAGTTGTTTATTGATATTTGGATGAATGGATGCTATATTTTATATTGTATAAACTGCAAGTTATTATGCATTTTTTTTCCATTCGGGATTGCGGTTTGAAATGATATATAACCGTAAACTTTTATTTTTAAATTACGAATTGAAATGATAAATATCTGTATCACTTGACCATAGGATAGAAAATTATATACAGGCACTGTGGTCTATATATAAAATATTTTAAAAGTGATTTTCTATGGGTTTTGGAAAATAAGGGTTTATATATATACTAATTTTGATATTATATAAATATTATTTTATATATGGTTAAATTCTAAAATTTAAGCTATGTATAACTTGATGATGTTTTAAGTTTGATTTACGAATATTTCAAGTTTGAGCTTTATTTAAGTGATATTGAATTTATTAAATAAGTATTTCTAAACTAAATAATAGTAAATTGAATTAAGGTATATATGAGATTATCATATTTGGTTGGGAATTTTGGAAATATTTAAAGTCTTGAAATATATCAAAATTGAAATGTATTATTGAAATTAAGGTATTATTGTTTTCAAAGTATTGGTTTTCGGAATTGTTATAACTTTGAAAGTAATATGGTTTTAAAAATGAATTTATTTGAAATAGAATTTATTTAAGAATTATCTGTGAATATATGGATTTGAAACCTATGGAAATTGAAAATTTAGAAATATGACGTCAAAATGTGGTTTGGGTTTAAGATGACTTAAAAGAATATTTCAAGTTATCTAAATTTAAGAAAGATTAGTGATTGGAAATTTGGTTTTATTTAAATAAGATATTATTGAATTGTTTTCGAAATGGAAATGATATATTATTGAATTGGGTTTTGAAATGGAAATAATACATTGATAATTTGGGTTTGAAATAGTAATAATATTTTGGTTTAAAGTACAAACTATTTTGAAGTAAAGGATATGTTTTGAAATGGAAAAAATATTTTGGTTTTAAAGTATATACTATTTTGAAATAAAGAATATGTTTTGAAAGGGCAATGATTGTGTTTTAAAAGTATATATATTTTTAAATTACCACGGTGTTATAATAATGTTTGGTTGTTAAAGAGACCGGGATCGGATATGGACATACTCTCTGTCGATACCGAAAACCACTTTGACAACTGTGTATGCGGTGGAGTTTCCAGAATGAAGTAGGATGGTGGCGATGATCCTAAGGTATATACGTGGACCCAACTCCCGTGAGTTGGTATAAGGTGGCTAAAACAGGAGCGATCGACGGGCCAAGGAGGTAGCACCTCTGATCGGACACACTTCTTCGATACCATTCTATTACTTGTGATTGATTTGGTGGTCACTCTTAATTTGGGGGTGTTGTTCGAGGTGGGCGGTAGCGGCTGCTATTCGTCACCACCAGTCCAGATGCGTAATTGGTATATCTACCCTGGAATTGCCTTGTGAGCTGTGTCACCTACCATATCAGCTTTACTACGATTTGTGATTTCTCCCGTAGCTTGTGGAGTATCGAGGGTAGCCCCCATTTTTGGGAGTATGCTAATACTGGATAGACTACTAGGACTATTACGTGTTAAGGAGAATATTGGGTCACTCCTTAATGCTATTTAAAAGTATGTTTATTTTATATTAGACGTTATTATAATAGCGAATATTACTACATAGTAGATAGTTTAACGGATCCTTAAGAGATGTGAATCCCGAACATTTCTTAAGTTACTGCACTCACGTTAGACACTGGATATGAGATGTCAAACCCCGTAAACATCTCTGACGCCGTTTACACTCATATTTATTTCATTGATTTAACTTACATAAGATCTTTTAGTTCTGACTCGAGTGTTTTGTCTTTTCAATTCGCTCGGGTCAGCCTGAGCATTTCAGGATTTGAAGGCTCTATTTCTGGAGGACGAAGACGAAGATTTTATTACTACTATTTATTATATTCCACTACACCCTTGTATTCCGCTGCATTAATTATCATTCTCTGGTATGTGTAACTCTGATATGTATTGTATAAGTATAATCAAATGTTTTGTAAAACAGCTTCATGAACTGTTATTTGATTATTATATTTTATCGTTCCGCTGCAAGATTCTATTTTGTTTCTTTTATTTCTCCACTTTTTTTCTTATTTACCCCATAACAATCCGCCCTTCTATATGGGTTAAGTTGGCACGTGTGTCTGCTTAAGCGTACAAAAAGGTGGGATGTTACAGCTGGTATCAGAGCTTTGGTTTAGCGATAAACCTTAGCTTTGTGGGGTTTGACTCTTTACTAATAGGGTAGTAATACCCTATGGGAGTCGCTGAGTGTATATATATGAGAGAGCGTATTTGTTAGTGTTATAAAAAGGTTTTAATATTGTGTTAATCGGTTCTGTTTTGTATTTATAAATTCTGGTTGGTGCATGGGACACTATGACATCAATAAGGATTTCTAAACACTTAATAGGACAGACCGACATAATATTTGTTTTAATATAGGTGAATGAAATAACTTTGCCTATTATATTTTCTATATATAAAAATATTTTATAAAGATATATATTTGGTTGCTATAGATTGGGTGTTAGGTAATGAAAATATAAATAATAGTTGAAACTAAGTTGAAAATAAAATAAATGAAAACTGGAAATTTAGAGCTTAAGTTCCGGGGTTTTTGAAGATTTCTTTCAATTGATTTTGGAATATAATAATAATATTGTTAGAAGTATTTTCTGATATAAATATTTCAATAGAATTTGAAAGAAATGTTTTAAAAGAAATTCCGCAAAGAAATAAGTTGTACTCCCCTCTTTGTCGCTGGAAAATAATTTCGGTGATGGCGGCCGCATCATCGACATTCATTTTCGAGTTTCAAAGTGGGAAGGCCACTGTAGTAGTTTTACTACAAGATTATTTTATTTTAAATTGTTTTAAATATAATTGGATATATAAATTATAAGTATATATATTATCTATTATTTTAAAATGATTTTGAATAAAACCCGGTATTTAATTCTTAAGTTTCCATTAATAAATAGTCCTAATTACTGAAGTGAATTGGAATGTAGGTAATTAATAAATTGAAACCTCTAAAGGAAATAAGAGATTTAATGCTAGGTTATAAATAGTATTAAATGAAAGTTGAAATTGTAACCTCTGAAATAAAGGAAATAATTATTGAACATTAAAATAATTAAAAGAAATGAGAAAACTTGTATAACTTTCAATTTCATTCTTTAAAAGCATAAATATAACTTACCAAAAATTTAGAAAAGTTGAAAATGTTTAATAAGAAAATGTATAGTAAATTGTACAAGTAAACTTATGTAATGGAAATGTTCAGTAAATTGCTCTTATTAATAAGAATTAAGGTTATAATTGTTATGCCAAGTAACTGAACTTAACATGAATATTATTAATAAATGAATGTAAATAAATGAAATCAAGTCATGAATGAATAAATATAATGCAATAAGAAGAGAATTGACATGATGTGAATAAATTAAATGAAGATAAGTATAAATTGAATGAGGAGGAAATCAAGCAACAATATATGGAATGAAATTAATAAATGAACTTGATCTATTGTTTGAATTTGTTGTTTGTTTAATTTATGGTTGTTTGGGCAAGGATACTTTACAATTGTTTGAATGAATAAATAATCTATTTAGTTCGCCTAAGACTGTTGAGTAAAAGGGTACACTTAGTAGTTTATTTTCATTCCGTACAAATTTGAAGTTTTGAACCCGAACAACTATTTATTGTGTTTGATATGAATGAATGATTGATGTGTGTTGACTTATGTGATGGTTGTATGCCTTGTTGCAAGTGTTTGTTGTATTGATTATTGTTGTGATTGAAACAACCTTAAATATTTCTCTTATATAATTGTTAACCCTTTTAGATTATATAAGTAAAATACAGGTTATGGAAGCAATTGCTACTGCTTTTGGTTCCATAAATAAGCGTTAATTGCCCGACAAATAGGTACGTTTTCGAATTACAGTTTATAGCGTTATGATATTGTTTTCCCATGTTGGGATATATATTATTTGGAAAATATTGTGATATATTATTATACTTGATATTATATTTTCTTCTGAGCCTCTCCGTACAAAGGAAGCTCTGCCGAAATTTTCTGTAAATTTTAGGCTTAGAAAAATTTTGAAATTGTTTTCCCAACCTTATTAATTTGAGTGTAAAAAGATTTAATGGTTACAAATTGGTATATTTTATTTAAATTAATTAATTTTGAAAAAAAATTATTTATTTTTTTTAATATTTTAAATAAGATATTGATTTCTTAATTCTTCTTTCCCTTCCTTTTTCCTTTTCGGGAACGAAAAGTTTTGAGTGGGGGAGAGTGTAACGACCCGTAAATTCCGATATTTAAATTTGTCATTTTAATAAGATTTTGTAATTAAATTTAAAAAGAAATAGAATAGTTATAATTTTTAATGAAGAATGTTAAGTATGAACCTATGACATATTTTGTTGGTTATTATAGACTTAATAAAAGAGTTGAATTAAATCAATCTATTTATTTGAAACCAATAAATTGGTATGCAAATTTATAATAATTGGGTTTATTGTATGAAATTGAAATTTGATACTATAGTGAATTAGAATTTAGATAAGAATGGAAATATTGTTTGAGAATGAAAACTTATAAAGATAAGCATTTAATTATCCAATGCAATAATTTATTTATTTAACTTAGGCAATAAAGTTTGTCAAAGCTAGATTTGTATAAGTTGAATGAAATGGGTTAATGTAAATATTATATTAGGCTATAAATCAAATGGAAGAAAACGAGCGTAAAATTTGAATTAAAAATAAAATAAATTGATTATAACATAAACTTAAGTGTAAATTTCTAGGGTATGATAACAATTATTATAAGTTACTTAATTAATTGGTCAATGAATTTATTGGAAATAAAGTTCATTTAAATGATAAGTAATTATAATGTTGTTATGGATAATAAACGTTACTTTAGTGATTATTAATATAGTAACGAAAGTGTGTAGGTAAATTAATAGTAGCGTATATTTCTTTTAAGTGGTAATTGGTGGATTGGGAAATAAGTTCAAATTATGTTAATTGAGAAATTAATAGGTAATATGTAAAGAAATTTATAGAATGTAAATTTAATGTTGTGAATTTTATAGAATGTAAAGTATTTAAAAACCTTAATTAATGTGTTCAATGGATAGAAGTACACATTTAAAAACATAATATTCATTCAAATTAAAATGTAAATAGGCGTAGATTAATGAAATGAAATAAAGTTAGCGTTGAATATGGAATTATAAATCTGGTTTGATAAGTGACGAACTTATAAATGCAATTAATATAGGTGGTTTTTTTATGTAATGTGTTAAATAAACTTTGGAAATAAATTGTAATTAAATCTAAATTTAACATTTTGTTAATATAAATGAAAGTAATAATTGGAAGTAATGTTAATTAAGGTAATATTTTAAGTAATGTTAAGGTAATTCATATTGAACAATTTATTGAGTTTTAAGGATTGGAAATAAAGCTTTATCAACTTATTTGGGTTTTAACCATAATAAGTGAAGTAATTGTAAATTTATGAAATTTAAAAATATAAGTATTACGCTAATTAAGAAGGAATGTGAGGATTACAAATAGATTTTTGAATCCAATATTTTATTTGAAATTTATGAATGGAATAATCATTGATTTATTTAATTTGATAGAATTGTTGGAAATTATTTATAATTTTAAAAATAATGAAATTGAGGATTTGATTCTGCAATTGATAGATTAATCAACTTTAAATTTATATCTAAACTTGTTAAAAATTTTGTAGATGATTAAGAATTATAAAAGTAATAAAAATTTTCAATTATAGAATTGAGATTGAAATTTGATTTAATTAATTAATTATTAATTTATTTAATTAATGGAAAAAAAGCCATTTTGGCCACTGACTCGGATTTCGACGAAACCAGTTTCATCGGATCCGTAATGGTGAATTATTGTAGGACTTCAAGTTTCGTAGCGATCGGACTTGTCGTTTGATCGTACGGACTTGAAACGCCTTGAAATAATTGCAATTGAAATCAATTTGGAAAATATTGTTTTTAGCATAACTTCTTCATATGATGGAATTTGGAGTTGAAACCTTTTCCATTGTGTTTAAAATATTTTAAAACATATATTTTGATATATGGGTTGACCCAATTTCATTCCGGGGTCAGAACGGGCTTTTTTGGGCCACTTTGACGTTAGCGCGTACACCTGTTTTATCCATCTATTCTATTTTCAACCTTCTCTATAAATATCCCCGCTAAACCCTAGCCTCCGCCTATTCTCATTTGTGTGCGCGTAAAATTTCTTCAGCTCCTTCTCCTCCTCAATGGCAGACAAAATTTCAGATCCAGATTCATTTCAAAAATCAAAGTCACAAAATTCAAAGTCCTTAGAAAAATCTCAAATTTATATATGTTGAAGCTCTCGACGAGCGTAATTCAATGGTGTAATTCGTTTTTCAATTCGACGCATCGTTTGACCATAAATCACGGTCAAAACTGAATTGGGCGTTTTTGACTGGTGCGTCTGATCGGAAAATCCTTTCTGGGTTTTGTAGAGGGGCTAGCGCGTTGTTCATCGGCGAAGTTTGAAGGCGAATTGACGGTCGGATTGGTGGCAAAGCTTGGTCAAAGGTGAGTGTGTTCGTTGCATGCACATCTGGTGGCTGGAGGAAGAAACGTGTGCAACTTTCTTGTTGACGTGGCAATCTTGGTAATGTGTTCCATTTTCTTTAAAATTTTAAAATGATTTCAATCGCAAAAATCATCATAACTTTTGCATACGAACTCCGTTTCACGCGCGGTTTCTTTTGTTAGGATCATAATAAAATTCCGGACTTGTTGACGCTGGTTTGGATGAATTCTGAGACGGTCAAATTTTTGGGTTTAAATTGAATTTAAATTCAAAAGGTGAGTGTTTTAACCCACTCACAACTTCTAAGATTTCTTATGTTTGTTAAATTAAATTTTGATGTGATTTAAAATTTATCTATGATTGTTTGGGCATATATTTAATCATCATCTCAGTTAGATAGCATTTATTTAAATTAAATTGTTATTTAATTTTTTTATTGCATATAATATGATAGTTAAATTTATTTATTATTGCATATAAACTGCCAGTTAAACAGTTATTAATTTTTATTGAATATAAACTATTCGTTGATGCATGTTATATTTTATATGCTTTATATTGATGTTTTGTTTAAATTGGATGATGATTGTAATAAATAGTTGTTTATTGATATTTGGATGAATGGATGCTATATTTTATATTGTATAAACTGCAAGTTATTATGCATTTTTTTTCCATTCGGGATTGCGGCTTGAAATGATATATAACCGTAAACTTTTATTTTTAAATTACGGTTTGAAATGATAAATATCTATATCACTTGACCATAGGATAGAAAATTATATACAGGCACCGTAGTCTATATATAAATTATTTTAAAAGTGATTTTCTATGGGTTTTGGAAAATAAGGGTTTATATATATACTAATTTTGATATTATATAAATATTATTTTATATATGGTTAAATTCTAAAATTTAAGCTATGTATAACTTGATGATGTTTTAAGTTTGATTTACGAATATTTCAAGTTTGAGCTTTATTTAAGTGATATTGAATTTATTAAATAAGTATTTCTAAACTAAATTATAGTAAATTGAATTAAGGTATATATGAGATTATCATATTTGGTTGGGAATTTTGGAAATATTTAAAGTCTTGAAATATATCAAAATTGAAATGTTTTATTGAAATTAAGGTATTATTGTTTTCAAAGTATTGGTTTTCGGAATTGTTATAACTTTGAAAGTAATATGGTTTTAAAAATGAATTTATTTGAAATAGAATTTATTTAAGAATTATCTGTGAATATATGGATTTGAAACCTATGGAAATTAAAAATTTAGAAATATGACGACAAAATGTGGTTTGGGTTTAAGATGATTTAAAAGAATATTTATCTAAATTTAAGAAAGATTAGTGATTGGAAATTTGGTTTTATTTAAATAAGATATTATTGAATTGTTTTCGAAATGGAAATGATATATTATTGAATTGGGTTTTGAAATGGAAATAATAAATTGATAATTTGGGTTTGAAATAGTAATAATATTTTGGTTTAAAGTATATACTATTTTGAAGTAAAGGATATGTTTTGAAATGGCAAAAATATTTTGGTTTTAAAGTATATACTATTTTGAAATAAAGAATATGTTTTGAAAGGGCAATGATTGTGTTTTAAAAGTATATATATTTTTAAATGACCACGGTGTTATAATAACGTTTGGTTGTTAAAGAGACCGGGATCAGATATGGACATACTCTCTGTCGATACCGAAAACCACTTTGACAACTGTGTACGCGGTGGAGTTTCCAAAATGAATTAGGATGGTGGCGATGATCCTAAGGTATATATGTGGACCCAACTCCCGTGAGTTGGCATAAGGTGGCTAAAACAGGAGCGATCGACGGACCAAGGAGGTAGCACCTCTGATCGGACACACTTCTTCGATACCATTCTATTACTTGTGATTGATTTGGTGGCCACCCTTGATTTGGGAGTGTTGTTCGAGGTGGGCGGTAGTGGCTGCTATGCGTCACCACCAGTACGGATGCGTAATTGGTATATCTACCCTGGCATTGCCTTGTGTGCCATGTCAACTACCATATCGAGCTTTACTACGATTTGTGATTTCTCCCGTAGCCTGTGGAGTATCGAGGGTAGCCCCCATTTTTGGGAGTATGCTAATACTGGATAGACTACTGGGACTATTACGTGTTAAGGGGAATATTGGATCACTCCTTAATGCTATTTAAAAGTATGTTTATTTTATATTAGACATTATTATAATAGCGAATATTACTACATAGTAGATAGTTTAACAGATCCTTAAGAGATGTGAATCCCGAACATTTCTTAAGTTACTGCACTCACGTTAGACACTGGATAGGAGATGTCAAACCCCGTAAACATCTCTGACGCCGTTTACACTCATATTTATTTCATTGATTTAACTTACATAAGATCTTTTAGTTCTGACTCGAGTGTTTTGTCTTTTCAATTCGCTCAGGACAGCCTGAGCATTTCAGGATTTGAAGGCTCTATTTCTGGAGGACGAAGACGAAAATTTTATTACTACTATTTATTATATTCCACTACACCCTTGTATTCCGATGCATTAATTATCATTCTCTGGTATGTGTAACTCTGATATGTATTGTATAAGTATAATCAAATGTTTTGTAAAACAGCTTCATGAACTGTTATTTGATTATTATAGTTTATCGTTCCGCTGCAAGATTCTATTTTGTTTCTTTTATTTCTCCACTTTTTTTCTTATTTACCCCATAACAATCCGCCCTTCTGTATGGGTTAAGTTGGCACGTGTGTCTGCTTAAGCGTACAAAAAGGTGGGATGTTACAAATTAGAAAATAGGAAATAGTTATGCTGCTTGCATCATAGAACAAAATAGTATTAGAAGCATAACTAAAGCCGCAAAGGTACATTCACATATGGATTTCCATTGGAGGAGCCCCTAGTAAACTAAGGCGAGCCTCATGGCAAGAGTCAGAAACTACCTTCTGAAAAACCACGTATATCTTTAGATAAAATATACCATAAAGGAAAACATAGCTGGTCCACGCCCGAACACATGATACCGAATAACAATAACTCCTGCGAGCTTCAATCAACAGCATCTCTAGATATTTGGGGTTGATGTACCCTTGGGTTAGCTAAACCCACTGGCTATTCCCCTACTCTATTTTTTATCATTTCTGATGGTGAAGTCATGTTCATCATTTCAGCACACAAGTCGTCGTCACTTGAACAGATCTTGAATCATTCTCTGGATTCCAGCATATCGAACAAATCACGAATCTCTCTTAGGATCCCAACGTAAGTTGTCCGACGAATGCTAACGGTAACCTCTACCTTTGGACTTAACCTTAAGATTGATAGTTTGACTATATATCATTCTACCCTACAACCACTTCTAAAACATATGACTCATATATCTGTTTTGAAGTGGTTTTCGATAAGTAATACAATTATCCATTCCCTGTCTCTTCAAAACTAAATCGGTGAATTTCTGGTGAACTTAATTCTGGTTCTGTAAGAAATAAACGAACGATATAAAGGAGTTGTAACGACCCGGAATTTTCGAACCCGAAAATTCCAGATAGTTAGAAGAAAAAGAAAAGAGATAGAAGAAAGAAACAGAAGAAGAAGAAGAAAACAGAAACACAGAATCACATATTCTCACATTTCGCAGCGGATCAAAATATAATATCACATAAATAACAGTTTTACAAAAAGAACTGTATTTGTTAATTACATATTTATACATCAGAGTTACAACATTCACAAATATACTAGACAGTTAGAATTAACATGTCTCGGACAACTATAATATATCACAATGGAATACACTCCATACGTTCCTGCCATCCAGCTCGCCTCCTGAGCTCCAGAACGTCCTTACCTGGAAATCTGTAATACTCGGTCTGACCCGAGCATTACATCAAAGTAACACCCGGGTCAGGCTGGAAACCAGCGTGAGTAAACCCATCTAACAAGAAATTCCAATCTATAGAACTTATTTAAAACCCGGGGTAACTCGTACATTATTACAAGTAAACAACTTATATAGTCAACACTTATTTCCACAAAACAATATCTAAGTATCCAACTTAGTTTAAATGGTCCATTTTATCCCAACCAGCCTATTGGTTTCACATATCAATCTATAAAGTATTTTAGATGATTTCAAATCGAAGTGGTTTCGGATATTTACTAATACCCGACCCCGGTCTCTTCGAATTCAATACCATCTTAAAGGTTAAGTTTTTTAAAAGTTAAACAATTCAATTTAACACTTTGAATTCACATAGCATTTATCATAGATAATCTATACATTCATCACAGATATATCCAAAGCATATCACAGAGTATCACAGAATATCACCCAATAGATATCAATCAATCCAGACATTTTACTCTAACAATCATCCAAACAGAATTTATTAATCCATATTATAATTAATTTAATTATCTTAAATTAAATTAATTACTTAAGAACTAATTACTTAATCCTGCTTAATCCATTTATTAATTAATTAATCATACCTTAATTACTTTTATAAGTCAATTAATTAACCTTAATCAGAGATTAATTTATCCTTAATCATTAATTAAAATTTAATTAATTCTTAATACTTGGTTAATTAACCCTTAATTATCAATTAATTAATTACTAATTACCAATTAATTACTTAATTAATTTCTTAATTAATTACTGCTAATTATTAATTAATTAACTTTAATTATCTAATTAATAATTCTTAATTACAAATTAATTAAACTCTTAATTAATTAATTAATAATCTTTAACTATTAATTAATTCTAAATCAATAATTAATTAAATTAATCATACTTTAATTACTTCATTTAATTATCAAACTCTTAATTACTTTTAGGATAAACCATCATCTTTATTAATTACCTAATTCAATTATTAAAAACATTAACCTTTAATTAACATTTAATTTTATTTTTTTTAAAAAAAAAAATTAAAATATCTTAAAGCTTTTACTTAACAAACTTAAGTCAATAACCTACAATTTCTTAATTTAAAGTTCTAAGAATATTTAAATGGAAAAGAAATTAATTTGGAAAGGTTTTAAACAAAACCATTTTTAAATTTTCAAAGTTTACTTTATACAAATCTTTTTAAAAACATGCTAAAACTTCCCTGTTCACTGCTTCGGGTTAATCCCGTTATTTACTCGAGATAGTCTCCGAGTTTCCCCTTGCATCTTCTTCTTCTTCCCTCAGTTTCTCTTTCTTTTTTTTTTCTTTTTTAACTAAAACTGTTAATACTACCCTCTCTCGAACACGAACGAGTACTCGAGACCAACCCTCATTATCCCGAGATCCCTTCGAGTCGCCTACGACTCCAATCTCCCCTAACACGCACATCAACGTTGTGCACGTGCACAGCGATCTGACCATCCTCTGATGAACTCGTCTACCTCCGGCAAGTCATGAATCAACTCGACATTCAACTCCGAGCATCCAATCGAAAGCATCTAGCCTAAATCGAAATCGACCCTTCCACTCGAAACAGAACTGCAACATCACCGGAAAGAAATGCCACGCAATCACGCCTCCGACCACCGTTCCTCCTGAAACTCCGGTCATATCATCGCAAGACATCCACGCAACTATCCCCAATGCTATGGTGAAACTCGATTCACCCTAGATGACCCAGTCATCACTTTTCCATTACGACCAAAATGAAGACGTTAAACCCTAGTTCATTTAATTTCCATCGCCACGATGAAGAATAAATTCATTTGGCATTTTTCTCGACATTACTGGCCAACAACCAAGCTTCGATCGAAACCCCAAGAACCCAATATCTTCCGATCGCCAGAAAATGGTGAAAACCCATTTCAAGTTCAACTCCGATCTGCTCTTAAATTACTAAATTAAAAATCACCATAATTGTTTTAAAAATCTTATTTTTCTGAGTTGAATCAAATTATATAATTTAATCAACAAATTACAACACTTGATTTAAACATATTTTCCTCCTTTCCACTGATTTTTCTTGATTTCAGACAGTTTAAAATTTTAAAATGCTAGAACTTATTTTTAAAATCAAGATTATACCTAAACAACCATATATTGTTTGAAAAGCTGAAACTCTAAAAGAATAAATAAAAAGAACAAGATTTTTTTTTCTTCAAAATCTTGTCTCTGAATTAAAACAGGGATATGTACAGAGATATATAATGGTAACAGACATGCATGTTTATATACTTCATATCAACATGTTTTAGAGCACGCATACATAAATTATAACAGACAAAATAACATTTTCACAAGACAACACTCAACATCAGTTTAAACAAAATTCCAGGGTTTAAGTTTACTCACTGTTTTGGGTTTTAATAGAGAAGTATACATCTATGTTCAGGCATGCACACACAAACATTTGCATATTTATCCATATACAAGCATGTTTACATTCATGAGGTAGGAGTACTCACCTGCAATGTTTTGAACAGAGAAGCCTGGGAAGTTTTGAAATCTGGAAACTTGATTTTTGAAAAACTGGAATTTGACTTGCTTCTTGACTTTGATTTTCTTACTGATCTGAGTTGAATTTCTTGAATTTGTAGAGTTAATCTTGCTTTAGCTTTAGGTTTGAAATTTGTGGAGAGATTGTTTTGAATTTCCTCTTTGATTTCTCTGATTTTTAGTGTACAGATTTTTGGGTTTTCCTTTGTTTTGATAATGAAGATAAGAGAAAATTGATATAGAAGGATAGAGATATGTTTATATAACTTAGCTTAATTTATTTTAAAATAAAAAGAAAATAAATTACACTTGTTTAATTGGCTTACAAGTGTCATTAGCATGCTATAATTAATTTACACTTGTAATTACAAATCATCTTTAGCTTGCATTTGTTATTTTACATGCTATATATATTTACAAATGTTAAAAACTTATTTTTAAATATCTCTTATGTTTTATGTATTTATATTAATATGTATTATCTTTATATATAATACTTTTATATATACAACTTATGTATATTTTAAAGTATCATCCTTTATTAAATCCTCTTTACTTATATTCATGTAACTTTGAAGAAAATAAAATATATGAAACCTAATTATATACTAATTACTAACTAAATATCTATACATACTTGTTGAAAATTTATTTTGAAGATATTGCTTTGAATTTTTAAATCCAAGTTTCTCTCACAAACCATACATGTATGCATAATAATAAAATAGTTATTCGTATTTTATTTTGCTTAGAAATGATAAGTTTTGTATATATCCATTTACAAATTAATTATGGTTTCAAATCCACTTTATACATCCAGATATTAATTAGAATTTTATTTGTTCAACTAAATAAAAATCAGTATCTCAATAGTAAAAACCAGTTAATTATCCCATTATCAGGTGTTTCAAAAATCCGGGTTATTACATTCCTCCCCCCTTAGAATCTTTTCGTCCTCGAAAAGGAACGAAGCCAGAATTTTTATTACAATGTTGATTATTAGTTAAATTATTCCTTAGATATTTTAACTCTTAACTTTTACTTAAATTTTTCAAAACATTTTAAAATTTACATAATATTATAAAAATACTTTTTATAACTCGATGTTTCAACAAGTCCATTCTCGTCCTCACAGAAATTCGGTCATACGTTGATCAGGCGTAAGACTGAAAATCTATAAGTACTTAGCAGACCCGTTTTCAACACCCAGTGAAAATATTTGGAAAATAATTTATTGAAAATATAGAAAACATTTTTGAAATCGAGGAAATATCTTTGGTGAAAATGCTCTGGAAATCATCACTCCCATCCATGGTCGCAGTTAACCCGATGGTTACGTTGCCGTCCCGGCAAAATCCACAGATAACTGTAGGTCTCCGCGCTCCTCGATTACGCCATGGAACCCGCTACAGATCGCAGTTATACCCGGGCCTTACGTTGCTATCACAGCATAAACCCATATAACTGTAGGCATCAGCGCCACCGAATTTCGCTGCCAAAAGAATGAAACTTCTCCCACATAGGTCGCAGTCTACCGATATAAAATCAAACGTAGACAGTTGGCTCTCAGCGGCACAGACGACTTTCGCTATGTTACCATAGTGTCACAGTCTACCGATATAAAATCAAACGTAGACAGTTGGCTCTCAGCGGCACACATGACTTTCGCTACACAAATAATCCTCAGGAACTAGTTTGTCCGGACTCCTCACAGGATCAACTTTAGAATCCCCCCTTTGGGGTTCAAGGCAGTACCACCCAGTGGCACTCCTGAGAAGTTCATTTCAAGGGAGCACCTTTTTCCCCAGAGCTATACTCAAAACATTTTATACTATATATTTATAGTATCTTCAAATCATACCCTTTATGATTTATCAAAATCTCTTTTACACAAAATCGATTACCAAAATCGATAATTCTCAAATTAGGCTTTCCAAATTCCCAAAATTGATTTTTCCAAAAATCAAAAGCCTTTTTAGAAATCCATAGGTTCCCAAAATCTTTTTCAAAATTATTCTCATAAGATCCTTTATATATATATATAGATATATATAACTTTGAAAATCTTTGGATCACTTCAAACTTGTATAAAACCTCTTTTATACTTCAAATATTTCAAAACCCTTTTCTTTTAGCAATAGATTCAATAAGGGAAGATTTACCTTATATAACAAGGATATATAACTTTATTTTATTCTAAATCAAATATTCACATTTGATAAATCTTTTATAAAGTTATTAACCATATTTCTTTTCAAAAACCATTTTACAGTTCTTATCCCCAATCTTCAATATCAATTTCATTCAAATCCGTACGATGCACACATATCATCCGTACACAATATCAATCTGATCACTCAATCGATCACACAATTTCACTTCCGAACTAGTATCGTCCACCCGACTTCCTAGTGCGGACTCAGATCTGGTTTCTTGATCAGAAACCGTCATTCTCCTTGCATAGTCGTAGCCATGATAGAGAATATCCAGAACCAATCAACAATCCATATCCAGGTTCGCCGTCGAAAATCGAGCGAAAAATCCCAACTCGGATCGATAATACTATCTCGAAATTCTGTGCTCGAATCTGGATCAAATCACTATGCGAATAGAATAATATACGTATATCCTACGTATTTATCTTTATTGGTTATTAGCCAAATCAGTTTCCTTTTCTATTCATATTTCCTTTAATTTCATTCACTTAATCTCAATTGCTTCCATTTCCAATTGAGTTATTACTTCAATTACAAACAGTCTGAACTCTGACCTATTTAAATTTAAAAATAACTTGAAAAAATTTAAAATAGATAAGTAGTTGAAAAATAGTTATTAGTTTGTAAAATATCTGTAAAATAGTTAAGTAGATATAAAATAGTTAGATAATTGCAAAATAGATTTAAAATAGTGATTAGATGTAGGTAACTGAAAAATAGTAATTAGTTTATAAGACAGTTTCAAAATAGTTAAATAGTTCCAAAATAATTGTAAAATAAGTATGAGATAGTTTTAAGAAGAAAGATTATATAGTAAATAGTTTGGAAAAATATATTTGTATTAAAACAATTTATTTTGAAAATAATCCAGAGCCAAACTGTTCAATTCTCATCAATTCAAATTAAATTTCCATCTCCATTTAAATTAACTCAATTGCAATTTAAATAACTTCAATTTCCATTGAAATTGATTTAATCCCAATTCAAGTTGAATTAACCTTAATTCCTTTCCAAATTCAAATCAAATTTCATTTGATTTTTAAACTTATACAACTTTAATCACAATTCCAAATTATTTCAAATCAATTTGGATTTATTTCAAATTGAACCAACTTCAATTTCCAAATTCAAATTATTTCAATTCTAATTTACCATTTGAATTTTTAAACTTATACATCTTCAATCACAATTCTAATTAATTCAAATCAAATTCAATTTGAACTAATTCTATTCAAATCTCAATTTAAAACTATCTCGAATTATATAAATTCGAGTTAAAATTTTTAATTATTGATTTAATTCCTTAAATTTTTTAATTTTAACAAATTATATCTTTAAACCTTTTAATTCTGAATTCAAATTTCAAAATTCCATTTTAAAATTATCTTTACTTAACTTATTACAAAGTTCAAATAAGAATTCAAAAACAATTTAATCTTCAGATTCTAATTTATTATCCATTTTCAATTTCCAGATCTCAAACCCATTTTGAGATCACTCATAACTCCCATTTCAAATCCAACCATTTAACTTCTCAAGTTAAATTTTAATTTCATCTTGAAATTTCTAATTCAAGTTGTTCATTCTAAACTCATTTAACTTCCCTTAAGTTAAATTTAATTTAATTTAGTCAACTTGACCTAATTTGAATTCCCATTCAAATTTTTAAATCTTATAATAATAATGTGATGACCCGGGATTTTGGGCAATATCAATTTAATAATCAGTATTAATAATTAAATTGATTTGGTAATTTTCCCTTATAATTTTAATTTAAATTGGTAACTTAATCTTTTAAAAGCTAATAAAATATTATTCTATATATATTTTATATATTGTGGATAGAGAGATCTTTTGTTTTAATTAAAAGATGAATTTTTCAAATTGTAATATATATGTATGTATATATTGTGATCTAAAGCTTTGTTTTAAAATTAATATTTTTCCAAAAGTTACTTTAAGATTTATTCAATTGTTTTCAAAATATAAGATAATTGTTTATTTTAAATATGATAGTTTAAATAAAGTTTTATTTTGTATTCTTTAAAGTGTTTAAAATTTAATAAAGGTTTTAATTTGTTTCTTTTAATAAGTATAAGACTAAAATGGTTTATAAATTTATATATTAAGATTTAAAATAAACTTTCTTTTAAAAATTATCTCTTAAACAATAAAAATAATTATTTTGGAGTTAAAGATATATGTATAAGAATTTATTTGAACTAGGATTTGTTTTATAATATTTTTTCTCTAAAAGTAATTATATATATACATATATACTAAGATAATGTTATTAATTAATTAAAGTAAGTATGAAAGGTAAGATATTAACATTTAAATTAAATAATTTTTTTTTTATTTACTTAGGACATGTGTTAATATCTTAACACATGATAATAACATTTGTAAGAAAACTAAATATGCCTTAACAATTGTATACGCATGCAATAAAACAAATGGCAACACCTTGTTAAAAGAAATTTAAGTATATATAAAAATGTTGTATTAAGGAGAAGCCTGGAATTTCTTTTCAGATCGAAACATTTTTACTTTCTCAAATCTTTCTCTCTTCTTCTTCTAAACATAAAAACTGAAAATCAAAATACAAAACTCAAACAACAATTTCTTTCAAGCTTCATTTCAACTAAGCCTAGTCAAGTAAAGATAGATCAGATTCAACATTAAACAAGCATGCAAGGATTTCAACAACAAAGAGAAATCAAAAGTATTGCCAGAAACAAAATCAAATACAAGTTCTTTACTGCAAAATCAAACCAGAAATTAGAAATCTGCAATATTCAAACCTACTGCAACTAAAATGGATGATCCCATACAAGTTTCAGCAGCTTTAAATCAAAGATTTCAAACATGCAAAGGGATTTCAATAGCTAGCACTCAAAACATCTTATCCAGAACCTAGAAGTATTAATACTGCTGTGCTCTGCAAATTAAATAAGGTGAGTAAACAATTTTGTTTTAAAAACAGTTAAATTATGAATGGCTCTAATGCATGTGTTGATCTGTTAATTGATATTGTTGTTGCGTGAAAATCTTTCAGTTGTATATGAATTGATATGTATGTGTGTAAGTATGTCTGCATATTTTTACATCTTGTTTTCTGTTTTAACAAGAGAGTAAACAAAACCTTTAAAAAAACTTAAATAGGTTTGTAAAAGTTTAGTGCATGTGATAACCAGATGAATAATATTTTCATGTATGAAGTGTGTGTGAATATATAAATGTAGATGTATGCCTGTATATGCCTGTAGATAAGCATAGATAAGCCTCTGTTCTTGTTCAGGCTTCAGTTTTGGTAGAAAAATTCTTATCTTCATTTACATTTAATTTTAGGCTTGAGCATGTAAATGAAAAAGTTTTCTAACAATACAATTCAAATTTTAAAATAAATTCAAGGGTATGCAATTATTATTTAACTCAAATTTTAAAATTTACAGTGAAAATCAAGAAATGGGTAAAAATCAAACTTGTTAATTTTAATGTTTGATTAGGCAAGCTGAATCGTTGTACCAAATCATGAATTTAGGTATAAGAATTGGAATTTCTAGTTTGGAATTCAAGGAGATATTCAGTGTTGATTGTTTTTGGGATTTTTGGCATTTGCCGTTGTTCAACTCAATAATTTGGATTGAAATCTTGATTGAAGCTAGCTTATGAATTGTTGATGAAGGGAAAATTGTAGTTGGAATTTTCTGTTAGACGAATTGCTCGAATTCGATTGAACTAGGGCTTGGTGACCGGTTTTTGTCGAGGTAGTTGTCGAGCTTTGCACGATGACGATGGTGCACCGGAGTCGTGCGCGAAGGTGCTGGAGGTGTTGAAGGTCGAGGCGGAGCTACGGTGAAGGCGGCGGAGCTTCTCGAGGCAAGGATCATCGGAGGGGGGTCGAAATTTCGATGATGTATGTTTCAGGTGGTATGGGTTTTTGGGTCGAATGCGATTTTAGATCGAATCGAGATAGTTGGATGTTCGCGAGTGTTGCCGTGGTTGTTGTCGACTCGTCAGAGGCCAGAGTGGAGTTCGTCGGCGATCGTGGTTGTTGTGCACGTGCACAGGCACTGTGCCATGTCTGGGTGGTTTCGATGGTTTGGGAACGGAGGGTTGTACTCGGGTTTGGGCTCGTGCGAGTGGGTGTTTGACTCGAAGCAGATGAAGTTTGGTGGAAGACTCGGGGCAGACTCGTGGGGTTTTGGGGTTTTACTCGGGTTATTTAAGTAACAGGTTTTGAGATTTTATAGCAAATTATATCTTGGTTTTAAAATTTAAAGCATGGACAAGTTTTTAAGTATTTAAAACAAGTTTTAAATAAATAATCGTTTAATTTGATTAAACATGTTTGAAATGGTTTCCAAAGATTTTAAGTATATTGAAATTAAATGTTTGAATTGCTTTGTTTAAAATAAATTATATTTCAAAATTGATTTTAAAATTTGTTTTAATAAAGTAAATGATTTAGTAAGTATTTAATATAAATACAGGTTTATTCTAAATTTGTTATGTTGAGATTAATTAAGAATAGTTAATTAATAAAATAAATTAAAGCTTAATTACTTATTTGTAATTAAAAATAATTATTTAATGAAGTAATTAGTGGAAATGAATGTAATTAATAAATAAATGAATTAGAGATTGAGGAATTAATTAATTTAGTAATTAATTAATGTAATTAATTTTAGGTTAATTAATTAGTCTAATTAATTAAGATAATCATTTATGATTAATTAAGTGTAATTACTTAGTAAAGTAATTAATGGATAATTATTGAATGTAATTAAGAAAAGAATAATTAATTATGAAAGTAATTAAATGGAAGTGATTAAGGGTTAATCACTTAATGTTATTAATTAAAGGATTAATTAATATAATTGGTTTGAAGTTAATTAATTAAAGAATAATTAATTAATTTAAGGATTAACGATTAATTAATAATGTGATTAATTAATAGTTAAGGATTAAGATAATCAAGTGATTAAAGGATAGTAATTAATTTAATTAAAGGTTAATTAAATTGATTTGGAGTTAATCAATTCTGTTTAGATAATTGATTAATACTGGATGTTTGACATTTGGTGATTGGTTGATATTGGATGATTTGAATATCTCTGATATATATATGATATATGCTGCTTTGTGAGATGAATGTTGATATGAATTATCAATTGTGATAATATGATTTATCTATCTGTTTATATCATCCTGAATAAGTTTAAATGTTTAAACCTTTAAACAACTTGGCCTTAAAAGATACGTTTTGGATTTCGATGAGACCGGGATCGGGTTTCCGTATACCGGAATTCCAGGTCTGGAGACCCGAATACCACATCGATCCAAATTAACGATAGGTCGTGAATCTCAAGTGAAGATGAAGATTCAGAGTGCAAGGGTTATTGTCGTTAACTCTGAGGGTGATTCCAAAACGAGTGTAACGAGATAATGCCTTCGGTTTCGTTCGAACCCGGAACGAACTTGTATGGATTGAATGCTTTCAGCACATCGTCAGGCGGACGATGAGCATTCTAAGTGATATGTTCTGATTAAAGGTAATCGTAACCTCAAGCCTCATCAATCGGGAATGGCTAAAACAGGGGAGGTGCAGCAAGGCTTCGTGGGTAGCACCCACTGAGAGCAAGATAGATCCCTGTCTAGAGGTCCCTTTTCTTTTATTCGGCTTAGTGTGTGGTTGGTCGCGCCAACCACGGGATTGTCTTGTTCGGGATTATCCAGTAAGGGATGGTTCCGGCTTTGTGTTGCAGAGGAGCGGGCGTACTCCTTGGTACGGTGATCTAGGCCACGTACTGTGACGGGCGGTACCCCAGTAGCCCTGCCATTGTATGGAATCCAAACTCCAATAAGTGCCGTACGTATTAGTTGTGCCCAACTATGTTGGAATGTGAGATGTAAGCATTTCAGCTATTTCTGTATTTTACTTGAAAACCCTAGACCCTATTATAATACAATCGGATTTCCTATCAAATGTTTTAGTTAGCGTAAGGTAAAAACTTACCCATGTTTATTTGTGGGGAGTCTTACGTGATACTTTTGTTTTCAAAGGTTTTCAAAGTTAAGCAATCTAACCGTTTACTCACACCAGACCCATGTCTGACCCAAGTGTTTATTTTCTGTTTTATTAAACTCTTGGGTACTCAAATTTGTATGAGTAGTCAAGGGGATTCAGGTTAGTCTTGACGAATTCTGGAAGAGCTGTGGAGCAGGAGGCTTCAGCGTGTAGATATATAGAGTTTCCGCTGTGTATGATGTATCGTATTTATGTAGTTGTGTTGTATAATAGACAGAAGTTTATAACTGTCTATATTGTGATGTATAAATCGTGTACTCTGATGTATATGATACTATGTAATATCTTATGTGATAATATATTTCTCGTTCCGCTGTGAGATTTCTGATGTGTTGTTGTTCTCTCTTCTTTTCTTTTCTTCTTCTATCCCTTTCTTTCTTCATAACGATGCGTCTTTCTGGGCAAAGAAAGCCGGGTCGTTACATATGGTATCAGAGCCTAGGTTGAGCGAATGCCTAAGCTTTGGTTAAGTGAATATCAGAACACTAGGTTGAGTGAATACCTAGGTTCGGAAGGATTGTTCATTAGAAATAGGATCTGTAGCAACCTGTTGAGTCTGAGTATATATATACGAGAGCGCGTATTTGTTAGTTATATAAAATGGTTTTATATTGTGTTAATTGATCGGTTGAGTGGTATATGGATTCTGGTCAATACGAGTAGCTAACGTTATTGATAGGGATCTCTAAACACTTGAACCAGGCCAACGGACACAATATTGTTTTAAAGAGGTAAATGAAATAATTTTACCCAGAAATAAATTCTATATAAAAAAAAATATCATTTTAAATATATATATTTATGTATTTCTACCTATTTATTGGGTTACCTGTTCGGGTTTTCCAATATAAGTTATAAAGGTAGATAAGGTGGTAGTGTGTGTAACACAATTACCAATAGTTAGAGTTTGAATGTTGAGGTTGGAAGTGTATCTGACGAGACTGTAGACCAAATACCGTCTCGAGTAAACTTTGTTGTGGTGTAAGGATTTCATCGATCTCCGAAGGAAACTGTTTAAGTTCAGAGTTTATCTTTGAAGTTGGATGAATAGAGTAGATCTATTGGATGAGCTGAAGCGAGTGATGGTATTTTGGTAACTTCAAGAAGTAGTAGCTGTATAGTGAGACGCAGTGACTATGGACATTTCTGAAGATGTTCCTTCTGAAGTAAGTTTGAGGAAGAGTGTCTGCTTCGGTGTTGTGGCTGAGTCCAGTGGGGTGTTTCTTTTTTCTTTGAAGTCCGAGTTTCTCGAGGAGTTTCGGATAAGAAGTCTTTGGTTTGTGGCAGCAATGCGACTCGGAGTGTTCTATGTAGGCAGAAAGTTTCTGGCTGAGCAGTTTTTCTGAAGGTGAAGTTCAGAAGCAACTGAGTGAATCCATTTCTTCGATGAATTGGATAGATAAGTGTAAGCTGTTCTGATTAGTGAAGAGAGAACAGTTATCTTTGGAAATTAAGCCGGGCTGATTGCAAAAGTGACTTGCGATTGTTTAAGTATTCTCTTGGGTTATTGGAGATTGAGATTCTGTATCGACTTGATTCATGAAGTTACCGGAAGTTCAGCTTAGTAGAAGGATGTCTCCGAGAGAAGAATTTGGGAAGCAGCTCAGAATTCTTTGGAGAGGGATTGATCACACCGAGTTTTTCTGGAGAAGTTTCTGCGAGATGTTTCTGACCAAATGGAATGGAGTCGCTAAGATTTTATGGTCTGATGAACTTTGGATGATCAAGTTTGTGCTCGAGTTTCTCCGATGACATTCTCATCTGTTCAAGATCAGAATTGTGCAGCGAAAGCAAGATAGCAGCTATTCTAGAGTGGAAGCAACCGAGAGTTGTAATTTTCTTCGAGTAGAGGATTTCTATAGGAAATTCAAGTGTATCTCTAAGTGTGAAGAAATTTTCGGGATTTGGAGGTAAATTTGTCAAGTGCAACTGTTTTGACTATTTCAGATAGGAGAGATAGTTCGAAGTTCTCTAATGAGTATGGAGTAGAGTTATGTTCTGTATTTCGGTGTATTTTTGGAAGAACCATTTTGTTGAATAGAATCCAGAAATTTGTTTGATATTGGTCTGGTTTGTTTCAAGAGGCATCAGCAAGAGTTAAGCTGATCAAGAAGAATGAAGTGACTCAGGATTATCAGGAGAGTTATGCAGTTAAGAATTGATGGAATTTGGATTTTGAAGTTGAAATTTGGATATTGTTTAAGTTTTCTCCGATCAAAGGAGATATAAGATTTAGTAAGACTGAAGAGTTAGCTCCGGAAGTACTATGAGATTTTTCTGTGTTCTCAAAAGGATTAGTTCTTTGATCTATAGGATTGAGTTGCCGGTTCGGATAACTGGAATTCATTTTATTTCACATATCTCTGAGGAATATGTGTATGATTCATCGAGTAATGGAATCAGCAGTTCAGAAGGATAGTTGGGATGGTTTTGAGTTAGTCTGATATCTGGTTCAGATTTGTGATCTAGAAAGGAAGGACTTCTAGATTATTGTAGATAGTTAGTTTAGATCCTGTAGAACGAGTCTCCCGGTATATATATATACTTGGGGAAACTCGAGTAAATTCTATCCAGATTTTGACTGGATAGTTAAATTTGTTTGATTAAATTGTTTGCTATGGTTGTTAGAATATGATTGATATGTATGGTTGCTGTTTAAAATTAAAATTTTACTGGATTATTAAATTATCTTTGCTTTTAAATTTCGGGGACGAAATTCTTTTAAGGGGGGAGGAATGTGATGACCCGGGATTTTGGGCAATATCAATTTAATAATCAGTATTAATAATTAAATTGATTTGGTAATTTTCCCTTATAATTTTAATTTAAATTGGTAACTTAATCTTTTAAAAGCTAATAAAATATTATTCTATATATATTTTATATATTGTGGATAGAGAGATCTTTTGTTTTAATTAAAAGATGAATTTTTCAAATTGTAATATATATGTATGTATATATTGTGATCTAAAGCTTTGTTTTAAAATTAATATTTTTCCAAAAGTTACTTTAAGATTTATTCAATTGTTTTCAAAATATAAGATAATTGTTTATTTTAAATATGATAGTTTAAATAAAGTTTTATTTTGTATTCTTTAAAGTGTTTAAAATTTAATAAAGGTTTTAATTTGTTTCTTTTAATAAGTATAAGACTAAAATGGTTTATAAATTTATATATTAAGATTTAAAATAAACTTTCTTTTAAAAATTATCTCTTAAACAATAAAAATAATTATTTTGGAGTTAAAGATATATGTATAAGAATTTATTTGAACTAGGATTTGTTTTATAATATTTTTTCTCTAAAAGTAATTATATATATACATATATACTAAGATAATGTTATTAATTAATTAAAGTAAGTATGAAAGGTAAGATATTAACATTTAAATTAAATAATTTTTTTTTTATTTACTTAGGACATGTGTTAATATCTTAACACATGATAATAACATTTGTAAGAAAACTAAATATGCCTTAACAATTGTATACGCATGCAATAAAACAAATGGCAACACCTTGTTAAAAGAAATTTAAGTATATATAAAAATGTTGTATTAAGGAGAAGCCTGGAATTTCTTTTCAGATCGAAACATTTTTACTTTCTCAAATCTTTCTCTCTTCTTCTTCTAAACATAAAAACTGAAAATCAAAATACAAAACTCAAACAACAATTTCTTTCAAGCTTCATTTCAACTAAGCCTAGTCAAGTAAAGATAGATCAGATTCAACATTAAACAAGCATGCAAGGATTTCAACAACAAAGAGAAATCAAAAGTATTGCCAGAAACAAAATCAAATACAAGTTCTTTACTGCAAAATCAAACCAGAAATTAGAAATCTGCAATATTCAAACCTACTGCAACTAAAATGGATGATCCCATACAAGTTTCAGCAGCTTTAAATCAAAGATTTCAAACATGCAAAGGGATTTCAATAGCTAGCACTCAAAACATCTTATCCAGAACCTAGAAGTATTAATACTGCTGTGCTCTGCAAATTAAATAAGGTGAGTAAACAATTTTGTTTTAAAAACAGTTAAATTATGAATGGCTCTAATGCATGTGTTGATCTGTTAATTGATATTGTTGTTGCGTGAAAATCTTTCAGTTGTATATGAATTGATATGTATGTGTGTAAGTATGTCTGCATATTTTTACATCTTGTTTTCTGTTTTAACAAGAGAGTAAACAAAACCTTTAAAAAAACTTAAATAGGTTTGTAAAAGTTTAGTGCATGTGATAACCAGATGAATAATATTTTCATGTATGAAGTGTGTGTGAATATATAAATGTAGATGTATGCCTGTATATGCCTGTAGATAAGCATAGATAAGCCTCTGTTCTTGTTCAAGCTTCAGTTTTGGTAGAAAAATTCTTATCTTCATTTACATTTAATTTTAGGCTTGAGCATGTAAATGAAAAAGTTTTCTAACAATACAATTCAAATTTTAAAATAAATTCAAGGGTATGCAATTATTATTTAACTCAAATTTTAAAATTTACAGTGAAAATCAAGAAATGGGTAAAAATCAAACTTGTTAATTTTAATGTTTGATTAGGCAAGCTGAATCGTTGTACCAAATCATGAATTTAGGTATAAGAATTGGAATTTCTAGTTTGGAATTCAAGGAGATATTCAGTGTTGATTGTTTTTGGGATTTTTGGCATTTGCCGTTGTTCAACTCAATAATTTGGATTGAAATCTTGATTGAAGCTAGCTTATGAATTGTTGATGAAGGGAAAATTGTAGTTGGAATTTTCTGTTAGACGAATTGCTCGAATTCGATTGAACTAGGGCTTGGTGACCGGTTTTTGTCGAGGTAGTTGTCGAGCTTCGCACGATGACGATGGTGCACCGGAGTCGTGCGCGAAGGTGCTGGAGGTGTTGAAGGTCGAGGCGGAGCTACGGTGAAGGCGGCGGAGCTTCTCGAGGCAAGGATCATCGGAGGGGGGTCGAAATTTCGATGATGTATGTTTCAGGTGGTATGGGTTTTTGGGTCGAATTCGATTTTAGATCGAATCGAGATAGTTGGATGTTCGCGAGTGTTGCCGTGGTTGTTGTCGACTCGTCAGAGGCCAGAGTGGAGTTCGTCGGCGATCGTGGTTGTTGTGCACGTGCACAGGCACTGTGCCATGTCTGGGTGGTTTCGATGGTTTGGGAACGGAGGGTTGTACTCGGGTTTGGGCTCGTGCGAGTGGGTGTTTGACTCGAAGCAGATGAAGTTTGGTGGAAGACTCGGGGCAGACTCGTGGGGTTTTGGGGTTTTACTCGGGTTATTTAAGTAACAGGTTTTGAGATTTTATAGCAAATTATATCTTGGTTTTAAAATTTAAAGCATGGACAAGTTTTTAAGTATTTAAAACAAGTTTTAAATAAATAATCGTTTAATTTGATTAAACATGTTTGAAATGGTTTCCAAAGATTTTAAGTATATTGAAATTAAATGTTTGAATTGCTTTGTTTAAAATAAATTATATTTCAAAATTGATTTTAAAATTTGTTTTAATAAAGTAAATGATTTAGTAAGTATTTAATATAAATACAGGTTTATTCTAAATTTGTTATGTTGAGATTAATTAAGAATAGTTAATTAATAAAATAAATTAAAGCTTAATTACTTATTTGTAATTAAAAATAATTATTTAATGAAGTAATTAGTGGAAATGAATGTAATTAATAAATAAATGAATTAGAGATTGAGGAATTAATTAATTTAGTAATTAATTAATGTAATTAATTTTAGGTTAATTAATTAGTCTAATTAATTAAGATAATCATTTATGATTAATTAAGTGTAATTACTTAGTAAAGTAATTAATGGATAATTATTGAATGTAATTAAGAAAAGAATAATTAATTATGAAAGTAATTAAATGGAAGTGATTAAGGGTTAATCACTTAATGTTATTAATTAAAGGATTAATTAATATAATTGGTTTGAAGTTAATTAATTAAAGAATAATTAATTAATTTAAGGATTAACGATTAATTAATAATGTGATTAATTAATAGTTAAGGATTAAGATAATCAAGTGATTAAAGGATAGTAATTAATTTAATTAAAGGTTAATTAAATTGATTTGGAGTTAATCAATTCTGTTTAGATAATTGATTAATACTGGATGTTTGACATTTGGTGATTGGTTGATATTGGATGATTTGAATATCTCTGATATATATGATATATGCTGCTTTGTGAGATGAATGTTGATATGAATTATCAATTGTGATAATATGATTTATCTATCTGTTTATATCATCCTGAATAAGTTTAAATGTTTAAACCTTTAAACAACTTGGCCTTAAAAGATACGTTTTGGATTTCGATGAGACCGGGATCGGGTTTCCGTATACCGGAATTCCAGGTCTGGAGACCCGAATACCACATCGATCCAAATTAACGATAGGTCGTGAATCTCAAGTGAAGATGAAGATTCAGAGTGCAAGGGTTATTGTCGTTAACTCTGAGGGTGATTCCAAAACGAGTGTAACGAGATAATGCCTTCGGTTTCGTTCGAACCCGGAACGAACTTGTATGGATTGAATGCTTTCAGCACATCGTCAGGCGGACGATGAGCATTCTAAGTGATATGTTCTGATTAAAGGTAATCGTAACCTCAAGCCTCATCAATCGGGAATGGCTAAAACAGGGGAGGTGCAGCAAGGCTTCGTGGGTAGCACCCACTGAGAGCAAGATAGATCCCTGTCTAGAGGTCCCTTTTCTTTTATTCGGCTTAGTGTGTGGTTGGTCGCGCCAACCACGGGATTGTCTTGTTCGGGATTATCCAGTAAGGGATGGTTCCGGCTTTGTGTTGCAGAGGAGCGGGCGTACTCCTCGGTACGGTGATCTAGGCCACGTACTGTGACGGGCGGTACCCCAGTAGCCCTGCCATTGTATGGAATCCAAACTCCAATAAGTGCCGTACGTATTAGTTGTGCCCAACTATGTTGGAATGTGAGATGTAAGCATTTCAGCTATTTCTGTATTTTACTTGAAAACCCTAGACCCTATTATAATACAATCGGATTTCCTATCAAATGTTTTAGTTAGCGTAAGGTAAAAACTTACCCATGTTTATTTGTGGGGAGTCTTACGTGATACTTTTGTTTTCAAAGGTTTTCAAAGTTAAGCAATCTAACCGTTTACTCACACCAGACCCATGTCTGACCCAAGTGTTTATTTTCTGTTTTATTAAACTCTTGGGTACTCAAATTTGTATGAGTAGTCAAGGGGATTCAGGTTAGTCTTGACGAATTCTGGAAGAGCTGTGGAGCAGGAGGCTTCAGCGTGTAGATATATAGAGTTTCCGCTGTGTATGATGTATCGTATTTATGTAGTTGTGTTGTATAATAGACAGAAGTTTATAACTGTCTATATTGTGATGTATAAATCGTGTACTCTGATGTATATGATACTATGTAATATCTTATGTGATAATATATTTCTCGTTCCGCTGTGAGATTTCTGATGTGTTGTTGTTCTCTCTTCTTTTCTTTTCTTCTTCTATCCCTTTCTTTCTTCATAACGATGCGTCTTTCTGGGCAAAGAAAGCCGGGTCGTTACAAATAATCTTCCCATTTAAATTCAAAAACTTATCACTTTGGGTTTTTATATCACATTTCAATTTAAAACTTAACACTAAGAGTTATTTCAAATCATCCTTGATATTATGTATATCCTCATATATACATTTTCTTTACATACCAAGTTATACTTTAAATTTTAAACCATTCTTGGTTTTTGATTTCAAAACAAATTTCTTTAAAACGATCTCAAGTTTTCTGGACTTAGATTTAAAACTTCACAATTTTAAATTATCTTCAATTCCAATTTATAAGTTATACTCACCTAAATGTTTACTTCTCTAAACATTTCATTTTGCTTAATCATTTACCACATTTCATTATCGACCATCTATGATAATAACCAAGATTATCATATTTGGAAACCAATTCATTATTATCTTTATTCTTAATAACACTTCTACAAATTCAAGATTTAATTTCAGTTTAAATTCATTTCAAACTTATCTTCATTCAATTTTAATTTCGTTGTATTTCTATTACCACTTAATTCTTATTATCTTATTTAATTCCAATGATTCAACACCAATTTCTTTAATATATTAAAAGAAATATTGCTTTATATATCAAATATAATCTTATATAAAAATCATTTGAAATCTTTATATATGAAAATAACAAATACGCTCTCATATATATATACACTCAACTCGTTCTAGGGTACCATTGACCCTATCCTTAACGAGTAATCCCAACAGAGCCAAGGTTCTCGCTTAACCTTCGCTCTGATACCAACTGTAACGACCCGGAATTTTCGAACCCGAAAATTCCAGATAGTTAGAAGAAAAAGAAAAGAGATAGAAGAAAGAAACAGAAGAAGAAGAAGAAAACAGAAACACAGAATCACATATTCTCACATTTCGCAGCGGATCAAAATATAATATCACATAAATAACAGTTTTACAAAAAGAACTGTATTTGTTAATTACATTTTTATACATCAGAGTTACAACATTCACAAATATACTAGACAGTTAGAATTAACATGTCTCGGACAACTATAATATATCACAATGGAATACACTCCATACGTTCCTGCCATCCAGCTCGCCTCCTGAGCTCCAGAACGTCCTTACCTGGAAATCTGTAATACTCGGTCTGACCCGAGCATTACATCAAAGTAACACCCGGGTCAGGCTGGAAACCAGCGTGAGTAAACCCATCTAACAAGAAATTCCAATCTATAGAACTTATTTAAAACCCGGGGTAACTCGTACATTATTACAAGTAAACAACTTATATAGTCAACACTTATTTCCACAAAACAATATCTAAGTATCCAACTTAGTTTAAATGGTCCATTTTATCCCAACCAGCCTATTGGTTTCACATATCAATCTATAAAGTATTTTAGATGATTTCAAATCGAAGTGGTTTCGGATATTTACTAATACCCGACCCCGGTCTCTTCGAATTCAATACCATCTTAAAGGTTAAGTTTTTTAAAAGTTAAACAATTCAATTTAACACTTTGAATTCACATAGCATTTATCATAGATAATCTATACATTCATCACAGATATATCCAAAGCATATCACAGAGTATCACAGAATATCACCCAATAGATATCAATCAATCCAGACATTTTACTCTAACAATCATCCAAACAGAATTTATTAATCCATATTATAATTAATTTAATTATCTTAAATTAAATTAATTACTTAAGAACTAATTACTTAATCCTGCTTAATCAATTTATTAATTAATTACAATCATTTAATTAATTAATCATACCTTAATTACTTTTATAAGTCAATTAATTAACCTTAATCAGAGATTAATTTATCCTTAATCATTAATTAAAATTTAATTAATTCTTAATACTTGGTTAATTAACCTTTAATTATCAATTAATTAATTACTAATTACCAATTAATTACTTAATTAATTTCTTAATTAATTACTGCTAATTATTAATTAATTAACTTTAATTATCTAATTAATAATTCTTAATTACAAATTAATTAAACTCTTAATTAATTAATTAATAATCTTTAACTATTAATTAATTCTAAATCAATAATTAATTAAATTAATCATACTTTAATTACTTCATTTAATTATCAAACTCTTAATTACTTTTAGGATAAACCATCATCTTTATTAATTACCTAATTCAATTATTAAAAACATTAACCTTTAATTAACATTTAATTTTATTTTTAAAAAAAAAAATTAAAATATCTTAAAGCTTTTACTTAACAAACTTAAGTCAATAACCTACAATTTCTTAATTTAAAGTTCTAAGAATATTTAAATGGAAAAGAAATTAATTTGGAAAGGTTTTAAACAAAACCATTTTTAAATTTTCAAAGTTTACTTTATACAAATCTTTTTAAAAACATGCTAAAACTTCCCTGTTCACTGCTTCGGGTTAATCCCGTTATTTACTCGAGATAGTCTCCGAGTTTCCCCTTGCATCTTCTTCTTCTTCCCTCAGTTTCTCTTTCTTTTTTTTTCTTTTTTAACTAAAACTGTTAATACTACCCTCTCTCGAACACGAACGAGTACTCGAGACCAACCCTCATTATCCCGAGATCCCTTCGAGTCGCCTACGACTCCAATCTCCCCTGACACGCACATCAACGTTGTGCACGTGCACAGCGATCTGACCATCCTCTGATGAACTCGTCTACCTCCGGCAAGTCATGAATCAACTCGACATTCAACTCCGAGCATCCAATCGAAAGCATCTAGCCTAAATCGAAATCGACCCTTCCACTCGAAACAGAACTGCAACATCACCGGAAAGAAATGCCACGCAATCACGCCTCCGACCACCGTTCCTCCTGAAACTCCGGTCATATCATCGCAAGACATCCACGCAACTATCCCCAATGCTATGGTGAAACTCGATTCACCCTAGATGACCCAGTCATCACTTTTCCATTACGACCAAAATGAAGACGTTAAACCCTAATTCATCTAATTTCCATCGCCACGATGAAGAATAAATTCATTTGGCATTTTTCTCGACATTACTGGCCAACAACCAAGCTTCGATCGAAACCCCAAGAACCCAATATCTTCCGATCGCCAGAAAATGGTGAAAACCCATTTCAAGTTCAACTCCGATCTGCTCTTAAATTACTAAATTAAAAATCACCATAATTGTTTTAAAAATCTTATTTTTCTGAGTTGAATCAAATTATATAATTTAATCAACAAATTACAACACTTGATTTAAACATATTTTCCTCCTTTCCACTGATTTTTCTTGATTTCAGACAGTTTAAAATTTTAAAATGCTAGAACTTATTTTTAAAATCAAGATTATACCTAAACAACCATATATTGTTTGAAAAGCTGAAACTCTAAAAGAATAAATAAAAAGAACAAGATTTTTTTTTTCTTCAAAATCTTGTCTCTGAATTAAAACAGGGATATGTACAGAGATATATAATGGTAACAGACATGCATGTTTATATACTTCATATCAACATGTTTTAGAGCACGCATACATAAATTATAACAGACAAAATAACATTTTCACAAGACAACACTCAACATCAGTTTAAACAAAATTCCAGGGTTTAAGTTTACTCACTGTTTTGGGTTTTAATAGAGAAGTATACATCTATGTTCAGGCATGCACACACAAACATTTGCATATTTATCCATATACAAGCATGTTTACATTCATGAGGTAGGAGTACTCACCTGCAATGTTTTGAACAGAGAAGCCTGGGAAGTTTTGAAATCTGGAAACTTGATTTTTGAAAAACTGGAATTTGACTTGCTTCTTGACTTTGATTTTCTTACTGATCTGAGTTGAATTTCTTGAATTTGTAGAGTTAATCTTGCTTTAGCTTTAGGTTTGAAATTTGTGGAGAGATTGTTTTGAATTTCCTCTTTGATTTCTCTGATTTTTAGTGTACAGATTTTTGGGTTTTCCTTTGTTTTGATAATGAAGATAAGAGAAAATTGAAATAGAAGGATAGAGATATGTTTATATAACTTAGCTTAATTTATTTTAAAATAAAAAGAAAATAAATTACACTTGTTCAATTGGCTTACAAGTGTCATTAGCATGCTATAATTAATTTACACTTGTAATTACAAATCATCTTTAGCTTGCATTTGTTATTTTACATGCTATATATATTTACAAATGTTAAAAACTTATTTTTAAATATCTCTTATGTTTTATGTATTTATATTAATATGTATTATCTTTATATATAATACTTTTATATATACAACTTATGTATATTTTAAAGTATCATCCTTTATTAAATCCTCTTTACTTATATTCATGTAACTTTGAAGAAAATAAAATATATGAAACCTAATTATATACTAATTACTAACTAAATATCTATACATACTTGTTGAAAATTTATTTTGAAGATATTGCTTTGAATTTTTAAATCCAAGTTTTTCTCACAAACCATACATGTATGCATAATAATAAAATAGTTATTCGTATTTTATTTTGCTTAGAAATGATAAGTTTTGTATATATCCATTTACAAATTAATTATGGTTTCAAATCCACTTTATACATCCAGATATTAATTAGAATTTTATTTGTTCAACTAAATAAAAATCAGTATCTCAATAGTAAAAACCAGTTAATTATCCCATTATCAGGTGTTTCAAAAATCCGGGTTATTACAGGAGTCCTCCTTTGGGGATCTCGTATATATAAGTTTTTAAAGCAAGAGACAATTCAAATGAACGAGTCCTCCATGGGGTATCTCAAATCATATCAATATGTGATGTTTACATATACTTCCAAAGTTAATTTTTTCAATCTCGATAGTCGACTAATCGACTACCTAGTACAAAATAGAAAGAATCGCATTTGCAAACCAAGTCTCTTATATTCATCATGTTTCCGACTTTCTAAACTTATATTATCCCACGGTCAAGAGTGAAGTTGGTAGGTTACAATACTGTTTGCTTCTAAACCCTACTTGAACATCGTTCTTAATTCTCATAGATAGAATAAATTTACCTTGTCGGCTTTTAGTGATAAGTGTAGGGTTAAATACGTTCTATAAACGAATAAACACACAAAATACGATTAAGCCCCAATAAAGCACGATTAAGTCACGCAAAACACGATTAACTCACATAAGCGACTTCTAATACCCTTTTTATTTAATTAATTCTTTTATTAATTAAATCTTCCTTGTTAATACTTTTGTATATATTTAAAATATATTTAAAAAGATATATACATGTATGCTACTATTTCACTATCCATTTATATCCTTTCGTATTCATTTATACTCTTTTCAATATATAGAAATGTACTCTTATTCTTAACCCAAATTGTATAAGAAAATTCACAAATTTTAAGTAAGATTTCACATTTCCAATAGTATAATTACATGGGTTAAAAACAAATGTTATTAAAAAAAATTAACTATAAACCCAAAACCATTTTATGCTTGTCATTATCTTTACAAACATTCATTTAAAAGATCTAAGTATATCTACATTTATTAAATAAGGTAATATACTTTTAATTAACTTTACCAAACCATTTATTATAACATAAGTATTATAATCCAAAACTTCTTTTATTCTTTTATAACATACTTAACTTACTTTCCAAACTTTTATATATATATACACGTACTTTAAAAATACTTATAATATGTTTTAAATATCTATGTAAAATATTACTTAAAAATAACTAATTTATAATTTACTAAAAACCTTTTATTTTAAGTGATACAAAGAAAATCTTTCCCTTTAAAAATTAGCTCCATCCCTAAATGCATGTTCGCTTCGCTTCCTATAAGTATTTCCTTACCACATCTCCCCTATACGCATATATGCACCTACTTTCAGCACCTTACAAGCACGTATCTAGAATAAGATCTGAAATATGAACTCCATCCGTAAATGACTATTTGCTTGGCCTCCTCCAAGTATTTCCTTACTACCTCTCCCTCAACCTCTTAAATGCAGCCACTTTCGTCACTTTATAAGTTTATATCTGGAAAGATTTGAAAAATAAAATTTCAAAACCGCGCTCCTTGAGTTTAGCAAGTTGATTGTTTTTTGATCAATAGGTAATTATATATGGCCTCCAATTTTTAATTTGGTCCCTATTTGCTATTCTGTTTATTTATTTCTACTCTTTCTTGAATTGTAGGTTCAGATCTACTGAGGAATGGCCACATAAATTGGATCTATACCTACTCTTTATCTTGAATGTATTTGTGAATTTATCCTCCGTAATTGAAGTATAAAAATAAATGTTAATTAAAGTAGGCAAAGTCAAAGAGATTACTGGAGTTCGACATTGGAGTTGTGCTATGGACTTCATGAACAACCAGAAAAAACCCTTACTATGAGATACTAAGCTTTACTGCATCCATTCGTTACAAATTTCCTCATCTTGACTATCTGTTTGGATGTCGTATTTAGATTTACTTGTTCTTATTTGTACTATATCTGTGATCTCCTGGCAAATATTTCTCACCGTGTTGCAATTATTACCAAAAGCTGATGGTTTCTTTCTTTCCCTGTACTCCATACGCATGTTGAAAACACGATTTTTGCAATTTCTCCACTTTTACTATTCTTCTTAAACTACATAATTATGTTTTCAACCTCACTTTTGAATCTTAAAGACGATATGAGAAACATACCATTTTAGTTAAATGTGACACTATTACTCCATTTCTTGCAAGTAATTAGCTCGTCAATTAAGGTCTGGCCCAATCAAACGACCCGAAAATTTTAACAATATTTATAATGCAATTAACTAAATTTTTCATGAAAATAAATAATAAAATTTTGAATGAAAATTTGATACTTGGAAAACGTCTAATAAAATGTAGCAAGTGTCAAATTTTCGTTTGAAATTATGTATGTTTGTTCTGTTGTGAAATTTTCAATTTCAATTTAAATCAGTTGAAATTGATGGAAATAAAATATTGTCGAAATCTGGAAATTTTTATATAACAAAAATGTAGATCATTTTCTAAGTGAGACGTCATATTTCGTTTTGCTGAATTTGGACTTCTCTAGCCCCGTTTATCTTATTTTCGGTGAATTTGCAGAAGTTTGGCAGCGAAATATCGACTTTTGATAGGATGGTCGTATCATTGATATTTGTGTACTGTTCTGATCGTCTCGTCTAGCTGACCTCCATAGTATATTTATTTGTACATTTCGGTGTCCGGTATGCGGCGAAATCTGCGAAACGATTAGCCTTATCGGCTCCATATTTGAATCTTTTGGGATTTTTGTGTCCTTTCGTTTGTTCAGCTGGTATAGTTAATAGCTACTCCATAAATAATTGCAGAATTCAATGGCTTACTATTACTAAATATATTTGACAATTTTAAACATAGCGAAAAATATGTTGCGGGAAAGGACACAAAAATGGAGTGGCTATAGATTATGGGAGTGACAAATATCTTGCAGAATTCAATGGCCACTCCATATATGGAGCCGATAAGAATGACAGAACGAAAGTGGAAGCGAAAGAAAGAACCTGTTAGTATGTGTATATCATATTAATTTGACAATTTTCATCATATTTGTCATTGATATGCTATGTTATTTTATGCTATTATTTTATTTGTTCTCACTTTGCAAGTTCCCTGTTAGTTTAGGAATTCCCTATGGGTTGAAATGATACAAACCCGAACGATCTTATGGATTATGGGAAAATCGTTATGGGTTGAAATGATAAAACCAAGCGATTTTCATTGATTTTGAAATTTTGGGATTGCGGGTTGAAATGGTATATACCTGTATATATTAATTATTATGGATTGAAATGATAAATATCTGTATCACTTGACCATATGATAGAAAATTATATACAAACACCGTTGGTCTATTTTTGAAAAATGATTTTCAAGGTTTGAAAGGAAATATATGGGTTTTAAATTAATATTGATTTTAAATATAATATGAAGACTTTATTTTAATATGTGTAAAATTAAGATTTTAAATTATATGTTTGGAAATTTTAAATTTATAAGTTAAGTTTTGAAAAATATAAATTTTAAGATTTTACTTATAATTTTACTATTTTTAAATATATAAAATAAGAATTAATAAAATAAAATATATTTAATAATAAGTTTTAATTTAATAAAATAAATAAATAAAAAATTTAATAAAATTTAATTTAATTAGTATATATAAAATATGTTTATGTATTTATTTAAAATTATATTAATATTTTAAAATAGGTTTTTGTAATAACTTAATAAATTAAGGTTGGACGATAAATAAATTTATTTGTAATTTAATTGGTTTAAGAATTGAATTTAAATAAGTATTGATTTGAAACTTATTAATTTTAAGATTTTTAAAGATATGATTTTATAACTTGATAACTTGATTTTGATTAATGGTGAATAAATGAATATTTTCATATTTAAATAAGATTGAAATTTAATATTTAATTTTGATTTAAATTTGAATATGACATTATATTTAAATGTTTATAGAAGTGATTAAATGAATATTTCAAGATTTAATATAATTGAAGTTAGATATTTAATTTTGATATTAGTTTAAATTTGTAATTTGAGATTTCATTTAAATGTTGTTAAAAATGATTAAGGGGATATTTTCCAATTTAAATAAAATTAAAGTTCAATTTTTTAAACATAAATGAAATTTATCAAATTTGGGTTATTGGAAATTGTTTGAATATTTAAACTTTGAAATGTATTGAATTGGAAGTGGTTCAAACTTGTAATTCAAACCTTCATTTGAAATCGATATAAAATGGTTTTAAATGAGAATTTGAATTAAATCTTTAACCTTTTAATTTGAAAATTTTCGAACTGAGATTTATTTAAATTGAATTTTAACTAGAGTTGTTTTGAATTGATTTGTGAAATTGGAAGAAACTATTTTAATATATATAAAAACTATTTTAATATATAAACTATTTTAATATGTAAACTATTTTAATTTTTATATATAAACTATTTTAATATATATATAAACTATTTTAATTTTTATATAAACTATTTTAATATATATGAACTATTTTAATATATAAACTATTTTAATTTTTATATATAAAAACTATTTTAATATATATACTATTTTAATGTATAAGCTATTGTGTGGTTATGATTTTTGGAAATGAAAATGATTTAAAGTGAATAATTATTTTGAAAGTGATATGATTTCGAAAGTAAATATGATTTCTAAGTGATATAATTTTGAAATGGATATGATATTTTGAAATGAAGTATGAACTGTTTGAAACTATAAAATGATCATGGTGTGAAATAAGCGTTTGGTTGTTAAAGAGACCGAGATCAGATATTGTCATACTCTTTGCCGATACCGAAAACCACTTTAACAACTATGTACATGGTGGAGATTCCAAAATGAAGTAGGATGGTTTAGCGACGTCTATATAAGGTATTATCGCAGCCCTAACTCCCGCGAGTCAGCTTGATGTGACTAAAACAGGAGCCATGCCGGGCCAAGTGAGGTCGCACCTCCTATCGAGCATGCTTCTTTGATACCATTCTATTACTTTTTGATTTGATTGGGTGCACCATTGATTATGGGAGTGTGTCTCGAGGTGGGAAGTAGTAGCTGCTATGCGTTACCACCCGTCTGGATCCACACACTACACCAAAACAGGTGATTCCCAACGAGTATAACTGTCGCAAACAGTTTCAGCAACGCTTATTAGCGTCGCTGTATGGGCGTCGCAATTTATTGCCAACACTTATAAGCGTTGGGGAGTTTAGTTTCCCAACGCGAATAAGCGTTGGAAGGTTGTATTCGCCAACGCTTATAAACGTTGGTGTATATTATTTAGCAACGCTTATAAACGTTGGCAAATTAACCATCCAACATTGTTTAATTTTCTATGCTGACGCTTATAAGCGTTGGTAAATTTTAATTGCCAACGCTTATAACGCTGAAATATTTTCATTCTCAATATAGTCAATTATTTTAACATTAATAAACAATTAATAACTAACATGATATGCATTATTATACTACATTCAATAGGAACCCAAAATTTACAATATTCATGATCAAATAACAACATAAATTTCATAGTCAACTACTTCATAACAATGTCAACTACTTCATAACAAGTACAATACATAATTAAGTTGGTTAATTCAATACATAATCAACTACTTCATAACAATGTCAAATTGGAATTGATGGCATTATTAACTTGATTAGCTACTTGCCTTTCTATCTTTAGGTTGTCATAATCAACTACTTCATAACTTGATTAGCTACATGACTTCATAACAAGTCCAGCTTCTCTTTCTTTCCGAAGCCTTGGAACCTCGTGTGCTTCAGCATCAAGAAGAAAGAAAATGTCTTCCCCTATTTCTTCTCTGATCTCAACATTGGCACCATCCAAAGTTCCAATTATGATGCATCCATTCAAGGAGAATTTCATGTTACTTGTTCCACTTGCCTCCATCCCAGCAGTACTTATATGTTCTGACAGCTCACTGCCAGGAATGAGCATTTCAGCAACCGATACATTGTAATTTGGCACGATGACAACCTAAAGATGACGACATATATTAAAGCATATAAAGATTATTTCGTTGAACATAATGTTAAATAGTACAAAATAATCAGAATTTACATAGAAGTGAAATAACTAGTGGTACACTTTGAAGGTAGAATAACATACCTTCAAATATTCATGGACATCAGGATCATTATTGACTACTGCTCCAAAATCATTAACTAACTTGACTATTCTTTTGGCATTAGCGTATGTTGCAAATGATTTACCTCCTATCATTATAGTCCTAATTGGTGTTGTTTTCTTGCTCTCCGCGATGCTCATTTCCTGCATACATTACTTTCTAAATCAACATAAAATATTGTATCTGTTAGATGTGTATATTTTTACTTTTATTTTTGGTACAATATTTGCTTGTAAGAACATATGAAACCAGTTTATACATATTATATGGCAATTTATACGATTGAGAAGATATTACATATGCCTGTTACAACGAAATTGCAGAAGCTGGTAAGAATCTGAAAACACCTTCAGTTTCTTGTATGGATATACAACCCCCAAAACGTTGAGAAGTTGTCTCTTGTATTCATGAATCCGCTTAACTTGAATGTAAAATAGGTTATTGGGATCAATTTTCACACCAGTCACATTCAATACATATTCTGCTAGATGGCATTTGCTAGACAATTTTGCTGATGCCCATTCAGCATGCAACCCCTCATTGTCAGCAAACTAATGAAGAAATATTTTTATAGTTTACATTAATAAGCAGGAGAAAAAGCAAAATGAAAACAAAATTAAAGTTATGAACCATTATCAAACACGTTTGCATACTTGACAGAGCCCAGGAGGTCAAGATTAGTTATCCATTTGTCTGTCTTCGGCCACTTGTTATTCCCACTTAATTCGGGGTTGCAAAATCTAAGCCATTTCCTAGGTGGGATCCCATTTGTTTTATTTTGAAATTTGGTAGGCCAAATAGAGACATAATCTGCAAACAATTCAGATTTTAAGATTTCACTGTGCAGCTGGGCAACTCCATTTACCTAGACATAAATACTAGGTTATCATCTCAGTTTCATGTATATTAATGAGTTGCCTCAAAGGTCAAAATAAAGAATATATACAAGTTATCATAATTTATTTCTATATTTTACCGAGTGAGAGGACACAATACACAAATTTCCCATGCGTACTATTGGCATTTCAGGATTTTCATCAAGAATCTTCATTTTTGCAAGCTTGCTCTTCATATTAGGCAACAACGAATTTATCATCGATACGAACTACATAATTTGGATTCAATAAATTATAATATTAAAAAATGGTTTGATGATTTTCAAGCATAAACTCATAATAGAGTTGAGGACATGCCCGCTTATTAATTTCTGTTATGATTTCCACATGACGAGGAAGCAGTTTAGCCATTAAGTCTCTGACCAGTTCTCCAATGCTTCCGGAAGAACTGTGTGATTGGTATAAGCAAAAGTCCTGGGGAATAAGCTCTACAGTTTAGTATCCAAAGTTTTATATTGATAAAAGAAGAGATAACATGAAAATCATTACGTCTCTACTTTTCCAATAAAGTAACTCATCTTTTTTCAATATTTTCCATGAGTAATGAATCTTGAATAAACCTGACCATACTCAACCTAATCATGGTGTTTCTTGTATCAACCTATCCTTAAATGCCATGAGTACAAGATTTAAAGTAAAAAAAGTAACTTATCTGAACTGATAAATTTGAAACTTATCCCTTTTTCAACAGATTTTTCGATATACATACGAGATGCTCCTGTACACAACAGAATACTAGAAAACAGAAATAATGGGAAACCTCGACGTTATATCCCAAGCTTCATCCCAACCAAGTTTCTCATCATCCATTAAAAGCCGCATTAGTTCTGGTATTGCAAGTGTAGGATGAGTATCATTCAATTGAACAGCCACTTTGTTTGGAAAATCTGACCACTACCATCCCTCCTTATAATTTCTTCTTTCCTTGAATCGAGCAATGATATCCTAGGAATCAAGTTTATTAAAAATAACTTTTATCAATGTTACAAGTAGACTTAGTAATGCAGTGTTTTTCAATGCAAAATTTATTTACTCACCTGCATTTGATTTGTTATAGTTTTCTCAAATATGATGAACTCTTCCAATCTAAAAATAGTAACTTTGTAAATAAAGATATGTTTTAAGCGGTAATGTCTTCTCCGTTCCATATTTGTATCAGGGTTTGTAGCCACAAACGATTTTTTTAAAGGAAAAAAAAGAGGAAGAAGAAAGCAAGATGTCATATATACAACTAAATATTCCATTTTAGTTCTGCAAGTAAGATAATGGAGAATAAAATAGCATGGAGAAGGCCACAAATTTTTAATTGGTGAAGTTAGAAGCTTAAAGAGTAGGAAGTAGGAGTTCTTCCGGGGGTTAATACTTAATACATAACTTTCTCTTAATGACAAGGAAAACTTTGATTTAACATTAAATACAGATAAAATGAGTGCTCTCCTTGAATGGAGGATCGTTCTTTTTCTCGAAGATATATTAAATACTGTTTGATAAAAACAAACTCAACTAGGTGTATTTTCTCCAAAGAACATACAGTAACCTAGGAAACAAACATAGAATGTGTTACATACCTGCAGTGATGCACTACAAAGGAAAAATTGCTGCTTCAATCATAGATGCTTTCCTTCTTCTGTAGCATCTCCAGGATATAAAACAGCACATATCTACAAGGAAGCAAAATAAATTAGTAAAAAAAGATGAAATCAAGAAATAAGCAAAGTCTAATTTTTGATTTTAAAACATTGTATTCTATAATATATCTCCCAAATTGTATCATTCTTTATAGAAAAAATATGCTGGGTAGTCTATTGTTTTTAGCCAATCACAAAGAATGTGTAAAATAACCTGATTTACTGAGTCTTCAAGTTAAAAAGAATCCTAAAAAACCAGCACAATGAAACCCAAGTGCACAAAAAGGGATGGGGATAGGTCAACAAAATAATTTAAAATTTCTGCTCATCTTAGTAAATTAGTTAGAATAAGTTTGATTTATTATGTTAAATTTTTGTTCAGTTTAGTCTTGCATTCAATCTGTTTAGTATGTTTCTAAAACTAGTACTAGTTAATTATTTTTAACACTATTTGATCAGTTCGAAATTGTTTTAGAAACCAGCTGTTTGACACTTAATTTTACATTTGATTACTAGATAAGATTCAACAATGTTTAAATCAACATGATAAGAACTCACATGTTGGTAAATATATTATAACAGAGGGGTGTATTACACTGCAGTATGTTCTACTAAATACTCAAAACCAACAAAAGCAAATAAACTAAAATTGGTTGTTTTTTCCTAGTTCAAACGAGTGAGAGGTGTTAACAACAAGAAATAATAATTCAGTCTCTTACACACAAGTTCATTCAACACAAGGCGCACAACTATTTTCAAATTATAGTAAAGTAAACTTCTTGCATCAACCAAGAGAAAACTTTCATAAAATTATGCCTAGTTTACCGATTATTAGATTGTTATCAAAAAAAAAATATCCCGGTGGATGGTAAGTTTATGAATTCAGTGAAGTGATCCACACAAAAATGTCCGCATGATCAGTATATTTAATGAGTATATACAAGTAACATAACAAATATCAGTATTAAAAAAGTTATAAGCTAGAGGAATGTTGAAGCAAATACAACGCTTTAGACATAGAACAAGTGTTTTAATAGCACCTGCTGAGCCTTAGCGTGAAGTTGTGCAGCAATTTCATATTGCCCATCATTAAACTGAAACAAGTTGAAGTCCTTGGCGGTAGCTTTTTCTTCCCACAAGCGAAGACCATTTGTATTTTTTGTTTTATATCCAGGGATTGGTACATCATATGCAAGTTCCTGAATAACCTCTCCTCCAAACCATTTTCGTCTGCCAATATTATGCACACACAAAAAAAATCATAATATTTATCAAAGGGTCATGGACTGGACTTGAATTTTATATTATTAATGTGTATCAAGCTCCTTTTGGTCATGTAACAAATTTGCAAACTAGTACAGCCCGACTAAATGGATTGAACTTGTTTTATATCCGAAAACTTTTCAGTTTTGATCAGGATATATCATTACTTTTCATAATCCCATGTTGCTAACACAACAGTGAAGCAACTGTTAATAAGCGAATTATCTAATAGCTTAATATGTAGAATGTTGAGGCTATTCATGAATGTCTAGTAACTTAGTTAGCAAATGTTGATTACAGATAGAAAAGAATATAAACTCTACAAAGTCTTGCAAATATAATACTAAAAAAGCCTGGTAATACATGATCATCAAACTAAAGAATAACAAATAAACTGATTTTCAATTAAACAATCTATGCTACAATTCAACCATCCAATGCTTTAAATATGACGTTATGACAAGAAGAAAACACAAAACGAAAGATGGAGGAGCAATGGATCATCAACCTTGAATGCAAGCTAGAAAAAATAAAACTCACAGCTCAAATCGAGAGTCAGAAAAGGTACTGCATTTTAAGAGTGCTGACCTGAAGCCTTGCCGTAGTCGATTGCGAACTAGAGCCTGCCGTCACCAAAAGTGGAGCCTGCCGTCGCTAAAGGTGGAGCCTGTGAATTGGAGAATGAACGTCAGAGCCTGCCGTCGCCAAAAGTGGAGCGTGTGAATTGGAGAATGAACGTCAGAGAGGGAAACGATTTAGGGAAAATGCGGCCAGGGATAAGCGTGGCTAGGGTTAAGCATGATATGTTATTCAATTACAATTTTTCCCTAGTATATTTCAATTAACTCCAATTAAACCAAGGCTTACAACGAAAATAAGTGTCGCCGTATTTAAAAGTGTAAATTTTTATTTTCAGTAACACTTATATTGGATAGCGACACTTATTAGCGAGACTAAAATGCAACCCATATAAGTGTCGCCAAATGAAAAAAAAAAGTGTTGCCAAATGACTGTTTTGGTGTAGTGACAAATGGTAGAATCCTACCCTGGCATTGCCTCGCGTGCCTTATCACATGCCTTATTGCGGCTTCTACGAGTATGTTTTGTGTTGTACCTATGGAGTGCTCCCTGATAGCCCACCGGTTTGGTGGAGTTTACAGTACTGTATAGACTACGGCATTATAAAAATGTGTTAAGGGGGATATGGGTAACGCCTTAATGCTATTTTAATAATTTACTTTACTATAGACATTATCTATGTAGCGTATTATACTATGTATGTAGATAGTTTAACGGATCCTTAAAGGATGGGAATCCCAAACATCCTCTGAGTTATTTTGTATTTCAGCTGACATGTCACTTGAGTTGAATTTACTGATATAAGAATGTTAGTCTTGACTCGAGTGTTTTGTGTTTTGCTTTATGCTCGGGTCAGACTGAGTGTTACCGCATTTGACTCACCTTTGGAGTTTGGAGCTTTGCTTAAAGATCTGTCTCTTATCTATTCAGTTTTCGGTTATTCCAGTTATTTCCAATTGATTATTCAGACTTGTCATTTTGTTTATGTATTTAAGATTCCTTTGAATTCGAGATTTCAGTTGTATTTTATTTCAGACTCTGTTGTTTACATAGTAGCTTCATGAACTATTATTTATCTATTCCACTACTTATTGTTGTATTACTCTATGTCTGTGATTTTGTGATTGATTTTATTTACTGTATATGCTAAGTTTTGCCAATTATAAATTAACAATCTGTTGTTTTGAGCGATTCAAGTCTGACATGAGTGGATGATTGTTGATTCAAATGGTTCGAAATAGCGAGTCGTTATGTTGGTACCAGAGCTCTGGTTCCGGCAAAACTTAGCATATGGAGTGAAAGCTCATTAGAGATAGGGTAATGATACCCTAGAATGAGTAAAATCAATTATAGAATCATCTTCGTTTGAGCTTGAATTTCTTTGTTAGGATCTTCCTGGATTAGGATTTCTTTCAGATTTTGGAACTATCCCTTTGTTCTAAAACCCATTCTTTTCCTATCCTTTTCGTGTTCTTCTTAATTCTAGAGCATCTCATAGCTCCACTTCGGTTGATCTCTGTAATGAATTTGAGAATATCTTTCCGCCTCAATTGGCAACTTCGTCCTTGTGTGTTTCTAATCCCATCGGTGGTCCCGCCAACCTTAGTATAATTTGTAAAGGGGCGATACACTTTTACAACAGGCGTCGATTCACCAGAGATTTCTATATCCTCGGTTTTGATGTTGTTATTTCTTGCAAAGACCGAACCGTTCACTAGTAGATGACCAAGGTAATTCTCTTGTGATCGTATGTCGATTTCCTTAGGATTTATGCAGGCAGTTTTATCTATTTGTTTGATTCTCTGCCTAGTGATCTTGACTCCACCTGATAGTAAGGGAATACCCTGATGTTTGGTGAATTCACTTCTCTCTCTCCTAAGCGGGAAATTGAATACCGCATCGATCCTATTCATGTAGTTCGATCGGTTGCCCTTCCTCGTGGATGAATAGTCTTTATGAACGATTAGTCATAACCTTTGGATTAACCACTGCTCCTGTCTTCTTCGTCGATCTCATTGAATCGCAATTTCCATGATGTTCTCAACCAGTTTGTCCTGGTTTCGTTGATGATATTCTCGTCTTTCTAAGTCTCGGTTGACCCAGTTAAGGCCGCCGTGATTAATATAAGTCTATCCATCTTTCCTCTTTTGTAATTCAATTATCTTATCTTCTTTTCGAGCCTGTCTTCTTAGTTATAATTTTCCTTGATTAGAGTCCCTCTAAATTTGAATCTCTATCCTTATTCTATAATCCATTCTTGAATCATCCTATGAGAGAACATAATTGTAATTAATATAAAAGTGTTTATATTGTGTAGTTTGAGTTGTTAAGTTTGAATTTTGGATTTTGATCGATTCGTAGGGCCAACGCTATCGAAAGGAATTCCAAACACTTGAACAGAGCAATTGACACAATATTGTTTTCAAAATTGATAAATGAAATGATTTTTATGTATGATTATATTTTATATATAAAAGTATAATTTTATAAAAAATAGATAGTTAAATAAATTGGTTGTTAGAAATGATAATACTAAATTTTCATTTATTGTTTTGTCAATCATTAACTATTGTTGTATGATATATGAAGTTGAAATTTTAGAAACAAGGTTTATAAATCTGATTTGCAAATGAAATGAATTTAAATTTAGGATTTGAGAATTAATTTTCGGTGATTTTCAAAAATTGGGTTTTCAAGTTTAGGAAAATTATATTATTTATTTGAAAGTATTTTCGAATGGAAATTATTTCTAAAGAATTTTCAAAGAAGTAAGTCAGTACTCTCCTCTTTTTTCACTAGGAAATAATTTCGGTGATGACTGCAGCATCATCGATGTTTATTTCTAGTCTTGGAGTGGAGAGACCACTTAGTAGCTTCACTACACTTTTGTTTTGGAAATTGGATTTGATTTGAATTTCTTGAGTATGATTTGGTGTATAAATATATATATATATATATTCATTTCAAATTAGTTTGAAGTGAAACTGAAAATTTAATTCTTAAATTATGTGTTAAGTAATGGTTTTCAATTATTGAAATGAAGCAAAAAAAAATTTGAAAAATTGGAGTGTCTAAAATGAGAAATGAAATTAAAACAACTTGAAGCAGTTGAACTAGGATAAAATTTATTTGTATAATACTCAATTGCATTCTAAAATATATATAACTTACTTGAAATATTCAAAAGTTAAAATGTTAATGAATTTTGTAATTGAAGATTATACAAGGAAAACTTAAGTAATCAAATATCCAAACTAAATTTTTGCTTAATAGAAATGTTGTAAGTAAAAAAATTTTATATTATTTAATTGCATTTGAAACATTAATAAAACTTACCTGGAAAGGTGTTTGAATGTAATTGAATAGTATACAATATAAATGTAGTAATAAGAAGTCCAAAATGAAATTTTGTTAAGCGAATCTATAAATAAAATTTGGTAGTTATAATAAATGTTTATATACTTAATTTATGTTATAATATTTGTTAAGTGAAATAAATTGAATAATAAAGAAAATGCTATTAAGTAAATGAATATGAACTTAAAGAAGCTAAACTGGTAATAAATAAATTTATATTTGTAAATTGTTTGTGATGCAAAAGTAAATTTCAAAGAATAGTTGAAATATAATTATAAGTGGAATTAACTTAAGTAAAGTCAAATGAATTAAATAAATGAGTTAAATAAAATAAATTTTGTTCTAAATGATTTTTTTTAACAAATATTAAATAAACTGAAAGCAAACTTATTGAATGAAAATACCTTGAATTGAAATCAACCAAATTTGTTGAATATTTATTGATTGAATAAAATGAGTTTAAACCAAATTGGTTGAATATAAATAAATTTAAAAACTAATGAAATTTATATGGTTTTAAATTTATTAATACATCTGTTACTATGTATTTCGAATCTATTTTTCCTTTTTGGTTGCTTCTATTCTCCTATCTTGTTCCTTTTTGGGGACGAAACGTTTTGAGTGGGGGAGAGTGTAACGGCCTGGAAATTTTAACGATATTTATAACGTAATTAACTAAATTTTTCATAAAAATAATAATAAAATTTAGACCGAAAACTTGATATTTGGAATACGTCTATTTAAACGTAGCAAGTGTCAGATTTTCATTTGAAATTATGTATGTTTGTTCTATTGTGAAATTTTCAATTTCAATTTAAATCAGTTGAAATTGATGGAAATAAAATATTGTCGAAATCTGGATATTTTTATATAATAGAAATGTAGATCATTTTCTAAGTGAGACGTCATATTTCGTTTCGCTGAATTTGGACTTCTTTAGCCCCGTTTATCTTATTTTCGACGAATTTGTAGCAGTTTGGCAGCGAAATATCGACTTTTGATAGGATGGTCGTATCACTGATATGTGTGTACCATTCTAATCTTCTTGTCATGTTGATCTCCATTGTATATTCATTTGTACATTTCGATGTCCGGTATGCGGCAAAATTTGCGAAACGATTAGTCGTATCGGCTCCGTATTTGGGTCTTTTGGGATTTTTGTGTCCTTTCGTTTGTTCAACTGGTATAGTTAATAGCCACTAGCCATAAATAATTATAGAATTCAATGGCTGACTATTACTATTCAACCAACTCACTTTATATTTCTGGTTCGTCCTTTCCTTTGCTATTCCTTTCTTTCTCTTCCACTTTCGTCCTGTTCCTCCACATTTTAATTGTGTGATGCTCGTTCTCTTCATATTGCCTTCCACGTCCAACAATGACAACCGCCATCATCTATTCTCCGACCGCCAAATGAAACCCGCCCACATGCTCCTGTTTTTGTCGTTCACATATGGCTTCATAAATTTCAGTACCACCTTGCAATTGGATGGTCACACGTCCCCATACTTTCACCTTGCCTGCTCGTCAACTCTTCACCCATTCCCTCCTCCGCCCGTATGCATCTCCAACTATGACTGCCTGAACACCCCATCGCCTTCCAAACCCAAACGCCGAGAGCGACTCAACCAGATCCGCCCGTCCAACTCACCTCCCCACTTCTCACTATTGCAACCCATCGACCATTTTCCTCCGCCTCCCTCCTCCCAAACTCGACAACCACAGTGACATAAATCTCCGCCTACAACATAGCTGCATCACCCTTGTTCCCCTCGACCTGCCTTTTTCCATCCCCAAGCCCACCTTGCATCCCTGACCTGAACCGCCTGCAACACCACTCGGCCTCTCCCCTAGCTTCTTCTCATTTAAAATAATGTACATAGCTAAGTATATATTCATATCTATTTTGCTTTGTGACCTGCATGCTTTGTGATCCGCATGCAGCTTCCCCTTCCCAAATCCTTCACCGTGCTAGCCTCTCTGCCCTTCCTTTTGCAAATCCACTCGAGCAGCCTAGATCCAATCCATCAAATATTTGTCTTGGTTAGTTAAGTTGCTGTGAAACTGAGTTTCTGTAATAACTCAATGCAGGCTATTTTCTCAATAATAAATCAGTTGCAGTGCACACTAAAAAAAAGATGAAGTCTGCATTCTATATTTGTTGTGAAGCCTGCACCCTGCCTCGAAAGGTTGTTGTTTTTCTTGCTTTTCTCTTCTATATTTATGCTTGTGAATTGATATCGCTTTACCAGCTCAGCCTTTGTCTCCCCTTTAAAAAAAGTATATAAATATATATATAAATCATGTATATATATATATATATTTCATTGTCATGCTAGCCTTGATTTGTTTTCGTTGCTGTCCGGTGATTTTTACAGCAATACTTGGCTTGTCGTTGTCCTGTTGTGCGTGTGCGTGTCCGTGCGCACTATTTCATGTCCGTATCCGCGGATCATCGTGTCTTGTTCTCATTATTTCTCTATTCTTGAAAGGTGAGCGATCACTAATGATTAACGTTCTTATATTTAATAAATTTATTTCACATGAAATGACGATTGAAATGTGTTGCTAAAATTTAATTTGTTAGTTATTTAAATATGAGATGATATTTTTACAACGCCCTTTTTACAACGGGCATTTGCTGCCCATTGTAATAGCCTTCCATTCAGGACCGTTGTAATAGATGCCCTATACAATACCTTTTTACAACGAGCATTTGCTGCCCGTTGTAATAGAAGGCTATTACAACGGTCCATTCAGGACCGTTGTAATAGATGCCCGTGGTAATTTCGGATGCTTTTGTCTTCGTACCCAAATAAACCCCCGCCTACTTCTTTTCTCATTTTCATTTTACGCAACCAGACACAAAATAAATTAAATCCCCAAAACAAAATCCCTAAAACCAAAATCCCTAAAACCTAAACTCGACTACCGCCTTGCTAGCGCAACCGCCTGCCTCCACTTCGCAGCCGCCTACATCCACCTCGCAACCGCCTGCCACCAACATGCAACCACCGCAGCGGAATTGAGGTGAGCGGGCTCCACTTCGCATAGGAATCGCAGTCTCCCATCTTTGCTAAGTTTAATCTCAATGTTGCTCCTGGATCTCGATGCTTGCTTATTGGTGCTAACGGATCTGGTATTATTTTTCACACTTTATAATTGTATTATGATGTCCTAACCCAGCTCGATGGTTGGTTGTGGATAGGCTAATCAAGAGGAATTCGATTAAATGCAGTGATTGATCGGAATTGATAATCCTAAATCCTACCAGTTTGTTCAATTTAATGCATTTTTTTTTGGAATTGGATTATACGCGGTAAATTTTGGTATTAAAAATTAGTGAAATTTATCATAGCATTGAAGAAAGATAGTTTTACCCACATCATTCTAAGAGTTGCCCACTTTTGTTCTTTATGGCTCTTCTAGTTCTCGATAGTTGGCTTTGACTGAATGCATGCTTTTGTTGACAAAAAAATAAGGAAAGAAAAAGAGGAGGAGAATCGAATTCAATAAAAAATGTAAAGAAAAATGATCATGAACTGAAAATAGAAACATATAGGAAAAAACAGTAAAATCTTAGAGTAATTTGGGAATTCAGTTTTATCTGATGTTCTGCAACAGAGGTGTCTGCTAAAATATTGTTGTTCCTTGAGTTCTATATGATAACAACAAAACCTTATGCTGCAACAAAATGAAAATTTGCTATGTTGTTACTATTACTTGTGAAATGATACTCTAACAAGTAACTTCTCAAGGGAGAGTTAAAATAGCAAATCTGCATGAAATGGATTGTGTTCCTCTTTTTTTTTCTTACTTAACTACGTGGATAAGCAAAATAATGGTTTATGATGTGCAATGTGCTAACATGATTATGAGTACATAATCGTAATGTTTTACCTCTTTAACATTTGAACACCTTGTATCAAAGTAAAATTGGTTGTTTTTCTAATCGGCACTCTTAGATCTTATGAACAGAAAACCTAGTGTAATTAATAAAAAAAATTACCCACTGAACATCTTTAAAACATTGTATATTGGCTGGCTTCTACACGTTGTATTCAGGCCGTCTTATTAACATCGATGAAACCAGGCATTTGTTTTGCGACGAGTTAAATTACATAGATGGTCAAATATCAACTTAGATAATTTAATACAAATTGCATACAAAAATTTCATATCATGCAAGTTACAGTATGAGTTCTGTGGATTCATATTAAAAATTAAAATCAGGGGATGAGTGATCAGTTTAGTTGAATGCAATACCTTCATTGTATATAATTTCTGCTTGAATTCCATGCAAGATGGAAGTTTAATTGATTTTTAACCAATACAACCGTATAACGGTGGGAAACCAACCGTTCGATTTCAACAAAAAAAAATTAATGTGATTTTTTATTAATTTTAGTTAAACATCAAATCATAATATGTAAAAAAAATCGGAGAGATTTGAGAAGACATTTGTGGAAAAAACAAAGTAAATAACATTCAAGAGATTTACGGAGACATGTTAAGACATATTACTTGTTAAGACAAACCTCACAAACGGTCGATTTGTTTAAATAGCTTCTAACTATATTTAAACTTAAAGGAGTTGCTTCATCAATTAATGGGTTCTAACACATAATTGAAAGAATACAGACCAAAGTGACTTAAAATATCATTTTTTGTGAAATTAGATTAATTGTTGATACTTGAATTTTTTTATTATTATAGATAATTGAGCTTTGGTGAAGTAGATTTGTTCACATGCTTTATGCTAGCAAAGCACTAGTCAATTTTCAGATAGAGGACAACAAGAATTAACATGGCATCTTTATTGAATTAACTGATAGTACTCACTCCAAGAATGATTATTAGGTAAATTACGTGATTTCAAGTTGGATCTTGTCTTTGACAAGAGACAATGAAGAACACTGAGAAGAGTTTGATAAAGAAACACCAAGAAGACTTTTTTTTGGGCATGTGCATGCATGCGTATGGGTGGGTGATTTCCTGAACTGAAGTTGCGTATACATTCATTAGTGCATGTAACTGAATTGGCATTACTGAAAATGATTCCTCTATGAGTATATATAAAATAAGAATTAATAAAATAAAATATATTTAATAATCATTTTTAATTTAATAAAATAAAATAAAAATTTAATAAAATTTAGTTTAATTGGTATATATAGAATATGTTTAAGTATTTATTTGAAATTATATTAATATTTTAAAATTGGTTTTTGTAATAACTTAATAAATTGAGGTTGGAAGATAAATAAATTTATTTTTAATTTAATTGGTTTAAGAATTTAATTTAAATAAGTATAGATTTGAAACTTATTACTTTTAAGATTTTTAAAGGTGCGATTTTATAACTTGATAACTTGATTTTGATTAAAGGTGAATAAATGAATATTTTTAGATTTAAAAAAGATTGAAATTTAATATTTAATTTTGATTTAAATTTGAATTTGAGATTTTATTTAAGTGTTTATAGAAGTGATTAAATGAATATTTTCAGGATTTAATATAATTGAAGTTAGATATTTAATTTTGATATTGGGTTAAATTTGTAATTTGGTATTTCATTTAAATGTTGTTAAAAATGATTAAGTGAATATTTTCCAATTTAAATAAAATTAAAGTTGAAGTTTTGAAATATAAATGAAATTTATCAAATTTGGGTTATTAGAAATTGTTTGAATATTTAAACTTTGAAACGTATTGAATTGGAAGTAGTTCAAACTTGTAATTCAAACCAGCATTTGAAATCGATATAAAATTGTTTTAAATGAGAATTTGAATTGAATCTTTAACCTTTTAATTTGAAAAATTACGAATTGAGATTTATTTAAATTGAATTTTTACTAGAGTAGTTTTGAATTGATTTGTGAAATTGGAAGAAACTATTTTAATATATATATATATATAAACTATTTTAATATATAAACTATTTTAATTTTTATATATAAACTATTTTAATATATAAACTATTTTAATTTTTATATATAAACTATTTTAATATATAAACTATTTTAATTTTTATATATAAAAACTATTTTAATATATATACTATTTGTATGGTTATGATTTTTGGAAATGAAAATGATTTAAAGTGAATAATTGTAACAACCCGCATATCTATCGATTTTATATTTAAATATTTTATCGTTAGTCGGATGTTAGTCCGAAAAGCTACTTTTTGCATACGGTCAAATTAGGACTCGAGACCACCCCCATTGAGTTCAAAATGACGTTTGCGATCTTTTTGAGTGTAAACTTCGATATGTTTGGAGATAGTGAAATTTTCGTCACTTTTCCCACTTGTGACTTTGGTTGGGACTGCACCTTCTTAACTCAGCCCAACTCCCTCTTCTCTTCATCACTTCATCAAATACTTCAAGCTTCTTCAAAAATGGTGGAGGGAAAGAGAAATTAAAACTCCAAGCTCGAGATCTTTAGTGAATTCAGCATCAAACTCCGACTTCAAGGTGAAGAACATAGATTCAAGCTAGGGGTTGATTCTTGCTTTGTTCTTAAGCTCTCCAACATCAATTTCGTGGAAAAGGTGAGATTTTTAATCTCACATCTCGCCTATAACTGTCATTGGGTTGTTGGAAATGACTTCCTATCACTTTAGCATTAATGTTTGCAACTGGTTTGGATTGAATTGGTGAGAAACTCAAGTTTCAGTGCTGTTTGCAAAATTCTGGCCCTAGGTCGTTCTGCCCTCCTTAGGTCGTCCAGGCTGCTAGCTCGCGTGTTGAAAAGTCTTCACTTTCTCAGGTCGTTCACGAGTTAGGACTTAGGTCGCTTGCGTGCTTAGGTCGTTCTGGCTTAGGTCGCAGGGAAATAAGTCGTAGGTCGAAACAGCTTTAAGTCTTAGGTCGTTGCCGACCTAAAATTCCAAGGCAAACCACTAAGTCGCTCGAATTTTGTTAAGTCTTAGGTCGTTTCCGACCTAAAACCCCCAGGCAAAATGTTAGGTCGTTGCCGACCTATAATCTCCAAGCAAAACGTTAGGTCGTTGCCGACCTATAATCCCCCAGGCAAACTTTAGGTCGCTCGCACTGGCTTATCTCATAGGTCGTCTCCGACCTAAGCTTCTTTTCCATAAGTCGTTCGCGAGTCAAATGTTAGGTCGTCTCCGACCTAACGCCCTCGTCATCTTAGGTCGTAGCTCGTAAGTCGCTCGACCCTGCTAAGTCTTTAAGTCGCTCGAGTTAGGTCGGCCAGTATATCTCGTAGGTCGTCCCCGACTTATCCTCCAGTTAAGTCGTTCGACCCTCTAGGTCGTTCGAGTTAGGTCGTTGGACCATTTACCTTAGGTCGCTTGACCTTAAGTCGTAGGTCGTCTCCGACCTATGCCCCACTAAGTCGCATCCCACTTAGGTCGCAGGACTCTGTAAGTCGTAGGTCGTCGCCGACCTTACACTTGGTCTTTTTAGTTCGCGATTTCCTTAGGTCGTATGACCTATTTTTCCTTAGGTCGCTGGACCGCTTGCCTTCACTAGGTCGAACCCCGTATTACTCTGCGTAGGCAATCTCTTCTGAAAAACATTTATCAGAATTTCTACTTTGATGGTTTTGGGATTGACTTCTTTGGACTTTACTCACGTCTTCGAACGTGAATTGATTTGTTTCTACAATCGTTTTATGACTTGTCACTTTAAAGATATATGAAGGTTTCAATACTAATAGTAAATATCAAAACTCTTTCATCAAAGCGATTTCAACACTATTTTAAATATCAAAAGTTCGTTTTCTCAAACCGATTTTCAATCTACTAGTATATACAAGCCTTTACTTCACTCGAATGAGAAATCGACTTAAACGACTTAGTAAAACGAGTGGTATGAAACGCTTGCGTTCACTTCGTCGGTTAGCTCTTGGACTTGTTCGATTGAACCCTTTTTGTGACAATTTCCTAGTGAAGATCTACAGTTTGTTCGTAAATATTTAAGTTAAGCAAGTGGTTACGGGACATGAAGCTAAACTCATATATTTACTAGCTTGGTGTGATTGACACTTCCTTATGATCATGACGATCATTCTTGTGATTTAGACTAGCGATTGAGCGATGTCTCTTCGTCCGTGTGTTCGGACTTGCCTTCGGGCCATCCGTGTGTTCGGAAAAATTAAATGGATAGCTTCCATGAGATAGCTTCTCGTCCGTGTGTTCGGACTTCCCCCTTTTAGTGATTTCTGGATTTCGTGTGTTGATTTCTGGGATTTGTTCTGGATTTCGTGTGTTGATTTCTGGATTTAGTGCTTCACCAACTTTTGTGGTTTTCACTGATATGATATCAGTTTTTGTGTATTGGTGAATTTGTGTGTCATTACCTTTTTATGTGTTTGGATCTTTGAGAAGATTCTTGTGACATTGATTAATCCCTTGTTGATTATCATTTACATACTTATAGTAGTATGCCATCATGGTTATTATATGTTTATGCCATACCCCTTATCCTATATCATGTCATCTGATATTTATAGTTAGACTGATCCGTTTATTATTTTCTTATAAATAATACTCGGGTCAGACCGAGATGTTACAGGTGCTTCTGCTTGACTTCTCTTCTGGATTACTCTGACTTTTGGCTAACTACATAGATTAGTAGTTTTTGGTTGCACACCTTTGAGATATAGACTCTATGTTATGTACTTATTCTTTTGTATAGCACGTGATGCTATTCTTTTGTATTATAGTGGATCTTTCTGACCACTACCCTGATGTACACTTTCATGTGTTATATATTTATTCATATCTTCTTCCGCCTTTGTGATATGGATGTCTGTGACTGATTTATGTTATGATTATTTCTATGTTTGTTTCCGAAGATTATATATAGCCACCGTGTGATAGCTTTGTGTTTGTATCGGTATGTCGGATTTCCTCCTTAAAAGATATGCATTCTATTCTATCTGACGTATCGGTGCTCGCACAAAGAAGTTACATGGATGGTCGCTCCTCCACAGCCTTATTCTCCGTGCTAATTGACAGCACTACATCATAGTGTTCTTGGTTAGCGTGGGTATAGAGGTGGGGCGTCACAATAATTATTTTGAAAGTGGTATGATTTCGAAAGTAAATACGATTTGTAAGTGATATTATTTTGAAATGGATATGATATTTTAATATGTAGTATGAACTGTTTGAAACTATAAAATGACCACGATGTGAAATAAGCATTTGGTTGTTAAAGTGACCGGTATCGGATATTGTCATACTCTCTGCCAATATCGAAAACCACTTTAACAACTGTGTACGTGGTGGAGATTCCAGAATGAAGTAGGATGGTTTGACGAGGTGTATATAAGGTATTAACACAGCCCAGACTCCCGCGAGTCAACTTGATGTAACTAAAATAGGAGCCACGCTGGACCAAGTGAGGTCGCACCTCCGATCGAGCATGCTTCTTCGGTACCATTCTATTACTTTGTGATTTGATTGGGTGCACCATTGATTATGGGAGTGTGTCTCAAGGTGGGCAGTAGTAGCTGCATGCATTACCACCAGTCTGAATTCACAAATGATAGAATCCTACCCTGGCATTGCCTCGTGTGCCTTGTCACATGCCTTATCGCGCCTTCTACGAGTATGTTTTCTGTCATACCTATGGAGTGCACCTTGATAGCCCACCAGTTTGGTGGAGTTTATAGTACTGTATAGACTACGACATTATAAAAATGTGTTAAGGGGGATATGGGTAACGCCTTAACGCTATTTTAATAATTTACTTTACTATAGACATTATTTATGTAGCGTATTGTACTATGTATGTACATAGTTTAACGGATCCTTAGAGGATGGGAATCCCAAACATCCTTTAAGTTATTTTGTATTTCAGCTGACATGTCACTTGAGTTGAATTTACTGATATAAGAGTGTTAGTCCTGACTAGAGTGTTTTGTATTTTTCTTTATGCTCGGGTCAGACTGAGTGTCACAGCATTTGACTCACCTTTGGTGTTTGGAGCTTTGCTTGAAGATATGTCTCTTATCTTTTCAGCTTTCAGTTATTCCAGTTATTTCAAGTTGATTATCAGACTTGTCATTTTGTTTATGTATTAGAGATTCCTTTGTATTTGAGATTTCAGTTGTATTTTATTTCAGACTCTGTTGTTTATATAGTAGCTTCATGAAATATTATTTATCTATTCCATTGCTTATTGTTGTATTACTTTGTGTCTGTGATTCTGTGATTGATTTTATTTACTGTATATGCTAATTTTTTCCAATTATAAATTAACAATCTGTTGTTTTGAGCGATTCAAGTCTGACATGAGTGGATGACTGTCGATTCGAATAGTTCGAAATAGCGGGTCATTACAGCCGGCCAAGCTATTCTTCGATCATCCCATTCATGCCAGCCCAGACTCTGTGGTTCCAAACCTGTCTAATCACTTAACATGCCATCAAGCTAAAAATCAACCATCTTATCCGTAGGTAGCACTCATAATTAATACATCAGGTAAAGACAAAGCGAAGTATAGGCCTTCCTCGTCCACTCAGATCTCAGATTCAGCTAAATGACGACTATCACTCCTATGCTAGCCCACTTTCAGCCTGACTCAAAGTCATCCCATGCGCTCAGGGTCACTTCAGCTATCGGCAGACCTAACTTGAGAATACCTCAAGCAACCAGCATATTCGACAAAACCAGCTCAGGCATGACCGTCCTTAGCCCGGCTTAGTATAGCTGCCTCCTACTGGTCTCATATAAACTGCTCGGTCATTTCACCTCCAGCCTGACATCATCTCCTTAGCTTGGTCCTTAACAACTACCAGTTTCCTTCATACCTTCAACGATCATCCAGCCACTACAGCAAGCCTCACCACACATGTACACAAAAGTAAACAAAAAACTCTATAGCCATTCATAGAAAGCACTGTAGCTAAGAGATATAAAGCAAATCTCTACTTCTTTAGAAAGCCGTCAGTATTTAATGCATATTAAATGCCAAGTCCGCGTCTACTGTAGAGGGACAATATGTATATTTCTCAATCATGCATCCCTTTGTACCATTATAGATTTCTCCCATCAGCCGAAGCAACCAGATCAATGGCCAAGCGCTCTTCCTACCTGTTCTGCAGCACAATATCAGTTATTCATCATCTATCTTAGCTACTATAAATATCACATGCATTGCCACTTCACAGGGGTTGGAAAATATAAGAATTCTTGGTATTATACACAATTAAGAGCTCTTCACATGGCAATTTCTTTAAATTAGCTACCTTATTAGTCTTAACTGCTTTCTTATTCTTATTATTCTCATATATAATTCCCTATAACTATAAAGGAGAAATATAGTAAGAGAAATTCATAGTAGATATAGGCAAGTTTGTTGAACCATTTTATATATTTGGCATCATTTATTTTAATTGCTTACTTGCTTTCTCATTTTTCATTTTTAAGGCTAATGATTAGCAAGTTATCTTTTCTTTTCACAACACACCAACATACTTCTGAGGTTGACGAAAGTATTAGTCAACATTTTGGCACTAGAATGGGGGGCTTCCCATTAAAGCTCTCAATTTTTTCACTCTTTTCTTCTCTACAAACTCATTTCACATCTTTTGCACCATCCATAACCTTGGTGGTGATGATAGGGAATAGTGTTCCACCACCTCCTCCAGTTGTTAAGTAGATTCCCTTGAGGATTTAGACCATAATCCAAATTTGGCTTCATATCGTGGGCAGTTATACTACATGCTCATCCACTCTTGTACATTACTAAGACATCAACCAAGTTATTGTAATTATGCACGTACTCTATATAGTGATCATGCTGACCACCCTTGAATGCCCCCCCAACAAAAAAAACCGAGTAGGTCGGTGCTTGCGGCAAAACTGGGGGGCAAGGAAACTAGCCCGACGATCATAGCTACCTACTATGCATCCTTTTGGAAAATTTTAGAGCCATTCAACACCTCGACTTATGTCCAAACCAGCACCCCTTCCCTCCTCGGGTGGCACCGAGCGTCAAGGACAAGGTGGGTTGTCATATAAGGATAAGTCCCACCAGCGACCAGTCTACACATCGGCATGCCATCGAACAGCTTCCTCGTTTGTGTTAAGCCCCATCCCTGCCCTCCCTCGCCCCTAAGTTCCCCTAGTAACCTTCAACTATGTCCGCAAATAGCCAGATGCCCATCTACAACCTTGAAGACTAGGCTTTACAGCCACTGCTCTTCTCGAGAAAGCTTCCAAGCCCAACCTATCACAACAGATAAGTTCCCACTTGTAATAATTTCTCCCTCCTATTAAGTTTTTTTAAATGGAAACACTCGCCACCTATCTCATCATGATATAACACACTTGTATAAGACCGCTTGAGCTAGCCGTGCGCTCCATTTCATTCTAGGACATATGGTCACCTTATGATTAGTGGCATGTCATCCAGGAGAATCTTCGAGCCATTGTGCGCTCCGATTCAAGGCGGGCCTGTGCGCCACGCTGAATATGACCATTTTGTTGGAATTGGACCAACGTGCGATGGGGCAAATGGTAAATTTCAAAAAAAATTCATTATTGGATCTTTAATGGGCGTATGTAGTTTATTTCACTTAAAACTTCTAAATTTTCTTTTAAATAAAATCAATATTTTATTTAAACTTATAAATAAAGTTTTATTTTATATAATTTGTATTAAATTAAATATATGTGTATCATTTACACATATGTGTGTGTGCACATGCAATAAGATAATGTGTACATGGTTTGACATGCCCTTACGTGGAAGCTTGGATTTATACTGCAATGGACATGTTGGCCCCCCATGTATAGAAATGGATTATCCAAATGTATGTATATACGTGCATAAAATTATATATATATATCTATGTATGTATGTATGTATATGTATATGTATATGTATGTGTCAAACTATAATTATACAATTATTTTAAAATATTAGTTGAAAATTATTTGCATAAAAAATTAATTAAAATAGATATACATATATATTTATGAATAAATATAATTAAATTATAAAATTATTTTAAAAAATTATTTATAAAATTATTTATAATACAAAATTCTAACTAAATTATATATATATATATATTAATTTATTTATTTTGAATTAAATTAAATACATATTACATATATACATATAGCTAATTATAAATAAAAATATATATACACACACATATACAAGTTATAATTAAAAATCTATTTTGCATCTACTTTTGGCTTAATAGTAAAAATATTTTTTTAATTTAAATATTGATTTTTAGAAAAAAATTAGTTAAAAACTTATATTAATTAATAAATAGCATGGAAATAATAAAAAATTATTTTCGAAACCATAACGTATATTTTATATTATATAAGAAATTTTCTATAATTTTGCATTATTTATAAATATATATGTACATACATTTGTTTGTATAATGAATTTCAAATTTAATAAAAGTGGTGTATATATATTAAATATCCGAAAAAATTATTATTACCAAAAACCATACTAACAAAAAAAATTTAAGTTTAAAAAATATATATGTTATGTAGTGTTAAAATTTTAAAATTAGATTTGATATTTAGATCCATATAATATATTATTAATTGAAATTTCGAAAATAAAAACAAATTTTATTTCAAGCCAAGAGCATGTATAAGAAAATATGCAAAAAAGATTATTTTTATTTTTATTTAATTATATATACACTTATATATATATATATACAACCATCAGCATGTAACAATCTATCAATATATCGATTCATGATATGTTTAACAAAACAATATATAGAACAATAATCATATAAACATTATTATATAGTAGTAAATTAAAAGAATACCTTTCCCCAAAACCTAACGCTCGCCTATTGAAAGGAAGAAGTGAAATCCTTGAATCGAATTCCAATCCTGAAGTTGCTAGCTTCCGAATTTTCTTCCCATCGATGATTGTTTGATTTTAATTTGTGTTTAGATTGCTTGAATATTTTATAAGAGGGAGGGGAGGGCTCGGCTAGCAAAGAAAGGGATGTAGGTATCGAAAAATAGATCTAATCCAAAATGAGGGTTAAGATTTTTATATAAGGGAGAGGTTAGTGAGCAAAAGTACGATCAAATCCTCAAAATTCTCTTACCCATTCCCTTCTTTCAAACATTCTAAATCCCTCTCTCCAAGCCATTTTATGGCTGGCCTCTATGGTCCTATCATAGCTAGAATTAACATGCCCCATATGGGTCTTAAATACATCTCAACCCCGAATAATATTTTCTGAATTTAATCCAATTTGAACATGTATCGATATGAAATATCGATTGGTGTTTACATAACTATTATATGCATACTATTTAATACTGTTCAATACACATCAAATAAAATTTTATAAATAATATTTCATTAGTATTAATTAATTTGTATCAATTACAAATTAATTAAATCGGGTGGTAATAAGAGTATACAATGTTTTGTTGTATGACTCTTAGGTGTAAATTTGGATAGCGATTAATATTGAACCATTCGAATATTAACATTCACACATCGCTTACTTGGTTTCAGTAAAGTCCAATTTTACTTTGTTAAGCACTACTCGGTAGTGATACTTATTTATACCAATTCTCTTCGTCAAAGCTATATCACTTTGGACTTATGGAATTTAGTAATGGTTAAAATTCCAATATTGTTCATATTCAACTCTATAGTCTAAACATAAAGTCCTTGGTTCAATAATAAAAATTATTATTAGCCATACTACTCTGGCCAAAGACTAATACTTTGAGTTGACTTTAGTTGGCTATGATACTAATCTCATATAACTTTGGAGACGAATCCTATCTTGAATAGTGTTTCACGTCCAATGCTTCCACTCGACTCAATGATAGTCATTCGATGGATGCCGCGCCATAATTTAACTATAGTCAAAGCGGAGCTTCCACATTGAAGATTAACAGTATTCTTAAGTCAAGAGAACCGTGTAATTTTGTCACATCGATATCTTCTATTAGAACTTAATTATATTAACCACTTGAAAACTATTGAGTGAGTCATTCCATATCTATCCAATAGCTATCGGTACATAAACCCTTGGTACCCACAGTAGCCATGTGTAATAAACTACCCAATATTTGGAGAGCATTACGTACTCTAGTCTCAACAAATGTATCAATATCCAGTTTCGATACATCATGGATAGAAATATTTAAAATGGAATGTTTACTTTCATTGAGGTAAATTACTCATGGTTATAACACTTTGTAGCTACTATCATAAAACATACCATTTATGGATTTTCTATTAAATATACTTTTAACCAAATTGATTAATTAACATAAAACATTATATCAAGTATATAATAGAGAGAAAACACCTTTTTTCGAACAAGATTGAACACCTTTTTTCGAACAAGGTTATACCCCTAACTCTATCAATCTCCCACTTGCACTTAGGACCAATTATGGTATCTCTATTCCATCCCTTCAATCAGTTTGATAAGAGCTGATCAAGTTAGACCCTTCATGAATGGATTTGCTATATTGTTCTAATCATCTACTTTCAATTAATTCTCCTCGATGCTAATAAACTATCTTTATCATGTGGAACTATTTGGATTATGTTTCTTGACTTTTAGTTAGCTTTTATTATTACATTGTTATCACAATGATATAGTATTCTTAGTACTTGGAATCATCTTTTATCTCAATTATAAATTTATGCATTTATATTCATACATTACTTTTATTCCAGTGCTATTCAAGGCGACGTACTTAGCCTTTCATTGAATCATCCATAAACTTTCATCTGGAACTTTTCCAACTTAAAGCATCTTATTTAAGGTTTGAACATGATTTTAATATTTATATAATATACTCAATAACACTTATGAAGTTCGAGGCCGAACTGTCCTTTATAAGGAGTTTGTTGTTTCTATAAACAATTCTTTAGTATTTCATAAATATTTGAGAATACACTAAAATACCATTGTGATCATAATTTTGATTTGATATTTTTTTAATGCGCATATAAGAAAATTATGATATTGTAGACAACATAAGATGTATGATAATTTCTATTGTTAATGCATAAAGAATCCACCTTACATGTTCCTTATTAAACATTTTAATTAGGTGTCTTTGTATATCATTTGGGACATTCCCAACAATCTTTATACTTAATATAAAAGATATAATTTACAATTCCAATATTTAGTATTAAGCAACCAAATTATTACTAATTTTAACATAAGTACATCGTCAACAATCAACACTGTGTTGTTTACTTATATTTTAGAAACATCTGTGTACCTTTTAGTGATTCTTTCTTATGGACACTCGCTTCCTTTGCATTTTGACTAAAAATCCAACTATTTTATATTTTTATCAAAATAATAAATCAATTCCGATGCTTATAGTATGATACCTTCATATCATTTCTTGGATCATATTCGATAAAACACAAACTTAATATCGCTCCCATGACTTTGAGACATTTTGGTTGTTATATGCAAACAGTCTACTCTAAATCATTATTTAGAATTTTCCATTTCAACACATATGTACTAAAACATTAGGTCTTACCAAGCGATAATTTTGTGAGTAAATCTAAACTTACTTGAGCACATAGAATAATGAATCTATTACGCTAATTTCAACAACTGAAATTTAAGATGTTATTCTTTTCAACGTTGCTCATGATATTCCAACTACATTATTCTTGCCCTTGAAGACATATTCATAGCCGATGAATCATATCCCTTTGGGTACAACTACCAAAATCCTATTTTGATAACATACTTGGAATCAACTTTGGATTTCTACATCATACCATACCGTAGAGTCAATACTTTTAGTGATTTAATTGATAGCCAGTCCATGCCTGAACATGCGATAATGAATTCAAATAACTCATGTGTGCCTTAATCGAAAGCATCCCTGGATATTTGGAGTTGATGTACCCATGGGTTAGCGAAACCCATTAGCTATGCCCTTACTCTATTTTCTGTCACTTCCAATGGTGAAGTTAAGTTCAACATCTTAACAGACAAGTCTTCATCACTCGTACAGATTTCAAAGCCCTCTCTAGATTCCAGCATCTCGAACAGTTCACAAATCTCTCCTTGGATCCCAGCATAAGTCGTTTGACAAATGCTAACACTGGCCTCTCCCTTGGACTTAACCTTAGGATAGACAGTTCAACTCTATAGCATTCCACTCCACAACCGCTTCCAAAACATAGAATTCGCTATTAGTTTTGAAGTGGTTTTCAGTAAGTAACACACTTATCCAATCCCAGTCTTTTCGAAACTAAATCGGTGAATTTTTGATTAACTCAATTTTGGTTCTTTAAGAAGTAATCGAACGATATAAAGGAGTCCTCCTCGGTGGATCTCCTATATATACGTTCTTAAAACAAGAGATGAATCACACGAATGAGTGCTCCTTAGGGGATCTCAAAATGTATCAATAAGTGATGCTTACATATACTTCCAAAGTTAATTTGGTCAATTTCAATAATCGACTATCTAGTAAAAAATAGAAATGATCGCATATGGAAACCAAGTCTTGTATATTTATCGCATTTCGACTTTCTCAACTTCTATTATCCCACGGTCAAGAGTGAAGCCAGTAGGTGGTAGCACTGTTTGCTTCTAAAACCTACTCAAACATCATTCTTAACTCTCACAAATAGAATAAATCTTCCTTGAAAACCTTGAAAAACAATTTGCCAAAATCACCAGAATTTAAATTCTCAAATTCCTTTTATTTATAAGGCACATTTTAGTAAATCAAATTTATAAATTATTTCCATTTAAAGGAAATCATTCCCAAATATATTTTTATTGCCAAAATATTCTAGCTTTCTTACATAAACCATTTCTCAACTATTTATTCTAGAAATATTTAAGTTTTTCATTTAATAAATCCTTTTTATAAAACCCCAATCAAATACAACTAACTTTAATAATCAATCATTTCCAAATATTCAAAATTCCCTTAATAAACAACATTAATTAAAACTTAAAATTTATCAAATCAATCTTTATATCTCTAAAATATTTATTCCAGAATATTCAAAATTCTCTTTTGAATAAACAACCATTAGAAATCAAATTTTTACTCGACATTATCAACGAATGCCTTATATTCAAATTTGTGAAATTTAATTCACAAGGTACTCGTTTTCAATATTCCCAAGATTCCTATTACCCAATCCCGATTTCAAAAAGAAGATTCAAGACAGATTTATGGATAATAGTCAATGCTCAGGAAGGGATGAGCATGACCGATCAAATCCTAGATGATAATGATGGAATACTATCATTCTTAACAACCAATCACAACAATTAATAACTATGAAAATTTTATTCTTTTATATATGAAATATATCTCCAGGTAAAATTATTCCATTTGCCTGTTTTAAAACAATACTGTGTCAATTGGTCTTGTTCGAGTGTTTAGGAAATCCCTATCGATAACGTTGGCCAAACGCATCGACTAGAATTCTTAAGCCACTCAACAGAACAAACAACACAATATAAAACATTTTTATATCACTAATAAATACGCGCTCTTATATACACTCAACTTATTTTAGGGTGCAACTGACCCTATCTCTAATGAGTTACTCATTCTAGGGCATCATTAACCCTATCTATAATGAATTCTATCTCACCAAAGCCTAGGTATTCGCTCAACCTAAGCTCTGATACCACAATGTCACGACCCACTTTTCCGTACAGTTTAAACTGACAATTTACCACACTTGTCCAGCCAAAATTGCACGGGATGGCGGACAGTTAAACAAAAGAAAGTAGAAAGAAGATAGAAAGAAAACTAAACAACACAATACCTCATAGCGGAACGAATAATCTATAATATATATAAAAATATTTAAACAAAACAAATCTGTAATATAAGTATATACAGACATAAATCAGAGTACACTAACCTATTTCAGCACGGACAGTTATAACAACCTGTCCTCACAAATTTCTGAACAATATACAACAATTTAAGCAACAGAAATATAATCATCTACGTGAATACGTCTCTGGCCTCCAGCTCCTCTCCTGAAGCTCCAAAATATCCATCTACACCTGGAAAATATGCTCGGTCTAACCCGAGCATTTAGGAAAAACCACGCCCGGGTCAGTCTGGTAAAACCAGCGTGAGAAAACACAACCAACTTGATTTCTTAAAGTTTAATAACCTTTTCAAAACAAAGGTATCTCGTAAGACATTACCACAAATAAACACGGACGGGTTTTACCTTATAATAATCAAACTCCTTTATAGAAAATCATATGATATTATAATATTGTCTAATTGCCAAAGTAATAATAACAAGTAGTTGAACAAAGAGTACATGAAAAGATATGTGAAAAGGCAAAAAAAGGATGTTACGTGTAAATTTTGTTTAGAAATAAAAGTTAGTTTCGCGGTGCATGGCTACACCAAAATTACGTTCGCATATGGGCTGCGAATGACATAAATAAAAATATGAACGCGGTCAATAATGTGAGATGATCACAAAACAAAAATAGACATGTTAACTTATTTTGTAAAATTTCAAAAGAAGCGACGTTTGGCGCAAAACGCGTCAAACAAAAATTTAATTATTTCTTAAATTAAAAATTATGGAAAAATTCTATAAATTAAATTAAAATGACGTCATCAAAAATCAAGTCTAAATTTGAAAGGTATATTTTATTATAATCAAAATACAAATCCAAATATTTAAATAAATTAAATATTCAAATTTGAAGATCCAAAAATACGGGTCGTTACACTCTTCAACCCTTAAAAAGAATTTCGTCCCTGAAATTCCAGCATGGGAACACACAATATTATTCATAAGCCCGTATGATGTCCATAGATCATACATATACAGAATCTGGTTCGATCACTTCTCGAATACATGATCTCATTCCCAAACCAGTATCACTCATCCGATTTCCAGGTGCGGACCTTGATCAGGCTCCTTGATTAGGAACCCCTGCTCTCCTTGCATAGTTGTAGCTATGATAGAAAACCTTGGTTCCATATCAAGAGCCATCATCAAATGCTCGTCGTCAAAAATCGAGTAATAGATCCTTATTCGGAACAGTGTGAAACACCTCAAAGCCTTGAACTCGAATATTATATCAAAACTATATGGGAAGAAGAAATGATCTATGTCCATCTCACACACTTATTTAACTGGTTATCCCTAATACCAATTATATTACCCCTAAATTATTTATGAAAGCATTTTTACAATTCATAGCTTAACTTATAAAATCCCCAATCATCCTCTAAGGGTATACAAAACCATAATTCAAAATTTTATTCTGAATTCACTTAAGAAATTTAAAACATCCTATTTTTATTCAAAACATTTTTTGAAATGATATTATATATTTAATCCATAGAATATATATATATAGTTAGCCCGAGTAACCCCAAAATTGTACCAAGGAACTAGGTACTACCAAACAATATCATATATTCCTAACAAGAAGGACAATACTTAAGAGAACGTTTACCATTCGAACGTATCTCTTACCCATTTTTATTTATTTATTTTCGAGCCACTCGAACTAGTTAACTAAAAATCACTTCTTTCTTTCAAACCATTTTGAAACAATATCATAAATATATTTCCAGCAAAATACTCCAACAAAATATCCAATTCCACTTTGCTTTGGATTTGGTTGGGTTCAAAATCGTCCCAATCGTACAATGACAATGTAACAACCCGCATATTTTACGAATTGAATATTTAAATATTTTATTTAAATATAGAATTATTAATCGGATTAATGTCCGAAAAGCTAATTTTTGTAAACAGTCGAATTGGGACTCGAGATCACCTCCATTGAGTCCAAAATGGCATTTGCGACTTTTTTAAGTATAAACATCGATATGTTTGGAGCGAGTTGAATTTTTGCTATTTTCTTTTTGGGCTTTTGGGTTTGGGTTCAACCCATCAACCTTCTTATTACCCAAACTCGGCCCTCTCCTCTCCACTTTTTCATTTCATTTCTTTTTTCTCTAGCTCAAAACTGAAAATGGGGGAAAGGAATGAGAAATAGAAATTGCCAAGCCCTAGTTCCTCTTGCAAACTCAAGTCTTGCTCCAAACTCTTGGAAAAGCTTTGGTAAGCCTCCTCCTCTTCTTCTCCAACTCATTCTCTCTTTAATTTCAAAAATTTCCTAAACCTAACATAGGAAATGTTCTTCTTTTGGGCTTAGATTCTATTTCTTGAGTTGAAGTGGTAGAGTGGTTAATCTTCATTTGCTTTCAAGCTTCTCCTTCATCATTTTTGGGTTAAAGGTGAGTTTTTGAACTCACATCTATTTCTATAGATATTGTTGTTGTTGGGCATGAATTCCTAACACTTATTTATGTTCATTTGCTTTCGATTTGGATCGAATTGGTGAATTGTTCAATTTTTGGTTTTTGGAATCCAATTTTTATAAAAATCCAACCCTTGATGTTTGAACACGATAGTGGAGTGTTTCGGAGGGCCATGCAAGGCTAGGTTGTCAATATGGATAAATCCTCAGTCGAAGTTGCTCGTTCGATCGCTTCCATCCGCGTTATCGAATTTTCCCTAAAAGGGGGCTAGACTGAATTGTGCTTCTGGAGCAGGTTCAGTCGACTGAACCAGGGTTCAGTCGACTGAACCATAACATTGCAATTTTTCAGAAGTAGGTTCAGTCGACTGAACCAGACCCAGGAAATTGCCTGGGTCTGTATCAGTCAACTGACCATCTGGGTCAGTCGACTGACCCTGGGGATACAAAATTTGTATCCCTGTGTCAGTCGACTGACCACCTGGTTCAGTCGACTGACCTGATAGTCTCAGCCTACTTAATTAATTTGCTATGATTTCCAGTTTTTATCGATTCAAGGTTATCCGATTTGTTGTTATCGATTATTATCTTCTCTGATGACTTCTTTTTCAGGATTTTTGTGGATATCCATTTTTGATGGATTCGATATCGTTTTCTCTGGATTTGCTTCACGTCTTCGTATGTGAATTTTTGATGGTTGATTGTTTCTACAATCATTTCTGTGCTTTGTCACTTTAAAATACAAAGGTTTCTATACTAGTAGTAAATATTCAAACTCTTTACAAAGATGATTTCAACCCTATTTTTAATACAAACTCATTTATAAAACCGTTTTCTAATCTATTAGTATATACAAACCTATACCTCATTCGTATGAGAAAATCTAATTAAACGGCTTAGCAAAACAAGTGGTATGAAACGCTTGCGTTTACTTCGTCGGTTAATTTATGGACTTGTTCGATTGAAAATCTTGTGACAATTTTCGAGTGGAAATCTACAATTTGTTCGCAAATATTTAAGTTAAGCTAGTGGTTATGGGACATGAAGCTAAACTCGTATATTTACTGGCTTAGTGTAATTCACACTTTCTATTGATCGATGATGATTATTTTGTGATTTAGACTAGCAATGAGCGATGTCTATTTGTCTGCGAGGGAGACTAAACCCCGTTTCTGTGGAACTTCGATTCAATTTGGCGGGATAGCGACCCATGGTCTTCGAACCGTTTATGGAGCTTCGGCTCAATATTTATGGTTAGCAACCATGGAATAGCGTTCCGTTTGTGATACACGTGTTTGGGAGTTTTCATGCTCTCGTTTGTGATAGGCCTCCCCCTTTTATGATTTCTGGACTTCTGATTGATGATTTCTAGAATTTGTGTTTCACCAACTTTTGTGATTGGCATTAATATGTTTGTCAATATTTGTAGTTTGGTGAATAAAATAAAGAATATGACATTCTTTTTGGTGCTTTGAGATTTTTGAGATATTGTATGATTTTGTTGTTGTTTAAATCATGGTTGTTCTAGTATGAAATTATTGTTATCATACATTCTTATATTATCTCTGCTTATATCTCATTCCTTTATCTGATATGTATAGCTAGACTGATCCGTTTATTATTTTCTTATTAAATAATACTCGGGTCAGACCGAGATGTTACAGGTGCTTCTGCTTGACTCCTTATCTGGGATCATCTTCTGACTTTTGTCTAACTACACTACATTTGTAGTTTTTGCTGTTATACATTCGAGATATAGACTCCATGATATATACTTATTCTTTTTCCTAGCACTTGTATCTATTCTTTTGTGATATTGTGGATCTTCTATGACCACTACTCTAATGTACACTTTTATGTGTTATATTCATATCTTTTTCCGCCTTTGTGATATGAATGTCTATGACTGATTTGTGTTATGTTTATTTCTATATTTTTTTTCCGAAGTCCACTTAGCCACTGTGTGGTAGCTTTGAGTTTGTATCGGTATGTCGGATTTCCTTCAGAATTGAAATGTAAGTTATATCCTCTGGCATATCGGTGCTCGCACAAAGCAATTGCATGGATGGTCGCTCCTCAACAGCCTTATTCTTTGCGCTAGTCGATGGCATTACCCAGTAGTGTTCGTGGGGCGTCACAGCATGGTATCAGAGCCAAACTTTAGAACAATGTAGAATAATCTAGCGAGATCATTGTCCTAAGTCTTTTTTAGGAATTGTGCCATAGGATTTAATTCGAGTCTTCGTACCGTTCTATCCTATTTCCTTTTATGATGCCTTGTTTTATCAATCAAGTTTGTTTGATATTCATTTTTGTGAATAACATTTTTCCTCTTCTTTCTTTCTTTCTTAGAGAAGAGAAATTGTTAGATCAGGCCGTCCCAGCACCGGTCAATCTAGTGCTACTCCCCAGGATGGAGTATTTATGTCTGCTTAGCAACTTCTTGATCTTGTGAGAAATGCTCAAGCTGCCAGACCTATTCCGGAGCCTATTCACCCTAAATCTGGGTTTGCACGTCTGTGTAGTGATTACACCAACTTAGGTGCAAAGCCATTTAAAGGTTCCGAGAGCATTATAGAAGTCCAGGCTTGGCTTCGAACATGCGACCGCATATTTTCTCGCATGAACCTTATTGATCTTCATCGAGTCCAAGTGGCTTCTAGTATGCTCCAAGAAAGAGCATTAGACTGGTACGAACTTCAGATCTCCAAAATTGTTGAAGCGGACCTTACTTGGGAGCAATTCTGGGAAAGGTTCGAGTTGAAATTCGTGCCGGAAGCTGAGAAAGTATCTTTAGCCCGACGCTTCATAGACCTTGTTCAAGGTGAATCTTCTATCACGTACTACGTCGCATCTTTCGAATCTCTCTCAAAATATGGGGTCGAGTATATTAATACCCCATTGAAGAAAAACCAGAGATTTGTTTATGGCTTGAACAAGTGCCTCAAAAAGCCATTACTTCTGAAATTAGAAGTTTCTTTTGATCAGCTTGTCGATATCGCTCTTCGACTCGAAGAGGCCGACAAAGAAAGTGATGTTGAGGCTAAACCAAACATCAACAAGAAGAGACCTTTCAAATTCAAGCCTAATCCCAACAAAAAGGGAAAGCAAACAACTTCGGTAGCAAATACTCCTAACCCTCGCCGCGGAGAATGTTACAATTATGGTTCTAAGGACCATTATGCAAACAAGTGCCCGAAGCCTCTTTTCTGCCGCTATTGCAAGAGTTCGGGTCATCCCATATCTTTGTGTCCCAAACTTAAAGGCAAGAAGGAGGGCAAGCTAAATGTTGTACAAGCCCCTTCTAACACTTCTCGTGGTAAAGGTATTTCTCATTCTATCCTTGATGGTATTATTATATTTCATGATCTTTCCATTCGACTTCTTTTTGATACGGGTGCATCTCACTCTTTTATATCAAAAGAACTTGTTGATGCTTTGTCTTTGGATGTTATTAGCTTGATGACTTCTTTGAGAATTGCGAATCCGGTCGGCGGATCCGCAACACTCAGTTTATTGTGTAAAGATGTCGAAATTATTTTATGTGATTACTCTTTCCGAGCCGATTTGCATGTTATGCGTTACCTTGGTTTCAGAATGATTTTGGGAATGGATCGGCTTAACCGTTATGAAGCCCACATCCTATGTCCGGAGTGGACTATATATCTTCGACATCCCTAATCTGTTAAGCAGATTTCTCTTGTTCTAAAAGATTCAGATTCCAATTCGGGAGCGTCCTTGTATTCACTAAATCCTCATGATGACGATAACGATGATGAGGAAGATGTCATTTCCCTCATTCACATTGTTTGTGAATTTCCTGATATATTTGAGCCCGTTCTAGGATTACCACCTAAGCGGGTGATTGAGTTCCGAATTAATCTAATCCCTGGAGATCAACCTATTACTCGTCCTCCTTATCGTATGTCCAATAAGGAAAATGAGGAGATGCACAAACAATTATCCGAATTGGAAGCGAAGCAATTTATTCAATCTAGTTCCTCTCCATAGGAAGCTTCAACTATTTTTGTGAAGAAATCTGATGATACACTTAGGCTTTGCGTTGACTACCGCAAACTTAATGACCTCACCATCAAGAATAAATATCCCTTATCGCGGATTGATGACTTATTCGATCAGCTTAGTGGTGCTAAAGTCTTTTCACAGTTAGACTTAGCAACCGGTTTTCATCAGCTCCGTATTGCAGAGGATAGCATTCCTTTGACATCGTTCCGTACTCGTTATAGATCTTATGAATGGCTTGTTATGCCATTTGGTTTGACGAATGCTCCAGCTTATTTCGTCGACCTTATGAATCGAGTTTTTAAAGACTTCCTCGATCGATTTGTTCTCATCTTTATCGATGACATTCTTATTTATTCTAAAACCGAGGAGGAGCATGAAAACCATCTTCGGATTGTGTTGGAAACTCTTCGGAGCAACCAATTGAAAGCAAAGTTTTCTAAATGCCACATTTGGCAATCTCGTATGAAATTTTTAGGACATATCATTTCTGAATCCTGAATTTCCGTGGATCCTTCAAAGATTGAAGCGATTCAAAATTGGAAGAGACCGAAGAGTGTGACGGAAATTCGTAGTTTTCTCGGATTGGCGGGCTATTACCGTCGGTTCATAAAAGACTTTTCTATGATTTCCGTACCTCTTACTCATTTAACAAAGAAGGGAGTTAAATACATTTGGTCAGACAAATGTGAAGCTTCATTTCAAAAATTAAAAGAACTTCTTTCTGATGCTCCTATTCTTGTGATTCCCGATGGGAACTAAGATTTTATTGTTTATACCGATGCTAGTCGCGTTGGTTTGGGTGCCGTTCTTATGCAAAGGGAACGTTATCGCTTATGCTTCTAGACAATTAAAGCCTGCCGATACTAGATATGCCACTCATGATTTAGAGCTCGCGGCTATTGTTTTCGCCCTTAGAATTTGGCGTCATTATCTTTTGGGAGAGAAATTTATTCTCGATACCGATCATAAATCTTTGAAGTATTTATTTTCCCAAAAGGAACTTAATTTGCGTCAACAACGTTGGCTCGAGTTCCTTGCTTCTTATGATCTTGATATTCTTTATATTCCCGGAAAGGAAATCTTGTTGCCGATGCTCTTAGTCGTAAGCAACAAGCGGTTGTTTCTATGATGATATCTGAGTGGAATGATCTCGAGACCTTGTTCACTTGTGAGATTCAAGATCGTGAATCCGCTTTCTTTTCATCTCTTGTTTTGTGTAGCCTTAAGGCTCATCCTTCTCTTTTAGACCGCATTCTTGAAGCTCAAAAGCATGATCCCGAATTGGTTCTTCTTAGCCAAAGTTGTAGGGATAGAATTGATATTGAAGGTTTGATAGACTTTGATATTGATTCTCGTGGCGGTATTCGAAAAATTGGTAGACTCATTGTGCCAAATATTATTGATCTTCGTAAAGATATTTTAGAAGATTCTCATCGTTCTAAATTTACTGTTCATCCCGGTAGTAGTAAAATGTACGCTGACATGAAGCGACTTGATTATTGGGAGGGAATGATGTCTGATATTGCTAACTTTGTTAAGCGCTGCATGACTCGCCAACTCGTAAAGGCCGAACATCAAAGGCCCGGTGGGTTATTGCAACCTTTGGAAATTCCAATATGGAAGTGGGATCAAATTTCCAAGGACTTTATTTATGGTCTTCCCCGTTCTCGTTCGGGCCATGATAGCTTATGGGTGATAGTAGATAGACTTACAAAATCCGCCTATTTTATTCTCGTTCGGTCCAATCGGACCGTACCTATTTTGGCTAAACTCTTTGTCAAGGAAATTGTTAAATTGCATGGAGTTCCTACTTCTATTGTTAGCGATCGTGATCCATTGTTTACTAGTGGATTCTGGAAAGGTCTTCAAAAAGCTTTGGGAACGAAGCTAAATTTTAGCACCGCTTATCATCCTCAGTCCGATGGACAAACTGAGCGTGTGAATCAAACTCTTGAAGATTTTCTTCGTGCATGAGTTCTTGATTTAGGTGGAAATTGGGAAGATCATATTTCTCTTGTTGAATTTTCCTATAATAATAGCTTCCAATCTAGTATTGGTATGGCACCTTTCGAGGCACTTTACGGAAGGCCATGCCGATCTCCTTTGTGTTGGCTTGAAGCCGGTGAGAAGCTGGTTTTAGGTCCAGTTTTTATTCGTGATGCCACAGAAAAGATTGACCTTATTCGACATAGGATGAAAGAATCTCAAAGTAAACAAAAATCCTATGCCGATAATCGAAGAAGGAAATTAGAATTTTCTGTGGGAGATTTTGTGTTTATCTGTGTTTCACCTATGAAGGGTGTTGTGCGTTTCAGTCGATCGGGACAATTAGCACCTCGATATATTGGCCTATTTCCCATCACCGAACGCATTGGTTCCATGGCTTATCGCCTTTTATTACCGGCTCAGTTTTCTGCTATTCATGACGTATTCCACGTCTCTCAACTACGGAAATGCCTTCGAGATTCCGATTCTATTCTTGAGCCCGGTGTTATTGAAGAAATTGAAGTTTCGCTTAATTTGACTTATGAGCAACATCCCATCCGTATCATTGCTTCGGAGATTAAACGCCTTCGAAATAAAGATGTTCCTCTAGTGAAAGTTCAATGGTCCTCAAATCCTAAGGATTGCTCTTGGGAATCCAGAGAATTCATTGAGCGAACACATCCGGACTTGCTCTCTCGTGCTTCTTAAGGTGAACTTTTTATTTCAAATTTCTTCTTTTTGTGTTGATATGCTTTTGTTTTTGTTACTTCTTATTTATTTCTTAAAGATTGCGAGGATACAATTTCTTTAAGGAGGGGAGTTTGTAACAACCCGCATATTTTACGAATTGAATATTTAAATATTTTATTTAAATATAGAATTGTTAATCGGATTAAAGTCCGAAAAGCTACATTTTGTAAATAGTCGAATTGGGACTCGAGACCACCTCCATTGAGTCCAAAATGGCGTTTGTGACTTTTTAAGTATAAACATTGATATGTTTGGAGCTAGTTGAATTTTTGCTATTTTCTTTTTGGGCTTTTGGGTTTGGGTTCAGCCCATCAACCTTCTTATTACCCAAACTCAGCCCTCTCCTCTCCACTTATTCATTTCATTTCTTTTTTCTCTAGCTCAAAACTGAAAATGGGGGAAAGGAATGAGAAATAGAAATTGCCAAGCCCTAGTTCCTCATGCAAACTCAAGTCTTGCTCCAAACTCTTGGAAAAGCTTTGGTAAGCCTCCTCTTCTTCTTCTCCAACTCATTCTCTCTTTAATTTCAGAAATTTCCTAAAACTAACTTATGAAATGTTCTTCTTTTGAGCTTAGATTCTAGTTTCTTGAGTTGAAGTGGTAGAGTTGTTAATCTTCATTTGCTTTCAAGCTTCTCCTTCATCATTTTTGGGTTAAAGGTGAGTTTTTGAACTCACATCTATTTCTATAGATATTGTTGTTGTTGGGCATGAATTCCTAACACTTATTTATGTTCATTTGCTTTCGATTTGGATCGAATTGGTGAATTGTTCAATTTTTGGTTTTTGGAATCCAATTTTTATAAAAATCCAACCCTTGATGTTTGAACACGATAATGAAGTGTTTCGGAGGGCCCTACAAGGCTAGGTTGTCAATAGGCGTAAATCCTCAGTCGAAGTTGCTCGTTCATTCGCTTCCATCCACGTTATCGAATTTTCCCCAAAAGGGGGCTAGACTGAATTGTGCTTCTGGAGCAGGTTCAGTCGACTGAACCAGAACATTGCAATTTCTCAGAAGTAGGTTCAGTCGACTGAACTAGACCCAAGAAATTGCCTGGGTCTAGATCAGTCAACTGACCATCTGGGTCAGTCGACTGACCCTGGGGATACGAAATTTGTATCCCTGTGTCAGTCGATTGACCACCGGGTTCAGTCGAATGACCTGATAGTCTCAACCTACTTAATTAATTTGCTATGATTTCCAGTTTTTATCGATTCAAGGTTATCAGATTTGTTGTTATCGATTATTATCTTCTCTGATGACTTCTTTTACGGGATTTTTGTGGATACCCATTTTTGATGGATTCGATATTGTTTTCTCTGGATTTGATTCACGTCTTCGTATGTGAATTTTTTATGGTTGATTGTTTCTACAATCATTTCTGTGCTTTGTCACTTTAAAATACAAAGGTTTCTATACTAGTAGTAAATATTCAAACTCTTTACAAAGATGATTTCAACCCTATTTTTAATACAAAGCTCGTTTATAAAACCGTTTTCTACTCTATTAGTATATACAAACCTTTACCTCATTCGTATGATAAAATCTAATTAAACGGCTTAGCAAAACAAGTGGTATGAAACGCTTGCGTTTACATCGTCGGTTAATTTATGGACTTGTTCGATTGAAAATCTTGTGACAATTTTCGAGTGGAAATCTACAATTTGTTCGTAAATATTTAAGTTAAGCTAGTGGTTATGGGACATGAAGCTAAACTCGTATATTTACTGGCTTAGTGTAATTCACACTTTCTATTGATCAATGATGATCATTTTGTGATTTAGACTAGCAATGAGCGATGTCTATTTGTCTGCGAGGGAGACTAAACCCCGTTTCTGTGGAACTTCGGTTCGATTTGGCGGGGTAGCGACCCATGGTCTTCAGACCGTTTGTGGTGCTTCGGCTCAATATTTATGGTTAGCGACCATGGAATAGCTTTCCGTTTGTGATACACATGTTTGGGAGTTTTCATGCTCTCGTTTGTGATAGGCCTCCCCCTTTTATGATTTCTGAACTTCTGATTGATGATTTCTAGAATTTGTGTTTCACCAACTTTTGTGATTGGCATTAATATGTTTGTCAATATTTGTAGTTTGGTGAATAAAATAAAGAATATGACATTCTTTTTGGTGCTTTGAGATTTTCGAGATATTGTATGATTTTGTTATTGTTTAAATCATGGTTGTTCTAGTATGAAATTATTGTTATCATACATCCTTATATTACCTCTACTTATATCTCATTCCTTTATCTGATATTTATAGCTAGACTGATCTGTTTATTATTTTCTTATTAAATAATACTCAGATCAGACCGAGATGTTACAGGTGCTTCTGCTTGATTCCTTATCTGGGATCATCTTCTGACTTTTGTCTAACTACACTACATTTGTAGTTTTTGTTGTTATACATTCGAGATATAGACTCCATGATGTATACTTATTCTTTTGTCTAGCACTTGTATCTATTCTTTTGTGATATTATGGATCTTCTATGACCACTACTCTAATGTACACTTTTATGTATTGTATTCATATCTTTTTTCGCCTTTGTGATATGAATGTCTGTGACTGATTTGTGTTATGTTTATTTCTATATTTGTTTCCGAAGTCCACTTAGCCACTGTGTGGTAGCTTTGAGTTTGTATCGGTATGTTGGATTTCCTTCAGAATTGAAATGTAAGTTATATCCTCTGGCATATCGGTGCTCGCACAAAGCAATTGCACGGATGGTCGCTCCTCAACAGCCTTATTCTTTGCGTTAGTCGATGGCATTACCCAGTAGTGTTCTTGGCTAGCGTGAGCATAGAGGTGGGGCGTCACAGACAATGAGAATAATTTATTAAGTGCACAATACCGTTCGCCTAAGCAAACATCCGATCGTCACTTAGAATATCATTCTGATCACCACAAAACAAATCTGGACTCATTCCCAAACAAAATTAAAGAAATTCCTATTTTTCCACCAAATTTCTTTTTTAGAGATATTGATCCTTAAATATACTTCTAAGCAATTCTTTCCAAAATATTAGTACACCAAAAACCCCTTTAAAACCTAAAGCAATCTCAAATAAAATTATTATTTCCCTTCTCAAAAATCATTTTAAATAATAATATGCATTTTTACTTAATAGTAAATCTAACCATACTTTTGAAATTGAATCAAAAATTGTTCTATCTAAACAATTATATAGCAAGGTCCTAATAATAACAATCCTCTATTAAGAAACTCGGAAATATTCTCAATACTATTATTAACCCTTAAAACCTTGAAAACCAATTTGCCAAAATCACCAAAATTTAAATTCTCAAATTCCTTTTATTTATAAGGCACATTTTAATAAATCAAATTTATAAATTATTTCCATTTAAAGGAAATCATTCCCAAATATATTTTTATTGCCAAAATATTATAGCTTTCTTATATAAATCATTTCTCAAGTATTTATTCCAGAAATATTTAGGTTTTTCATTTAATATTATAAAACCCCAATCAAATACAACCAAATTTAATATTCAATTATTTCCAAATATTCCAAATTCCCTTAATAAACAACATTTATTAAAACTTAAAATTTATCAAATCAATCTTTATATTTCTAAAATATTCATTCTAGAATATTCAAAATTCTCTTTTAAATAAACAACCATTAGAAAATCAAATTTTTACTCAACATTATCAATGAATGCCTTATATTCAAATTTGTGAAATTTAATTCACAAGGTAATCGTTTTCAATGTTCCTAAGGTTCCTATTACCCTATCCAGATTTCAAAAAGAAGATTCAAGATAGATTTATGGATAATAGTCAATGCTCAGGAATGGATGAGCATGACCGATCAAATCCTAGATGATAACGATGGAATACTTCACACTTAACAACCAAACACAACCAGTAATAACTATGAAAAATTTATTCTTTTATATATGAAATATATTTCCAAGTAAAAGTATTCCGTTTACCCATTTTAAAACAATATCGTGTTAATTGGTCTTGTTCGAGTGTTTAGGAAATCCCTATCGATAACGTTTGCCAAACGCATCGACCAGAATTCTTAAGCCACTCAAACGAACAAACAACACAATATAAAACATTTTTATATCACAAACAAATACACACTCTTATATACACTCAACTCATTCTAGGTTGCTACTGACCCTATCTTTAATGAGTTACTCATTCTAGGGCATCACTAACCCTATCTATAATGAATTCTTTCCCACCAAAGCCTAGGTATTTGCTCAACCTAAGCTCTGATACCACAATGTCACGACCCACTTTTCTGTACAGTTTAAACTGACAATTTACCACACTTGTCCAGCATTAATTGCATGGGAAGACAAATAGTTAAGAAAAAGAAAGTAGAAAGAAGATAGAAAGAAAACTAAACAACACAATACCTTATAACGGAACGAATAATCTATAATATATGTAACAATCTTTACACAAAACAAATCTATAATATAAGTATATACAAACATATATCGGAGTACACTAACCTATTTCAGCACGGATAGTTATAACAACCTGGCCTCACAAAATTTTGAACAATATACAACAATGTAAGCAATGAAAATATAATCAGCTATGTGAATATGTCTCTGGCCTCCAGCTCCTCTCCTGAAGCTCCAAAGTATCCATCTACACCTGGAAAATATGCTCGGTCTGACTCGAGCATTTAGGAAAAACCACGCTCGGGTCAACCTGGTAAAACTAGCGTGAGAAAAAACAACCAACTTGATTTCTTAAAGTTTAATAACCTTTTCAAAACAAAGGTATCTCGTAAGACCTTACCACAAATAAACATGGACGAGTTTTTACTTTACGATAACCAAACTCCTTTGTAGAAAATCATTTTATATATTATAATAGTGTGTAATCGCCAAAGTAATAATAACAAGTAGCTGAACAAAGAGTACAGGAAAAGATAAGTGAAAAGGCAAGAAAAGGATGTTGCGGTAAATTTTGTTTAGAAATAAAAGTTAGTTTCACGGTGCACCGCTACACCAAAATTACATTCGCGTACGGGCCGCAAACTACATAAATAAAAATACGAACGCGCTCAATAATGTGAGACGATCACAAAACAAAAATAGACATGTTAACTTATTTTGTAAAATTTCAAAAGAAGTGACGTTTGGCGCAAAACGCGTCAAACAAAAATTTAATTATTTCTTAAATTAAAAATTATGGTAAAATTCTATAAATTAAATTAAAATGACGTCATCAAAAATCAAGTCTAAATTTGAAATGTATATTTTATTATAATTGAAATACAAATCATCGAAACATATGACGATTTCAAAGTGCATCCATAGCAACCTTTTTGCTTAAAACTTTCAAAACTTTGTTTCATAAGTTCTACAAATTTCCAAACAAATTTCTTATTGTTCCATAAAAAGAAATATGTGTAGAGAACAACCAAAACATATCATGTCACAATATATTAACATATCTCCAATACAAGCAAGTTAAAGCAAATGGATTTCAAAGTGCACTTATAGAGACTATTCTCGCTTCAAACAAGTTCAAACACATTTCAACTTCATGCACAACCAAACCAAACATGTAAACACAAAGTCTAGGCCACAATACATGTTTACAAGGTTAATAGAAGTGACAGTATTATAATATAAGTTATCATTTTCTTTCAGAAGCAAAGGGTCCAAAAATTATAACTTTCATTGTTCTTTATGTAACTTTACATTCATACGCACATTTATACACACAATATATACAACCAAATAGTGATTTAACTTACCCCATTACCTTACTAACAACCGAGCATAAGCACTAGAAAAAAGAACCACTTCCTTCCATCTCCAAACTTTCAAAGCTTCCTCCTTTAGTCTTTACAAGCACAAAGCTAAGCCATCCTCTCTCCCTTAAATGCCCATGGCCTCCCATAAGTGCCTCATTTTCTCTTCACTTCTTACACTTTTGATATGCTATTACATGTTCTTAAGATGACTAAGGCCTCTACCAATGTTTGAGAGAGATTGGAGGCGTTTTGATATGAGTTTAGAAGATTAAAGAGGAGTAAAAGAAGAGAATGAGGGTACCATTTTTGCACAAAACTTTGGAAAAATAATTTGTGGACTAAAGAAATATGTTTTGTCGATTTAATCAAGAGGAAGATTACCTCCTCTACCCCTCAAGTGGTCGGCCAAAGCCGACTTCCCCCTCTACGTGCACATCACTTCTCCTTTCCATATTTACAACTTTTACTTAACTCTTAAGGCTTTCCTAAAATGCTCTCCTTCAAAAATATCTTCCTTTTCTTGTCCTCCACCTCATTTTAGTTAACCTAAAGTAGTGAAATACTTTTAATTTCTAATTAATGAAACATCAGTTAATTAGACAAGCAAAACATGTTCGAACAACTTCTATGGAGTAAAATGCTGTTTATCGAGAAATCAATTTTTGGTCGCATTATAGATATTTCTTCTAACTATTTATTTTTGTAAACATATTTCAAAAACAAGTTCACCATCATTAGTCGTTAATTAAAAAGGGGTTTAAAAAGGTTATAAAATTAACTAATCACAATAAATCAGAGATTCAAATATTTAAATAATTTTGATATTTAAAATATACGAAGTGTTCCAAATTTCGGGTCGTTACATTCTCTCCCACTTTGAACATTTCGTCACTGAAATTCCAACATAACCAAATACAAAAGAAAAGAGCACAACTAATAATTGGTGTATTCAAAATTACTAGCAAATAAAGCTCATAGTTTGCTCAGGTATAAAAACCCTCTCATCGCACAAGTACGATAAACAACCTACTTCATGTACCTTCTGCTCAACGGTCTTAGGTAATTACATAGATGATTATTCATGCTACCTTAGAACAAATCAAAGAATCCTTCCCTAAACTCTCCATAAGCCAACAAAACATAGCATGCATCTACTTAAGCCTGTACGATGTGTATGGATCATTCATATGCAATATCCGATCTGATCACTTACTCGATCACATGAATTTCACTTCCAAACTAGTATAAATCACCTGACCTCTTTAGCACTAGTACGGACTCGAATTAGGTTCATTGATTAGAAACTTCTGTTCTTCTTACATAGCCATATACTATGATAGAAAACCTTGGGATCATATCAAGAATCAGTACCAAGTGTTCGCCATTGAGAATCAAGTGAAAAATCTTTGTTCGGATCGGTATAAACACATAGAAATCTTGTGACTGAATCCTAGATCAATAACTACCATGCGAATAAAACGATCTATGTACGACTTACGTATTTATCCTATTGGTTTCTTAACTACACCAATATATTTCTGTACAACATTCATTTACACGTATAGTATATCATTCAATACTAAAATAGTTTATGGACCATTTCATAAAAACATAACTCAAATTTATAAACATTCTTTAAAGATATATCTTTATTAGTAAAACATTTCATAACAACTTACTTCGAATTATTACTCATATAATACTCTAGTACACCCATAAAGTATATACAAAACATCAAATTCATTTTACTCTCTAAAATTCAAATGAAGGCCCAAAATAAATCTTGGTCTTATAATTGAGCCAACCTTTTAGACTTCTTTAACCATCGAGTTAGGTAAGTAGCTAGAAAAAGTAGGAAACCAGTATCCAAACCCAAGACTAGAGTCTACTTTCTTTAGACTACCCTAAGGTAAAGATGTTTATTAATTGGACCAATAACATCGAATGATTCTACTTAACATAGATGTTCAATAAATTCAATTTTTTTACTATCTTTCCATTTAAAGTGTTATCCAAATCTTTATATTTTTAGAAGCGCATGTCTTTAAGTTCTATAACAATTTGGAAGTTTCAAGCTGTCCAAAATCATTGAAAAATCCATTCCATCCTAACAAATGAGAACTACCAAACAATATATCATAACAAGGCCTTTCAATGGATGCTTTCGAATGCAGATAGTGCCATATCTACATCCGCATCCGAAATCATTTTCGGATATTGGATATCCGCATCCGTGGACACGAACAGATATCGGATAATTATCCTATCCACTAACGACCAATAAATCAAGAATTACAAAAAGAAAATTTTAGTTTAACATAAATATTTTTCAATCTCATTGATTATAAAAGTGTTAAAAATTAACAAATACGATGATGATAAATAGTTTCGAGCAGTTAATAAGCATTAAGTGCATATAATATAAACTACTATGTTAATAAAATAATAAACGAATATCATTTACTGCATTAAAATACAGATAATTTGAACTATAATCTTGACATAAACCGGATGGATAATTTTCAGATGCAGATGTCTTCATATCCGCATTCGTTTTTTCGGATATCGAATATTTATCCGCTTTTCGGATGCGGATGTAGACGGATTTTTGATTTTTTAGGTATCCATTGACAGCCCTAATCTTAACAAGATGAACATATTACACCATTCTAATGCATAGGATACATGTGTCAATAAAATGACTTATCAAATGTTACATTTATTTATTAAACATATTTTACTCAAAAGGGAAAACAATAAATTATTTCATAACTACTCGGATTATGCCACTACTACTCGGGCTCCCTACATAGCATACATACAAATCTTTTCTGTAGAAAGCTCATACCAAAATCTGTATTACTCAAAACTACTCCTTATTAAACTACTCTGTATTTTATTTGAAATCTCTTAAAGAAACCTTTTAGAACTAAAAACCGGGTTTTATTTTCGGATTAATTGAAATAATAATATATGCATATACCTTTGTATATCAAATCGTACTTTTGAGATAAAAAAAATCAGTTTCAAAGATGTATCAAATATTTTGTAAATATTACCAAGTATCTAGATCTCAATTTATAAACCTACTTCCCAAATATATACTTTAAAATCCATAGAAAATATACAATATAGATCAAGTAGCATAAATTGATACCATGGAAATGGGTCCTACCAAGTTGTACCATACATTCCCTTACTAAGAAGGGTAATGCCTATGAGAAGTGGTTACCAACCAAATACATATCTTACTCGTTTTAGTCACTTTCAAGACACTCGAACTAGGTAACATAAAAATATTTTGTTCTCGAATATATTCATCGATTCTAAAAGCAATCTCAAACTCGAATAAATCATAAACTCTTTTCAAAATATTAGCATTGACAAATACATTCAAATAATACTACTATTATTTCCTCCAAAATCTTAGAAACTATTTTCAAAGACACCGGGATTTAAGTTCTCAAAATGTCAGTTTAAATCCTCTTTCATTCATAAATCATATTTATATAAAATGTTTTCTAAGAAAATCCATACTAAACTTCTTTTATTAGAATAAACTTCTAACCCAACATTAACATCAAATGCCTTATAGTCAAATTGTGAAACTCAATTCATAAGGTGTTCATTTCAATGCACCTACAAATATTGTGTAAAGACCCTAAATTTTTAATCAATCAAATACATTAATTAAAAGCCCTAGGCAGGCTAAATAAGGTAAATAAGGGGAAATAAAATAATGAAAATAGGGTATGAGGGCCAAAGCCAAATTATTGTAGGAAAATAAACATTACACTTTTCTATTCATTCATCTCATATTACTTAAAATAAAAATAAAAGCTAGAGAAGATCTCTAACGGAGGCTTAAGGGGAATAAATAGAGAGGAAGATAAGGGAAACTTAAGCCAAAAGGGGATTAAGAGGACTAAAGCATGGCGTCTTACAAAATATGGGTGAGTAATACTTAACCTATCTACACCGATCTCCCATATATGATTTCGGTTTAGATTTGTATGTTTTTAAGTATGATGAGGTTCATACAGATTTTATTACCAGATATAAAGGTTTAATAATATTTTGGAGAAGGGTAGATAACATGTGATGTTTGGACGTGTTTGCCCTACTTTAATGATTTTGAAAGTTAATGGAAATTTTATATCAATTTCTAATCATGGTTTTAGAGATGGGTTTTTAGATTGAGAAGTTTCTTAAGATTATATGATTTGATTTATTGAAAGAGCATAACTAGAAAATAAATGAGAAAAACACACTTAAAATTCCAACAAAGATTAAGTTTGTTAGAGCTGAGGCAGCAGCCTAATAGTTGTAAGGGAACTACACATACGGGGGAAATGATAAAGATTAGCTGAAGAGATCCATAGGCAAAAGCTAGTCTGCATCGCAAAAATGTAGGAAACATTATGCACTGTAATTTGAAATGATTCGTCAGTGAAGAGTGAATAGCACATCTAGGTTGCGGCAAGGAAGTACCGTGCCAAGGGAGGGAGAATGATACCAAATGGAAAGCCAATTCGGTAGGATTCGAGGTAGGTCCAAGGATAGTAAAGGATAAAACTCCTGGGCTAGAAGTAAGGATGGATGGGCTATTAACGCCGAGATGGGGATACTCACTCAAATGCACACCTTGGGAAGATGAGGAGAGGTATTCAAATTCCAACAGTGGCAGGTGATTCCAAGCAGTTTCAAACAAAAAAATGTTTAAGGACCGAGGGTGGCTATTACATAGTAGTTCAGAGTCTAAGTAAATAAATGGGGACTACGGGTAATTGTTTCATAGTGGTCCAAAACTTAAATTAAGAAATAGAGGGACTATATGTGGCTATTTCTTTATGGTCCGGGGCTGTAGTTAATAAATAATTTAATATTGTGGGTGGTAGGGACTACGTAATATGAATTAACGTGTGACACCCTACCCTGAGACCCACATTAAAAAAGAGAATTAACGGGTAATTCTATCTGCTAATGCAGAGAATAGGGCTGGTTAGGTGCGACCATCTATAATCTTGTCTTAAACATCTACTGAATACGTCGATAAATGCTCTATATATATATTTTTTCTATCTCTCGAGGCTCGACATTTCCAATAAATGCTTAATACAAAACTATAGGTGGCTAATGGATCTATCAGAACAAAATACAATAACAGAATGCATATCACATCACAGAACAGTAAACATTATATATATAAATACATATACACTGATACATCCCATACAATACAGAATGATACACAAAAGTGGTTCAAAGACCACACTAAATACATTGAGTCAAAAACAAACAACAGAGTCAAGCGCTGCACCCAACTCAAATCTCCAATCTCAAGTATGGACCCAACAGATTATAAATTTCATATATATATATCTCCAAGAAGGAGATTATAAATTTCATATAAAACGCCGAAGACGGCAAACTCAAATCTCAAGTATGGACCCAATAGCCCAATGAAAGAATGGACCCAACAGCCCAATAAAAGGATGGACCCAAAAGCCCAATAATAACCCAACACCTCAAATCTCAAAATATGCACGTGCAAAATTCTTGTCCAGTACTATATAAATTATAGATACCTATCCTAGACGACCGAAGTCGTAAATCCCAGATGACCGAAGTCACATAAACTCGTGATGATCCCAACAGCTCGATAAAGATTGGACCCAACAGCCCAGTATGAACCCAATAGCTCTAGTATTGGCATAACTAAGAATGTGTCACAAACTCTCCGGTAGGAACCCGAAAAGTGGTAACGTGCGTCCCATACCACACGTTCTCACTAAACGGTTTACTAACCGTTAGTCAATGCCACATTAGAAAACTCATGACTTGTCTCATCTCATCGACAAGTATAAATAAACCTCATGATGGTTCCTCATGAACCAAAAATATCAAAATAGGAAATTACAAACTCAAAACTTGCCTTATATCATCGACAAGTATAAAAACATCGTAATGGCTTTCATCAACCATAACTCCTAAAATAGGAGATCTCAAACCATAATAACTCGCCAAACATTGGCCATCCCAGATAATCCATATAAATAGGAATTATAAAACTCAAATACACCATAGAATGGCAAAACAATTCAGAATTAATAACCTTTAATAGCTTCGATCGTACAAGTCTGGAATTAACCGAAACAATAAATGTATGCGTCCCATACCACGTGTTTTACTAAATCGTTTAATTCTCTTTCTCATATGTTCGAATAGTGAAGAAATGTGTATTTTATATTTAAAATAATTTATTAGAGAAATCTAGCTTTTAAAACTATTTTTTGAAAACGATTATTGAAATCAATATTTGAAATTCCTTTATTATAGGAAATAAATAGATTTTCTATTTGAAAATAAATTTTAAAATACTATATAATAATAATTTGAAATGCCCATTTATTTCAAAAGTTATTTCAAAAAGGTTTGGAGAAATTCGTGCTCGAAAATAAGAAAATCAAGGAAGATAGCTCAAAACCGATAACTTGAATTCAATACGAATTCAATTCAAATTCAACTCAAAATCAATCCAAATTCAATTTAAATTTGAATTTCAAATTCTCAAAATTTAGCTAGCATACTGATAGACATCACAGCTCTCAAAACAACACCAATATATCTCGAAAATAAGAAGAAGTTAAGAAACAAGTTGGAAACGAAACTGAAAACAAAAGGAGCAACAAAAATTGAACACGGGGATAACTGCCCCTAGGTCGACCGCCAGGTCGACCTTCCTTGTCCCTAGGTCGATCATATGGTCAACCTAAGGGTAGGCCTGATCGACCTAGCGGTCGACCTAGGCAAGCTAATCACGTGATTTTTTTGTTCCAGTCGATTTTCCTGCTACGAACTGATTTTCAAGCAAACCTTTAACATAGCAAATGAGATTTTTTTTCAACCAAATTTTTCAGGCATATAGTATAATACATAAACTAAAAATAGAAAAAAATCCGAAAGCATTTTGTTGTCAGAATTGAAGATTACAATTGCTCAAAGATGTAACCCAGAACTAATTTTCACAAGAAGAAAACTATGAACAAAAGAACGATTACAGTAACTATTTTTGCATAGAATCAAGCACTTAACTACTTTGTTTTGCTAGAGATGCGAGTTATTCAACTCACCTTACTATACTTGAGCAAAAACTCAAATTATTAGCTGAAAGGTTGGAGCTTGGGTTGAATTTGAGCTTCTACAACCTGTAAAACTATGAAACAGGTGCATGCAAGAAAGAAGAAAGTAGTTAACAAACAATCATTCTCAAATTTGGATTTTTGATAAAATATTAGGTTTAAGATTTTGATTACCTATATATTTAGCTTCAAATTGATTTTTAAACACTAAATTTGAATTTAATTTGAAGATTCTAGGCTAGGGTTTACAAGAGGAAAATGGGTTCTATATTCGGGTTTTGAGAAAGTGGAAGGCATTGAAAAAATTAACGTACAGAAGCTTAGTCTCCCTTTTTCTCAACTTGGTTAAGTCCTAAGTGGGATTAACCCAACAATAAAAAGAAAATAAAATGGCTAAGGCTTTATTAATTAACACTTATGTCAAAAGGCTTCATATTTACATTATATAAAAGAACAAAAGCCATTTTCTTCCAATTTTCACACAAATAAAATTTGTAAACTTACAAACATAAACAATAAAATATTTTCCAATGTATAAAAAGATTAATTTCTATTTTTAAAGTATTTTTATTATTAAAACCTTAATTTACAAAAATATACCATTTACACAAATAAAATGCAAAAGTCTCCAATTTTAACTTTTAAAATTCAACAAAAATACTTTTCTCACTTAGAAAAATATTTCAAACCATTTCCAAACCGTATTTATAATGAAACATATTCTAAAACTAATTTCCACCTTTTTATTTAAATAAACCATTTATAAAATCAATTACTTCTTTTAAAAATTATTAAGAGAAGTAAATGGGTAACACTTGATATAATTATTGCATTTTCACCTAAATAAAATCATTTCCCATTTATTAACAACCCAAACTAAAAAAATAAAGTCCTAACTTTATTTTCTCAATTAAATCCCAAAATTCATTGTTTATTTCAAATAAACAATTTAAAACTCCAATTGTATTTAATTCTCAATGTTAATTTATAACTACCGTTATAATTTAATATTAATAGGTAATCACCAAAATTAGATTTACATAACGAATGAATCTGAAAGAACACTGTAGGGGGCTATGTCTATGTAGTTTAAATCTAGAGAAAAAAATTAAAAAATAGTACTACAGAGGGGGCTGTTTCCAGGCAGTATCAGTTAAAAGACAACCCAAATAGGAAGTCAAGTAGGGACTGCGTTGGGCCACAGTAGTAAATAGGAAAGGTCGATTAAAGAATAATCTAACATGAGAACTAAGAAGACACTGTGACGTGTGCACATCAGTACTTTTGGACCGCATAAGAATGTATAAGGCATGGTAGTAATAAGAACTACTTACGCAGTATCTATGGTTATTTCACTTATGATGTGTAAATAGTGAGGGGAAACCCAATCTATGTAGTATGGTTTGGTCTCATTATATGATTGTTTGTGGTAAGTATTATTCACACCATACTTTATATCTGATTCGTATTTTTATTATTGTTTTCCCTATAAAGTCATGGGTGCTCATTTAAGTAAGCCGAGTTTATGGGATTAGACATGTATAAATAAGGACCGAAGTATGACGATCGAAGGAGTTGGAGGCTTGGTAATAATAAAGAGTTTTTTTCACTGTATTAGGAAGTTTGAGCCGCATCATCATATGTTGACCCGATTCTTTTTATGTTATTTTCTATTATATTCGCGCCTGCATGGGCATATTTTTGGGTTTAATTGTGACTAAAGAATATGTGAAGAATGTTAAAGTAAACTTTCGATGTAATGAAAATATTTAACCGCTTTATTTACTTATCTTTGTTATAACAAATTAAACTCACTTTCATCATTGCAAGATAATTCCAGTGATGACTGCAACATCATTGGCGTTTATCTTTGAGTCTCAAGTGGGGGATGTTATAGTTCGGTATTAAAGCATATGTTAGGGATACCTAAGTACAACAGAGCATAGGAGCAGTACTTAGAATATATAATAAGCACTCAAGGGAGGAGGTGCGCTATTATATATATATATATATTATACTTGTATGTTGCTATATATATAAGAAGATATATCTATCCTTCTATTGTTGTTTCACTTCCTATCTTTCGGTTTCTGATGAAGACTTTCTTAACATAAAAGCAAGATGGATTTGAGAAGTGGACGAATTATGATAGAAGGAGCAAGTGTAAGAATAGAAGCAAAAAGTACGCAAACTAATAGAGGGAACAAGGAAAGAATTCCCAGGGACGTAAGAGAGGAAGCTACACAGCCAACAAACAGGGCAGGAATGGACGTGAATGTCTTATTTAGAAAGTTTACAGCTTAGGTGTTGAGGGAATATGCAATAGAGGCAGGTCAGTTGAGACCTGCGGTGGTGAGAGAGGATTTCGCAAAGATGAACAAAGATTATAGAAATATAGGAGGAAAGACCTTTACAAGGAAGGAGCCTGCAACAGAACTACTAATTGGCTAAGAAGTTGTGAGCATATATTTAAAGACTTAGGATTGAATGATGCGGGTTGGCATCATGATAGTTATAGGAAGATGCACTGGACTGGTGGGAGAGGGTTGTTGTTGAAACCCCTAAGGAGAGATTACTTAGGAGCAGTTTAAAGGCTCAACTTATATCAGAATCTCAATAGAGTTTGCTGCTGAGGGAGTTTATTGATCTGATGTAGGGTAAGCTTAACATGAATGGGCACATCTAGAAGTTTAACTCATTGGCTAAGTATGGCAAGGATATTGTCAATACCCGATGAAGAAGAATGAGAACTTTATCAAGGGCTTGAAGCAAGGTCTTAATCATAAGGTGATGGCTCATCTAGCATCTTCTTTTGAGTTTGTTGTTGAAATGGCTAGAAGGTATGATGGAATGTACCAAGAGCAGAGGAGGATGGAAATGAGACCCAAGATAGAGTAGAAAAAGAAGTTTACTCCGTACACAAAAGGGAAAGGTGGATTAGTTGCTACTGCAGAGGTTGCTTGTCATAACTGCCTATAGAAGGGTCATTATGCAACAAAATGTCCAATGCCAAAGAAGCTTAGGAGGGTGAAGTGCATCGGGTGCTATAAGATGAGAAATTTGAAGATGGATCGCTCAGAATTTAAAGCATAGGTTTATCCTTTAAAGGAATAAAGGAAGGACTATCTATTGAGGAGAAAGACAAGGGAAAAGTCTTAGAAGGTATGGCTTTAATTTTTGGTATTTCAGTTAGAGTACTATTTGATATTTGGGCTACACTTTCATTTATAGTTAAAGAGTTGGTTGATAGACTTGGGTTAGGAGTCACCTATTTATTCACTTCCATATGTATAGCAAATCCGATATGAGGGCATGTCACTCTCGAATTAAGATGCACTGACCTAAATATTGACTTAGGTGGTTGTAAGTTTTATCGTGATCCCTGCGTGTTTTACTTCATATGCTTCGAAGTTATTTCAGGGATGGACTAGTCCAAGAAGTATAGTGCAAGGGTGCGTTGCACGAAGAGGGTAATTACTCTGAGTCATTTAGACTGCAGAGATAGAGTGCATGTTGTCTTAGAGGAATGTAGGGCGGAGTGCAGGAGCATTTTATATGCTTTGACTTCGAATGAAGAATATCTTAGAGCGGTATGTGTAATGAAGGAGTTCTATGACGTATTTGACCCAGTTTTGGGGTTACCACCCCTAAGAGTGGTAGATTTCGAGACTGAACTGTTTAGTCGAGCTCCAAGTAGAATGCCTCTAAGGGAGATAGAGGAGCTGAAGAAGCAATTGATAGAGTTAGAAGGGAGGAGCTTTATAAGGCTAAGCAGTTCCCCTTGGGAAGTAGTAGCAGTATTTGTAAGGAAGTCTGATGGGTAATTAAGACTATGCATTAACTATCGAAAGCTTTGAATGAAAGGATGGTGAATAAATGGTACCCTTGGTTGAGAATTTATAATATGTTTGATTAGTTAAGTGGAGCTAAGGTGTTATCGCGGTTGGACTTAGCTATAGGGTTCCATCAACTGAGGGTTGCGGAGGAAAGCATTCCTTTAACTACGCTCGGCACAAGATACAGTTCATATGAGTGGTTGGTTATGTCTTTTGTACTGGCCAATGCGCCTACGTTCATTATAGACTCGATGAACATGATCTTCCGAGATAAGCTAGAAAGGTATGTGTATGTGTTCATAGATGACATCTTGGTGTGTTCTAAGTATGAGAAGGAACAGTCTGTTCACCTGAGGCATATGTTGGAGACAGTGAGATAGCATAAGTTAAGGGCCAACTTTTCTAAGAGTTATTTTTGGAGGAGTGAAGCAAAGTTCCTAGGCCATGTGATTTCGGAAGAAGGGTTAGTAATAGATCCTTTGAAGGCGGAGGCAGTAAGTGGGTAGAAGAGACCTGAGATTATAACCGAAGCCTAAAGTTTCTTTAGGATTGGCTGGCTATTACGGAGATTTATTAAAGACTTCTCCCATATAGCTCTGCCGATAACGAAGCTGGTTAAGAAAGGTGAGCAGCTTATTTGGGAGCAGGAGTGTGAGAAGGTATTCTAGGAGCTAAAGTATCGATTGACAAATGCACGTGTGTTGGGAATACCTGTAGGGAACAATGGTATGACCGTATACATTAATGCGTCGGGTTTGGGGTTTGACATAGTATTGATGCGGAAGGGTAGAGTAATTGCTTATGCATCTAGGCAGTTGTGACCCCATGAAGTTCGGTACCTAAAGCATGATTTGCAGTTGGCAACGGTAGTCTTCACATTGAAGATTTGGAGACACTATATCTTGGGGGAGAGGTTTGAGTTGTATACTGATTATAAGTCCTTAAGGTATTTGTTCTCTCAAAAGGTGCTAAATATGAGGCCGCAGAGATGCTTAGAGTTTCTTGCATCATCTGATTTTGGGATAGAATATACCCCAAGGAATGGCAACAAAGTAGCTGATTCCTTAAGCCAAAAACATCAAATTTCTGTTTTGGCTATGATAGAGTAATGGACCATGTTTGAAACATTGTCTACATGCGATGTGCAGTTCGATCTAGTGCAGGTCCAAGCAGTGCATCCAAAATGCTACCGTGCTTAGAAGTCAGCATGGGCTGTTTTAGAAAGGATAGCTGTACTACAGAAGAGAGACAAGTTCTGCACAGATATTGTAAGTAACTTGGACTCAAAAGTAGGAGCAGTAGTGCTAAAGAGATTCAATGTTGATAAAGAACACAGACTACGGAAGAATGGTAGGTTCTATGTTTTGGGTACCGAAGGACTGCGGAAGTAAGCATTGGACGAATGTTATCATTTAAAATTTACTATACATCTTAGAGGTACAAAAATGTACCGGAAAATGAAGAGAAGTTTCTTCCGGGAGGGGTTAAAGAAAGATGTGGGAGAATATGTGAGAAGATGTCTTACATGCCAGCAGGTGAAGGCAGGACATCAAAAGCCAAGTGTGAAAATGAGATTCAGTATCTATGGAGTTCATAAATGTGTTGCCAAGGACAAGGGCAGGGAATGAAGGTATATGGGTCATGGTTGATGTAACGACCTAGAATTTTGATTATTTGAAATTAGAATATTTAATTGATCTTAAATATTTAAAAGTAAAATTTTAACTTGAATTTCAAATATGACGATTTATTGGATGATTTAATTATTGAATTTAATAATTGAAAATTGGTTAAAACATTGAATCTTGAGTTTTAAGCTTGATAAAAATAATTTAAAGGCTTATTAAATTTATAATAATAAGAATGAAGTTAATAGAACTTTTATATTGAATTTGAAAGTGATTTGTTCGATTTTAAAAATAACTTGTTTAAATTAACATACAAAAACAGCCTTCCGAGACACGGTCTCAGAATTCGACGAAGCTAGTTCCATTAGATCTATAATAGTCTATTATTATCGGATTTCAAATTTCGTATCATTTAGAGTTATCGTTTGGTCGTATGGATAGAAACACGTTGAAATTATTATCAAAAATTTAATATAGTAATCGGGTTCAAAAAGCTATCTTCTCCATATGATCGAATTAGAACTCGAAACCTTTTCCATTGCGATCGGAATAGGGGTATAACATTATGAACGCCTAGCGGCATGCCTCGATAGGAGTTCGAAATTTTGAGTTACTTAAATCGACTTATTTTCGAAATTTAATATATATATATATATATATATGTATGTATGTATGTATGTATGTATGTATGTATTTATTTATTGACTTGACCGTATTCCCATCAGCTTCTTTCTTTCATTTCAAAACATTGTAGATAGCCACCATACGTGCAAACATCACGTCTCCTCCATTTTAAATAGTGCACACAATAGTTAGAAGGAAAAAAAATTAGCAAACCAAAAGCTTTGAAAAATTCTCGTTCAATACTCGATTAAAAATCATCAAACTAGTCTTAAAAATCAATTTTTTAGAGAACTTCGATCTGGTATACTATTGTGAGGTGCGAGCTCGGGTGATGGTGTTAGACTGTAAAGACGTGAGCTAGGGTTTGCTTTTTCTGGTGATAGAGGCATCGAGGGGAAGATTGGTCATCAGATTCGGGGTCGTGGGGGTGAGGCGCGTCTATGGGTGGATTTTGGTGAGGCGTGGTGGTTTTTTAGGGTGCGCGATAGTTGCGGTCGAGAGAAGGAAGGTAGCAGGTTGCGAATGGTAGGGGCTGCAGAGTTCGAAGATATGGGTACGTATGGATGCGGTTTTCGAAGAGGAGTTCGTCGGAGCTTTTGGTTTTGGGTTTCGTCAAAGGGAGTCACGTGTCAATGGAACGTCAACGACCATTTTTTCTCATGTACAGAGGGATATGGCATTTGGGGAAGAAGATGAAGGGGGGCTGGGTTGTATTTTGGGCCGGGTTGTGGTTGTGGGCTCGATAATTAAATCTAATTTGAAAATTTAGTAATAGCATTTGTTTTATTAAATTCAATTTCTTATATATATTATAACTCGCTCATTCTAGGTCGGATTCGGTTGCAACTTTTTGCGTTGTGTTCATAATAACATATTCTACATATAGGAATTGGATTGGAACAATTTGGAGCTTCCAGAAATTTTAGCTAAATTCGAATGCTGTTCGAATTAGGTCAACCGAAATGTTTCGGCGACTACTAAAATCAAAGTGAGTAAATCACACTCATTTTTGGATTGCTAGTTTAATTTAAAATGTTGGAAATTTAATTATTGGTTGATTGGATGATTTGATAATTATTATTATCAGTTGAATGTTATAACATATATAGTAGTATATATTAGTAGTTGGATTGATTATTCCCACTGTTGGAGCGAATGAGACCCTATGCGTCCCGCATATTAGCGAATGACCCTATATTACCGCGATATCCCACCTCGAAGCGGGATTGGAATTTTTATGTTGTATTAACATCTATTGTTGCAGGAAAAACAAGTTGGAGGGATCCAACTAGATTCCTCAAAAATGTTGAATTCAATTTCATATAAAGTGATTATGATATGTTTGAAAACCTGTGATTGATTATAGTGTGATTTGAATTTATTTGATGCTATGGTAGCACTGGCCTAGATTTTGGGTATTTTGAAATACCATAAATATATATTTTGAATTTTGAAAGAAAATTAAAAGGGGATTTTGGAAGTAAAATATTTATATAGAGTTTTGGATTAGTTAAAAGGAATTGATTGGGTAAAATAAATGGTTTGACTTTGCAGTTGACTATTCCATGATATTTTAAATGGAGATTTTGGGAATAATGTATATAAGGATTTTAAATAAAAATACTTAAGTGGTACTTGTTTAAATATAAAAGGTTTTAAAAATTGAGCTTTTTAATAGATTGGGAGAATAGAAGGGAATTTGCAAATAAATATAAAATTGGTTATACTAGATCTTAAATAAGATATCTAAATTACGAAATGAGAGTAGAATCGAGATTTGGTTGGTTTTGGAATATAGTTTGAGTTATTTAAGAAATTGATTTATAAATGGAATTTAATTTATAAATCCATTTATAATGGATTTAAGTAATGTGAAACCGTTATAAACTGGAAATGAGATTATGAGATTTATAAAAAATGTTTATAAATAGAGTGAAATGATTATCGTTTGATAAATGAAAGATATAAATTCACAGTAAGAATTTATGATGAGATGGGTAGATTGGTTTAAAAAAAGGATAGATTTTTCTTTTGGAAATGTGAAAAAGGGATTTATGAAATTGGGGACGTAAATCGATTGGTGATAAATCGAGAGAGATTTATAAATATTAGATTGTTATATTGGAATTGAAAAACATATTTTTATCGAGAAGTTAGGTTTTTTTAAAAAGAGGATTTTTAATTATTAAACTACGTAATTTAAAAATGTTTAGCATAAAAATATTTTCAGAAAGTTAGTTATTTAAGTATTTTTAAATTATCAAAATGAACTATAAGTTTTATAAACAATTCTTGTAAAACGATTAGAATTTTATTAATAAATCAGAATTAATTATTATTTCAAAGCTTTGTAATTATTTTAATTTTTTAAAAGTATATTTAATTATTAAATAAAGTTTTCGGAAAGTAATGGTATACTTTCATGGTGGAAATCGGAGGCAGAGATTGCCTGCAGTTGAGTTTGGATTTCTCTAGGATATAGACATAATCATTGAGCGTGAATCCATGGTTGATAACACATGGTGCTTTCCATATTTATTTTTAAACGTTTCAAATATGTTGAAAGGAATGGTTTTTGAACATACTTATTCCAATAAGATAAGTATATACCTTTTTGAATAAAGAGATTTAATTAAGGAACCCCAAAACTTATAGAATTCATTATAAACGAGTTAAGGAATTTACAATATAAATTGTGAAGGGTTTTAAGAAAAGAGAAATAATTGGAACTTTCCTAAGTGTTGGGAAGTAAGAGGTTTAGAAAATATAAATTTTTAAATATTTTTCTAAGTGTTGAAATAAGAGATGGTTTGAAATATCCTGATATGGATATAATTATTTGAGTTGTCTCAAATATTGAATATTTGGAAGGGATTTGAATATATATCTTATAAAGATATTTTGAAAATAAATTTTGGAAAATTATAATATGGGCCTAGTGACTCCTTATGGATGTTACATTGATAGTTAAATAACCAACTATCAAGTATTAGACAATTCCGTTGATCGTTTCGAAGAGACCGGGATCAGATTTAATTATCCGAAAACCACTTTGATCCGATTTGAGCGTTACAAATGGATATCGTAAAGATGGTGAAGATGGTGATTCGGTTTGTCCAGACCTGGAAAACTTATATGGACGAATGCTATCAGAACATCGTCATTGGAGGACGATGAGCATTCCAAGTGTAAATTCCTTAAAAGGTAATCGTAGCCTCGAGCCTCATCAACCGGAATGACTGAAAATCAGGGGAGATGCAGCAAGGCTAAGTGGGTCGCACCCAATTTGGGTATGTTATCACCTTTCTAGATACCCTCAGATATATTATTAATTATGGATACGATGGTGCATGGAAAAAGTGCTCTCGATAAGGGTGGGAACACCCGGGGTGATAAAAAATTTGGTTCTATCCAGGTTAGGGATAGGGCCGGTCTTGTGTTGTAGGGGATCCCAGTGAGGCCCTCGGTACATTTTTCTAGACATGTACTGTGATAGGTGGTACCCCAATGCCTAGTCATTATAAGGAATCCATTCTCCAATCGAGTCTATACGGTTTTGATTATGCCCAACTCTGCTGAAATGTGAGATGCAAGCATTTCAGCTATTTTCTATTTATTTTCTATAGACACTATAATAATATCAGATGATTTTGATATAAAATGTTTTGGTAATCGTAAGGGAAAAACCCTTCGTGTTTATGTGTGACGTGGTCTTACGAGATACCTTCGTTTTTTAAAGCATTTTGATAACTTTAATAAATTCAAATTGAGTGTGTTTTCTCATGCTAGTTTTCCAGACTGACTCGGGTGTTATTTTATTATAATGCTCGGGTTAGACTGAGTATTACAGATTCAAGTTAGGATGCTATGGAGCTCAGGAGACGAGTTGGACGACAGAGATGTATTCCACATGCTTGATTATATTCTGCTGTGTGTGTTAGGCTCTGTAGTCAGCACTAGTGAGGACAAGTTATTATAACTGTCCTGTATTGAGTTATTGTACTCTGATGATGTAATGTATAAATAACAGTTGTAGTTCTTTTTGTATAAAGACGTGTTATTATCTATTATATATTGTTCCACTGCGATTGTGAGATTTTGTGTTGTTGTTTCTCTTTTCTTATACCTCTTCGTTTTCTTTTTCCCTAACTATCGGGTTTCCGACATTCGATTTCTCGGCATGTAATACAGTGGACGTATTAGTGTCAATTTTCGAGGGTCGAAAATCCCGTATGTTACACGTGGTACCAGAGCTAAAGGTTAAGCGAGAACCTTGGGTTTGATGGGGTAACTGTAACTCATTAGAGATAGGGTCATTAGTACCCTAGGATGAGTTTGAGTGCATTAATAGATATGAGCGCGTATTTGTTAGTGAATATAAAATGTTTTATATTGTGTTGGTTGATCTATTGAGTGACTTATGGATTCTGGTCAATACCAGTAATTAACATTATTGATAGGGATCTCTAAACACTTGTATAGAGCAACTCGACATGGTATTGTTTTGAAATTGGGTAAATGAAATAATTTTACCTTGATTATTTTTGTATATGAAAGGAGTTTTTCATAAATTATTATAGTTGTATATGATGTGCTTGGTTTTTGGTAAATGATAATATTAGGCTATTATCATTTGTTGTTGTAGTGATTGAATAAAAGATGATATTATAATCAAAAGTTAAGGAATAATTTCGTATAACGAAATGGAATTATGTAAATGTGATTGTGTGAATATGATTTATAATTTGAAATGAAATGAAATTCCAAAAGTATATTTGAATATAATTTGTTAAAAGGGTTTGAAGGATGGGAATTTGGGAATTTAGTTCCCATTGGTTTTGAAATGTTTTTCAAAGTCTTGGAAAATAATAGTGATATTATTTGGAGAATATTTATGAATCGAAATATTTTTAAAATGGTTTGTAAAGGAAATAAAAGCACTGAACTCACTTCGGTCGCTGAAAAATAATTCCGATGATGATCGCGGCATCATCGGTGTTCATTTTCGAGTTTCTGAGTGATGGATTACTACCGTAATGATTTGCTATTGGAGTCTTGTTTAGATAAACAAGTTTTTGATTTTAAGAAGCTTAAAATTTTTGGATTTGATATATATATATATATATATATATATATATATGTATATGTATATATGTATATATATGATTTCAAAAATGACTTGAAACACTTAGAGCAAAGTGTGTAAACTCTGGGATTTTTATTTGAAATGTTTATTTGGAAATATTAGAGAATAAGTTGATAACTTATAAGGATTGGTAAATTGCAAGTAAAACAATATTTAAAAGTGTTGAATATGAATGCAAGAAGGTAAAATTTTAAAATTTAACTATGGAATGAAATTTAACTTAAAATTAAGTTAAATAAAATGGGATTTGGGAATTTAGCCTAAGTTGGACTGAATAAAATAAAGTTTGGAAATAAAATTTGATTGAGATTTGAAATGAATTAGTGGATGGAACTAATTAAAATAATTAGTGAATTAAATATGGTATGTGATATGGTTGATAAAATTCAATATTTAAAATTTTGAGATAAATTGAGTTAAATAGAAATTGAAATTTAATTGGAATAGAAATGGATGTAAACTTAAGTGGTGAAGTGATAATAAACATCAAAACTTTTGTGTAAAATGTTATAATTGACATAAGAAAATTTGATGATGAAATTCTTAAGTGGAATTGGTATTTAAGGGATATACCAAGTAAATAGGTGAATGTGAAGAATAAATATGAATGACAATTGTGAATAATTGAATGGAAATGAAGTAAATGTGAATAAAAAGAACATGATATAGCTTAGAATCAATTAGAATAAATACGTAAGTTGTACGTATATTACTTATTTCGCATAACGGTTTGATCCAGATTCGAGCATAGAATTTCGAGATAATTTATATCGATCCAAGTTAGGATTTTTCACTCGATTTCAACGGAGAATCCTGGATATGGATTTTCAATTGATTTTGGAATTCTCTATCATAGTATACGGCTATGCAAGGAGGATGACGGTTTCTGATCAGGAGACCAGATCTGAGTCCACACTAGAGGGCCGGTCTTGTGTTTTAGGGGATCCTGGCAAGGTCCTCGGTACATTTTTCTTGACGTGTACTGTGATAGGTGGTACCCCAGTGCCTAGTCATTATATGGAATCCATTCTCCAATATGAGCCTGTACGGTTTTGGTTGTGCCGAACTATGCTGAAACGTGAGAAGCAAGCATTTCAGCTATTTTCTATTTATTTTCTATAGACACGATAATAATATTAGATGATTTTGATATAAAATGTTTGGTTAATCGTAAGGGAAAATTCCGTCGTGTTTATGTGTGACGTGGTCTTACGAGATACCTTTGTTTTTCAAAGGATTTTGATAACTTTAATAAATTCAAATTGAGAGTGTTTTCTCACACTAGTCTTTCAGATTGACTCAGGTGTTATTTTATTATAATGCTCGGGTCAGATCGAGTATTAAAGATTCAGGTTAGGATGCTACTGTGCTCAGAAGACGACCTGAATGACAGAGATGTATTCCACGTACTTGATTATATTCTGCTAGTGTGTTTGGCTGTGTAGTCAGCACTAGTGAGGACAAGTTATTATAACTGTCCAGTATTGAGTTATTGATTTTTTGTACTCTGATGATGTAATGTATAAATAACAGTTGAAGTTCTTTTTGTATAAAGACATGTTATTATCTATTATATATTGTTCCACTGCGATTGTGAGATTCTGTGTTGTATTTTCTCTTTTCTTCTAACTCTTCGTTTTCTTTTTCCCTAACTATCGGGTTTTCCGGCATTCGATTTCTCGGCATGTAATATAGTGGACGTATTAGTGTCGATTTTCGAGGATCAAAAATCCTGTCTGTTACAGTTGATAGGCTAACTAAGTATGCTAATCTCATTCTAATGAAGGCTGAAAGAACTGGGCCGATGAAGGTAATAGTGAGAACTGTGCACGAATATTGCATACCACCCATAGACCAATAGGCAAACTGAGAGGATCAACTAGGTCCGAGAAGACTTGCTGAGGGCATGCATTTTAGACTTTGATTGATCATGAGGGGATTACTTACATTTGGTAGAGTTCTCATACAATAACAACTATAAGAGCAGCATTAGGAAGACACCATTTGAGGCATTGTATGGAAGGCCATGTAAGTCGCCTGCATGTTGGTTGTGAGACGACCCGAAATTTTCGATCCCGAAAATCCCAGATAGTTAGAAAAAGAAGAAAGAGATAGAAGAAGAAGAAACAGAAACACAACACAGATTCTCACATTCGCAACGGATTAAAATATAATATCAAATAAAATAACAGTTATACAAGGAAAAACTGTATCAGTAAATTTACATCAATACATCAGAGTTACAACATTTCGCAATCACTGGACAGTTAAAATAACTTGTCCCAGATAAATAACAATATATCACAGCGGAATACACTCCATACGTTCCTGCCATCCAGCTCATCTCCTGAGCTCCAGAACGTCCTTACTTGAAAATCTGTAATACTCGGTCTGACCCGAGCATTACATCAAATTAACACACGGGTCAGGATGGAAACCAGCGTGCGTAAACCCATCTAATCATGGAATACAACAGCATAAAACTTACATAAAACACGAGGTAACTCATGTCGATTTACAAATTCACAATTTGTTATAGACATCACTTATTTCACACATCAATTTCTAAGTACCAAAACTTAGATTAAATGGTCCAATTCACTTAAATCATTCCATATTAGCCTATTGATTTCACATATCAATCTATAAAGAATCGAATTGGTTTTGGGTATTAACTAATACCCGACTCCGGTCTCTTCGAATCCAATATCATCTTAACCCAAGTTATTCAAGTGGTTAAATTTTAAATACAGGATATCACTTTTACACAGCGATTCATCATAGATAACCACATTATCTCTGTTCAACCCAGCATATTAAAATACAAAAACATTTCATTTCACAAAGCATCACAATCACATATCAGGGATAACAAATAATCCAAGGCATCCAAACATCATTCAATCATTCATAAGCAAGATAAATTAGTCATACCATTTCTGATTAATTTAATTAATTACCAATGAATTAAATTAATTACTCTATTACCTAAAACTCTTGCTTATTTAACATTAATTAATTATATTCAATTAATTGATTATCCCTTAATTATTCATCTTGATTAATCATCCTTGATTAATCATTCTCTAATTACATTATGTAATTCCTTAATTTATTACACAAATTAATTATTCTCAAACAATTATAGTAATTAACCTTTAATTACTTCTATTAATTTTTTTAACTATAATTAATTACATTAATTCTCAATTAATTACATTAATTAATTCTTCTATAGTTACTTCATTGATTAATTAACCTAAATTAATCAATCCCTTAATTACTCACCCTTTAATTAATTAATTAATGACCCTTTAATTAATCAAGACCAAGATAAACTCTTTATCTTAATTAATTACATTTTTTAAATCTTATTAAATTAATTACTTGAAATTAATTATACAAAAAAATCACTTGAAACCCTTTTAAAATTCAATATATTCATATTCATTACTTACTTAATTACATCACTTTATTTTCCTTAAATCTTAGGGATTTAATTACGTAATTATTCCCATATATAATTTATTTAGACCCCAACCAATTAGTCTTAAAAACAATTAACTTTAAAATTCTAACCTTTGAAACTTCCTTGATAACTTAATCAATACTTTTGTTTGAAACCTTTTAAAACTTGTTTAATAAATTTACTTTGAAAACTTGATTTATATTGCTTTGAAACTTATTCAATTTAATATACTTTAAAACTTGGTTTACTTTTATCTGAAAGCTTATTGAATCATCCAGTTCAAGAAAACCCGAGCTAAACATAACTTTTCCCGAACCAAACCCGAGAAATCACTCGAGTCACTCGTGCTCTTACTTCTTCGAGACAACCCGCTTCAAACTCGAGAACAAATCCGAGTTCTCCTGCTTCTTCTCCAAAACACAACGAACCCAGACACCATAAACGTGCACGTGCACGTGCATAGAAGCTCCGGCCACCAGAGATCAACGCCTCGACCACCTACAAGTCACCGGCAACCCCACCACTTCTCTCGATAACCTAGATGAACAAAATCGTCAACAAATCGAAACGAGCCTTCACAAAAAAAACTGGAACCCACCATCATCGGAAATCAACCCATCGCCAACGTCTCCGACCTTGATGAACCTCGCCGACCTCACCGAAGCTTTGCCTCAACCACCAGCACTGTTCACCCACCTCGCGATCACCTCCGACCCACCATAGCCGTCGCCATCACCTCGAAAACAACCTCGACCATAACACCCCACTAAACCCGACTCCTACCTTACCTGGCCACCACAGTCACCAGAAAATTTTTCAACCATTTTTCAGGTTATCGATAGCCTTCAAACTAACTTCGACAACGAATTCGACGACTATCACCATGTCGATCGACGAAGTTCGACGATAAACCCAAATCTGTTTAACCCAGATTATCCCAAAAAATTCAAAACTAAAAATCAAGATTTTTATCTCTAAATTCATTATTTGCAATAATAAATCAGATCATGAATTCAATTCAGGAAATTAAAATGTTTGATTTTACTGATTAAATTGATTTCCACTGTAAAAACATATTTTCGAAATATTAACTAAATAATTTCACCTGAAACTATTTTTAAAAATGAATTTACATTGTTCTAATGATTTTCCTTTTTATGATCATAACTAGATAAAGACTGGGAAGAAAGGTATTTGTTTTTGATCTTATTCCCTAGCCTGTTAAACAAACAGAGGGGTGTTCTTTTCAATATGCATACTGATATATACATAGGCACAATCATATATACATGCATTCACACTCATCATATGCAAACTATATTCCTACAGCAATCCATACACAAGCATTTAGTCAAAATCACAGATTTAAACTGTTTTTAAAATAAAAGTTTACTTTTTTCTTCCACTGTTGTTCTGATTCATGTTCCCAGACTTTAGTACTTGGTTTTTCTCTTCTGATTTCTTAATAGCATCTTTTTCTTGTATATATTTTTAAACATTTGTTCAGTTCTTTGAGAAAGAAACTCTGTTGCTTGGTTATGCTTCTTTTTAAAATCTTTGATCTTCTTTTGCTTCGTCAATGGCAGTTTGTAATGGAAGTATATATTTTCTTTTCAACTTAGCTTGTTCGAATGGAATAAATGAAGACAGGTGGAGGTATATAGAATAGAAGAATGAAGCTTACAGGGTAAGCTAAGGCTGAGATTTTATTCATTTTAGGCTTTTGCATTTATTTTTTTATATATGAAAAGGCTTTGATTTAACAAAGTGATTTGATTTATTTTTGACCTGATGCAATGTTTTGTAAACTAGGATTTGATTTTGTCTCCTCTTATGTTTACATGTACATTCACTTATATATTAACTTATGTGTTATATATATAAATATATATATTTTTGGATATGTATCATATCCATATATGCTGTTATTATACATATATATATATACACATTTGCTAATATTTGCCATCATCTATGTTTACACTTATTTGTATTTTAAACATCATAAACTAGTCTATATATGTATATATATATATATATGTATGGATATTTTATCTCGAATTTAAAATGGTGAAATATATTATTTAGTTATTTACTTTAAGATTTATCATCACCAAGGATTTTAAAATTCAGTATTTATTATAGTTTTCAAATGAATTGATGTATGTCCATTTTTTTATTAGAATTTTATTTGTTCGACTTATAAAATCAGTATATTTCAAAATTTTAATTCAGTTAATTACCAGTTAACAGCCGTTTAAACCGGGTCATCACACTCTTCCCCTTTAGAACTTTTCGTCCTCGAAAAGGAACGAAGCCAGAATTATTAAAATGCATAAAATTAGATAAATATTCTTTAATCATTTTTAAATCACTTTTTAATATCTATATAATATTATTCCAAAGTAGTTTTTTTTATAAAAATACTTTTATAACTCGATGTTTCAACAAGTCCATCCTTGTTCTTACAGAAATTCGGTCATACGTTGATCAGGCGTAGGACTGAAAATCTATAAATACTTGGTAAACTCGTTTTCAACACCCAATGAAAATACTTGGAAAATAATTTTAATTAAAATATAGGAAACAGTTTCGAAAATAGAGGAAATATCTTTGGTGAGAATGCTCTGGAAATCATCACCCCCATCCATGGTCGTAGTTAACCCGATGGTTACGTTGTCGTCCCGTCAAAATCCATAGATAACTGTAGGCCTCCGCGCCCCTCGATTACACCATGGAACCCGCTACAGATCGCAGTTATACCCGGGCTTTACGTTGCTATCAAAGCAAAAACCCATATAACCGTAGGCATCAGCGCCCTCGAATATCGCTGCCAAAAGAATGAAACTCCTCCACTCGACCATAGATCACAGTCTACTGATGTTACGTTGCCGTCCCGGAAAAATCAAGTGTAGCTGTTGGCACTCATCCTCCACATGATTTTCGCTATGGTCCACACAGTAGATCGCAGCGACATCGAATTACACTGTCCTCACAGCACAACCCAAATGCCCATGTAGGCATCAGCGCCCTCGACTTTCGCTACCCGACAATCCTTAGGAACTAGTTTGTCCGGACTCCTCACAGGATCAACTTTAGAACCCCTCCTTAGGGCTCAAGGCAGTACCATCTTGTGGCGCTCCTGAGAAGTTCATTCAAGGGAGCGCCTTTTTCCCCAAAGCCACTTCAAAACACTTTATACTATACACATTAGTATTTTCCAAATCATACACCTAGTATGAATTTCATATAAATCCCCTTTCTCAAAATCGATAATTCACAAACTAGGCTTTCCAAATTCCAAATTTTATTTTCCTCAAAAATCAAAGCCTTTCCAAATTCAAAGGTTCCCAAAACTTTTCCTCAAAATCATTTTTCACAAAAGCCTTTATATATACATACATATATATATATATATATATATATATATAATAACCTTGGGAAATTTTTGAATCACTTCATACTTGTATAAATTCACTTTTATACTTCAAATATTTCAAAACCCTTTTCTTCTGGCAATAGATTCAACAAGGGAAGTTTACCATATATAACATATATATATATATAACTTTGTTTATTCCAAATCAAATATTCAATTTTTATTACTCTTTTATGAAGTTATTACCCACATTACTTTTCTTCATAAAGTGAATCTTTAATCATAGAAATTTCCAATTTCCATTTTACCTCATCATATATTTTCACAAAATATACTCTTCATTTCAAAGACCATTTTACAGTTCTTATCCATAAATTTTCAATATCAATCTCATACAAACCCATACGATGTACACATATCATCCGTACGCCATACCAATTTGATCGCTCACTCGATCACACAATTCCACTTCCGAACTAGTATCATCCACCCGACTTTCTAGTGCGGACTCAGATCTGGTTTCTTGATCAGAAACCGTCATTCTCCTTGCATAGTCACAACTATGATAGAGAATTTCCAGAATCAATCAAAAATCCATATCCAGCTTCGCCGTTGAAAATCGAGTGAAAATCCAAACTCGGATCGATTATACTATCTCGAAATTCTGTGCTCGAATCTGGATCAAATCACTATACGAATAGAATAATATACGTACATCCTACGTTTTTATCTTCATTGATTATTAGTTAAATCAATTTCCTTTCTATTCATCCTCACTTTGATTTTATTCACTTATTCACATTTGCCTTAATCCCCATTTGGATTATCACTTCAATTCTTACCTCAATTGGGTATTGAATCATAAACAGTTTGTACTCTGACCAGCTTATATTTAGAAAACAGATTGAAAATTAAAAATAGATAAGTAGTTGAAAAATAATTATTAGTTTGTAAAATAGCTGTAAAATAGTTATGTAATTGTAAATAGTTGAAAAATAGTAATTATTTATAAAACCATTGAAAAACTGTAATTAGTTTATAAATCAGTTGTAAAATTGTTAAATAGTTCCAAAAGTAATTGTAAAACAAGCTTAAGATAGTTTTAGGTTTAAAAGGAAAAGTTGTATAGTAAATAGTTTGGAAAAATAGGTTTATATTAAAACAATTTATTTTGAAAATAGTCCAGAGTCAAACTGTTCAATTCCCCATCAATTCAATTTAAATTTCCACTTCCATTTAAATTGACTCACTTCTAATTTGAATAACTTCAATTTCCCTTTAACTTGATTTATCCCCAATTCAAGTTGAATTAACCTCAATTTCTTTCCAAATTCAAATCAAATTCCATTTGATTTTAAACATATTCACTTCAATTACAATTTCAAATTATTCCAATTAATTTAGACTAATTTCAGATTCAATCCATTTCAATTTCAAATCATTTCAATTTCTATATGAATTAATCCCAATTCCCATTTGAATTTGAACTCATTTAATCATCAATTTTATTTCAAATTAATCCAATTCAAATTTTCCATTTGAATTTTATACTTATCCATCTTCAATTCTAATCAATTTGAACTAATGAAATCTGAATCTCAACTTTAAACCATCCCGAATTATATAAATTCGAGTTAAATTTTCAAATATTGGTTTAACCCCTTAAATCAAATTAACCTTTATTTTAAACCAATAATCCCAATCTAGGCTTTTCAACCATCGACAGCGGCCACTTTCCGCCGTGGCATTCACTGGTACCTCGAATTTGCTTTTACGGCCAGTCTCTCGACTCGCAACCAACCCAAGGCCTTATACTACCTCAAAGGGACATGTAGGGGTAAGAGTTTCCCGTTCGCCACCAAACCGCGAAGCGAGAACCCCTATCATGTTGTAATATAGCAAACCCGATCCTAATCTTTAAACAATTTAATTCCGAGTCCAACTCTCAAAATTCCATTTTAAATTATCTTTACTTAACTTATTTCAAAGTTCAAAACAATTTTATCTTAAAATTCAATTTATTGCCCAATTTTATCTTCTAGTTTTGAAACCAGTTCTTAAACAAATTTTAATTTACAAATTAAATTATTCAAATTTTCAGTTCAAAGTAATTCCATATCCTTAATTTCAAATTAAAGTTTAATTTCCCTTTTATCTCAATAATGGATATATCACCACAATCCATTTCTTCATTCATATAAACAAATCCAATTCACAATTTAAAGATTATTAATAACAATAGGATAATATTATCCACATTATTTTAAAACATCCGTTTTCAATTTCCAGATATCAAACCCATTTTGAGATCACACAAACTCCCCATTCAAATCAACCATTTAACTTTCCAAGTTAAATCCCAATTTTAATTTGAAATTTCCAATTCAGGTTGCTTGTTAACTTATTTAACTTTCCCAAAGTTAAATTCAATTTACTTAATCCAGCCAACCTTACCCAATTTGAATTCCTGCTTCAAATTTTAAACTTCACATTAATAATCTTATAAGTTCAAAAACTAATCACCTTGGGTTTCACATCTTATTCCAACTTTAAACTCAACATTAAGAGTTTATTTCAAACTATTTTTGATATTATGTATATTCCTCATATATACATATTATTTCCTTTACACACTAAGTTATTCTTAAATTTTAAACCACCTTTGGTTTTTAATTCAAAACAAATTCCTTTAAATTTTCAAACAACACTTGCTTGCAACAAGTCCCTTTTATTCAAATAATACTTATTTATTATTTCTTTTAGCACTTTGAAACAAATTCCAAATTTTCTGGCTTAGATTTAAAACTTCACAATCTTGATCATCTTCAGTTCCAATTTATAAGTCATACTTATCTAAAACATTTCATTTTGCTTACTCATTAATACACATCTTATTATTAAGCACAACAATCATTTATGATAATAACCAAGATTATCATATCTGGAAACCAATTCATTATTATCTTATTCTGAAACTTTTCCCCAAATTCAAGATTTAATTTCAGTTTGAATCCATTTCAAACTTACCTTTATTTAATTTCAATTTGGTTGTATTTCTATTACCTCTTAATTTAATTCCAATAATTTTTAACAACCAATTACCTTAACAATTATTAGTAAGAAATATTGCTTTATATATATCAAAATATATTCTTATAAAATTATGTAAAATCTTTATATAAGAAAATAACAAGTACGCTCCAATATATATATATATATATACACTCAACTCATCCTAGGGTACCATAGACCCTATCCTTAATGAGTAATCCCACCATAGCCAAGGTTCTCGCTTAACCTTTGCTCTGATACCAAATGAGACGACCCGAAATTTTCGATCCAGAAATTTTCGGTCCCGAAAATCCCAGATAGTTAAAAAAAGAAGAAAGAGATAGAAGAAGAAGAAACAGAAACACAACACAGATTCTCACATTCACAGTGGATTAAAATATAATATCAAATAAATAATAGTTATACATGGAAAAACTGTATTATTAAATTTACATCAATACATCAGAGTTACAACATTTCGCAATCACTAGACAGTTAAAATAACTTGTCCCAGATAAATAACGATATATCACAGCGGAATACACTCCATACGTTCCTGCCATCCAGCTCATCTCCTGAGCTCTAGAACGTTCTTACTTGAAAATCTGTAATACTCGGTCTGACCCGAGCATTACATTAAAGTAACACCCGGGTCAGACTGGAAACCAGCGTGAGTAAACCCATCTAATCATGGAATACAATAGCATAAAACTTTCATAAAACCCGGGGAACTCGTGTCGATTTACAAACTCACAATTTGTTATAGACATCACTTATTTCACACATCAATTTCTAAGTACCAAAACTTAGATTAAATGGTCCAATTCACTTAAATCATTCCATATTAGCCTATTTATTTCACATATCAATATATAAAGAATCGAAGTGGTTTCGGGTATTAACTAATACCCGACTCCGGTCTCTCGAATCCAATGTCATCTTAACCCAAGTTATTCAAGTGGTTAAATTTTAAATACAGGATGTCACTTTTACACAGCGATTCATCGTAGATAACCACATTACCTCTGTTCAACCCAGCATATCATATTACAAAAACATTTCATTTCACAAAGCATCACAATCAAATATCAGGGATAACAAATAATCCAAGGCATCCAAACATCATTCAATCATTCATAAGCAAGATAAATTAGTCATACCATTTCTGATTAATTTAATTAACTACCAATGAATTAAATTAATTACTCTATTACCTAAAAATCTTGCTTATTTAACATTAATTAATTATATTCGATTAATTGATTATCCCTTAATTATTCATCTTGATTAATCATCCTTGATTAATCATTCTCTAATTACATTATGTAATTCCTTAATTTATTACACAAATTAATTATTCTCAAACAATTATAGTAATTAACCTTTAATTACTTCTATTAATTTTTTTAACTATAATTAATTACATTAATTCTCAATTAATTACATTAATTCTCAATTAATTACATTAATTAATTCTTCTATAGTTACTTCATTGATTAATTAACCTAAATTAATCAATCCCTTAATTACTCACCCTTTAATTAATTAATTAATGACCCTTTAATTAATCAAGACCAAGATAAACTCTTTATCTTAATTAATTACCTTTTTTAAATCTTATTAAATTAATTACTTGAAATTAATTATACAAAAAAATCACTTGAAACCCTTTTAAAATTCAATATATTCATATTCATTACTTACTTAATTACATCACTTTATTTTCCTGAAAACTTAGGGATTTAATTACGTAATTATTCCCATATATAATTTATTTAAAACCCAACCAATTAGTCTTTAAAACAATTAACTTTAAATTTTTACCTTTGAAACTTCCTTGATAACTTGATCAATACTTTTGTTTGAAACCTTTTAAAACTTGTTTAATAAATTTACTTTGAAAACTTGATTTATATTGCTTTGAAACTTATTCAATTTAATATACTTTAAAACTTGGTTAACTTTTATTTGAAAGCTTATTGAATCATCCAGTTCAAGAAAACCCGAGCTAAACACAACTTTTCCCGAACCAAACCAGAGAAATCACTCGAGTCACTCGTGCTCTTTCTTCTTCGAGACAACCCGCTTCAAACTCGAGAACGACTTCGAGTTCTCCTGCTTCTTCTCCAAAACACAACGAACCCAGACACCATAAATGTGCACGTGCATGTGCACAAAAGCTCCGGCCACCAGAGATCAACGCCTCGACCACCTACAAGTCGTCGGCAACCCCACCACTTCTCCCGATAACCCAGATGAACAAAATCATCAACAAATCGAAACGAGCCTTCACAACAAAAAACTGGAACCCACCATCATCGAAAATCTACCCATCGCCAACGTCTCCGACCTCGATGATCCTCGCCGACCTCACCGAAGCTTCGCCTCAACCTCCAGCACCGTTCCCCCACCTCGCGTTCACCTCCGATCCACCATAGCCGTCGCCATCACCTCGAAAACAACCTCGACCATAACACCCCTACTAAACCCTACTCCGACCTTCCCTGGCCACCACAGTCACCAGAAAATTTTTCAACCATTTTTCTGGTGATCGATAGCCTTCAAACTAACTTCGACGACTATCACCATGTCGATCGACGAAGATCGACGATAAACCCAAATCTGTTTAACCCAGATTATCCCAACAAATTCAAAACTAAAAATCAAGAATTTTATCTCTAAATTCATTATTTGCAATAATAAATCAGATTATGAATTCAATTCAGGAAATTAAAATGTTCGACTTATAAAATCGGTGTATTTCAAAAATTTAATTTAGTTAATTACCAGTCAACAACCATTTAAAAATCCGGGTCGTCACAGGTTGGAAGTAGGTATAGGATTACTAGATATGGTGAAGGAAGCTACTTAGAAGGTAGAAATGATCCGAGCTAGAATGAGGACAGTGCGGTCCAGGAAGAAGAGTTATTCCAACATAAGAAGGAAGGAACTAGAGTTCGCTGTAGGCAATCAAATGTTCGTTAAAGTTTCTTCGATAAGAGGTGTAATGCGCTTCAGAAAAGCTGGAAAATTAGCACTCAGATATGTAGGACTGTTTCTGATCATAGATGGTATTAGAAAGGTGGCGTATAAGGTAGAGTTGCCTAATGTTTTTGCAGGAATCCATAATATGTTTCACATATCATGTTTACAGAAATGCATTAGAGATCTGGACGTAGTAATTAATTAGAGCACAACAGAAGACCTGGTCAAAAAGCCAGATATGATATATGTGCATTGTCTGGTTCAAATAGCAGATCGGGATCAGAAGTAGCTTTAGAATTGTTGGAACTGGGCTAGCCTGTAGCGGAAATTATAGGTGAATTTCAAATTTTTTACGCTATTGGATCTTTATCGGGCCTAGAAAGTCTAATTTATTTAAAACATTTATAGATTTAATCTAAAAAAACTCTTATTTCATTTAAATTTACAAACTGTAGGTAAAATTTTTTTAATTTATATTCAATTAAATATAAGAGTACACATGAGTATCATATACATATATTTATAACATAATAATCCATGCAAGGTATAACATAACCATATATAAATGCTGGGATTTACATCACCACGGTCATGTTAGCTCATCATATATGTATTAAATGTTGTCCAAATATACATATGTATGTAAGCTTTATAAATATTAAAAACTATGTACATATATAAATGTATATGTATAACCTATATGTAAAAAGTATTAATGATTTATATGTATACACACACACCATTGCGTTAATGATATATATATCTGTGTGTGTACATATACAATAAAAAAAATTAAATCATTTTACACATATACGTACATACATACATATATATATATATGAATTATGGAAACAAATTTTTTATCATTATATTTAAATATCTAAATATGTATATGTCTATATATATATGTATATATGTATATTAATTATGTATTTAAAAAATATTTTTTAAAACCTTTCCATAATGAATGCAAAACAAAAAAACTATTTATGTTTTATTGCATTAAATATATATATTTATGTTAATTAATTATAAGAAATACAATAAAATAATATTAAAAAAATTCTATGGTGTTTTATTCGAAATTTAATTTTAGAAAATCAGGCATGATATTTTAAAGTCACGAATATGTTTTCAGAATTTTCTTTGTGAAAATAATATTTTTAATTAATTGATTGATTTTGATTTTTTATTAAATTTATTTTTAAAAAATATAAAGTATGATTTTTAAATTTTGATTTTTTTTGTCGGGAATTTATACGTTGATATCAAAATTTAGAAAAATTTAATTTTCGAAATATATTTCATTTTATATGATTTATTTAATTTGTATGTTGATTTAAATAATGTTAAATAATAGTAAATATTTCACGTACCGGATTTTTCGACTTTCGAAAATTCGACATCGATACTCACTTTATCGACTGCCGAGCAATCGAGTGCCGGAAACTCCAATAGTGAGGGTTTTAGAAAGAAGAAATAGAAGAAAAAGAGAAGAAGAAGAGAAAGAAAGAACAACTGAACAACATCAGAACAGAAAACAATATCAGAATCTTACACATCGCAGCGGAACAATATATAATAGATAAATGAATAATCTCTAAAACAAAGAACTATATCATTTTATACATACATCAATCATCAGAGTCAATATACAACAATGGACAGTTATATAACTTGTCCTCATACAGAATACACAGCAGAATAAATAATATCAGATACAAATACTACGTCTCGTCATCCAGTTTATCTCCAAAGCTCCAGAATATCCAGAATATCCTGATAATCTAACTCTAGACTGCCCGTGTGGAAATTGGTGGGCACCCAGAGTTTAGAAGGGAAACAATAAACTCCGAGTCAGTCATGGTGACTGGTGTGAGATCGTAAAACAGTTATTCTTTAAAATAAACAACAGGATAATTTTAAAGTCAATTCGAAATGCTTTTGGAAAATGAAACTACCATAAGACCTCCCACCACACACACAATGCAAACGCAGACTTGGAGGAGATTTCTTCTTATGATAGTCAAAGATGCTTACTACGCAAAATCAAATCATTTTTTATATTATTATTAGTGCATAGTGGAAAACATTTCGAAAGTAGAATATAAATCTTAGCCAGCATAGGTACCATTATATTATGCCTGCTATAGCTGCCTCCTGAGGAGACAGGTTATACAATTGAAATCGTAAAGGCTCGTATTGTTTCTTTGGATTTCCAACAAATGGTCAGGCTAAGGAACTTCCTATCCACGATGGGTACGTCCCTGGAATAGACGACCCGAGAACCTAACCGGATCTCTGCCAACACAAGGCCGGGTTACCTCTGCAAAAATAGGTAACTACTGACACGCGTATGCCATCCCCCGATCGTCACCGATCTTCCCGAGGATCCCCGATTCGCAACAACCACAAAGAAATAAATTTTGCAGCAACCACAGAGGTTAAGTATCTGGGCTCCATACCATGATACCACCTTTATTCAGAAGGAATGACATACACTAAGGGGCGCTACTCCCTAGAACCTTGCCGCATCCTTCCTGTTTCGACCATTTTCGGGGTGTGAGGCTCGATGAAGTCTCGTCCACAAAGCTACGCTTTCTACAAAGCCCTGCTTCGGGTCAAACAAAATGATCAACCTATGATCACAAAGATATAAGATCAAACAAATGATCATATCACAAATGATCAAACACTGATCATTTCACAGCAACACTCAGTATGCCACGTTACCAAATTGGGAATATATCGCTGATAAATTTCAACTACATAACCTCTGAGCTCGTACGTCTCAGAGAAGGGTGTTAAGCTAAGAGAATAAATTCTCCGCCACCAACAGAAATATATTTGAAAGAAATCAGCTTTATATCTCAAATTGTAACGTCAGACACACAATCCATACAAGTCTGTTCCGGGATCGAACAGAACCGAAGGCACTTCTCACGAAGCCCTTGCATTTCCGGATAATTTTCTAATCACGTCCGGACTTCCCGTCACTAAGGGTGATAAAACCTCTAAATCGGAGATCAGCCGATGTAGAGTAACTCGACGGTAATCCTTCCGTTTTCAAAAATATCCGGTCTTCAACACCGGTCTTCGAATGCAATTCATAACGACGTATCACATATTCGGAATGGGTTATACGACCCCATGGTCCTTTCCCGGCTAACCCGAATAGTGAGCGATTTATTTAAAAACAAGTGTGGCATTCAAATTCATCCAATTCACAACAGATACCTATCTAAAGGTAATTATTGGTAGTCGGTTATTTAACTATCAATAAAGATGCGCAACATCATCAGATTCCAAATAATTTTCCAAATTATTTATCTTCAAAAATATCTTTACTAGATATATTATTTCCATACTTCACCATTTGAAACAAATTTCAAATATTCACTTTTCAATTTATCTTTAAAAGATAAAATCTCTAAACAGTTCACTTCATATTGGAAAAGCATTTCCATACTTATTTAAAATAAGTAATTCACAAAACTATTTATTTTCAACACTTAGAAAATATTCGATATACTTAAATCAAAATTAAGTATATATCTCATTCTTTAAGGAAATCATTCTTTAAACACATTTTATTTGAGTCAAAACGAATGTTACGTAAAACATCGTTACGACGACTCAAAATCACTAGTATAGGGATTCGGAATTTAAATAGATATATGAATCCCAATACCATACAAAAATATTTCCTTTCAAAAACCATTTACTATAACAACAGTGTTATAGTCCATCATTTCCTTAAATTCCTCGAAAACGTCTATTTCAACAATAAAAGTTGAAATCTATGTATTCGATACTTATCACGTTTTAAAACATCTTTTAAAACAATTACTTCATTTCTGTAATATCGCTTTCCCAAAACAAGTTCATTTTACTTAACAATATATTCACTGTCCAAAATCGTGAATATACTTCACTAACCACACTTCAATATTTTCTACACATTTTATTTAAATAATAATCCGCTATCCAAAATCGCGAATATATCTCCTTTAACATTTTAATTTATCAAATCCAATTGATTTCGAATTTATAAAACAATGTTTATAAATTCTATTTCTCTCTTATAACAACTTGCTTTATAAACTCTCTTAGATAACCTTCCATAATTCATTTATCAAAATTGAGTGATTTTAGATTTATAAAACAATTTTTTATAAATTTCTTTTACGCTTTATAACAATTTCAGCTTCAAAAATCATTTTATCAGCAAGTTCTATTTATATTCCATCTAAGGGCAAAAAAAATCAAATTTATAAGTAGATTTTCTTATAAATCTTTTATTCCACAATTTCATTCACATTTTATAACTTCATAATTTATCAATCTATAAATTTCATATCTTCACATTTTATAATTATAAAATTTCATATCTTCACATTTTATAATTATAAAATTTCATATCTTCACATTTTATAATTATAAATTTTTAGGCGTTTATTTATTTGAAAATAAATCAACTCACAAATTAAATAAAACGTCTATTCCAACAAATCACTTTAAAAACCCTTTTAAAGTAAAAGATGTTATTTTTTAAACTTCAAAACTGAATCCGATGATGCAACGCATCAATTAGTCCATCACAACATCAAACATCATATATCATCATATGATGACAGAATATATATCAACATCTGTAAATAAATAAATACAGTTGAGGAATCCAGTTGGATCCCTCCAACCTGTTTCCCTGCATCCAAAGACGTTAGCACAATACCAATTCCGCTCCAGTACGGAATTATCGCGGTATATGGGTTTTATAAAAATCCGCTTACTAACGGCGCAATAGGGTCTCATCCGCTATACGAGGCGGGAAATCAATCAATCCAATATATACATATGCCAATATGTATATATTGCTATATATATAGATATCCTACTATATCTAATATCACATCCAAATAGCAATCATATCAAATCAATAACTGCAAAAATTCCACATTCAATTTGAGTGAGAAAAATCTCACCTTAGCTTTAATTTGCCATCCCATTTCCAATCCAATTTGTTTTCTTGACTTTATTTGACCTTGTATAAATATTAATACGGTTTATTAAAATCTGAAATAATCTGCTATGTTTGACTTTATGTTTGCTTCTACAGTGATAGCCCCCAGACACACACTAAGCAGAAGCAAACATAGCAGAGCATACAATTTAAAGTAAAACTACTATCACTCGAGTCAAGGGCGATGTTTTCCAAATACCAAGGCCTAAATCAGATAAGCACCCAGAAAATACCGCTCTTGAGTCCGAATGACGATACAACCAAACATCCATGACTCTGGCTATCACTGTTATCATTGCTTCGATATCACCGTTAATTGAATGACCGGCACATTCTTTCAGCCGTCCGTCAAGGGCTAATGAAAACCCCGGTTCTAGACATAACTCCCGCACGTCGTCGCAGCCCGTGCCTAGGACTATCGAATCTGCCCAGAGTACTCGACCATCAACAGTTGGCCGTTGGGACTATCGAATCTGCCCAAACGTACTCTTGCTTAGAGCATGCTAGAACCTTCAACAACGATGCTATCCAAGCCTCCTAGTCATCCTCCTCGACGACTATTCTCATATCCATTCATTATCCTCAACTCGAATCATATCACCGAGTTATCAACATGCTTGGAATGATCCCGTCTGGATTAGACCAAGTCTTCATCACATGATTTGCCTCGCTTCATTACATCCTCGCAAAGCCTCATCTCATCATCGCATCATCGAATCTATGCATAAGAGCTTCATCATCCCGCTACATATGCCACGAGCAGCTTTTCCAATTCAAGAGCCTTTCCCTTAGCTTTTGAATCATCTTCGATCTAATCTAATCATCAATCATCTAGTTCATAACAATCAATCAAATCAAACATCAATCCAAGCAATCAAGCATTCAAATATGATCTAAGTAGACAATTATAACAATAATGGCATTTTCGTAATTAAAGAGTTGAAAGTCCAATAAGTATGAAAACATGGATTATATCTCTACAAACTTGATGAATGAACTTGCATAGGTTAACATATGATAAAATGGATGTAACATCATCATGAACAATGGATCTATATGGATCTACACATAGGATGAAGAAAATGCATGGAAATCACTATTTTAACACCAAATCGGGCCAACAATCCGATATACTCCTTTGGATCCGTGTGAGAGATAATCACCACTCACCAAATCACCTAAACAATCCAAAAGATAACAACTTCAGATCTGGACAGCGAAGAACTAAGCTAGATCCGACAAGACCTCACTTCAAACGATGAAATCTTTCTTGAAAAGATGAAGATCTTCAATCCAAGCTCTTGAATCTTCAATCTTGATCTTCGATTTGGATGGAAGGAAGCACTAGATTAGAGTGGAGAAAAGAAGTGAAGAAGTGTAGAAGTCGAGCTCTCAAAATGGCAGCACTTCGTCGCTTCAAAATCCGGATCCCAAAAAGTGAGAACAACCCCTCCTATTTATAGCTGAAATCTGTCCTTAAGTCGAAATCTGGCTATCTCCCTAGGTCGTTTCCGACCTAAGACTCTCCGACCTAAGCTTCTCCGACCTAACGACTTAGCCAGACCCAGCGACTCATCGCACGCGCGACCTAACCTCTTACGCGCTTAGCGACCTAACAGGCCTCCCCATCTTACGACCTAACGATGTTACGACCTAACACTTAACTCCTAGGTCGCTTTCGTCTTAAAGCATAGGCTACGACCTAACACTTAAACTATCTAAGCGACTTAACAACCTACGACTCAGTTGGGTTGCGACCTAACAACTTAGGCTCCTACGCGACCTAACACATGTCGACCTAAAACAACATACGACCTAACAGTTAGATCCACGCGACCTAACACTTAAACTATTCTAGCGACCTAACAACTCACGCGACCTACGACTCAGCAAACTCGCGACCTAACACACACGCGACCTAACCATCTTAGGTCGCCTACGACCTAACTCAACACAGATCTAACGACCTAACTACGCTAACACTTAGGTCGGTCAATCCCATAGGTCGCTAACTCTTATAGGTCGCAAACTGCTTATTCCCTAAGTCGTTAACTCTACTAGGTCGCTAACAAGCTAATACCACTAGGTCGCTAACAAGCTAATACCACTAGGTCGCTAACTCGGCAACTACTAGGTCGCTAACTTTCCCAGCCGACCTAACACTTAACAAAACTTAGGTCGCTCACAACGTTTCTTAAGTCGCAGACCTTCTCTATGTTGCCAACAACCCTTAGGTCGCGTACGACCTAGGACTTAGACAAATTTGCCTAAAAATCTGAAAGTGCTAAAATTCCAGATTTTGACGAACATGTCGATCCGTGAGAAATACGGGTCGTTACACAATAACTGCGACTGGAGCCACGACAACCCTCATCACGAACCCAATCTGAGCTTGCCGACTTCGCCTCACCGCCCAAAGCATTCGCCATCGCGCGTTCAAATATCTCGAAACCCCCAAGCCTTCAGACGCCACCGAGCCACCATCGCGAGTTCACTCGCGACACCCAAATCCCCAATTCGCCTGAAATCATTTCGACAACCAACGCTACCTGATCGTGAATCCCCTTGACCATCTCGCGAAGCCCCAGGCTCGCGCACCCATCGGCATCGTCGCCGCGCCTCGCGCGCGTGTGCTCCTCCGCTTACGTGCGAACACGTTGCCCCTTATTCTCGCCTTACAATCGATTCGAAGCCCCCCTCTCCTTTTTTTTTATTGAAGGCCGACTCAGTTTTATAAACGAACGACTTCGTTTTGATTTGGGGAGGGAACGAAAAGAAAGAGGCGGTTGAACGAAGAAGAAAAACGAGCGTTGGAATGTTATTAATTTTTTTCGGCCATTATTGTTTGCTTCGATATTTTTTTCTTCTATTTGAATCTGAAAGAGAGGGGAAGAGGGGTACGAAGGTATGGGGAGGTAAGGTCGTGAACGTGGTGAGGTTAACCAATAAAAATAAAATAAAATTTCTTTTTATAATTTGAACTCGTTTTAAAATCTGAATGTGTTTATACTTCGTACGCTCACAGATTAACTCCAAAAAATACGAAATTGGAAATCCGACAATAATACAATATTACGGACCCAATGGGACTGGTTTCGTCGAATTCCGAGACTGTTTGAAAAATGACTATTTTTAAATATCGGTTTAACGATATAAATTTCAAAACTGATCAAAACAGTTTAAATTTCAATTCTGAAAGTTCGATTATCTTCGGTATTATCAATATGAATTTTAAAAGCTTTCGAAATATTTTTCTTCATCTTTAAATTGAATATTCAAATTTTTTATTCAACATTCAACAGATTAAATTTCAAAATTTAATCACTAAATTCAAGGTTATATCGGGGATTCAAATTAAATCATCGTTCAAATATTTAAAATTTATTAAATATTCTCAATTTAATTTGTTCGAAATTCAGGGTCGTTACAGACTTCCCCCCTTAAAAGAATTTCGTCCTCGAAATTACAAGTTAGGAAAAAATGGTCCTTAACTCGTTTACTATTTTTCACAATCCAAATAGTTTTATCAATTTATCAAACAAATCTTCCTACTAAAGATTCGTTATTTATTCAACTAATTTTCCAACTTCAATTATAAGTTTCAAACAACATTGTTTTACTTCACAATTCAAATTTAAATTCAAATTCAAATTTAAACTTTCAAAATTTTCTCAAAAATTTTCTAACGCCCTAAATTTCCGAAAATTTCGCCAGCGTCTCCTTTGCGCGGCTAATACGGTACGACTACAAAACGTCCCTATGGGCTCTCAGATTTCAAAAAGAAAAAGAAAAAGCCAAGCGGCTAGAGAAATAAGTCATCAAATCTCATATTCAAATTTAAATACATACCTTTTTCGAGCAAATTCAAATTCATCTTTGAAATAAATTTTCCAATTCCTTTACACCTGTATATCCTACTAGCCATAATATCTAGTTACATATATTCAAACCATTTTGCAAATTCGATTACAAATTTTCAATATAAACTTCTTATATCCTCTTTAAATTCGCTATTGAAGTTACATATTCAATTTCGTTCAATTTTTCATTTCACATTCATTTGAACTTATAATTCACATTTTCAATTCTATTGGAATCCAATTTATCTTCATTTATAATCATTGAATTTAATTCGTTCAAACCTTATCCATTTGGTCAATAATCAATTAGCTTCACTTACTAACTTTCAGTTTAATACTTCATTTATCAAATTCAATTCCAGTTCTATTTACTTTCAAATTCAAAATGAATTTTAACATTCAATTTCATTTTCTGGCACTTGCAATCGCAATTTATTCATTCATTCACTAATTCATTCGTTTTTCAATTTGAATTTCATTCTAATCAAATTTCAAATATTCTATAAGTTATCAACTTATTTACATCTTGATTTATACAATCATTTATACATTCACATTCACGATTCCATTTCATTAAGGAATTTTATTTTCAATTATCTTCTTGGAATTCTACTTTCATTTATAAATTATATTTACAATTCATATTCATAATTTTTGTTCATATATGAATTTATTTCCTTATACTTTCAATTCACATTTATAGATTTCATTTGTTAATGAACTTTAATTCCAATCACAATTACATATTTTACATTAACAATTTCTATTTGTATAAGTTATCAATTCAATCATATTCCATAAATATTCTTATAAAGTATTCCAGAGTCCATTCAACCTTTCAAAACCATTTTGAAAACAATTCAAATTCCATTTGAATTTCCTAAACAAAAAACCCAAATTTTCCAAACACTTTCCATTTAAAACAATTTGGCAGCAATTCCTCTTTTGAAAACCCGAAAATGAATTCTAATGATGTGGCCACCATCATCAGGATTATTTTCCAGCGACCGAAAAGAGTTTAGAGTTTTTCATTCCTTTCAAAATATTTTTCAAAACCTTCGAAATTCATTTTCAAATCAAAAAGAAATTAAACTTTCCAAATCTTCAAAATTTTCAAATTCTTTTCAAAACATTTCCAAAAACTTCTCTGGAATTCCGTTTTAAATTACAAATCACATTTATAATTTACATTCTCAAATTCCATTTGTATGTGAATTTATTTCTTAACTTTGGAGTTATGATTTGAATTTCTTATTCAGTTTCAATAGTAATGATAACATTTCAATATCATCACTTTCCTAACAACCAAACATCCATATATTATGATAATTCATAGAAAATCATTTCTTTTCTATACAAAAATAGTTTTGGGTAAAATTATTTCATTCACCCTATTTTAAAACAATACTGTGTCGTCTTGCCTCGTTTAAGTGTTTAGAAATCCCTATCGATAATATGGCGTCCCACATACCGACCAAAATTCATAAACATCTCAACGGATAAGCAAACACAATATAAAACATTTTTATATTCACTAACAAATACGCGCTCGTATCTATTATTACACTCAACTCATTCTAGAGTACTGCTGACTCTATCTCTAATGAGTAACACCCAACAGAGCAGGGTTGTCGCTTAACCATATGCTCTGATACCACTCTGTCACGTACCGGATTTTTCGACTTTCGAAAATTCGACATCGATACTCACTTTATCGACTGCCGAGCAATCGAGTGCCGGAAACTCCAATAGTGAGGGTTTTAGAAAGAAGAAATAGAAGAAAAAGAGAAGAAGAAGAGAAAGAAAGAACAACTGAACAACATCAGAACAGAAAACAATATTAGAATCTTACACATCGCAGCGGAACAATATATAATAGATAAATGAATAATCTCTAAAACAAAGAACTATATCATTTTATACATACATCAATCATCAGAGTCAATATACAACAATGGACAGTTATATAACTTGACCTCATACAGAATACACAGCGGAATAAATAATATCAGATACAAATACTACGTCTCGTCATCCAGCTTATCTCCAAATATCCAGAATATCATGATAATCTAACTCTAGACTGCCCGTGTGGAAATTGGTGGGCACCCAGAGTTTAGAAGGGAAACAATAAACTCCGAGTCAGTCATGGTGACTGGTGTGAGATCGTAAAACAGTTATTCTTTAAAATAAACAACAGGATAATTTTAAAGTCAATTCGAAATGCTTTTGGAAAATGAAACTACCATAAGACCTCCCACCACACACACAATGCAAACGCAGACTTGGAGGAGATTTCTTCTTATGATAGTCAAAGATGCTTACTACGCAAAATCAAATCATTTTTTATATTATTATTAGTGCATAGTGGAAAACATTTCGAAAGTAGAATATAAATCTTAGCCAGCATAGGTACCATTATATTATGCCTGCTATAGCTGCCTCCTGAGGAGACAGGTTATACAATTGAAATCGTAAAGGCTCGTATTGTTTCTTTGGATTTCCAACAAATGGTCAGGCTAAGGAACTTCCTATCCACGATGGGTACGTCCCTGGAATAGACGACCCGAGAACCTAACCGGATCTCTGCCAACACAAGGCCGGGTTACCTCTGCAAAAATAGGTAACTACTGACACGCGTATGCCATCCCCCGATCGTCACCGATCTTCCCGAGGATCCCCGATTCGCAACAACCACAAAGAAATAAATTTTGCAGCAACCACAGAGGTTAAGTATCTGGGCTCCATACCATGATACCACCTTTATCCAGAAGGAATGGCATACACTAAGGGGCGCTACTCCCTAGAACCTTGCCGCATCCTTCCTGTTTCGACCATTTTCGGGGTGTGAGGCTCGATGAAGTCTCGTCCACAAAGCTACGCTTTCTACAAAGCCCTGCTTCGGGTCAAACAAAATGATCAACCTATGATCACAAAGATATAAGATCAAACAAATGATCATATCACAAATGATCAAACACTGATCATTTCACAGCAACACTCAGTATGCCACGTTACCAAATTGGGAATATATCGCTGATAAATTTCAACTACATAACCTCTGAGCTCGTACGTCTCAGAGAAGGGTGTTAAGCTAAGAGAATAAATTCTCCGCCACCAACAGAAATATATTTGAAAGAAATCAGCTTTATATCTCAAATTGTAACGTCAGACACACAATCCATACAAGTCTGTTCCGGGATCGAACAGAACCGAAGGCACTTCTCACGAAGCCCTTGCATTTCCGGATAATTTTCTAATCACGTCCGGACTTCCCGTCACTAAGGGTGATAAAACCTCTAAATCGGAGATCAGCCGATGTAGAGTAACTCGACGGTAATCCTTCCGTTTTCAAAAATATCCGGTCTTCAACACCGGTCTTCGAATGCAATTCATAACGACGTATCACATATTCGGAATGGGTTATACGACCCCATGGTCCTTTCCCGGCTAACCCGAATAGTGAGCGATTTATTTAAAAACAAGTGTGGCATTCAAATTCATCCAATTCACAACAGATACCTATCTAAAGGTAATTATTGATAGTCGGTTATTTAACTATCAATAAAGATGCGCAACATCATCAGATTCCAAATAATTTTTCAAATTATTTATCTTCAAAAATATCTTTACTAGATATATTATTTCCACACTTCACCATTTGAAACAAATTTCAAATATTCACTTTTCAATTTATCTTTAAAAGATAAAATCTCTAAACAGTTCACTTCATATTGGAAAAGCATTTCCATACTTATTTAAAATAAGTAATTCACAAAACTATTTATTTTCAACACTTAGAAAATATTCGATATACTTAAATCAAAATTAAGTATATATCTCATTCTTTAAGGAAATCATTCTTTAAACACATTTTATTTGAGTCAAAACGAATGTTACGTAAAACATCGTTACGACGACTCAAAATCACTAGTATAGGGATTTGGAATTTAGATAGATATATGAATCCCAATACCATACAAAAATATTTCCTTTCGGAAACCATTTACTATAACAACAGTGTTATAGTCCATCATTTCCTTAAATTCCTCGAAAACGTCTATTTCAACAATAAAAGTTGAAATCTATGTATTCGATACTTATCACGTTTTAAAACATCTTTTAAAACAATTACTTCATTTCTGTAATATCGCTTTCCCAAAACAAGTTCATTTTACTTAACAATATATTCACTGTCCAAAATCGTGAATATACTTCACTAACCACACTTCAATATTTTCTACACATTTTATTTAAATAATAATCCGCTATCCAAAATCGCGAATATATCTCCTTTAACATTTTAATTTATCAAATCCAATTGATTTCGAATTTATAAAACAATGTTTATAAATTCTATTTCTCTCTTATAACAACTTGCTTTATAAACTCTCTTAGATAACCTTCCATAATTCATTTATCAAAATTGAGTGATTTTAGATTTATAAAACAATTTTTTATAAATTTCTTTTACGCTTTATAACAATTTCAGCTTCAAAAATCATTTTATCAGCAAGTTCTATTTATATTCCATCTAAGGGCAAAAAAAATCAAATTTATAAGTAGATTTTCTTATAAATCTTTTATTCCACAATTTCATTCACATTTTATAACTTCATAATTTATCAATCTATAAATTTCATATCTTCACATTTTATAATTATAAAATTTCATATCTTCACATTTTATAATTATAAAATTTCATATCTTCACATTTTATAATTATAAATTTTTAGGCGTTTATTTATTTGAAAATAAATCAACTCACAAATTAAATAAAACGTCTATTCCAACAAATCACTTTAAAAACCCTTTTAAAGTAAAAGATGTTATTTTTTAAACTTCAAAACTGAATCCGATGATGCAACGCATCAATTAGTCCATCACAACATCAAACATCATATATCATCATATGATGACAGAATATATATCAACATCTGTAAATAAATAAATACAGTTGAGGAATCCAGTTGGATCCCTCCAACCTGTTTCCCTGCATCCAAAGACGTTAGCACAATACCAATTCCGCTCCAGTACGGAATTATCGCGGTATATGGGTTTTATAAAAATCCGCTTACTAACGGCGCAATAGGGTCTCATCCGCTATACGAGGCGGGAAATCAATCAATCCAATATATACATATGCCAATATGTATATATTGCTATATATATAGATATCCTACTATATCTAATATCACATCCAAATAGCAATCATATCAAATCAATAACTGCAAAAATTCCACATTCAATTTGAGTGAGAAAAATCTCACCTTAGCTTTAATTTGCCATCCCATTTCCAATCCAATTTGTTTTCTTGACTTTATTTGACCTTGTATAAATATTAATACGGTTTATTAAAATCTGAAATAATCGAACAATCAATTTTCTTTTTAATAGATTTAATTAACCAACAATTTGTTCTTAACTAAATAATCTTTCCCCAAAAAAAATCTTTTAATAAATCAGGTTAATCGTCTAATACTTTGCTTAAAATAACTAGTAAATGAAATATATGTATATATTTGTAAAATAATATATATATATAGATTTTAAAACCCAATATCTCATTTAAATCCTTATATTTCCAAATCTGTAATAACTCCATCTTATTTGTATATATTCTATAAATCTAAAGAAAATAATTTATTCCATAACCTGCTGTTATAGATACATACATATATTATTATACTTTACTTTGAAATCAAGTGCTCAGCTTCAACAAGATTATACCTTATTGTCGAATCAAAACTACACATGCGGCCCCAATAACTGCGACTGGAGCCACGACAACCCTCATCACGAACCCAATCTGAGCTTGCCGACTTCGCCTCACCGCCCAAAGCATTCGCCATCGCGCGTTCAAATATCTCGAAACCCCCAAGCCTTCAGACGCCACCGAGCCACCATCGCGAGTTCACTCGCGACACCCAAATCCCCAATTCGCCTGAAATCATTTCGACAACCAACGCTACCTGATCGTGAATCCCCTTGACCATCTCGCGAAGCCCCAGGCTCGCGCACCCATCGGCATCGTCGCCGCGCCTCGCGCACGTGTGCTCCTCCGCTTACGTGCGAACACGTTGCCCCTTATTCTCGCCTTACAATCGATTCGAAGCCCCCCTCTCCTTTTTTTTATTGAAGGCCGACTCAGTTTTATAAACGAACGACTTCGTTTTGATTTGGGGAGGGAACGAAAAGAAAGAGGCGGTTGAACGAAGAAGAAAAACGAGCGTTGGAATGTTATTAATTTTTTTCGGCCATTATTGTTTGCTTCGATATTTTTTTCTTCTATTTGAATCTGAAAGAGAGGGGAAGAGGGGTACGAAGGTATGAGGAGGTAAGGTCGTGAACGTGGTGAGGTTAACCAATAAAAATAAAATAAAATTTCTTTTTATAATTTGAACTCGTTTTAAAATCTGAATGTGTTTATACTTCGTACGCTCACAGACTAACTCCAAAAAATACGAAATTGGAAATCCGACAATAATACAATATTACGGACCCAATGGGACTGGTTTCGTCGAATTCCGAGACTGTTTGAAAAATGACTATTTTTAAATATCGGTTTAACGATATAAATTTCAAAACTGATCAAAACAGTTTAAATTTCAATTCTGAAAGTTCGATTATCTTCGGTATTATCAATATGAATTTTAAAAGCTTTCGAAATATTTTTCTTCAACTTTAAATTGAATATTCAAATTTTTTATTCAACATTCAACAGATTAAATTTCAAAATTTAATCACTAAATTCAAGGTTATATCGGGGATTCAAATTAAATCATCGTTCAAATATTTAAAATTTATTAAATATTCTCAATTTAATTTGTTCGAAATTCAGGGTCGTTACAAAATAAATATTAAAAATTAATTTGCAGCCACCAAAAAATATAATCTATGTGGATATGCATTTATAAAATATAGGTTTAACCAGTAACATAATATGATGATATAATTAAATACAAGTCATATAATTAAAAGTAGGCAGTGTATTAATATATATATATATATAATGATAATAATTAAAATAAAGTGGAAATTAGGGAGGCATCCCTATCATACTTTCATATTGTAAAGCAGGTCCCTGTCAAAGTTCTATTGTAAATCCGGTCCCTATTTTCTAGAAACAAAGAAAAATTATTGCTGAAATGTCAGCAACTTTTATAAATAAGTGATGATATTTCAGCCACTTTTCCTGTCGAAGTTTCATTGTAAATCTGGTCCCTATTTTCTAGAAACAAAGAAAATTTATTGCTGAAATGTCAGCAACTTTTATAAATAAGTGCTGATATTTCAGCAACTTTCGTACACTGTGTTCATAGTGTACATAAATGTTGCTGAAATGTCAGCAACTTTTATAAATAAGTGCTGATATTTCAGCAACTTTCATACACTATGTTCACAGTGTACAGAAAAGTTGCGGAAATGTCAGCAACTTTTATGAAAAGTTGCATCATGCTTTGCAATAATCGTGAATAAAAAACAGACCTAATTTACACTGAAATTTAGTGAAGGACTTTTCATGTATTTTGAACCTTAATAAGGATCTGTGCCAAAATTACCCTAAAATAAAATTTATTTGGCCATGCACTTCAGATTTATATATAAAAAATGTGTTTTTTAATATATTAAAATATATATATAACTAATCTAATATGTGAAAACATTGATGGTACATATAAGGATCTCACCTAACTAGCAATGGAATAATGATATATATGCATACATACATGAATAATATAATGTTATTTATAAATCATATAGTATAGTAAATACATACCTAATACTAATGCCTTAGAGCATACCTTGTAATAATGAATTCTCCCTCCTTTGAAATCTTCTCGATTCGGCTGATTGCTAATCCTTGAACCGTAAACCTTTAGCTATCCAATAGTTATCGCCTTTTGAATTAATTTTCGTTGCATTTTCTGGAAGCTTTTAGATGGAGAATTCGGCCAGCAAAGGGAGAAGATAGGCATCTAAAAGTCTACTTCAAGCTAGGGTTTGAAGTCTTTAAATAGCGGATGAGATAGAGAAAGTTATGGATCATATCTCATAGCAATTCTCCCTAAATCTAAGCCATCCATCTCAAGCACCTCTTAATCATTTTAGCTATCCCCAATAGAGCTTATTACAGCTAGAATTATCATCGTATCATCATGGGCAAAATCCCATTCAAGCCCAAATAAATATTATTAATCAAATCTAATTTAATTGCTTATCGATATCGCATATCAATTGATATATGTATAACTATTATAAATATATACAACAATATTTATTCCTCAAATCATATTCAAAATTTTAAACTTAATATTTCATAGATTTAATTATTTTATAACAATTATAAACTAATTAAATTGTTTGGTCTAAATAGAATTCTTCATTTTGATTGTGTGACTCGTCAGGTGTAAATTTGATCAGCAATTAACATCAACCTATTCGAGTGTTAATGTTCACATGTCAATTAGCAGGTGGTGTGACATTTTGGTCAAATATATCGCTTACTTAGTTTCGATAAAATCCACTTCACTTTATTCTTAGGCGTTACCCGGTTGTGACATTTATTTACACCAATTCTCTTGGTCAAAACTATGTCGCTTTGGACTTATAGAATTCAATAATGGTCAAAATTCCAATATCATCCATATTCAACTCTATAATCCAAACATAAAGTCATTGGTTCAATAATAATAATAATAATAATTATTAACCAAACTGCTTTAGGCAGAGACTTTGATTTTGAGTTGACCATGGTACTAACCTTATATAATTGAGGGGACGAATCCTCTCTTGAATAGTGTTTCACTTCTAATACTACCACTCGACCCAACTATAGTCGCTCGATGGAACATCATGCTATGATTTGACTATAATCAAAGTGGAACTTTCATATTGAAGATTGACAGTATTCTCATGTTTAAAGAACTGTGTAAATCAGTCACATCAATATTTTCTGCTTGACCTTAGTTATTGTAACAACCCAGGGTTTTGCACCATTTTATAATCATCGTTAAACGGTTAATCTAATACCAAATTGCTGTTGGGATTTAAATCTAGTTGAAATTCTTTTGAAAATTCGTTAAAGAATTATACGGGCTTTTCTCTATTAATTCAGCCCGTTTCAATTTGTCGAGACTATGGTTGTACTCATTCCCTTTGATATTCGTTCGCAACCCATTCCCATCTCACTTTTGAAACAAAAAAAACCTAATCAACATACGGAAATAATGGCGGCTCAATCTTCCTTCGTTCGACTTCGTGATATCGTGTTGCTCGAGCAAGAAAAGGATCGCATGGTAGCTTCGATCGATTGCTTCTCCGTTGCTTGATTGAATTCGTCTTCGCTTCGGTTGAGCACCGTGCAAAGGCGAGCAAAAGGGGATGCTATCGACAGTGATTCGAGTTGGGTTCTTCGAATAAGGTGAGTGACCCCTCACTCACATCTAATTCAGATTCTTGATTAAATGCTGGCTTGTTCAATTTCGTGATTTAGTCGTTTGCTTATTTGATATGAATGGCTTTGAACTTGCTGGTCCTTTGTTGAATATGGCCATTTTGATCTTTGTTGACCTCTGCTTAGTCCACAACACCATTCTAGGCCATTCGACCCTAGTTGAATGTTCGAGATGGTTACTGTCTTTGAGATAGTTGCTGCCTTGTTTCAATTTGTAGGTATTTTGCTTGAGTCTATGTGTTACCATGGGGCTGAAGTGATTCCAAATGTTGATTTCTTTGGCCAACCGTGGTTTAATTTCTGACCTTTTGGTGACTTCCTTCATTTGAAGGGATTTCCAGGCTTTGGCATGTCTGTTCAAAACTGCTGCCTGATTTTATTATGACAGTTAATGTGTTGAAGTCTTGTTGTTATACTTCACTGTTTTGGGTTGATTCATTTACTGGTCACGATTTTGGTTTTTGGGCATTTTGTTTACGTGAGTTTTCTGATAATGTTGATTTGTTTTGTGCTCGACTGTGGCCAATAATTTGTCGACTTCGGCTTTGACTCGAATATTGCTTTTATTGTTATATTGCAGTCCTCAGGTTGATAGCATACTTGACTCGTTGTAAAATTTTGATTACCATTGCTGTGACATTTTTTTGTCCATTTGTTTTCATTTTGCCTACACTAGATTTTTATGTGGCCTTGATATCTTTTACTATTTCCTGTGAACTTTGTTTCTGATCATCTTTTTGTTTATCCCTGTCTTCGTCTCTGGCCATCTTCTCTGGTCTCCACTTGAACATTGCATTCGTGAATATGATGTTGTCTGGTTGTTCGAACTTGTTCATGCGATTTCATGTATCACTGCACTGATTTTCTTCAATTCTCTGGCCTCTGCATTCATTGACATGCACCCTGGTTTGAACTATACTTTGATTCACTGTTTCGATCTGTTGCATTTGCTTGATTCATCTGGTTGAGTTCACCTGCATGCACTTGTTGTATTCCAGTCTTGGTCTTTGTTGTTGTAGCATTGATGACTTCAGTAGACCTGATGTTGTTGACTTCAATGTTGTTTCTAGTCATCATTGTATACCCCTCTGTTTGATAGCGTGTCTGCTTGAGTCTTTTGTATAGTTGACATAGATGCACTGTGATGTGTATACTTGAGTAGTTGAACTTGTTTGTAGATGGTTGGTGCATTCACTATTTCACTATGAATCTGTTCCTCACTTCACTGTGATGCTTGGTCTTTGTAATCTGGTTCACTTGGTAGCTTTCGTTGTTGTCCAGTTTGTACTTGTCTTGTTGAACTTGTACATGCATTTGCCTTAGTTGAGTTTTGCTTACTTGAGTGCATACACTTAACTGGGGTGCTTTATCATGTATATTTTGACATGATACTCGCCTCTCTTGTTATTGCTTTTCACTGATCTGTCTTGATCTGGGTTGTTGGTTTTGTGGTGCACTTGCTTGGCCATTTTGTACTTCTGGCCTTCGGTTGGTTCTGGTTTTGCTTGTGTTATTGCCTTTGTTGGTTCGTGATTGTTTCAGATTGATTTTGAGATATTTACAGCGAGTTGAATCCGGTCTCAAAGACCCGGGTTTGACCCTGTAAGTTTATTTATGTTGACTTCTACCATTTTGATTGCGGTTAGCTTTCACCGTCGTGATGATTTCACGTACTGTGTGGCGAGGCAGTGTACGCGTGCGTGTGCTGCAGCCACACAGAAATTTGATGTGTTTGATCATTTTGAGATTTTTGATTTGATGATTTACACTGTTTGGTGTTATATACGCCGTTATCCAATTCTCATATCGAGAGTTGGATATATGTGATTTCTGTGGCTGTCGTCTATTGACTATCCGATTATTATTGCTGCTATGCACTAATAACTGAGTTTGAATTAGACTGACCCGTGTATTATTTTCTTTTGAATGTAATACTCGGGTCAGGCCCGAGTATTTCAGGTTGTAGATTTCCTTCTTTGAGTTGCTGTTCGGGATTTGAAGACTTTTCACATCTTCTGAAGTTGTCAGTGTCATTTTGTAGTAGTCGTGTCATTGTATAGAATGATATGTATTCATGTATATTAGTCGATAATGTACTTGTATATATAACTTCTAGAGTCGACAGTTGTAGTTGTATCATATGTATCATGTCAACTATATTGTAACTAACATCGGTTATATATATATATGAGATTTTTGTTAATCTGTGTTTCGCATTTATATTATCCGTGTTATTGTTATATCTAATGTCCTAAACTATTATGAACCATCGTAGTTTGTTTTATACTGATAATTGGGTATGTCGATGGGAGTAAATAAATAAGATGAAAAAATGAAAAGTATATACCACTCCTATCGAGATAACCAATATTAGTGTAAGGCCAATTACGGATGGTCGCTCCTATCCAGCCTTATTCTTCGTAATAATAGACAGTATTTCTTTTAATACTCTTTGTTATTATGAGCATAGAGGTGGGGCGTCACAGTTATATTAACGAATAGAAAACTATCAGATAAGTCATTCCATAGTTATCCAATAACTATCAATACGTAACCTCTAGGTGCCTCCAGTAGCTATGAGTAATGCACTACCCAACATTTGGAGAGCGTTGCGTACTCTAGTCTCAACGAATATATTGATATCCAATCTTAATGCATCTTAAACATTTAAAACTGTATATTTATTTTCATTGTGATAAATTACTCACGGTTACAACACTTTGTACTTACTATCATAAACTGTACCATTTGTAGATTTTCAATTAAATATATTTTTACTTAAATTATTAATTAATATAGTACACTATATTAAGTATATAATAGAAAGAAAACATGTTTTATTTCGAACAAGATTGGTCAACGAGTTAGATACATATATATATATATATTTATTTATATTTATATTTATATTTATATTTATATTTATATTTATATTTATATATTTATATATTTATATATATATATCAAATTACGTAAATGCCTCGAGGGCATACTCCTAACTCTATCAATCTCCCACTTGCACTTGGGATTAATTATGGAATTTTATTCCAGCTTTTCCAATCGATTTCCTCTAAACCGATCAGGTCAGCCCTTGGTGAACATGTATGATATTATGTTTCAATTATTTACTTTGTCAATGAACTCTCTTCGATGTTGATAAACTCATCTGGAACGATTCAGAGTATGTCTCTCAACTTCAAATGAGCTTTAAGTTATGTTATGAACTATATAGTGACATTGTTATCATATAATAATGCTATGGTATTTTCAACATTTGGAATCACCCTTGGCTCAGTTATAAATTTTTGCATTTATATTTATATACATTTCTTTACTGTTGCGCTACTCAAGACGATGTACTTTGCCTTTTCCATTGAATCAGCTACAGTCTTTCATTTCGAACATTTCCAACTTAAAGATTCTTAACTTGAATTTATTATCGATATATTATACACAATATCACCTATGAAATTTGAGTCCAAACACTCCTTCTATAACAACCCACTTTTCCGTACAATTTAAAACTGACAATAAACCACACATGTCCAGCCCAAATCGAACGGAAAGGTGGATAGTTAGGGAAAGAAATAAGAAAGAAGATAGAACTAAACAACACAGAATCTCACAACGGAACGAATAATCTATAATATATAACAATCCTTTACATAAAAACAAATTTGTAATATAAGTATATACAGGCATCAATCAGAGTACACTAACCTATTTCAGCTCGGACAGTTATAACAACCTGTCCTCACAATTGCTGAAATATATACAACCATTTTATGCAACGGAAATATAATAATCTATGTGAATACGTCTCTAGGCCTCCAGCTCCTCTCCTGAAGCTCCAAAATATCCATCTATACCTGGAAAATATGCTCGGTCTAACCCGAGCATTTAGGAAAAACTACGCCCGGGTCAGTCTAGTTAAACCTACGTGAGAAAACACAATCAACTTGATTTTTAAAGTTTAATAACCTTTTAAAAACAAAAGTATCTCGTAAGACCTTGCCGTAAATAAACATGGTTGGGTTTTTACCTTACGATAACTGTTTGTACCAAAATTGGGCACAACACTCTTCGAAAGTGTTTGAAGAGATAAAATGAAGAAAGTAAATGTAAAAAGAGGATTATCTAACAAACACTCTAAACAATAATTAGAAAAATAGCAAAAGAACACAAAGATTTAGAGTGGTTCGGCGTGTTTCCTACGTCCACTATGAAATGATTGACTTTTATTAACTTTTGCTTGCTTGTTACAGCGGATTACAACAGTAAATTTTGAGTACAACAATGATTTTCGAGTGCAACCGTGGTTTCGGCAGAGTCTGGACGTTGAAGAACCAAAAAGTCCCCTTTCTATAGGTTTTGGGCTGCTATTTATAGGCGTAGGCTGCAACTATCTCGCTCAGATCTCGGAAGACCTCTTCTCTCATGTGGGTGGGCCCACACGATCGATCCCATGACATTTGCACTCGGTCTGTGATCGATACGAACAAATTTCATATCAATCGAAATTTCGTCCAATCAAGTCGAAATCGATCATGGACATTCTTGAGGATGTATGCAAGCTCATGTGAAAATTTGGTGGCATTTGGACTTGTAGATTATGAGTTTTGATCGATGCAAGTTTGAATTTATTAAAGGATGCTGAATTCGCATCGCTCTATTCGTATCGATCCGAGCACGTGCATGTATGTTGACGTGGCGCTAACTCCTCGGATCGATCCACTTTTCGTGCCGAGTGATTGAGTCTTTCATAGGGATGTATCTTGTTCGTATCGATCCAGTTGAGCCTTGTTCGTATCGATCGCAACTGTTCTGTTTGTATCGATTGTCTTTGCTCTGTTCGTATAGATCGATTGCATCTCACTTCGTATCGATGGCTGGGGGCCATTTCGTATCGATAGTTGGAGGTCATTTTCGTATCGTTCATTCGATGTTTCATTTGTATCAATCGTCAATCGATCGATACAAGCTGTGCAATTGGAATCGATACGAATTGACTCCAATTGATGGATACGAAGTCGAGCCAATTTGATGGATACGAAGTAGAACTAGGCCAAGTGGACACGAAGTTGAGTGTACATGATGGATACGAATAGATGGATGTGAAATGATGGATGTGTGTGAGCTGATTTCCTTGGTTTGCATCGATCGTAGCTTGAGCATACGAACTCCGATTGACTTGAAATTTGGAACGTTGGCTTTCATTGATTTTCTTATCGTGCCATATCAATCGTCGCTCGATCCGAAGATGGATAAAATTCACCAGCATAGTGAATCTGTGTATAACCGATCTTCGGGACGAACTGTCCTCGGTTTCCAGTTAAGTCCTTGATGTCACGGCCTTGCCAAAAGGGGGGATAACATTTGTCCCCCAAAGTACGTCTTGTGAGGACATGACATGCTTTGAAAAGTTGCAATCTTCATCCGAAACATTTTTATCCGACTTATTTGAACGGTTGTTGTCTTTTCGTTGAAAGCTGTGACGTTTGATTGATCTTTATAAATGTAAATTATGAACTACTGACTGCCAATTGTTGTACCGCGTACTGTTGTAACTGAGTATCGAACTATAACAAACTGTCATTTGTTGTTATAATTGTCATCAGGTGAGCATTCACTTCCTGTGAATTTTAAGAATTGAACGTTAATCCATCACACATAAATGTATGTTAACCCGACTGCCGTTAAGGTTTGCACGTTCACGAGTCGTTGTCAGCCCTTTTCTTTTTTTTTTTGAATTCTGTATCGATCCTCTCCTGAATCGAAGTGAAATTTGAGTTGCAACAACGCTTGACGGTTTTTTTGGAGTTTTTTTTGTATCGAATTCTGTGTTGACCCTTTCATAAATTAATGTGAGATTCGATTCGTAACAATGCTTGATGGTTATTTTGGAATGTCCCTTCGTATCGATCCTCTCCTGGATAATGTAAAAGGTCGAAAAATTGTTTTTGTATCGATGTCGATCGTCATGAATTAGTTGGTGTTTCGTACCGATTGTCTGATCGATATGATATAAGCAATTCGTATCGATGATATACAGTTAGTATATGGTTCTTCGTATGGATGATCATTGATACATGTCGACACAACCTTGGAGCACTTGCTTCACATCGATGGAAAAGTATGTGGTAGCAGGCTTCGAATGGATACGAAGCATGGTTGCTTCAGACAGATAACGCATGGATACGAATGGCTGAGTTCTGGATCGATGGCGAATGGATTCGAACACATCACTTCGTACCGATGGGAAGAAAAAATGCTTTTAACCGGTCAACCACCAGGGATACGAATTGTCATCGCCTAGAGGGGTCGAACCATATAAATACCACTTTGTACTTAGAAATATTTTTTTACTTGCTTTCACAATTTCCATTTGCCTGCGTATAGATCAGAAACTCGAGAATTGAAAATTGCCTTCGTTTCAGAACATCGAACCACTACTCCTTTGAACCATCTGCCTAAATTAGGTAATCTGCTAGTCAATTCACATTAAAACCAATATATTAGAGAAGCGCTGGCTTTCTTCAGAATCGCCCCATCACAGCTACATCCAAACGGATATGCTCTACTGAACAAACTATTCATTGTATTCATGGTGCATCTTTTTTGCCCCCCGACCCCGATCTAGATCAGATATTTGTTTAACGTTAAGAGTTGGGGGGACAGTCCTTCGTTCACATTTCTGGAAGCAGTTAGGAACTGTCAGGTGGTGACCGGATCCTGGACCAGACTTAGTTATTTCAAGACGGAGTGGTTCTACATCCGATGTCCTCCAGGGTTTGCTAGTCAATGGTTGGTCAGACGTAAGTGTTGCAATTTTTTTATGGTTAACGAGATAACCATAGTTGATGTCGAAACTAATACCCTCTTTCTTTTACAGCTGCAATCCCACGACCTAAAGGTCCACACATTAAAGAAATAGTATAGGTCCTTCAAGAAGTGCCAAGTGAAATGAGGGAAATCGAGTCGGTACTCTTAGACAGAAACTTGAGAACTGTTGGGCTAATCGAGCGAAAACAAAGCATAAGATTTGAAGGAGCGCTTAAGGAAGCCCCGATGAAGCGGGTTAAGCATAAAGCTCCCGAGGTTGTAATAGCTGAAGAGGGTGATGAAGAATACACACCCACGAACAATGAACCCGCAGCCGGGCCTTCTAAGATTTTTCAAGGTTCAGAGGGAAGGAGAAAAGGCAAGGGAGTAGCACACAAGCGTCACAAATCTTTGAGATGGAAATCCGTAATTGTGTCCCTGCCACCTTTCGGTGTTAGAATTTTGGAAGCTCCTCCCTCGCTAGTAGAGAATCCTTTTGAAGGACTTGTTGATATTCTGATTCCGGACTATGTGTCACTTCAACATGACACTGAATTGGAGGGGCTTCAAAGTGCTCTAGATTTAAGCGAGTCTTTTCCCATAAGTGCGGCAGACATTACCGGTTGGTCGAGGGGTTGCACACACATATATACTTCATGGCATTACATTGTTTCCAATCTTAAGTTGTCTGCTTTGGAAGATTACTAACTCTGTCTTTCTTTTATTCTACAGATACAATGAATAGGCGAGATTCTATGCTTGGAAGTCTTCGTTCAGCGAGCCAGTCATTGAGTTCGTATTATGAGTCGCGCCAGAGGGAGGATGATAGAAACTGCGATAGCGGTTACTCCAGCCAAGAGTGTTATAAGAGGGATAGAGATAGAGACAGGGAATACAAATATTGATCCTGGTCGCGTTCTCCACCTCCTCGATTCCCTACACAACCTTCTACTCACAGCACACTTCCCTCGGAGCCTCCATGCCAAAAACCATCTTCTCATGCTCCGAGGTCTGAGTCTCAACACCGCAGGACTGAAGCCATAGCTCCAACTGTTAGTGAGCAGGCGATTACCGAGCCTACGGGGGAAGGGGCAATCAGAATTTCCCAGTTGAGAAAAGATTTTCCGAACACTTGTTTCGACGGCTTTATCTTCCCTCCTCACTTAAAGAAAATCCCATCTGAGGCTGAAAAAACAATGCACGACTATATCCATGATATTTATACCCAATACAAGGAGTGGATGAAAGCCGTGGATAAAGCGTCAGCGGTGGCTTTTGAGCGAGCAAAGATAATTGAGAAATTAGAAACCGACCTCGCCCAAAAAGACCGCATTATCCAAGTGCTCAATGATGAAGCTGAATCCTCTTGGAAATCTGAAATAAAGGCCACCCAAAAAGCGGATGAGGCAACTCAATCTATAGAAAGAATGCGACAAACGCATTTCGCTCTAGTGGAACAGATGGGCCACCGAAACATGACAATTATAGTTGAAAGGGATGCTGCTTTAAAAGAACTCAACGAGCTTAAAGCCAAATTTTCTGAAATCATCAAGGAAAAGGATGATGCAAATAAAGCAGCCCAGGAGGCGTGCGAGCAAGCGGTGGTGCTCCGGGATGAAAAGGATGCGGACGTATTTAAAGTTCGGGAGGCCGAGGCCAAGGTTGAGGAGGAAGTTAAAATGGCTGAAGCCAGGCTAGAGGAAGATATTGAAGATCTTCTCGTTACTTACAATGCCAATGTTTTGAAGCACAGAAACCTGGCATGGCTTAATAACTATCCAAAACATCTGTTCAATGCTTGGGGCCGATTGGTAGGAGATGAAAAGGTTGCTCATCAAGCTGAATTGATCGATGAGTTCGAGCTCGAGAACCGGGTGTTGAGCGAATATGAATGGAAAGTTCTCCATGATGCAAGGATCTCATATGAAAAGGAGAAGCTTGGCGCTCAGCATTCAAAAGTTGGAGAAGGCTCTGGTGTTGAGCATCATTATATAAGTTCTGAAACTCTCATGCCGACCTAGCCTGAATCCACACCTGTGGTTGATCCTCAGCCTGTTCCTGCTTATAACCCGGATCAACCGCAGTTGTCTCCAGCTCGAGAGCAAGTCACTGAGGCTGTTTCGCCACCCGCGAGCCGAACTGAGGAAGGTACTATGAACATTTTCTATGCTTATCCGAAATCAGAAGCATCACTTGAAATAATTACCAACAGTCCTTCCTTTACTTTTATCCAGTGATCGGAGCAACATCGGCCATGCCTCCTGCAACTCAAGAATCACATCATGTGAAGGAGACCATTATAACAGAAGCGACCACCACAACGACCACGACACCAACTGATGGAGCATAGGGAAGCACACTTATTTTTGACGAGCAGATGATGGAGGAACTTCTCGGTCATCACAGTGACCCCTTTGCAGATTTGCCGTTCGTTATGGGTGGAAGCGTACCAATGACAAGTTCTTCGGCCCCAACTGCGGGAGTCCCCGGCAATGCGCAAACACTTCATGAGGAGGAAATTGTAGCTGAAATCAACGCTGTAATGGAAGCAGCCACGTGGGGCAGTGGCTTTGGAGGTGGAATGGCGGGACCTGGTCCAGCCCCTTTGCGGATGATATCTCCGGGAGGAACGATCGTCGAGACAAGTGTGCCTATCCCTCCTCCTACTGTTGATCCTATCCCTTCGACTCCGCCTTCAGGAGGCATTCCAATACATTTGAGTTTGGAGGAGGAAATCGATATAATGCCCCCGACTGGAGACCGACCGCCGAAAGGAAAGGGCTCAAAGAGAAAACCAAGTGACAGCTCCAGCGGGTCCACAGCGAAGAAGAAACCGAGAAAGAAAAAAGAATATATACATCTCTTCGGCTCATTTTTGAGTAGGTAGGAATTCCTTTAGCTTTTTGTTGGCAGTGTATAGGTGCAGGTTCGGCCCCTGCTAGTAGGATTTTTTGGGATAAACTTGTACTTAATTTTCTTCCACAAATAGTTGAAATGAAATTCCATTTTGTCTTCAACTCAATTTTCGTTTATTTGCTTAAGTGTTTCAGCATTTGAACTCCAGTCCGGTACGCTTGCAAAGTTTTGAGCTTTGGATTCGATCTGAGTTTATTTGTTAAGTCCTGAAATCACGACCATGAGTTATGACCAGACGTTAAGCCGGACTCTAATGATGCACTTCCTCAGTCATGGATTGGCACTTAAGTTCTGCCCCCAATTCCAGGGATGAATTGTAAAACCCAGTTAGCAATCGTACTTCGTTTTCAACACATCAAGTTTAACGTTGCTGAATCGATGCTGCAACAAGGATATTCGAGTGGTCAAATCACACTTGCTCATATGTTGACGATTGCATCCACATTTCGGGGATTTGAATTTGAACATCGGCGGTTGGTCACGCCTGCTTGAGTTTCAAGGATATGTCCACGCTCCGAGGACTTAAGTCATTTTCACGGGCGGTCAGTCACGCCCATTTAATGTTTGTAACCATGTCCACACTTTGGGGACTTTAGATGGATTCGCGAGTGGTCAGTCATACCTGATTTGCATTTACACTCTGACCACGCTCCAGGGACTCAGAGTCGTTTTACGGATGGTCGATTCCAATCCGGTTTGTGTTTAAACTCCAATCCACTCTCCGGGGATTTAGAGTTAACGTTTATACTCTAATTCGCACTTTGGGAATTTAGAGTTGGTGTTTATGCTCCAATTCACACTCTGGGAATTTGGAGTTGGCGTTTATGTTGACACTCCGGTTCACACTCTGGGAGTCCGGAGTTAGTTAATGTTTATATTCCAGTTCGCGCTTTGGGAACTTGGAGTTGGCCGACAGACGGTCAGTCACATCTGTTCAGGCTTTAGGATTTAGTTCGCACTACGGGAACGATGAATCTATTAGGATCGTGGATGGTCGGTTCACATGAACCCTGAGTTAACAAGCGAGGTCGTTAGATGGACAGATCCATCCTCCTCAAACTTGGTCAAGATACGGGCGAAGTCGTTAGGTAGACGGATCCACCCTCTTCGAGACCGTATTTGTAAGTTTATACTCCAGTTCACACTTTAGGAATCTGGAGTTGGTTAAAGGATTGTCGTGTATCAATCCTTTTTTGACTTCAGTGTGATGACTTGCCCCCGAGCTCGGGTTTTACTTAGTGAGTAACCGATCGTATCGCAGTCACTCCCTATTTGAATAAATTCCACTGTCGGGTGGAATTTAGCTCTCTGTGCATTGTGATAGTTGTATGACGCATTCAATAAATCACAGCTCTGGCTCGAAGAGATTGCATTTTATTGCTGAAATAAGAAAATATGGCAAAATCAGTTGCCTTATTAAAAATTCAAATTTCAAAATGGATAAACAACTTGCAAATGAAAAGTAGACTGAATAAATAAATAGAGCTTGTCATGTGTAGTAGCGACAAAGACTTTCGCTGTTCCAGGCTCTTGGAAGGGTGAGACCATCAACGGTCGATAATTTGAATGTGCCATCTCCGAGCTTCCGTTCAGTAACATACGACCCTTCCCAGGTTAGCTTCATATGTGAAGGGACTGGGTAAATTCTCTTGAGGACGAGATCGCCGAGTTCAAAGGTTCGGGGTCGGAACTTGGCATTGTACAATCGGGCGACTCGACTTTGGTATGCGGCTGCCCTCAAATCAGCCTCTTCATGCTTCTCATCCAATAAATCCAGAGATTCGGCAAGTAATATAGCATTTGTCTTTGGATCATAGTATGTCACACGATGAGAAGGCACTTCTAACTCGACTGGAATAACAGCTTCTGAACCATAAGAAAGAGAAAACAGAGTGTGGCCAGTCGCGGACTTGTGGGTTGCTCGGTAAGCCCATAAAGCCATAGGAAGTTCATCGACCCACTTGCCCCTGACCTTTTCCAGTCGTTTCTTCATAATAGAATTTATAACTTTATTAACAGCTTCGACTTGTCCATTCGCTTGAAGGTATGCAACTGCGGAGAATTTCTTCTGAATGTGTAATCGTTGACAGAAATCCTTAAATTCAAAGCTGTCGAATTGGGTCCCGTTATCAGTGATGATAGTATGTGGGAGACCAAATCGGCAGATGATGTTGCGCACTACAAAGTTGATCACCTTCTTTGTTGTGATTGTAGCAAGGGGTTCAACTTATGTCCACTTGGTAAAGTAATCAACTGCTATGATGGCGTACTTCGTACCACCTTTGGCTAGAGGTAGAGAGCCAATAATGTCAATGTCCCATACTGCAAACGGCCATGGACGGACCATCTGAGTTATTTCGGTAGGTGGGGCTCTTGGAATCCGAGCGTGCTTCTGGCATTTGTCACATTTTCTAGCATAGTCTAATGCATCGCGATTTACGGTCGGCCAATAGTACCCATATCGGAGCACTTTCTTGCCAAGAGCTTACCCCCCAGTGTGATCGCCACATTCTCCTTCATGCACGTCATGCAACGCTCGTTTGATTTCATCGTGGGTGATACACCGGAGTAAAGGAATAGAGTATCCTCTCTATACATGACTCCATTCTGAATAGTGAACCGCGATGCTTTTCGAAGAATCTGTCTCTTTTCACTGGTGCGCTCTGGCAGAGTTCCGTGCTCAATATAATTTCTGAATGGAGTCATCCATGTCTCCTTATCGAGAATTACCTCAAATATCCAATCTGTCTCTATCTGATCGATGCTCGGTGAAGCTAGCGTCTCTACGGGAACGAGTCCCATTTGTTGTGCCTCACCTGTGCTGGCTAACTTTACTAATGAATTGGCTTTTTGATTGCGCTCTTGGGGTATGCAGTAGATGGCATAATAATCAAACTGATCTAATATTTCTTGAACCCGAGCAAGGTAAGCAGCCGGTCTTTGGTCCTTGGCCTGATATTTCCCCCAAACTTGACACACGACTAATTGTGAATCACAATAAATCTCCACAGCAATGATTCTCAAATCTCTTGCAAGTCTCAATCTGTCAAGTAGGGCTTCATACCCAGCTTCGTTGTTGGTCGCACGAAAATAAAACTTTAAAGTATAGCATATAGATCGACCTTCAGTAGTTTCAAGTACAACTCTTGCACCTGAGCAACGGTAATTTGATGCACCATCAGTATGCAGCTTCCAGATATACTTGGGAGATTCAGTGGTTTCGGGCAAGTCCTCTGGGATGGTAAATTCAGCTATGAAATCTGCTAGGACTTGTCCTTAAATGGCTCGCCTTGGAGTGTAAGTAATGTCAAACTGACTTAACTCGATATTCCACTTGAGTAACCTACCAGACGTCTCAGGCCACATAAGGACCTGTCGTAACGGCTGGTCAGTGTAAACAGTGATAGGATGAGCCTGAAAATATGGATGGAGCTTCCTTGAGGCAATAACAAGACAATAAGCCAACTTCTCTACCTTCGGATAATTTCTCTCAACTCCGGTTAGTCGTTCGCTAATATAGTAGACCAGTTTTTGTATTCGGTCTTCCTCCCGAACTAGGGCAGCACTAATGGTGTTCTCTGATACCGCCATGTAAATGTACAATTTCTCATGATCAATAGGCTTTGACAGAATAGGTGGTGTGGAGAGGTATTGAATTAGTGCCCGGAGTACGCCCTCACATTCCGTAGTCCATTCAAAGTTTCGTTTCCCTTTTTCGATCAGATCAAAGAAGGGAATGCATTTGTCAGTGGACTTTGAAATGAACCTGCTCAGTGCTGCTACTTTCCCGTTGAGGCTCTGGACTTGCTTTATAGTTCTTGGAGTCTCAAGATTTCTAATTGCCCAGATCTTTTCTGGATTGGCTTCGATTCCTCGAGCGTTGACGACAAACCCAAGGAATTTTCCGGATGTGACCCTAAAGTGACATTTCAACGGATTAATCTTCATTTTGTATTCTCGGAGGATATTAAACATTGAATCCAAGTCTCTGATATGATCAGCGGAGAATCGTGACTTGACTAGCATGTCATCCACGTATACCTCCATGGTTCTCCCAATTTGGTTAGCGAACATTCGATTAACTAACCGTTGATAAGTTCCCATGTCGTTCTTGAGTCCAAAAGGCATAACTTTATAGCAATAAAGTCCTAGATCGGTTACGAAGCTGGTATTCTCCTAGTCGGGCAAGTGCATGGGTATTTGGTTGTAGCTCGAATACGAGTCCATGAAGGATAGGAGTTCATGTCCAACCGTTGAATCTACGAGCTGATCGTTTTGAGGAAGTGGAAAACTGTCTTTAGGGCAAGCTTTATTCAAGTCTGAGTAGTCAACACACGTTCTCCATTTCCCATTTGGCTCTCAAACAAGTACAGGGTTGGATACTCACTCCGGGTATAATGCATCTTGAATAAATCCATTCGATTTTAGCTTATCTACCTCTTCCTTAAGGGCAGCGGATCTCTTTGGATCCATACCACGCCTTTTTTGTTTGACCGGGACGTGCCGCGGGTCAATGTTCAATGTGTGGCTCGCGATGTCCGGGGATATTCCACACATGTCAGAATGTGCCCAAGCAAACACGTTGAGGTTTGCCCAGAGAAATTCAACCAATTCCTCTTGCATTTGCTGGCTTAACTGAAATCCAATCTTTATCATTTTAGATTCGTCGCTATCATCGATCGGGACATCGATCGTCATCTCGGCTGGGGAAGCTTGACTATCTTTACATTCATCTTCACTTTAAGTATCTCTCGGGTCAAGATCTCTTTGGAATTGGTTGTGGTGCCCGGGCCAAGGCCCAGGCGTCAATTGTCAATTTTCAACTTCAAAGCGGACACAGAGAGGTTCCTCTACGCCCTTTCCTTTTTCTCTTCGCTGCGTATCTCGCAGCTCGGCAACATAACAGGCTCGTTCAGCAGCCTGATCTCCTTGAACGACTCTAACCCCATGATCGTTGGGGAACTTTAGAGTCAGACACCATGGGGCAATAGCAGCCCTGAACTCAGCTAGGGCCGGTCGTCTCAAGAAAGCATTATATGGCGAGTCTATATCCAACACCACAAATGGTAACATTCGGACTCCCGTAGAAACCATGGATATGGTACTGACAAGGCTATAAATCTTTATTCTCTATTTTCATCTGGTCATAGGCTCGCTTGAACAATATATTCATAGAACTTCCACTGTCTACCAAAATCATCTTCATCCAAGCAGGACCTACTTGAGCTGATATGACAAGTGGATCAATGGTTGGGGCTTTGATCTTGTCGACATCTCTGTCTTGGAAGACGATGTCGTCAGTCATCGTCTTCTACTACTTGGCCGGAGCCCCATCTTCCAAACTACTAAAACACTTGAAGATCGCATGCCTAATAGAACTGGCATATGATTCCATTTCCTTCTAGCTTCGGTCTGTTGGATAAGGACACCACTAACAGTATTTATCACTAACCTCCCGCCAGTACGAGTGGGTTCCTCCTGTCTTTCCTAATTCGGTACATGATTCTGATTTGATGGGCCCGCACCTCCAGACTGCGGCGCCCTCACAAACTGCTCCAACTTTCTCTCACGTATCAACTTTTCACTGAGATCCTACAAGTGATGGCACTCATTCGTGTTATGGCCGTAGCTTTCATGGAATCTACAAAATTTTCCTGTCTGAATCTGTTTCTCCGATGACTATTTTGGAGCAGGCTTCTTATACTGAATAGTATTACAAGTCTGTAAATACACATTTTCCAATGACGTATTCAAAGGATTATAATTATCAAACATAGGAGCCCTACGTCGTGGACCACGATTCTGATCTCGTTTCCTATTTTGGTTACCATTGCTTTTCTGCTGATTTTGTTTATTCTGAATGTTCAATTGCACATTCATGGAGCTCTCTATGGTTTGTTTAACAGCAACATTGCTCTGAATTCCCTCCAGATTGGGCCCTGCGTCATCCTTATTCCTAGACTGTTTTGCATCCTCCCTTCTCAAGAATTGGGCTGCCTTGGAATAGAAACAGACCAATGACGCAGGAGGTTTTTCGGAAAACCAGTTACCAAACTCAGAATCAGGATCAATACACTTAGTTTGTGCCATCAGAATCGAATTATCATTGGGGTTACTAATTTCAGCGCATGCAGCATGAAATTTCTCCATATAACGTCTCAGTGTCTCTCCAGGAGCTGAGTGACACTAGACAAAGTATTAACATCTTTCGGTCTTGCGACATGCATGCGAAACTGCTCAATAAACTTGGTTGCCAACTGGTCAAAACAAGAGATAGATCGAGGTGGTAGACTGGTAAACCACATAGTCGCTATGCCCCCTAGAGAGATCAGGAAGCTTCAGCACTTAACTGCATCATCAGATAGTGCAGCTTTCATCAACCACTCATACTTTAAGATGTGTTGATTAGGATCAGAGTTCCCTTCATAAACGGGTAAAGTCGACATCTTGAATCGCCGAGGTAGTTCAGCATAGAGTATCTCATCAGTAAAAGGGGTATGACTCCGGGAGATTCCCCACTCGTCATTGGTAAGACCCTGACTTTCACGGATCATTTGACGGATCATCATCGAAATGTCAGGCATTTGGACATTTTGAGCACATTGGGCCAAGGTGTGGTCGGGTTCCAAAATGCGAGGAAGGGTCGGTCGTCGTCGATGGTCCATGTCTCGCCTTCTTGGTTCTATGTCTTGGGGGACATAAGGCTCAGGAGTACAGTTGCATTGGTGGTGGGTCGGATCCATTCGGTTCTGAGCGTCAACTCCAAAATCGGTAGCAGTGGTAGTGCGGTGTCAGCAATATGGTATGGGGCAACTCTAATTTTCAGCTTGCATGAATTCCAGATTGAATTACATCATTTAAATTCATTTCGAAAATAATGATTTTTAAAATGAAAATACGAATTTTTAGTGGCGAGTTGAGGATGTATTGATTGGTTGAACGGAGAGTGGATTTTTGCGAATTTTCGGCGATCGGCAAATTTTTGAAGGTTGAAACTTGGCATGGTGGTGCTGGAATGATCACTGATCATAGGAAAAATGCAAAAGGAATTTATAATTAAGTGCGAAAGGCAGTTTGGATTGAACTAGGGTTTTAGCCCTGCGTTTTGTAGATGGTAGTCGTGAGGTATTTTTGTCGTCGATACTACGATTCATGCGATCGCACTAGGGGCGATGGATTTGTTGATGGTCGGAGCACCTGCAGCAAGAAGGGCGTGGTTTCTGGTGGCGTGTGGCGACGAGGCGGAAGGTTTTTCAGATGAGCATTTAGTTCCTGGTATTTCGAAGATTGGCTCGATTTTGATTTAATAGTAATTTCGTGTTTTAGGTTGTTCGATTCGACTTTGGTGATCCTCGATGATGTTCCAGTGGCTTCGTCGTCGATCGGAGATGGTCGATGTGCTTGTGCACGTATACATGCATACGTTCGTGTATTAGTGTTTTGAGTGTTTGGGGAAGAAGAGTTTTTATCGGGTAAAACTCGAAGTAGATAGGGGATTGTCTCGAAGTAGCTGAAGATGGTGGATGACTCGGTGGGGTCTTCAGGTTTTTAGAGTTTTTGCTCGGGTTCGATTTGTTTTGGGGTTGTACAGGTTTAAACTTTGTAAAGAAGAATCAAGTTTACCAATCTAAAAGTAAATTATTTTCTAAATAAATGTCAATCAAGTCTCAAGAATATTTAACTGAATATATTTCCAAATTTAAATGTTTAAAGTTGTTGATTTCAAAAGTAATTAACTAAATTAATTAATGAGATAATTAAAGGTTAACTACCATTTGTAATTAAGAATAATTACCTAATAGGGTAATTAGTGGATTGTTAATGAAATAAGAGATGAATCATTAACTAGAGATTAAGCGATTAATTGATTTTAAGTTAATTAATTTGTCTAATTAATTATAGATAATCACTTATTAATTAATTAAGTATAATTACTTAGAGAGTAATTAATGAATAATTACGGAATGTAATTAAGAAAAAGGGAAATCATTTATGAAAGTAATTAAATGGAAGTGATTAAGGAATTAATCATTTAGTGTAATTAATTAAAGGATTAATTAAAATTAATTAATTAAAAGGTTAAGGTTAATTAATAATGTGATAAATTACTGGTTAAGGTAATTAATTAATAGAGTAATTAATTGATGAAGTAGTTAGAAGATCATTAATTTATCTATAAAAATAATTTAGGTAAATTAAGATGAATAATTAAGAAATGATTAATTAATTTGTAATTAATGTTAAGTAAGATGGATTAAGAAATCCAAGTAATTAAAGGTTAGTAATTAATTTAATTGGAGATTAATTAAATTACTTAAGAATGAATCAACTTGTTATGGATGATTAAATTATATTGAATGTTTGGATTGATTAATATCTCTAGTCTGATAAATTATGATGTTATGTGATATGCAATGTTTTGGATGAATTGTGATAATGTAAATTATCTATCTGTGATAGAATTGCTATATGAATATGATATCCTGAATTTAAATTAAATTGTTTAACTTAAACATCTTGGCTTAAAGGATGACATTTGATTCGAAGAGACCGGGGTCGGGTACCAGTAAATACCCGAAACCACTTCGATTTGAAATCTTCTATAATTCTTTATAGATTGATATGTGAAATCAATGGGCTGGATTGGGATAATATGGACCATTTTAACTAAGTTGGATACTTATATATTGTTTTGTGAAAATAAGTGATGACTATATAAGTTGTTACTTGTAGTAAAGTACGAGTTACCCGGGTTAAATAAGTTCTATGGATTTAAATTTCATGTTAGATAAGTTTACTCACCCTGGTTTCCAGCCTGACCCGAGTGTTACTTTGATGTAATGCTCGGGTCAGACCGAGTATTACAGATTTTCAAGTGAGGACGTTCTGGAGCTCAGGTGGCTAGCTGGATGGCAGGACGTATGGAGTGTTTTCTGCTGTGACTTTATTTCTAGCCATGTGATTGTATATGTCCTGTGTATGTGTATATGTAACTCAGATGTATTAAATTGGAAATTTACTGATATGCTATTCTTTTATAAACTGCTATTATTTGATATTATATTTTATCCGTTGCGAATGTGAGGATCTGTGTTGTGTTTTCTGTTTCTTCTCTTCTATATTTTCCTTCTTTTTCATAACTATTTGGAATTTTCGGGATCGAAAATCCTGGGTCGTTACAGTTGAGCTATTTTTCATCGTAGTGTAACAGGTACACAATGACACCCATAGCATAGCACAAAAGTGGAACAAAGTCCAGAGGTCAAAATAGCTTTAATTGGCCAAATTCGAACAAAAATCAACATCGGCTAAATCAATTCAAAGCCGAAAACACAAGAATAAAATTGTAACGACCCGTAAATTTCAACTGTTTTAATAACGTAATTAGTTGAAATTTTGTGAAATTTTAAACGATAAAATTTTGAAATAAAAATTTAATATTTGGAATACGTCTAATTAAACATAGCAACTGGTAAATTTTCGTCAGAAAATACGAAAGTTTATTTCGCGCGTAAATTCACTTCAATTTAATCAGTTAAAAAGCGTTGAAATAAACCGTTTTCAAAACCAAAATATTTTTACATAGAAAAATTCTAAACCATCTTCTGAGCAAGATGTCTGTTTGTCGTTTTTCCAAATTCGGACATCTTTGGCTCCGTCGATCTTATTTTTCAGTGTTTTTCTTGCATTTTCCGCTATTAGAAAATTCGAATTTTTATAATTCAATCATACCAGTGATATCTGTATACCATTTTGATCGTCTCGACGCGCTGATCTCTACAGTATATTTATTTCTGTGCTTTAAAGTATGTTTCGCTGCAAAGTCGGAAAAACAATTTGCAATATCAGCGTGAGCTTCAGCGCGGAATCGGACATTTCAAATTCTTTTGACCATTCAATTTTCACCATATCAATCCAACAGCCACCTACTCTATTTATTACTACAATATTCTGACTTTTACTATTCCCATTGTTCCTCTTGATATTGCTACTTCGTTCATTGGGTTCTGTCAGTTAATAAAAGTAAAATATGAGTTTATATTTGAACCTTTCATTATCTTTCCAATTTTGCCTGACCTTTCTTCATTCCCTCACATTTCTCTCTCTCTTATATTTCGCACCTGCTTCTTGGAAAGGAAAAAGTATATGAAACTTTATTCTATGATGACAGCACATAACCCAACACTTTGTGATATATGTTTTGGTCCCTGTTATTTTGCATTGGCATGCAACCTTTCTCCCCTCAACCTGAAGTGTCCAACACCTATTTGGCACCGCCCTTGATCCTCACAACAACCGTACGCAACGCCATCATCTCGATCCCATCTTCCATCACATCTCTCCAACCCTCCACCGAAGCTTCACACTCCAAGCAGAACTCATCGACAGCCACGTGAACAGTCGGCCTCAACCGCCCTCGACCATCTACCTCATCGCTTCATCACCTCTCACCGCCAACCGAGGCTCACCCGCCTCTGCTCTTGTTCCTTCGACCCGAACCTCCCCTCCGACCGTGCTTCCACTTCAGCCGCCGAAGTCTGCCTGTAGCCTCTGCCTCCACCTCAGCCGAACACTATCCTCCAACCGAGATTCCACTTCTTTGTTATATATATATAATGGATGAAGGTATATAAACTTATATATTTATACTGAAGTCATTTTTGTGTTTGGTTATAGTACAGAAAATTATTGGTTTTGTATAGAATGGTTTATATAGCAAAATATATATTCTTTTATTAACAATTGACTTTAAATTGTATACATATATAAATATATATATACACGGTTGTTTATATTGTGCAAGTTTGTAATGATTTATATATCTCGTCTGTTATAGAAGTCTCAGATGTATGTATAAGTTTAATATGCGTTTGTATTGGTCTGCTTGTTTCAAAATCTACTGGTTTGTGGATCTATGCTTTCGTATTATACATATATAATATAATATAAATATAGATAGTGTAAGATCTGTTTTTAAAAAAAAAACTTTGGTACTCTATAAACTATTGTACGCTTTTGTAAACCTTGTATGTTATAAGGTCTGTTTTTCTGTGTAGTGAGGTTTATGACTACACCTGGTTTCGTTTTTATTTATTTATAATATAATTATAATAGCTTAGTATCAGTGAATATATAGACATATAAGTATTGTTGTAGTTCATCTTATATATATGCTAAATAATAGTGGGAAGTTGTTTTCATTTTCTTAACTAATTTATAATGGGTGAGTTCGGTTGTTTGTATATGTATATTTTATACAAGTTATATTGATTTTTCAATGAATATTGTTTTTGTATGTATGTCGGTTTATACGTGTATTTCGCTTCAGCCGTGCTATTATATATATATATATATATATTTCCTATGAGGAAGGTTTGCCTGTATAAGTTTGTAAGTACTATAAATAATAGGTTGCACTGACTTATAAAACATTGATTTGGAATTACGTGGTGTGTGTGAAGGTTACAGATTTGTTTATGTATATCATATAGGTATGTATATAGAGTATTTTATGATTCAGATGCTATATTATATTTTATTGAAAGGTTATGTCAGCCTATATCTAAATTTTATAAATGTTTGCTTTTATATATACATGAATTTGTATAAGCTATGTATATTATTATTTTACCTTAAATTATATATATATCATTTTGTTTCAAACAGTTTTTTTTGTGTTTAAGACTTTTGTTTTGGGTAATGGTTTTCAGATATAAATACATTTGATTCTTAATGCTTGAGTTTACATTATCTTTGTCCTGAATTAAAATATTGAATATATATAATATAATAATAATGTATATATATATTTTGTCTATGCCAAAACTAATTCGTTTTGTTCATCCATTCCTGTTATCAGATCTGTCCGTCGAATTCGTGCCAATCTTGCTTTGATTTGGAATTCGTACTTGGATTCGTAACTCAATTTCATTGTCTATCCTCTCTAGCCTCGGAAGGTGAGCACTCACTCACGATTAACGTTCTTTTACTTATTAAATCTGATTTAAATTGAAACGACAATTGAAATATACTGCTGTTAGTTAATTACACTGTTACATATGCTATTACCTGTATCAGTTCACCTGTGACATCTGACACCATTATCTGTTAATTATTTATGCGATGATAATACAGTTTGGCTGATAATTGATTGATTGTTGATGTTTATATTGGACGTTAAATTGTTAATGTTAAAATGATAAACAGTATGAAATTGAACTTGATATAGGATAATTAAATGTTAAATTTGATTAACTGACATTTGTATAATATGACCCCTTAACTGTTGAATTTATTGACACGTAGGATTTGTTTAATTACATTTTGAACCACTGAATGTATGTTGTTAAATTGATGATGTATGAAATTGTAAATAGTTGACAAGTGAAGAACCGTGATGTGATAATCTTTAATCTACATGAAATGATAGTGTAGATTCTAGAAATAATTATATTAATTCGCACAAATAACAATGCGAATTAATACGGTTATTTCGGGATTATCTAAATTGATTGTTGGATTGATATTGATTATTGTTATTGCTTGTTTATTTACTTTGACACCATCCCTGTTATCATACTGCAAGTTCCATTTGCTATGTCTTGATTTTGAATTGAATTGGAATCGGGTTGAAATGATAAATACCCAAATTGAACTTTGACTTCGGATAGGAAATTTAATAAAACCCAATTGGTCAATAATTTGATTTAAAATAAAAACGAAGATTTTATTTGAATAAATACGGTTTCGAAATGAGGTTGAAATTTGAATTTTAATGAAAGAAAAAGGTTATTATTTAATAATATGAAACAAGATATTAAAAATGTAACTGATGAAAGAATGTTGTTTAATTTTGAGAAATGATTTAATAATTAAGTTTGAAATTATAATTAAGTTTGAAATTATTGAACTTTGAAATTATTTAATAATTAAGTTTTGAATTATTTAATAATTAAATAAGATTGAATTATTTAATGATTAAATTAAATTGAATTTTTGAATAAGTGAATTTTACTTCGTAATAATTGAAATTGAGTTTTCTTTATTAATTAAGTTTTGGAAATTTATTTAAGTAAGTAAATAAGTGAAATTGAATTTCTTTATCAAGAAATGAAAATGTGATATTTTGGAATTAATGTAAGACTTGAAATGTAAAGAATTTCATTTGATGAATTTAATTTAATTAAATTTGTAAGTTTTGATATAATGAAGTTGAAGTTAAATAAGGGATTTAATGAATTGGAAATTTAATGGAAATTGTTTTGAATGGCATAGTAACTTAACGAATATTGAATAAAATCGATAAATGATTTTAAATTGATTTGAATGTTAAATAAGATTTAATTTAAATGATTTTGAAATGAAACTTATATGCAAACTTGAATCAATATTTGAATTGTTTAAATAGAAATTGGAATTGTATTATAAGATTTTGAAATGGTAATTTGGAAGTTTTGAAACGTAACGTATGGAAACTGGTTTTGAAAGCCAAGTGAAATGTTGGTTTACGAATTCTAATTGAAATGAAATTGATTTGGTTTTTGAAATATATGAACGACCAATAGGTGTAATAATTATGAAAGTTATTAAAGAGACCGGGATCGGTAATGGATATACTCTCTATCTGAACCGAAACCACTTTAATAACTATACGCGGAGTGATGGTCCAGAATGAAGTGGTTGGAATGATGTACGTGATGACTGAAGAAAGAAAACGATAATGGATAGCCTTGACACTTGTGTCAAATTGGAAATGACTAAAACATGAGCTGTGTCGGGCCAATGGAGGATTAGCTACCTCAAGTGGACACACTTCTTCGAACTACTTATTACTTGTTGTCGATTGGTGCACCCTTGATTTTGGGAGTGTTGTTTCACGGTGTTGCGATCGCTACGGCGATGCGTTCTCACCAGTCCGGATCAGGCAAACGGTAGTGTCACTACCTTGGGTATTGCCTCATGTGCCTTGTCATACTTGTATCCCTTTATACGCGACCACTACGAAATTGTTTTGTGTTATACCTATGGAGTACTCCCTGATAGCCCACTAGTTTACGGTGGAGTTTACAGTGCTGTATAGACTATCATGCTTATAAAAATGTGTTAAGGGGGATAATGGTAACGCCTTAACACTATTTTGATATCTTATATTACTGATAGACATTATCTACTTAGCGTACATTACTACCTAGTAGATAGTTTAACGGATCCTTAAAGGATGGTTATTCCAAACATCCTTTGAGTTACTTGTATTTCAATTGCTATTTCACTTGAGTTGGATTTATTAATATAAGAATGTTAATCCTGACTCGAGTGTCTTGTGTTTTTTTGCTTTACGCTCGGGTCAGACTGAGTGGTTCAGCTTTCGAGACTCACCTTTGGAGTTGGAGCTTCACTTGGAGATCCAGCTATCTATCCAGCTTTCAGATATTCGATGATTCCAGTGATGTATTCTGATTTGTATCTGATGTATCGTGTTACTCTTCCATTGTATCTTGTTTAACTCTGATGTATCATATTACTCTTCCGTTGTATCTGGTTTAACTCTGATGTATTTTATATATTCATATAGTAGCTTCATGAACTACTATCTCTTTTATTTCCGCTGCACTTATTACTCTGTGTCTGTGATCTGTGATTATTTATTTACTGTATATGTTCAGTTTTGCCAAATTTAAATTAACAACGCGGTATTTTGAGCAATTCAACTCCGGCATGAGTGTCTACCTATTCACTTATAATGGATGCGAATGGTCCAAAATATCGGGTCTTTACAAAAATCCTCATCATCAAAAACCCAACTTGAGTTCGCAAAGCAAACAAAGGCAGAAGCCAAATTACTTTCACGAAATCAAAAATCAAATGCACATAAAAAAGCGTTAGGAGTTCATACCTAACGATCAAAGATAATCATATGTAAAGATGAGAGATAAAACATCGACAAATAGTTGTAACACATGCTCCATCTAAGTTATGTTTTATAATTGTCCTAAACCCCAGGCTCTGATACCAAGCTGTAATGCCCCACCTCTATACCCACGCTAGACAAGAACATTACAGTGTAATGTTGTCAACTAGCACGGAGAAAAAGGCTGCTGAGGAGCGACCATCCGTGTAATCGTTTTGTGCGAGCACCGATATGTCAGATAGTATCACATACATTTTTATTTCAAGAGGAAATCCGACGTACCGATACAAACACAAAGCTACTACACAGTGGCTATAATAGTTTAGGACAAGAAATATAAAAATAACACAGGTAACATAAATGCAAAACATAGATGGAACAAAAAGTCTCATATATATAATAACTGATGTCAGTTACAATACATTTGACGCGATACAAATGATACAACTATAACTGTCGACTCTGGAAGTTATATATATACAAGTACATTATCGACTAATATACATGAATACATATCAACCTAAAACAATACACTGACTACTACAAAAAGACGAAGACCCCTTCAAAAGATATGAAAAGTCTTCATGGCTCAACAGCAACTCAAAGCAGGAAATCTACAACCTGAAATAACTCGGGTCTGACACGAGTATTAAATTCAAAAGAAAATAATACATGGGTCAGTCTAATTCAAACTCAGTCATAAATGCGCGGAAGCAATAATAATCAATATCAAAAAGACGACAATCACAGAAATCTCGTATATCCGACTCCTCGGTAAGAGAATCGGATAACGACAGATACAACACTAAACAGTGTTAAACAATAAATCAGCTAATCCAAATCACCAACAAAGATAGATGAAAAGATTATCAATGAAGATAATTTAGGAGACGACAAAATTGCCTAAACGGCAATTAACAACAAAATCATCAAATTAAACCAAATCAAAATAAAATTTCAAATATTGAATTGAATACATCAAACAATTCAAGTAATCGAAATATCTCAAACTCAATACTGCGTGGCTGCGGTACACGCACGCGTGCACTGCCTCGCCACAACAGCGTAAGAAATCATCACAACAACAATTACCAACAATACATTAAAACTGTAGAGGTCAAGTTACGACTAACATGACTCAACACTACTACAAAAAATGCAAACTGCCTCGATGCATACATAAGGACAAACGATGCACCGTAGAACAATGTCTGATACAAGTGATTCACCAAAACTTCAAATACAAGTGATTCACCCGAACTTCAAAAGAACAAGTGCAGTAATAATCTCAATTCAACTACAAATGTCCAGCAACAACAAATATACACGCATGTCAATGAAAGTAACTGTATACATGCTCGATCAAGGAGCAATTCGAAGCAATGTAACAATTAAAATCTAATGCTTTTCCAGACTGAGACTGCAATTTAAATACCAAAGCAATGGTGATGGCTGGATATAATACAAAGGAAATGTCAAAAACCCACTTAATCAAATCAGGTGAAGCAATACCACCATGCATCATATCTCATGGATGCAATCTCAAACTTGTAAATCGAACAGATACCAAATCAGGTCCAAGTAAACCAACACCAATGGAGTCAAAAAAATGAAACAAATTAGAGGCTGGCATCAAAACCAGTTCAGCAATCAAGTACAGTGAACCCACATGTGTAGGGTCAACAACATATGCATGCACACATACAATGGTATGTATGCACGTATGTGAAGACACAAAAAAATAATCAAGCAGCAAGAAGAAAATCAAAATGCCAGAGAATGGTTTGCACACTGAAACCAAGGCCAAAGCTAATTATTCAAGGAATCAAACTAAATCACAGTTCAAATTACCTACTTACGAACTGGAACAGCAGCCTCAAATGAACATACATGTAACAAACTTGAAGACTAGAACAAACTCAGGAAAACAGTGAAACATTAATGGGGCAACACATACGTATATTCATGTATGGTCACACACTCAAAAGCATGAAGCAATACAAAGGCAATTCAGAAATCAAGTGAACACAACATGTGTGTACAATTGAAGACGTTAATGTATTGGTGTTAAACAATAAAACCAAACAAGTTGTGGTTTCAAAATAATCGAGTAAGGTCAACAATGCAACTGGCAACAATGCCAAAAGAGTAACATATGCAAGGCACAAAATCAAAGCGGGTACATGAACTACAAGCTACAGATGGAAACTTCCAAATGTCAGACTCGAAACAAAGACAAGTACTACCCGAATCCAAGTTTATATGCAATTAATCAGTGCAGTGATAAAAATGAAGTGGTATGCAGTAGTGAACAACCCCGTGAAACCAACAGGACAAGTGCAAGTGTCATACTCGAGAACAAGGGCACTAGACATGATATTCTAGCTGCAGATCAAAGATGTAATGGCCGAAGTCATAAAGTAGCAAAAAAAAATCAAACGAGTACGAAAGTACTGCTAGAGACAGTAAGCACTATAGTTCAAGTCGAACAAAACCGTGGCAATCACGACATACATCAATGCCATGATGAACAAGCCATCCTCAATCATACAAAAATTTACAAAACCAAAGAAAACACCAACATTTCAAACGAAATATATACTGCTGAAGTCGAACCAGTAAACCAGGGAATCAATACTAAATCAAAGCAATTTATCAATATCGAACAAATATATATACGAACTCAACAAAGTATATATATATATGTAATGGAACAAGTTAGAGCGTAGCTCGACGATTTCGAGTGCCGATATCAATGATGTCACAGGAGAAACTCACGAAATCAAAGTACAGTTTAATCAGAGAAACCAAAAACCGTGAGCATCAATTAATCAACCACGAAAATCACAAGTTTGAACAAATCGGAAACTACACGAGTTAGAATTGGATGTGAGTGAAATAATTCACTCAGCTTTGTCACCATCGAAGCAGCCCAGAGCCAAGCAAGGAGGCGAAGTTATCAATCGCTCGAGCCATTCAGTCGAAGCCGTTGATAATCTCCTAATCACGAAGGCAGAAGCCCTGATTTAGAGCAAGAACGCCATCGCCATGACTCTCAGAGGAAATCGAGTCGAAGCCCTAATTTGAGGAAGGGGGACGAACGAGAATAAACGCGGCTGCCATTATTCTTTCCCTTTCGTATGTTTTTTTTTGCTTCTAGGGTTTTAATCAAAATGGTTAAAGGAACGGGGACGGGTTGTCTTTGATAAATACGACACCAAGAAGAAAATGGATCAAGACGATTTTTAAAGCCCACAACCCTTTTAACAATTTTCAAAAGAATTCCAGCTGATTAAAACGCCCAATTGCAATAAACCAACAGATTAATCGTTTAATGACGATTACAAATTAACAGCAAAACCCGGGTTGTTACATTTCTCCCCCTTTAGAACTTTTCGTCCTCGAAAAGGAACGAAGCGAGAATTTTAATTCTGATGTTTATTATCAGTTAAATTATTCTTTAAACATTTTTAGCCCTTTTTACTCTTTTATTTCAAAATTTCAAAATTTTAAAACACTTTTAAAAAATTACATAATATTACAAAAATTGCTTTTATATAAAAATACTTTTTATAACTCGATGTCTCAACAAGTCCATCCTCATTCTCATAGAAATTCGGTCATACGTTGATCAGGCATAGGACTGAAAATCTATAAGTACTTAGTAAACCCGTTTTCAACACCCAGTGAAAATACTTGGAAAATAATTTTATTGAAAATATAGAAAACATTTATTTTTAAAAAAAATAGAGGAAATATTTTTGTTGAGAATGCTCTGGAAATCATCACCCCCATCCATGGTCGTTGTAACGTATCGGGTTTTGCCCGCTCGAAAATCAACATCCGTACTTCACATTGTACTAGAATGCCGCAGATTCGACCGTTCAAATCCGATTCACCGGAGCTATAACACAATTAAGTAAATAACACAACGGAAGAAAAGAATAATACATTGATATATAATATCTGATACAACAGAGTGAAACAATGAATATCAATATACATCAGAGATATGATACAAGAAATAGCAGTGGAAAAGAAAAGATAACAACAGCAGCGGAACAATATCAATAGAAATGATAACTCCAAAATGATCTTCAGACAAGAATGAATCCACAACTCCAAGATAAGCAACTCCGATGAATGAACTAGCTCCAGATAATCTACTAAACCGGAATATCTGAAAAGAAACCCAACTCTAGACTGCTCGTGTGGAAAATTATGAGCACCCAGAGTTTAGGAAGGGAACAATAAACTCCGGATCAGTCATGGGACTGGTGTGAGCAACAAAAACAATTTAACTTTAAACAAACACAAAAGGTTTTAAACATTGAAATCCGCAATGCTTTTAGAAAATGAAACTACCATAAGACCTCCCGCCACACACACAATGCAAACGCAGAATTGGAGGAGATTTCTTCTTATGATAGTCAAAGATGCTTACTACGCAAAATCATTGGATATTATTATTAGTGCATAGTGTAGAAAACATTTTGAAAGTATAATATTAATCTTAGCCAACATACGACCAGTATCGTATGCCTACTATAGCTACTATGTTCAATAGCAGGTTACCGCCACATTCCATAGCAGATAATACAACTAAAACCGTACAAGTCGCGTATTGTTTCTTTGGATTTCCAACAAATGGTCAGGCTAAGGAACTTCCTTCCGCCGCATGGGATCGCCTCTGGCGGGACGTCCCGAGAGACAAACTGCTCTCTGCCAAACAAGGCCGGGTTACCCCTGTAACAGGTAACTCACGAATATGCCACCCCCCGGTCCTTTGGGACCTTTATCCGAGGCCTCGATAACCAACATCACACATAATAAAGTGTATCCACATGAGTAAGTATCTGGGCTCCATACCATGACACCACCCTTTTCCAGAAGGAAATGACATACCCTAAAGGGCGCGACCCTCATAACCTTGCCGCAACATTCCTGTTTCGACCATTTCCGGGTTGTGAGGCCCTGACGAAGTCTCGTCCACAAAGCTACGCTTTTTCAAAAAGCCACGCTTTGGGTCAACAGATGATCAACCTATGATCACAAAGATAAATGATCAAACAAATGATCATATCACAAATGATCAAACACTGATCATCACACAGCTACACTCAGCATGCCACATTACCAAATTGGGAGTATATCGCTGATAAATTCCAACTACATAACCTCTGAGCTCGTACGTCTCAGAGAAGGGTGTTAAGCTAAGAGAATAAATTCTCCGCCACCAACAGAAATGTATTTGAAAGAAATCAGCTTTATATCTCAAAGTGTAATGTCAGACATACAATCCATACAAGTCTGTTCCGGGATCGAACAGAACCGAAGGCACTTCTTACGAAGCCCTTGCAATTCCGGATAATTTCCAATCACGTCCGGACTTCCCGTCACTAAGGATGATAAAACCTCTATATCGGGGATCAGCCGATGCAGAGTAACTCGACGGTAATCCTTCCGTTTTCAAAAATATCCGGTCTTCAACACCGGTCTTCAAATGCGATCCATATCGACGTATCACATATTCGGAATGGGTTATACGACCCAAAGGTCCTCTCCCGGCTAAACCGAATAGTGAGCGTAATATTTAAAAACATATGGATATGGGATTTCAATTAAGTCACAACTTAAAACCCAAACTTTTCATTCGAATGATTAAACAAATTACCATTTTAAATCTTTAAACAAAAAGATTCAATCTTTACGGTTTAAACAGTTTCCACACTTTAATCTTTTAAATAAAAGATTCATTCACAGATTTTCCAAATTAATTTCCATTTCAATTTGATTAACTCGTTAAACCTTTAAATCAAAGATTTAATTTATAGCTTTCAAAACAATCCCATTTCAAATGATTTAAACCAATCATTATTTTAAATCTGTTAAAAATAAACAGATTCAAATCATAGCTTTTCAAAACAATTCATTCATAACTTGGAAAACCATTTTCAATTCAATATTGAAATTCCTTTAATTAAACTGGAATTTCATTGCTTATCTGAAAGCTTTTATCATTTGAAAACAAACAGTTTCATTTCAGAAAATCTGATTTATTCATACGAGTTAAGGTTCTTGGGTTAAATTCAAATTCTCAAACCAATATTCTTTTAAATGGTTTAAATTCAGATAAACACATTTATAATATCTTTAATCCCTAGTTCCAAATCATAGGATTCAATTTCAAACTTGAATTCAAATTTAAATCAAATTATTTAAATTTTCAAAACTCGATTAAGTTATTCAAAATAACTTTTATCTTTGAAATTCTATTTCAAAAGCTTTTCACTTTAAACCTAAATTTCTAATTTCAAAATCAATTGAAATTAAAATTTCAATTTCAAAAACATCAAATTTAAATTATCTGTGACTTAACCGATTTCCACGTGAAATCCATATTTGTGTGTGAAAAGGTGTAGTCCAGGGGTTTTACACACAATAGTGCAACATCAATCATCACAGATATATCGATAAGCGGTAAAATCGATAACGCTTATCTTCATTCACAGATTCATAGATAAAATAAATTTATCGGTCACAAAGATTCATCATTACAATTCGATGTGGGTTTCGAATAACCAACTGGAATCCGACTCCCTGTCGCATCGAAATTCAAGTGCCGTTTTACGGGTAAAGGATTTCATATTCACATAGTAATAAATCACAGAAACAAAAATCACAGATTACAACATAAATCAGGACGCATCACAAAGCATCATATATCAGGTATATCAAACAATCAAGTCATCCAATAGAATCCAAATATCCATAAGTATGATAAATTTAATTATCTGATTTATTAAATCAGATTTATTACTTATGAATCAGTTAACTTCTAATCATTTAATAAATCTTAGTTAATCACATTCATTAATTAATCCTTTGATTTTTAACAAAATAATTATACTCCAGTTACTAATCATCATTCAGTTAATTACATCCAATAATCATTTATTAATTACTTTTCTAAGTAATTATACTTTTATAATGATTGTTCTAGATTAATTATCTCAAGTAATTAACTTAAACTAACCCGATTAACTCACTTATTTACAATGAATAATTAATTCCTTAATTACTTCCATTAAGTAATTATACTTTTACAATTCCATAAATGATTGTTATTAAATTAATTATTCTAATTTTTATTGTTAAATTGATCACATTGAATTTTTTTTTTTTTTGAACTTTGTTTGTGTTCAATACTAAATTCTTAATTTAAATTGGGATTATATTTATATATTGATTTAAACTCAGTTCAAAACCTTTCTTTATAAGTTAAAATTTAAATTTAAAATTCCAACCCAGAAAACAGGTTCAGGTTTGAAAACCTGGTAAAAAAATTCACTCGAGTAAATCACCACAAATCCCCGTGCCTGTCCCGAGTTCCCTTCCACTCTTGTCTGCTTCGCGTCGCCTGGAAACTATCGCGAGAACACCCCCGATCCCCCAGCCTTCAGATACAACATGCACGCGGTGCACCTCAACCAGCGCCGCCGACCTCCAGCGATCATCGCGACCACCTTCGACAATCACTCGAACTCTCTCGACCCCAAACAAGAACCCATATCAACAAAAGTGACAGCGAAACAAAATCGAACCATTTGCTTCTTCCTGTAACCAACCCATTCGCCAAAAACCCTCTACCGCCGATGATCTCGACTACCGGAAACCCCCCAATCTCGGCCACGCATTCGCCTACGACCAAACTACCAACCCCTAAAGCCCTGATCAACTCGATCATCCCTAGGGACCGTACCAACCCAAACAAGTTTCACAACCAAAACTAGGTTAAAAATTTTCAAACCCAAATTCCACAACCCACACAGCTAAATTCTTCGATCCAATATTTTTTTAAACTTCCATGATCACTCCTTTAACCTCCGAGCCAATCTCGACTTCTCCGATCAAGTGTGTTGTCCGGGGCAACCCCATCTTCCCAAAATGATCAACACCGCAATACACATTCTACCCATTTCAAAAAAATATGAATTGAGCTTTAAAAATCCTATTTTTGGTTTAGCAAACAGTTGGTAAACCTGGAACAATAATTCGTGATGATTGAAAACATCACTTATGCTAACTTTGTACTGTTTTATGTTTATTACCAGAGCAATTCAGTTTTATTGGCAAAAATTTAATTTTTAAAATTTACTTTGTGCTCACCTAAACATAATTTGTTTATATACTTTACTCTAACAATCAATGGATTGATCAATAATGATTTTTTTTTATTAAGCAACTCAGGCCTCTAAAATTTTTGAACAGAGCATCATCCAGAAAAGAAGATGAGCAGCAGGCTTCATCTTGTCAAAACTTAATGGAATGCATATATTTCATACAACAATGTACCTGCTAGTCATCATACACTAGATTAAACTTAGGATATTTTAAACATGAAGTTACTCACAGATTTTAAATCGAGCAACCATCCAGAGATATATTTAAGCATAAAAAAGAATGAAGTTGCTCACCATGGTTTCTTCCAGAAATATGAAAAGAGTTCCTCTATGTATGAAACACTGCAGGCTTGATCTTCTGATCTCTGGTTTGATTTGAGTTATGTTAAATTGAGTTGTTGATTTTGTTTAAGTTACTAGGATGATAGTTGCTTTTGTTTTCTCAGTTTTGAAGGGATGAACGAACTGAGATGCAAAGATGATATAAAGAAAGGATGTTACAGGGTATTATATTGTTTTTACTAGTATAGGCTTACTTCTTTTGTGCTGAGAGGATTGGCATTAAATGAAAGTACTTTACATTTCTACTTAAATATTATATTTGCTATCTTCTTTTACAAGCACACTTATATTTGGTTATCTACTTATCTTCATTTCGGCTGAAGTGATATTTGTTATGGTGGGTGAAGATGATTCATGTACTTTAGAAATGTTTTGTTTGTACTTCATTTGATTGTTTCATATTGTAAGTGTTGTTTGATATTTCCTTTTGTACTTTGTTTATATTTTCTTTTGTTTTTACTTTATCATTATTTACTTAATATTTATTGTCTTATATTTATTTTATAAACTCAAACCATCTTTAACCATCAATTCAAATATATATATTAAATTTGCTCGTATATACCTAAATATATATATATATATACATTCAATATACACACATATACTCACATATACACTATTTACAATATTTTAATCTCAAATGATTTATTCAGAATATACTTGGATATCGGGGAAACTCGCAATAAATAAATCAATAAATTTCACTTTAAACCATTTGTTTTACTATTTTTATTCAGAATGAAATAAATTAACAATTTTAAATTCAAAAACTCAATTAATTATTAATTTAAATACTTATGAAATTTGGGGTCGTTACAGTCGTGGTTACATCATGGGTTACGTTGCCATCACAGCAAAAGTCCACGTAACTGTAGGCACTCCGCACCCCTCGATTACGCCATGGAACCCACAATAGATCGCAGTTACATTCCAGGGTTACGTTGCCATCACAGCAAAAGTCCATTTAACTGTAGGTATCAGCGCCCTCGATTTTCGCTGTCAAAAATGAAACTTCTCCACTCCCACATAGGTCGCAGTCTACCGATGTAAAATCAAACGCAGACTGTTGGCTCTCAGCAGCACACACGGCTTTAGCTATGTTACCATAGGTTGCAGTCTACCGATATAAAATCAAACGTAGACTGTTGGCTCTCAGCAGCACACACGACTTTCACTATGGTCTGCAGTAGATCGCAGTGACATCGAGTTAAACTGTCGTCACAGCATAACCCAAATGCCTCTGTAGGCATCAGCGCCCTCGACTTCCGCTACACACTATACATGATCCTCAGGACTAGTTTTGTCCGGACTCCTCACATGATCAACTTTAGAGCCTCCCCCTCTTTGAGGCTCAAGGCAGTACCACTTTGTGGCACTCCTGAGAAGTTCATTCAAGGGAGCGCCTTTTTCTCTAGAGCCACTTTCAAAACACTTTATACTATACATATATAGTAATTTCCAAATCATACACCAAGTATGAATCTCATATAAATCTCCTTTCTCAAAATCGATTATCCCAAAATCGATAATTCACAAACTATGCTTTCCAAATTCCAAATTTGATTTTCCTCAAAAATCAAAAGCCTTTCCAAATCCATGGGTTCCAAAAACCTTTTCTCAAAATCATTCTCATAAGATCCTTTACATATATATACATATAGATATATATATATAACTTTAAAAATCTTTGGATCACTTCAAACTTGTATAAATTCCCTTTCTATACTTCAAATACTTCTAAAAACCCTTTCCTTCTGGCAAAAGATTCAACAAGGGGAGTTTTATCATATATATAACAAAGATACATAACTTTGTTTATTCCAAATCAAATATTCAAATTTGATTACTCTATAAAGTCACTTACCAAATTACTTACTTCCATAAAGCAAATTTTTACCATAGAAATATCCAATTTCCACTTTACTTCATCATATATTTCACAAAATATACTTTCAATTTCAAAAATCATTTACAGTTCTTATCCACAACTTTTCAATATCAATTTTATTCAAACCCGTACGATGTACACATATCATCCGTACGCTATACCAATTTGATCGCTCACTCGATCACACAATTCCACTTCCGAACTAGTATCGTCCACCCGACTTTCTAGTGCGGACTCGGATTTGGTTTCTTGATCAGAAACCGTTATTCTCCTTGCATAGTCACAACTATGATAGAGAATTTCCAAAACCAATCAAAAATCCATTTCCAGGTTCACCGTCGAAAATCAAGTGAAAAATCCCAACTCGGATCGATAATACTATCTCGAAATTCTATGCTCGAATCTGGATCAAATCACTATGCAATTAATATACGTGCATCCTACGTATTTATCTTTATTGATTATTAGCCAAATCAATTCTCTTCCTATTCACCTTCACTTTGATTTTCATTCACTTACTCACAATTGCTTAAATTCTCATTTGGATTTTCACCTCAATTCTTATCTCAAATGGATATTTAATCATAAACAGTTTGAACTCTGTCCAACTTAAAATTTAGAAAATAGCTTGAAAAAGTTTAAAATAGATAAGTAGTTGAAAAATAATTATTAGTTTGCAAAATAGTTGTAAAATAGTTAAGTAGTTATAAAATAGTTAGATAATTGCAAAATAGTTTTTTTTTAATGATTAGATATAAGTAATTGAAAATTAGTAATTAGTTTATAAGTCAGTTTCAAAATAGTTAAGTAGTTCCAAAATAATTGTAAAATAAGTATAAGATAATTTGGGGTTTAAGAAGAAAGATTGTATAATAAATAGTTTGGAAAAAAATAGATTTGTATTAAAACAATTTATTTTGAAAATAATCTAGAGCCAAACTGTTCAATTTCCCAATCTCCATTTCCAATTAATTTCCCATCAATTCAATTTAAATTTCCACTTCCATTTAAAATGACTCAATACTTCAATTTCCATTGATATTGATTTAATCCCAATTCAAGTTGAATTAACCTTAATTCCTTTCCAAATTCAAATCAAATTCCATTTGATCTTTAAACTTATTCAACTTTAATTACTATTCCAAATTATTTCAAACTATTTCAAATTGAATCCACTTCAATTTCAAATCATTTCAATTTCTATATGAATTAATCCCAATTCCCATTTGAATTTGAACTCATTCAATCTTCAATTTTATTTCAAATTAATCCAATTCAAATTTTCCATTTGAGTTTTATACTTATCCATCTTCAATTCTAATTAATTCAAACTAAATTCAATTTGAACTAATGAAACCTGAATCTCAACTTTAAACCATCTCGAATATATAAATTTGAGTTAAATTTTTAAATGTTGATTTAATCCCTTAAATCAAATTAACCTTTATTTTTAAATCAGTAATCCAAATCTTTAAATAATTTAATTCTGAGTCCAATTCCTAAAATTCCATTTTAAATTATCTTTACTTAACTTATTTCAAAGTTCAAATAGGAGTTCAAAACAATTTTATCTTAAAAATTCAATTTATTCAAATTTTCAGTTCAAAGTAATTCCATATCCTTAATTTCAAATTAAATTTTAATTTCCCTTTTATCTCAATAATGGATATATTACCACACTTCATTCCTCATTCATTTTAACAAATCCAATTCACACTTTAAAGATTATTAATAGCAATAGGATGACATCATCTAATTTATTTTAAAACATCCACCCATTTCCAATTTCTAGATCTCAAACCAATTTTGAGATCTCACAAACTCCAAATTCAAATTAACCATTTAACTCCCCAAGTTAAATCTCAATTTCATCTTGAAATTTCCAATTCAGGTTGCATGTTAACTTATTTAACTTTCCCAAAGTTAAATTCAATTTACTTAATCCAGCCAACCTTACCCAATTTGAATTCCCATTTCAAATTTTAAACTTCACATTAATAATCTTATAAGTTCAAAACTTATCACCTTGGGTTTCACATCTCACTCCAAATTTAAAACTCAACATTTAGAGTTTATTTCAACCCATCTTTGATATTATGTATGTCCCTCATATATATATATATATATATATATATATATATATATATTTCCTCTGCACACCAAGTTATACTTTAAATTTTAAATCATCTTTGGTTTTTAATTCAAACAGTTTTCAAACAACCCTTGTTTGAAACAAGTCCCTTTTATTCAAATAATACTTATTTATTATTTCTTTTAGCACTTTGACACAAATTCCAAATTTTCTGGCTTAGATTTAAAACTTCACAATCTAGATCATCTTCAGTTCCAATTTATAAGTCATACTTATCTAAAACATTTCATTTTGCTTACTCATTAATACACATCTTATTATTAAACACAACAATCATTTATGATAATAACCAAGATTACATATCTGGAAACCAATTCATTATTATCTTATTCTGAAACTTTTCTCCAAATTCAAGATTTAATTTCAGTTTGAATCCGTTTTAAACTTACCTTTATTTAATTTCAATTTGGTTGTATTTATATTATCTCTTAATTTAATTCCAATAATTTAACAACCAATTACCTTAACATTTATTGGTTAAAGAATATTACTTTATATATATCAAAATATATTCTTATATAAAATCATTTAAAATCTTTATATATGAAAATAACAAGTATGCTCTCATATATATATATATATATATATACTCAACTCATCCTAGGGTAATACTAACCCTATCCCTGATGAGTAAACCCACCAGAGCCAAGGTTCTCGCTTAACCTTCCAGCTTTGATACCAACTGTAACGACCCGAAAATTTTCGATCCCGAAAATTCCAAATAGTTAGGAAAAGAAGAAAGAGACAGAAGAAGAAGAAACAAAAAATCAATCTCAGAATCTCACATCCGCAGCGGATAAAATATAATATCAAATAATATTCTTTACACAAAGAAAGCTGTATTAGTCAATTACATTTTTATACATCAGAGTTGCAACATTTTACAATCAGTGGACAGTTAAAATAACTTGTCCCAGATAAATAACAATATATCTCAGCGGAATACACTTCATACATTCATGCCATCCAACTCGCCTCCTGAACTCCAGAACGTCCTTACCTGAAAATCTGTAATACTCGGTCTGACCCGAGCATTACAACAAAGTAACACCAGGGTCAGGCTAGAAACCAGCGTGAGTAAACCCAACTAACATGGAACACAAAAGCATTCTACTTATATAAACCCGGGGTAACTTGTATCAATTTACGACTTCACAAGTCATTATAGACATCACTTACATCACACATCAATTTACTTAAACTGTCCCATTGCAGCTTATTGATTTCACATATCAATCTATAAAGAATCGAAGTGGTTTCGGGCATTTGCTAATATCCGACCCCGGTCTCTTCGAATCCAATGTCATCTTAATCCAAGTTATTCAAATGAAATACAATTCAAAATTTAAATATTGGATGTTACTTTACACAGCATTTCATCATAGATACCCACATTATCACTGTTCAACCCAACATATCATATTATAGAAACATTTCATATCACATAGCATCACGATCACATACCAGGGATAACAAATAACCTAAGGTATTCAAATATCATTCAATCATCCATAAGCAAGATTTATTAGATATATAATTCCTAATAAATTTAATTAATCTCCAATTAAATTAATTACCAACTTTAATCACTTGGATTACCTTAATCCTGCATACTCAACATTTATTAATTACAGCCCAATTAATAAATCATTCCTTAATCATCCATCTTAATTAATCATCCTTGATTAATTATCCTTTAAATTACATTAAGTAATTAATCGTAATTAATTACATAAATTAATTAACCTCCCATTCATAATAATTACATTGATCCTTAATTAATTACTTAAATTAATTTTTCTATAATCACTTATATTGATAAATTATCCTTCAATTAATCATACTCATAAATTAACTAACCCTTAATTAATTTTCTTAATTAACCAATCCTTTAATTAATTACACTAAGTAATTAATCCTTAATTACTACCATTAGTAATTTCCCTTTAATTACTTAAATCAAGTCATTACCCTTTAATAAATCACATTTAGTAATTGTCCATTAATTACCCACCTTAATTAATGACATTAAGTAATTAATCTATAATTACTTCATTAAGTAATTATCATTAATTAATTAATTTCATTAAGTGATTAATCTTTAATTAATCATTTAAATAATTAAATAATTTAATTATTCCCTGATCATAAAAATCAATTAACCATCCTTAATACATTAAATAATTTATACATTATTTAACTTCATCATTTAATTCACCTTTAAAAACATATAGAATTTAACCTATTATTTGATTACTCTAAACAAACAATTTGAAACATTTTAAAACTTTGGAAACTCCTTTAACACTTTCTAAAACTTTGTTAAAGGACTTGGTTTACAATCCTCTTAGAAACTTACACATTTGATAAGCTTTTAATACTAGATCACAACAACTCACAAATACCCGGGTCAAACACATAAAATTCCCGAGCAAAACACGATACACTCACGAACCAACTTCCTCCCGTCCCCTGCTTTGAGTCAAACACAGGAGTATTACGAGATTTCCCCGAGCTAGCTCCTTCTTTCCCTTCCTTCCCAGATCTTTTCCCTTCTCTGTTTTCTTTCCCAGTTCCATTTTTTTATTTTTCTTCTCTTTATTCAAATTTATATAGGTGCAAGATGAGAAGTATGTACAGGTTAGGCAATATGGTACAACTTATGCTTTCAGGTAATATACTTTTGCTTTGTAAAGTTAGTTATATAATAAAAGTATAAAATGATGTCAAATATATTCACCAAGTTGAAGGTCAACCAACAATGCTTGGAAATAAAAACACACAGGCAAATTTTCGAAACTTGTATTTCTTTGTGCAAAGCTAGGCTACCTGTAACGATCACGGATTTTCGCGCTCGAAAATCGACATCCATACTTTACACTATACTCGAATGCCGTAGATTTGACCGTTCAAATCCGAGTCACCGGAGCTTATAACACAGTTAAGTAAATAACATAGCGGAAGATAAAGAATAATACATTGATATACAATATCTGATACAATATCTAATACAACAGAATGATAAAATGAATATCAATATACATCAGAGATATGATACAACAAATAGCAGCGGAAAATAAAATAGATAACACCAGCAGCGGATAATCTCCATCTCCAAAACGCCAATCCAGAAATAGCTCGAACTCCCAATAACGATGCACAAAGATAAGCAAGTGCAGTCCATATCCAAAGACTGAACTAGCTCCAGAAAATCTACTAATTCTGACTATCTGAAAAACCCAACTCTAGACTGCCCGTGTAGAAAAATTTTGAGCACCCAGAGTTTAGGAAAGAAACAATAAACTCCAGGTCAGTCATGAGACTAGTGTGAGCAACAAAAACAGTTTATCTTTAAAACAAATAGCAGAGAATTTAAAGTCAATTTGCAATGCTTTTAGAAAATGAAACTACCATAAGACCTCCCGCCACACACACAATGCAAACGCAGAATTGGAGGAGATTTTTTCTTATGATAGTCAAAGATGCTTACTACGCAAAATCAAATCCTTTTTTATATTATTATTAGTGCATACTGTAGAAAACATTTCGAAAGTATAATATAAATCTTAGCCAGCATAGGCATTCCGCACTTATGCCTACTATAGCTACCATGTTCAATAGCAGGTTACCGCCACATTCCATGGCAGGTAATACAACTAAAACCGTACAAGGCTCGTATTGTTTTGTTTGGATTTCCAACAAATGGTCAGGCCAAGGAACTTCCTATGCCACGAAAGAACGCCTCTGGCTGGACGCTCCGAGAGACAAATTGCTCTCTACCAAACAAGGCCGGCTACCCCCCTTCCCGGGGAATATACAAAACCTCAGATATGCCACCCTCGGTCCTTTGGGACCTTTATCCGAGCGCTCGGTAACCAACATCACACATAATAAATAAAGTGTGTCCACATGAGTAAGTATCTGGGCTCCATACCTATGACGACCGCCCATGACCCCTGCACCGAATCTAGAGATAGTGCGCTGTAAAGTGTGCCAGGCGACCATGGACGATTGTCAGGGTAGATTAAAACAACAGAATCTATCGTATTACTCACAGCGCATGGACAAAATACAATAGAACATATGTATAGTGAAGCTTTACAGAACAAAATGACATCATATAAAACTCCATAATAGTTGAATACAAGCATCCAAATAGCCAATACATCAAGCCTCACTACATAACACTCAGAGAATACAAAACAGCGGAACATCCAGTACATATAATAAGAAGATAATATGCAACCCTCCAGCTCGTCTTCGATATCAGCATCGTGAGAAGAGAACAGCACCTGTCACCTGCTAGCTAGTCTGCCCGTCCCAAAAATGGCCAACAGCCCAAGGCAATAAGAATTAAAACATAAAGCCTTGAGTCAAACAACAGCCTTAGTGAGCAGTAAATTAACTAACAACATACCAAAAGAGCATAAAGGAAAAGGAATAGGAATACAACCCTCCCACTCCACCTCTTTCTACAGTGATAGCCCCCAGACACACACTAAGTAGAAGCAACATAGCAGAGCATACAATTTAAAGTAAAGTAATAATCATTCGAGTCAAGGGCGATGTTTTCCAAGTACCAAGGCCTAAATCAGATAAGCACCCAGAAAATACCGCTCTTGAGTCCGAATGACGATACAACCAAACATCCATGACTCTGGCTATCACTATTATCATTGCTTCGATATCACCGTTAATTGAATGACCAGCACATTCTTTCAGTCGTCCGTCAAGGGCTAATGGAAACCTCGGTTCTAGACATAACTCCCGCACGTCGTCGCAGCCCGTGCTTAGGACTATCGAATCTGCCCAGAGTACTCGACCATCAACAGTTGGCCGTTGGGACTATCGAATCTGCCCAAACGTACTCTTGCTTAGAGCATGCTAGAACCTTCAACAACGATGCTATCCAAGCCTCCTAGTCATCCTCCTCGACGACTATTCTTATATCCATTCATTATGCTCAACTCGAATCATATCACCGAGTTATCAACATGCTTGGAATGATCCCGTCTGGATTAGACCAAGTCTTCATCACATGATTGCCTCGCTTCATCACATCCTCGCAAAGCCTCATCTCAACATCACGTCATCAAATCTACGCATAAGAGCTTCATCATCCCGCTACATATGCCACGAGCAGCTTACCCAATTCAAGAGCCTTTCTCCTAGCTTTTGAATCATCTTCGGTCTAAATCAAACCATCAATCATCTAATTCTTAACAATCAATCAAACCAAACATTAATCCTAGCAATCAAGCATTCAAATATGATCTAAGTAGATAATTATAACAATAATGGCATTTTCGTAATTAAAGAGTTGAAAGTCTAACATGCATGAAATCATAAGAAATATCTCTACAATCTTGATGAATGAACTTGCATATGTTAACACTTAGTAAAATGGTTGTCAATTCATTATGAACAATGGATCTACATGGATCTACACTTAGGATGAAGAAAATGCATGGAAATCACTATTTTAACACCAAATCGAGCCAACAATCCGATATACTCCTTTGGATCCGTGTGAGAGATAATCACCACTCACCAAATCACCAAAACAAACCCAAATCAACACGCTTCAGATCTGGACAGCAAAGGATCAAGCTTGATCTATCACGAATTCGCTTCAAACGATGAAATCTCACTTTAATAGATATAGATCTTCAATCTAAGCTCTTGAATCTTCAATTTGATCTTCAACTTGGATGGATGGAAGCACTAGATTAGAGTGGAGAAAAGAAGTGAAGAAGTGTAGAAGTCGAGCTCTCAAAATGGCAGCACTTCGTCGCTTCAAAATCCGGATCCCAAAAAGTGAGAAAAACCCCTCCTATTTATAGTTGAAAATCCACTAAGTCGTAACTCGGCTATCTCCTAAGTCGTCTCCGACTTACGACCTAAGACCCCTCCGACTTACGACCTAACTCTCCTTCGACTTAACACGTGCGCGCGCCTATTCGACCTAACAGAATCACCTGCCTACGACTTATAGCTTAGCGGCGCTCGCGACCTAACAAAGACACGACTTACGACTTAACAAGCGCGCGACTTACGACTTAAACCAAAACACATGCTACAACAACCCAACGACTTAACAGGTACACTCCCTCGCGACCTAACAAACTTACGACTTAACACATAACTGGGGCTACTACTCAACTACTAAGTCGTCTACGACTTAAAACAGATCAACTCTTAAGTTGCTCGCGACTTAACAACTACTAAGTCGCTCACGACCTATCACTCAGGCAGAAACCCAGCGACCTAACACCTTAAGTCTTCACGCGACCTAAAACATGTTACGACTTACGACTTAACTCATACGACTTAACTCCCATAGGTCGTATACTCCCTAAGTCGCTAACCTATAGGTCATACCAAGACACTAGGTCGCTACACAGCTAAGTCCAAGCTCCTTAGGTCGTTGCCGACCTAACAATGCTAACTCGGAACCACCAGGTTGCTAACTCCACTAGGTCGGCCAACCACTATCTTCTATAAGTCGGTCAATACCATAAGTCGGTAACTACTGGGTCACTCCTCTCCTAAGTCGTATACGACTTACGACCTATACTAAGTCGTGAACGACTTAGGACTTTAGATCTATCTCTAACTCGGTCACCTCTCATATGTCGCCAACTTTCCTTAAATCGCCTACGACCTATCTCTAACTCGGTCACAACTTTAGATCGCTCCAATACCCTACGACCTAAGCCACCACGACTTAATTCCTATACGACTTAAACTTCCAAACGCTCTCTTAAGTCGTTCAATCTATAAGTCGGTTACGACTTATTTCTTAGGTCGTTCACGACCTAGGACTTAGAAAAATCATGCCCAAAATCTGAAATGACTTAAAATGCTAAATTTTCCAGATTTTGACGAACTTGTCGATCCGTAAAAATACGGGTCGTTACATTCTCTCCCCCTTAGGAATTTCGCCCCCGAAATTCCAAGCAAACAAAGCAATCAAAGACTATTCTATACGCCTACCATCCATAGCAATCAACAAACCATACATCCAATTCTAGCTTAGCGTACAGAATTCTAAAACTTAGAACAAGTTACAATATCGTGAGATGACACGACACCTTAGGGCCATACCTTGAAGAGTTCAGGATGAGCTGCCTTCATCCTCTCTTCCACCTCCCACGTACAGTCGTTATCATCATCACTCCATTGTATCTTGAGCAACTTAACTACCTTCCTCCTAAGCTGTTTCGTGTCGGTTTCAACAACACGAAGCGGCTTACGAGGTCTTCTATCGACTGGATCAACTTCGAAATCTTCACAGCTATCAGCAGAAACCACTGTATTCGAGTCGTGCACATACTTCCGTAGATATGATACGTGAAAAACATTGTGCACACCCGACATCTTCTCTGGTAACTCCAATCTATAGGAGAGCTTTCCAATTCGCTCGATGATCGGGAATGGTCCAACAAATCTCGGAGTCAATTTTCCTTTCTTCCCGAATCGAATAACATTCTTCAGTGGAGAAATCTTCACAAAAACCATATCACCAACGTCGAATTCCAAATCCTTTCGACGCTTATCGGCATAACTTTTCTGACGGTCTTGGGCTGCCTTCATTCGTTGCCGAATGATCTCTATACAATCTGAAGTCTGTCGAATCATCTCTGGCCCAAGCATCAGCTTTTCTCCAGTTTCCAACCAACATGTCGGAGAGTTACACGGTCTTCCATACAATGCCTCATACGGTGCCATACCAATGCTTGACTGGTAACTGTTGTTGTACGCAAACTCCACCAAATGAAGGTAATCTTCCCATGATCCTCCGAAATTCAAAACACATGCTCTAAGAAGATCTTCCAAAACTCGGTTGACTCTCTCGGTCTGACCATCTGTTTGAGGGTGATAAGCTATACTCAAACACAACTCGGTTCCCAAAACTTCCTGGAAGCTCTTCCAAAATCCACTAGTGAACAATGGGTCTCGATCGCTCACTAAACTCTTCGGAATACCATGGAATCGAACTATCCACTTAACATACAACTCAGCCAACTTTGATGCAGTCCTAGTCGATCGAACAGGAATAAATCATGCACTCTTAGTCAGACGATCTACAATGACCCAAATCCCTTCATTTCCCGTTCTGGTTCTAGGCAATCCATCAATAAAATCCATCGATACCTGCTCCCACTTCCATCTAGGAACTTCTAATGGCTGTAGTAATCCACTTGGCTTCTTCTGTTCAGCTTTAACCAACTGGCAGTTCATACACTTGGAAATAAAATTTCCAACATCCTTCTTCATGCCTTCCCAGTAGTAGGTTCTCTTCATATCCCGATACATCTTATTTCCACCTGGATGAATTGTCAACTTCGAGTGATGACTTTCCTTCAGAACCTCACTCCTCAATTCATCTATATCGGGAACAACTAGTCGTCCTTGCTTCCGAAGCCAACCCTCTTGATCGACCTCGAATCCTTTATCCTTTTCTGTATCCAATCCAGATTCCAAATCACGGATAATCCTGACAAGCTTATCGTCTCGCTTTTGGCTCTCGCCAATCCTTTCCACAAGAGAAGGTCTTATCGATAAGTTTGCCAACATCTCAGGTTCCAATTCACATCTAGGCCTGAAGTCAAATCCAGCTAAATACTCGAGACTCTTCCATTCTGAAAACATGGTTCCTAATCCTGCATGTTTTCGACTTAACGCATCTGCCACTGCGTTACCTTTTCCCGGAGTATAAGCTATACCAAAATCATATGATGCCAAAAACTCTAGCCAACGTTGCTGCCGAAGATTCAAATCCTTTTGGGAGAAAAGATACTTCAATGACTTGTGATCCGTAAACAACTCGAATCGAACTCCCAATAGATAATGTCTCCACATCTTCAGAGCAAATACAATCGCCGCTAACTCCAAATCATGAGTTGGGTAATTCCTTTCATGCGGCTTCAGTTGTCGACTGGCATACGCAACAACTTTATCCCTCTGCATCAGCACTGCTCCAAGTCCAGTACCACATGCATCGGTGTAAACCACCATCTCATCATTCCCACTTGGAATAGTCAAAACAGGAGCACTCGTCAATCTCTCTTTCAGGATTCCGAAAGCTTGCTCACACTTAGCATCCCAACTGAACACTTGGTTCTTTTTCGTCAATCCTGTTAACGGTGCAGCTACCTTGGAGAAGTCTTTGATAAACCGTCGATAATATCCTGCTAATCCAAGAAAACTTCTCACATCAGATGCATTCTTAGGTCTAACCCAATCCTGGATTGCTGCCACCTTAGCGGGATCAACCGCTATTCCATTTCCAGAAATCACATGGCCTAAGAACCTCACTTCACACTTCCAGAAGTGACACTTTGAAAACTTAGCCTTCAGCTGATGTTTCCGCAAGATTTCCAAAACAATACGCAAGTGCGTCTTATGCTCTTCTTCCATTCTGGAATAAATCAGAATATCATCCACGAACACAAGTACGAACTTGTTCAACTGATCTCTGAACACTCTATTCATAAGATCCACAAAATATGCTGGCGCGTTAGTCAATCCAAACGGCATTACCAGCCACTCAAAGAAACCCGATGGTGTCCGAAAAGCAGTCTTCGGCACACTATCCTTAGCTACTCTCAACTGGTGAAATCCTGTTGCCAAATCCATCTGGGAAAACACCTTAGCTTCGTGAAGCTGATCAAACAAGTCATCTATTCTCGGCAATGGATACTTGTTCTTCTTTGTCACCTTATTCAGCTCACGATAATCCACACACAATCTCAACGACCCATCTGCCTTGGTTGCAAACACAATTGGTGCACCCCACTCGGACACACTATGCTGAATGAATCCTTTCTGCAAAAGATCATCAACTTGCACCCTCAACTCCTGCTGTTCCTTAGGCGCCATCCACCTAAGAGGCATCACAACAGGTCTGGCTCCTTCAACTAGATCTATACGAAACTCGATCTCTATATGCGGCGGCAACCCTTTGACTTCGTCAAAGACATCCTCGAATCCATTAGCGATCGGCACTGATGACAGTCCATCCCGTGGAACAACCAGCGAATACATGAAGCTCATGAAGACGCCTTCTTCATGCTTACATTGTATCACCACCTTTCGCCCCTCCACATTCTCGACTGTCACTTCCAACCTCTCGCAATCAACCTTAGCCGCATACTTCCTAAGCCAGTCCATACCCAAAATAATTCCGAACCCCGCAAAGTTCAGAACAAAGCAATCACAAACAAACGAGCAACCATGACTCGACATAATCAGACCACGGCATAACATATACAAACAAGACGAACCCCCAACTGGATTAGTCACAACCAATGGCCTATCAACAATATCCGGTTCCAAACCTAACCGGCCTACGAGTTCATTACAAACAAACGAATGCGACGCTCCAGTATCAAACAGAACTCTAACTGGAACACCACATAGGAAAAGAGTACCTTGAACAACCACACTCTTTCCTTTCTCTTCAGCGGTAAGAGCTTTTGAAGATGACGGAACAGCTCCCAAAGCATAAGCTTGCACAATCTGCTTGTCCCTCCTCGGTTCTGGACAATTCTTCCTGAAATGACCTGGCTTGTCACAGTTGTGACACTTCATTGGCACCTTCGGATTCTTACAATCCTTAGAGAAATGGCCCTTCTGCTGACAATTGTAGCAAGTCACCTCGCCTTTCGGCTTCTTCTGGCCATCCTTACCCTTCTGTTGCTGCTGCTTCCTCTTCTGGTTTCCACCCTGCTGTGGTTTAGACTCTCCCCTGGTAACAACAACAACAGGTCCTTCCTTAGGAAACAGACTCTCATGCCTAAGAGCTTTCTCCACAAGCTTCTCAAATGAATCTTCCAAATAATCCACCAACTGTCTCCCAAGATAACTATCCAAGCCGGTCACAAACTTCTCATTCTTCTGATAAGCAGATTCAATATATGACCGAGCATACTTGGACAAAGCTTCAAACTCAGAAACATACTCAAGAACAGATCTTCCACCTTGCTTGAGCTCCACAAACCTCTTGAACAGAACAGACTTCTGAGCTGTAGAAATGAACTTAGCTTCAAATCTAGCTTGGAATTGCTCCCAAGTAATCTCTTCCTCCGGAGTATTGATGGTAATAGAGTTCCACCAATCAGAAGCTCTCCCTTGAAGCTGTCTTGATGCCAACTTCCTCTTAGTTGCATCATCAATTCCCAAATCACCAAAGATCCTTCTACAAGCATCTATCCATCTCTGGACTTCGATAGTTGATTCTGTTCCCAAGAAAACCTTTCCTCCAAGAGCAGTATAATCCTTGCACAACTTAGCAAAATCCACTGGTTTCGGAGTTTGGACTTGAACTCCAACATCTACTGATGCCCCCGGAAACGGGTATCCTTCTCATGATCGAAGTCATCATAGCTTCGAACATAGCTGCATAATCAGTAGTCCCCTCAGTAGCACGGCCTTCCCTAGCAGCTGGTCTCCCTCTTCGACTCATTCTCAATATCTATAAAAAGGAATGATTAGAACATCTAGAGAAACAACTGCATAAAGGACTCAAACTCTACTAAGCTACTATATTATATATAATATTCATCCATCAAAATACAATTACGTCTCTCATACGTAGTTACGTCAGCGAGCGTTGGGTAAAATCGATTAACCAATGCTCTGATACCAAATGTGACGACCGCCCATGACCCCTGCACCGAATCTAGAGATAGTGCGCTGTAAAGTGTGTCAGGCGACCATGGACGATTGTCAGGGTAGATTAAAACAACAGAATCTATCGTATTACTCACAGCGCATGGACAAAATACAATAGAACATATGTATAGTGAAGCTTTACAGAACAAAATGACATCATATAAAACTCCATAATAGTTGAATACAAGCATCCAAATAGCCAATACATCAAGCCTCACTACATAACACTCAGAGAATACAAAACAACGGAACATCCCGTACATATAATAAGAAGATAATATGCAACCCTCCAGCTCGTCTTCGATATCAGCATCGTGAGAAGAGAACAGCACCTGTCACCTGCTACCTAGTCTGCCCGTCCCAAAAATGGACGAACAGCCCAAGGCAATAAGAATTAAAACATAAAGCCTTGAGTCAGACAACAGTCTTAGTGAGCAGTAAATTAACTAACTACATACCAAAAGAGCATAAAGGAAAAGGAATAGGAATACAACCCTTCCACTCCACCTCTTTCTACAGTGATAGCCCCTAGACACACACTAAGCAGAAGCAACATAGCAGAGCATACAATTTAAAGTAAAGTAATAATCATTCGAGTCAAGGGCGATGTTTTCCAAGTACCAAGGCCTAAATCAGATAAGCACCCAGAAAATACCGCTCTTGAGTCCGAATGACGATACAACCAAACATCCATGACTCTGGCTATCATTGTTATCATTGCTTCGATATCACCGTTAATTGAATGACCGGCACATTCTTTCAGCCGTCCGTCAAGGGCTAATGGAAACCCCGGTTCTAGACATAACTCCCGCACGTCGTCGTAGCCCGTGCCTAGGACTATCGAATCTGCCCAGAGTACTCGACCATCAACAGTTGGCCGTTGGGACTATCGAATCTACCCAAACGTACTCTTGCTTAGAGCATGCTAGAACCTTCAACAACGATGCTATCCAAGCCTCCTAGTCATCCTCCTCGACGACTATTCTCATATCCATTCATTATCCTCAACTCGAATCATATCACCGAGTTATCAACATGCTTGGAATGATCCCGTCTGGATTAGACCAAGTCTTCATCACATGATTGCCTTGCTTCATCACATCCTCACAAAGCCTCATCTCAACATCACATCATCAAATCTACGCATAAGAGCTTCATCATCCCGGTACATATGCCACGAGCAGCTTACCCAATTCAAGAGCCTTTCTCCTAGCTTTTGAATCATCTTCGGTCTAAATCAAACCATCAATCATCTAATTCATAAAAATCAATCAAACCAAACATTAATCCAAGCAATCAAGCATTCAAATATGATCTAAGTAGATAATTATAACAATAATGGCATTTTCGTAATTAAAGAGTTGAAAGTCTAACATGCATGAAATCATAAGAAATATCTCTACAATCTTGATGAATGAACTTGCATAGGTTAACACTTAGTAAAATGGTTGTCAAATCATTATGAACAATGGATCTACATGGATCTACACTTAGGATGAAGAAAATGCATGGAGATCACTATTTTAACACTAAATCGAGCCAACAATCCGATATACTCCTTTGGATCCGTGTGAGAGATAATCACCACTCACCAAATCACCAAAACAAACCCAAATCAACACGCTTCAGATCTGGACAGCAAAGGATCAAGCTTGATCTATCACGAATTCGCTTCAAACGATGAAATCTCACTTCAATGGATGTAGATCTTCAATCTAAGCTCTTGAATCTTCAATTTGATCTTCAACTTGGATGGATGGAAGCACTAGATTAGAGTGGAGAAAAGAAGTGAAGAAGTGTAAAAGTCGAGCTCTCAAAATGGCAGCACTTCGTCGCTTCAAAATCCGGATCCCAAAAAGTGAGAAAAACCCCTCCTATTTATAGTTGAAAATCCACTAAGTCGTAACTCGGCTATCTCCTAAGTCGTCTCCGACTTACGACCTAAGACCCCTCCGACTTACAACCTAACTCTCCTTCGACTTAACACGTGCGCGCACCTATTCGACCTAACAGAATCACCTGCCTATGACTTATAGCTTAGCAGCGCTCGCGACCTAACAAAGACACGACTTACGACTTAACAAGCGCGCGACTTACGACTTAAACCAAAACACATGCTACAGCAACCCAACGACTTAACAGGTACACTCCCTCGCGACCTAACAAACTTACGACTTAACACATAACTAGGGCTACTACTCAACTACTAAGTCGTCTACGACTTAAAACAGATCAACTCTTAAGTCGCTCACGACTTAACAACTACTAAGTCGCTCACGACCTATCACTCAGGCAGAAACCCATCGACCTAACACCTTAAGTCTTCACGCGACCTAAAACATGTTACGACTTAGGACTTAACTCGTACGACTTAACTCCCATAGGTCGTATACTCCCTAAGTCGCTAACCTATAGGTCATACCAAGACACTAGGTCGCTACACAGCTAAGTCCAAGCTCCTTAGGTCGTTGCCGACCTAACAATGCTAACTCGGAACCACCAGGTCGCTAACTCCACTAGGTCGGCCAACCACTATCTTCTATAAGTCGGTCAATACCATAAGTCGGTAACTACTGGGTCACTCCTCTCCTAAGTCGTATACGACTTACGACCTATACTAAGTCGTGAACGACTTAGGACTTTAGATCTATCTCTAACTCGGTCACCTCTCATATGTCGCCAACTTTCCTTAAATCGCCTACGACCTATCTCTAACTCGGTCACAACTTTAGATCGCTCCAATACCCTACGACCTAAGCCACCACGACTTAATTCCTATACGACTTAAACTTCCAAACGCTCTCTTAAGTCGTTCAATCTATAAGTCGGTTACGACTTATTTCATAGGTCGTTCACGACCTAGGACTTAGAAAAATCATGCCCAAAATCTGAAATGACTTAAAATGCTAAATTTTCCAGATTTTGACGAACTTGTCGATCCGTAAAAATACGGGTCGTTACAATACCATGATACTACCCTTTTCCAGAAGGAATGGTCATACCCTAGGGAAGCTACCCCTGAAACCTTGCCGCATCATTCTTGTTTTGACCATATCCGGGTTGTGAGGCTCTGACGAAGTCTCGTCCACAAAGCTACGCTTTGTCACAAACCCATGCTTTGGGTCAACAGATGATCAAAGTAATGATCACAAAGATAAATGATAAAACAAATGATCATATCACAAATGATCAAACAATGATCATCACACAGCAACACTCAGCATGTCACATTACCAAATTGGGAGTATATCGCTGATAACCTTCAACTACATAACCTCTGAGCTCGTACGTCTGAGAGAAGGGTGTTAAGCTAAGAGAATAAATTCTCCACCACCAAACAGAAATGTATTTGAAATAAATCGGCTTTATATCTCAAAGTGTAATGTTAGACATGTAACCATACAAGTCTGTTCCGGGTTCGAACAGAACCGAAGGCACTTCTTACGAAGCCCTTGCAATTCCGGGTATTCACAATCCCGATCGGATTTCCCATCACAAATGGAGATCTCTAAACCGGGGATCGGCCAGTGTAGAGACAATCGACAAGAAACCTTTTCGTTTTCGAAAATATCCGGTCTTCAACACCGGTCATCAAATGCCATCCATTACGACCTATCACATATTCGGAATGGGTTATACGACCCAAAGTGTAATAACCCGGATTTTGGAACATCTGTAAATTGATAATTAACTGGGTTAATTAATAGAAATACTGATTTTATTTGGATTAATAAATGAAATTCTGATAATTAGAATATATCTGGATATGTATATAGATGAATTTGAACTATAATAAATACTGACTTATAAATATCTAGATAAATATTCATTTGATAATATTTGTTTAATGATCTTCTTTTATAAATATTTATTTGGCAAAATTTATCTTTTCAAAGCTAATATAAAATATATATATAGAATCAACTTTAAACAAATTTTTGGAAATTCTATACATATTTATATGTAAGGGTGGTTTGTAAATAAGTAAAGTGAGATTTAATTTAGGATTTAAAAATATATATGTATGATTTTATTGGAATGTAATTTGTTTTATATTATTTTCTTTAAAAGGGGTTTTTTTTTATATTAAGAGAAGTATTTATTAATTAGGAAATTAAATAAGAAAGCTTTATAAATCATTTAAAAATTTATAAACTCATGCATAATTACAAGTGTTAGTTTATAAAGCATGTTAATAACATGTGTAAGGTGATAAACAAATGTAAATGACAAATGGTTGATGAAATTAACAAGTGGCAAAGATGTTTTCTCTTGAAATGATAATGTAAATAAAAATCAAAATCTTTAAACCAGGCTGCTCATTTTTTTTAGTTCAAAAGTTTCTCAGTTTTAAAAACTTCTCAAAACCTGAGAAAATAAATACAAAACAGAAAATAAATCAAAGCAAAGTTAAAAATCTGAAACCTGGAAATAAGATAAAAGCTTCAGTTCAAATTTTTCAAGATCAAAAACTTCAACCTGAAATACAATGCAAAGCAGAGGCAACAATCTTAAATCAAATGCAAGTTCAAACCTGAGATCAGTGTAAATCAAAACCAAATTCAAACCTGGAAATCAAGTTCAAGTTTTCAATCTAGAAGCCTGGCAACCCAAAGATTTAAGCAACAACATGATCAGATCAAAGCAGATCAATTCCCAGGATCTGTTCCTGGTTCTGGAAAATCATGTGAGTAAACTACCAAATTTTCTGTTCTCTGATTCAAACATTTTTATGTGAGTAAACTAACACACTTAATCTTGAATCTGATAATATATCTTGATATTTTAGGATTAATACTAGTAGTTATTGTGGATAATGTTGTATGGATGTGAATATATCAGTGCATGTCTGTTATACAGATATATATATACATGTTCTTGTAGGCTAGAAACAGAATCATAAATCATAATCTCTTCCATCATTCTCTTATAGGTTTAGATGATTAAATGAAAAATGTTTAAATAAACCAGATCTTAATTGTAAAATATTTTTAAGAATAATCAGTTTAAGTTTTTATTTGAAAATTTGAAATATACAGTGAAAACTTAAAATCCTGTCAAATTCAAGTATCATGGTTTCGAATTTCATTCACCTCACCTAACTCGATTTCAAAAACCATGAATTTTAAGAACAAAATCAATATTATTAGTTTAGTAATTTGTGGGAAATTGCGAATTGAATGGAAAATCTATTTTGGATAGATTCTGGTGATCGGAGAAAGTTTGGGCCTTGGGGTTGTGGCCAGAGAAGGGTTGTAGGTTGGGGAATGGGGGAAAAATGGTGGTAAAATTTTATGATGGCCGGAGTAGCCTGGTGGGGGTGAAGTAGGGTTTAAGGTTCAATTTTGGTCGACGATGTTGTTCGAGTTCATGCGACATCGACAGTTGATCGAAGGTGATCACACCAGGGGGAAATTATGCGTGAGGATGTGGAGTGGTTCTGGGTTGACTGACGTGGCTCCAGATGGTCGAAGGTGATGGCGCGGGGGAAGTTCTGTTCTTCGAATTTGGTTCTAGTGGAATCGAACTAGCTCGATTTTGATTTCCAGTCGAGTTCATCAAACTGGATGGTTGGGAAGATTGAGGTGGGTGACGGCGACTTGCTGGCGTTCGGAACGTTGATCGGTGATTGTTGGATCAGGTGTACACGTGCACACGTGTATGTTTGGGTTGGGATAGTTGTGTTGTGAGTTTGAGTTTGGGGAAGACGATCGTTTCTCGGTGTCGAACTCGAGACATTGCGTGAGTAACTCGGAGACGTGAGTGGATCGCGAGTAGCACGAGAGAGGCTCGGGGATTTTAGAAAATTACTCGGGTTAAATTGTGATGAGTTTTTCTGTTTTAAGTGGAAACTTGTACAAAGTTAAAATACAGTTTTAAAGCTAAAATAAAATCAAATGCAGGTTTAAAAAAAAATGAAACATATACAGGTTTTAAAAGTGAAGTAAAATGTTGTTTGGTTTTTGAAATTTGAGGTTATGATATGTACAGTTTTATAAAAATTTTAGTAATACAAAGTTGTAATGCAAAGTTTAAGTAATTTAATTGGTAATTAAAAATTTATTAATTAGGTTATAATTAAGTATTAATTAAAGGGATAAATGTTTTAAAAATATGCGATAGGAAATTAATAAAAGGAATGTTTTATCTTATAATTACTTAAGGATTTGATAATTAATGAAGTAATTAAAGAGTCATTAATTAAGCTAATTAATTAATGATTAAATATTAATTAATTTGTAACTAAGGATTGTTATTTAGGTGATTAAAATTAATTAATTAATGATTAGAGATAATTAATTAATGATTAAGCATTAATTAATTAAGTAATTAAGTATTAATTAATTAGTAATTAGAAATAAATAAATTGGTAATTAAAAATTGAATTAACTATTAATTAAAGATTAATTGATTTGTAATTAAGTTTTATTAATTAATTAATAATTAAGGTTTGTTAATTAATAATTAAGGAGTAATTAATTAGGAAATTAAAGATTAATTAATTGATTTGTATGGTAATCAAGGAATGATTAAATTAAATGGTTTGTAATTAATTAATGATTGATTAAGCAAGGTTAAGTAATTAATTATTAAATAATTACTTTAATTAAGTGATTAGAGAATCATTAATTATTGTGACTAATTAATTAAGGAGATTTATTAAAAGTTAATATGAATGGTTAAGGCTAATTAATCTATGGGGTACTTAAAGGTTAATTACTTAATGTAATTAAAGGATAATTAACCAAGGATGATTAATTAAGATGGATGATTAAAGAATGATTTATTAACAAATATTGAGTATGCAGGATTAAGGTAATCTAAATGATTAAAGTTGGTAATTAATTTAATTGGAGATTAATTAAATTAATTTGTAATTATATATTTAATAAATCTTGTTATGGATGATTGAATTGTGTGAATGCTTTGAATTGATCGATATCTCTGATGTGTGATGCTCTGTGATATGAATAGGTTAAACTGTGATAATGTAGATTACCTATCTAAGTTGAATTGTTGTATGATATCCTGGATTTAAATTGTATTGTTTAAAATCTAACAACTTGGATTAGAGATGACATTGAATTCGAAGAGACCGGGGTCGGGTATCAGTAAATGCCCGAAACCACTTCGATTTGTAATTTACAATAATTCTTTGTAAATTTGATATGTGAAATCAAATAGGCTGGATAAAATCTGAGTAATAATGCTTAGATATGATTGTAAGATGTGTATTTGACTATGGCAAGTTAAGAACTCGTAATAAGGTACGAGTTACCCAGGTTTAAATAAGTTGTATGCTTTAGTATTCCATGTTAGATGGGTTTACTCACGCTGGTTTCCAGCCTGACCCGGGTGTTACTTTGATGTAATGCTCGGGTCAGACCGAGTATTACAGATTTTCAGGTTAGGACGTTCTGAATCTCAGGTGGCGAGCTGGATGGCAGGAACGTATGGAGTGTATTCCGCTGAGCATATTACTGTTATTTATCTGAGACATGTTAATTCTAACTGTCTAGTATATTTATAAATGGTTGTAACTCTGATGTAGTGAATGTAAAATAACAATTACAGCTTTCTTTGTGTAAAGAATATTATTTGATATTATATTTTATCCGCTGCGAATGTGAGAATATGTGATTCTGAGTTTTGTTTTCTATTCTTCTTCTACCTCTTTCTTTTTCTTTTCCTTAACAATTCGGAATTTTCGGAATCGAAAATTCCGGGTCGTTACACTTGGTATCAGAGCGAAGGTTAAGCGAGAACCTTGGCTCTGTTGGGATTACTCGTTAAGGATAGGGTCAATGGTACCCTAGAACGAGTTGAGTGTATATATATTTGAGTGCGTAATTGTTATTTTCTTATATAAGGATTTTAAATGATTTTATATAAGAATATATTTTGATATATAAAATGATATTTCTTTCTAATAAATATTAAGGTAATTGGTTGTTAAAATATTGGAAATAAATTAAGTGGTAATAGAAATAAAGCCAAATTAAAATTGAATGAAGATAAGTTTGAAATGAATTCAAACTGAAATTAAAATCTTGAATTTGTAGAAATGGTATCAAGAATAAAGATAATAATGAATTGGTTTCCAGATATGACAATCTTGGTTATTATCATAAATGGTAATTGTGTTTAATAATGAATGTTGTTAATGATTTAGCAAAATGAAATGTTTAGGGAAGTAAACCTTTAAGTGAGTATAACTTATAAATTGGAATTGAAGATAATTAAAAATTGTGAAATTTTAATTCTAAATCCAGAAAACTTGAAATTGTTTTAAAGAAGTTTGTTTTGAATTAAAACCAAAGGTGGTTTAAAAATTTAAAGTATAACTTGGTGTGTAAAGAAAATATATATATGAGGAATATACATAATACCAATGATGATTTGAAATAAACACTTAGTGTTAAGTTTTAAATTGGAATGTGATGTGAAACCCAAAGTAAAGTAAGTTTTTAAACTTAAAAGGGGGAAAGACTATTAATCTGAAGTTTAAAATTTGTATGGGAATTCAAATTGTGAAAGTTGACCGGATTAAGTAAATTTAACTTGGAGGAAGTTAAATAAGTTTGAATAAATAACTTGAATTGGAAATTTCAAGATGAAATTTAAATTTAACTTGGGTAGTTAAATGGTTAATTTAAATGGGAGTTATGAGTGATCTCAAAATGGGTTTGAGATCTGGAAATTGAAGTATTGAGTCAATTTAAATGGAAGTGGAAATTTAAATTGAATTAATGGGAAATTAATTGGAAATGGAGATTGGGAAATTAAACAGTTTGGCTCTGGATTATTTTCAAATTGTTTTAATACAAGTATATTTTTCCAAACTATTTACTATACAATCTTTCTTCTTAAACCCCAAACTATCTTATACTCATTTTACAATTATTTTGGAACTATTTAACTATTTTGAAACTGTCTTATAAACTAATTATTATTTTTCAGTTACTTATATCTAATCATTATTTTAAAAACTATTTTGCAATTACCTAACTATTTTATAATACTTAACTATTTTACAGCTATTTTACAAACTAATAACTATTTTTCAACTACTTATCTATTTTAAAACTTTTTCAAGCTATTTTTAAATTTAAATTGGTCAGAGTTCAAACTGTTGTAATTAAAGTAATAACTCAATTGGAAATGGAAGCAATTGAGAATAAGTGAATGGAATTAAAGGAAATGTGAATAGAAAAGAGAATTGATTTGGCTAATAATCAATAAAGTTAAATACGTAGGATGTGCGTATATTATTCTATTCGCATAGTGATTTGATCCAGATTCGAACATAGAATTTTGAGATAATATTATCGATCCGAGTTGGGATTTTTCGCTCGATTTTCGACGGCGAACCTGGATATGGATTGTTGATTGGTTCTGGATATTCTCTATCATAGTTGTGACTATGCAAGGAGAATGGCGGTTTCTGATCAGGAAACCAGATCTGAGTCCGCACTAGGAAGTCGGGAGGACGATACTAGTTCGGAAGAGAAATTGTGTGATCGAGTGAGCGATCAGATTGGTATTGCGTACGAATGATATGAGTACATCGTACGAGTTTGGATGAAATTGATATTGAAATTTGTGAATAAGGATTGTAAAATGGTCTTTGAAATGAAAAGTATATTTGTGAAATATAATGGAATTGGATATTTCTTTGGTTGAAATTTACTTTATGGAAGTAAGTAAATGGTAAATAACTTTATAAAGAAATCAAACTTGAATATTTGATTTGACAATAAATAAAGTTATATTTTGTAATATGATAAACTTCCCTTACTGAATCTAGCCAGAATAAAAAGTGTTTTGAAATATTTAATGTATAAAAGAGGTTTTATACAAGTTTGAAGTGATCCAAAGATTTTCAAAGTTATATATATCTGTATCTATATATAAAGGATCTTATGAGAATGATTTTGGAAAAGGTTTTGGAAACCTATGAATTTGGAAAAGGCTTTTGATTTTTGGGAAAATCAATTTTGGATTTTGGAAAGCCTAGTTTGAGAATTATCGATTTTTGGTAATCGATTTTGTGTAAAGGAGATTTTGATAAATCATAAAGGGTATGATTTGAAGATACTATAAGTATATAGTATAAAATGTTTTGAGTATAGCTCTGGGGAAAAAGGCGCTCCCTTGAAATGAACTTCTCAGGAGTGCCACTGGGTGGTACTGCCTTGAACCCCAAGGGGGGATTCTAAAGTTGATCCTGTGAGGAGTCCGGAATAAACTAGTTCCTGAGGATTATTTGTGTAGCGAAAGTCGAGGGGCTGGTGCCCACAGAGGCATTTGGGTTATGCTGTGACGACAGTTTAACTCAATGTCACTGCGATCTACTACAGACCATAGCGAAAGTCATGTGTGCCGCTGAGAGCCAACTGTCTACGTTTGATTTTATATCGGTAGACTGTGACACTATGGTAACATAGCGAAAGTCGTGTGTGCCGCTGAGAGCCAACTGTCTACGTTTGATTTTATATCGGTAGACTGCGACCTATGTGGGAGAAGTTTCATTATTTGGCAGCGAAATTCGGTGGCGCTGATGCCTACAGTTATATGGGTTTGTGCTGTGATAGCAACGTAAGGCCCGGGTATAACTGCGATCTGTAGCGGGTTCCATGGCGTAATCGAGGAGCGTGGAGACCTACAGTTATCTGTGGATTTCGCCGGGACGACAACGTAACCATCGGGTTAACTGCGACCATGGATGGGGGTGATGATTTCCAGAGCATTCTCACCAAAGATATTTCCTCAATTTCAAAAATGTTTTCTATATTTTCAATAAATTATTTTCCAAGGATTTCACTGGGTGTTGAAAACGGGTTTGCTAAGTCCTTATAGATTTTCAGTCCTACGTCTGATCAACGTATGACCGAATTTCTGTAAGAACGAGGATGAACTTGTTGAAACATCGAGTTATAAAAGTATTTTTATAAAAAAAAATTTGTAATACTATATAGATTTTAAAGTGTTTTAAAAATGAAAAATATAATTTATCTGATTTTATGTATTAAGTAAATTCTGGCTTCGTTCCTTTTCGAGGACGAAAAGATTCTAAGGGGGGAGGAATGTAATAACCCAGATTTTGGAACATCTGTAAATTGATAATTAACTGGGTTAATTAATAGAAATACTGATTTTATTTGGATTAATAAATGAAATTCTGATAATTAGAATATATCTGGATATGTATATAGATGAATTTGAACTATAATAAATACTGACTTATAAATATCTAGATAAATATTCATTTGATAATATTTGTTTAATGATCTTCTTTTATAAATATTTATTTGGCAAAATTTATCTTTTCAAAGCTAATATAAAATATATATATAGAATCAACTTTAAACAAATTTTTGGAAATTCTATACATATTTATATGTAAGGGTGGTTTGTAAATAAGTAAAGTGAGATTTAATTTAGGATTTAAAAATATATATGTATGATTTTATTGGAATGTAATTTGTTTTATATTATTTTCTTTAAAAGGGTTTTTTTTATATTAAGAGAAGTATTTATTAATTAGGAAATTAAATAAGAAAGCTTTATAAATCATTTAAAAATTTATAAACTCATGCATAATTACAAGTGTTAGTTTATAAAGCATGTTAATAACATGTGTAAGGTGATAAACAAATGTAAATGACAAATGGTTGATGAAATTAACAAGTGGCAAAGATGTTTTCTCTTGAAATGATAATGTAAATAAAAATCAAAATCTTTAAACCAGGCTGCTCATTTTTTTTAGTTCAAAAGTTTCTCAGTTTTAAAAACTTCTCAAAACATGAGAAAATAAATACAAAACAGAAAATAAATCAAAGCAAAGTTAAAAATCTGAAACCTGGAAATAAGATAAAAGCTTCAGTTCAAATTTTTCAAGATCAAAAACTTCAACCTGAAATACAATGCAAAGCAGAGGCAACAATCTTAAATCAAATGCAAGTTCAAACCTGAGATCGGTGTAAATCAAAACCAAATTCAAACCTGGAAATCAAGTTCAAGTTTTCAATCTAGAAGCCTGGCAACCCAAAGATTTAAGCAACAACATGATCAGATCAAAGCAGATCAATTCCCAGGATCTGTTCCTGGTTCTGGAAAATCATGTGAGTAAACTACCAAATTTTCTGTTCTCTGATTCAAACATTTTTCTGTGAGTAAACTAACACACTTAATCTTGAATCTGATAATATATCTTGATATTTTAGGATTAATACTAGTAGTTATTGTGGATAATGTTGTATGGATGTGAATATATCAGTGCATGTCTGTTATACAGATATATATATATACATGTTCTTGTAGGCTAGAAACAGAATCATAAATCATAATCTCTTCCATCATTCTCTTATAGGTTTAGATGATTAAATGAAAAATGTTTAAATAAACCAGATCTTAATTGTAAAATATTTTTAAGAATAATCAGTTTAAGTTTTTCTTTGAAAATTTGAAATATACAGTGAAAACTTAAAATCCTGTCAAATTCAAGTATCATGGTTTCGAATTTCATTCACCTCACCTAACTCGATTTCAAAAACCATGAATTTTAAGAACAAAATCAATATTATTAGTTTAGTAATTTGTGGGAAATTGCGAATTGAATGGAAAATCTATTTTGGATAGATTCTGGTGATCGGAGAAAGTTTGGGCCTTGGGGTTGTGGCCAGAGAAGGGTTGTAGGTTGGGGAATGGGGGAAAATGGTGGTAAAATTTTATGATGGCCGGAGTAGCCTGGTGGGGGTGAAGTAGGGTTTAAGGTTCAATTTTGGTCGACGATGTTGTTCGAGTTCATGCGACATCGACAGTTGATCGAAGGTGATCACACCAGGGGGAAATTATGCGTGAGGATGTGGAGTGGTTCTGGGTTGACTGACGTGGCTCCAGATGGTCGAAGGTGATGGCGCGGGGGAAGTTCTGTTCTTCGAATTTGGTTCTAGTGGAATCGAACTAGCTCGATTTTGATTTCCAGTCGAGTTCATCAAACTAGATGGTTGGGAAGATTGAGGTGGGTGACGGCGACTTGCTGGCGTTCGGAACGTTGATCGATGATTGTTGGATCAGGTGTACACGTGCACACGTGTATGTTTGGGTTGGGATAGTTGTGCTGTGAGTTTGAGTTTGGGGAAGACGATCGTTTCTCGGTGTCGAACTCGAGACATTGCGTGAGTAACTCGGAGACGTGAGTGGATCGCGAGTAGCACGAGAGAGGCTCGGGGATTTTAGAAAATTACTCGAGTTAAATTGTGATGAGTTTTTCTGTTTTAAGTGGAAACTTGTACAAAGTTAAAATACAGTTTTAAAGCTAAAATAAAATCAAATGCAGGTTTAAAAAAAAATGAAACATATACAGGTTTTAAAAGTGAAGTAAAATGTTGTTTGGTTTTTGAAATTTGAGGTTATGATATGTACAGTTTTATAAAAATTTTAGTAATACAAAGTTGTAATGCAAAGTTTAAGTAATTTAATTGGTAATTAAAAATTTATTAATTGGGTTATAATTAAGTATTAATTAAAGGGATAAATGTTTTAAAAATATGCGATAGGAAATTAATAAAAGGAATGTTTTATCTTATAATTACTTAAGGATTTGATAATTAATGAAGTAATTAAAGAGTCATTAATTAAGCTAATTAATTAATGATTAAATATTAATTAATTTATAACTAAGGATTGTTAATTAGGTGATTAAAATTAATTAATTAATGATTAGAGATAATTAATTAATGATTAAGCATTAATTAATTAAGCAATTAGGTATTAATTAATTAGTAATTAGAAATAAATAAATTGGTAATTAAAAATTGAATTAACTATTAATTAAAGATTAATTGATTTGTAATTAAGTTTTATTAATTAATTAATAATTAAGGTTTGTTAATTAATAATTAAGGAGTAATTAATTAGGAAATTAAAGATTAATTAATTGATTTGTATGGTAATCAAGGAATGATTAAATTAAATGGTTTGTAATTAATTAATGATTGATTAAGCAAGGTTAAGTAATTAATTATTAAATAATTACTTTAATTAAGTGATTAGAGAATCATTAATTATTGTGACTAATTAATTAAGGAGATTTATTAAAAGTTAATATGAATGGTTAAGGCTAATTAATCTATGGGGTACTTAAAGGTTAATTACTTAATGTAATTAAAGGATAATTAACCATGGATGATTAATTAAGATGGATGATTAAAGAATGATTTATTAACAAATATTGAGTATGCAGGATTAAGGTAATCTAAATGATTAAAGTTGGTAATTAATTTAATTGGAGATTAATTAAATTAATTTGTAATTATATATTTAATAAATCTTGTTATGGATGATTGAATTGTGTGAATGCTTTGAATTGATCGATATCTCTGATGTGTGATGCTCTGTGATATGAATAGGTTAAACTGTGATAATGTAGATTACCTATCTAAGTTGAATTGTTGTATGATATCCTGGATTTAAATTGTATTGTTTAAAATCTAACAACTTGGATTAGAGATGACATTGAATTCGAAGAGACCGGGGTCGGGTATCAGTAAATGCCCGAAACCACTTCGATTTGTAATTTACAATAATTCTCTGTAAATTTGATATGTGAAATCAAATAGGCTGGATAAAATCTGAGTAATAATGCTTAGATATGATTGTAAGATGTGTATTTGACTATGGCAAGTTAAGAACTCGTAATAAGGTACGAGTTACCCAGGTTTAAATAAGTTGTATGCTTTAGTATTCCATGTTAGATGGGTTTACTCACGCTGGTTTCCAGCCTGACCCGGGTGTTACTTTGATGTAATGCTCGGGTCAGACCGAGTATTACAGATTTTCAGGTTAGGACGTTCGGAAGCTCAGGTGGCGAGCTGGATGGCAGGAACATATGGAGTGTATTCCGCTGAGCATATTACTGTTATTTATCTGAGACATGTTAATTCTAACTGTCTAGTATATTTATAAATGGTTGTAACTCTGATGTAGTGAATGTAAAATAACAATTACAGCTTTCTTTGTGTAAAGAATATTATTTGATATTATATTTTATCCGCTGCGAATGTGAGAATATGTGATTCTGAGTTTTGTTTTCTATTCTTCTTCTACCTCTTTCCTTTTCTTTTCCTTAACAATTCGGAATTTTCGGAATCGAAAATTCCAGGTCGTTACACAAAGGTCCTTTCCCGGCTAACCCGAATAGTGAGCGAAATATTTAAAAAATCATATGGATACTGGGGTTTCAATTAAGTCACAACTTAATAATTTAAAACTTTCTTTCAAATAGTTTAAAAAAATTTCCATTTTCAAATCTTTTAAACAAAAAGATTCAATTCACAAAGTTAACCCCATTCACAAAGATCCATTTATGAATTTCAAAACAATTTCTATTTCAATTGAATTAACTCGTTAAATCTTTAAGTCAAGATTTAACTTATAGCTTTCAAAACTCATTTCCAAATATTCATTCATAGCCTTTCGAAACAATTTTATTTCAAGTTTGATTAACTCATTCGGTCTTTGAATCAAAGACTCATTTCATAGTTTTCAAAACATTTCAATTTTATTTCAAACTTGAAACCTTTCAACATTATTTAGAAATCCTTTTCTTATATGAAAGCTTTTACTATTAGAAAGCAAGTAGTTTTCGTTTCGGAAAAATCCAGTTATATTTAAACGAGTTAAAACCCTTGAATTTAAATTCAAATTCCCAAATCAAAACCTTTAAAATGGTTTAACCCGTATATAACTTGTACAGTATCTTTAGTCCCTAGTTTCAAATCATAGGATTCAATTTCAAACTTGAATTCAAATTTAAATAAAATTATTTAAATTTTCAAAACTTAATCAAGTTATTTGAAATAAGTTTTATCTTTGAAATTCCATTTCAAAAGCTTTTCACTTTAAACCCAAATTTCAAATTTCAAAATCAATTGAAATTAAAATTTCAATTTCAAAAACATTGAACCTAAATCATCTGTGACTTAACCGATTTCCACGTGAAATCCATATTTGTGTGTGTAAAGGTGTAGTCCAGGGGTTTCACACACAATAGTGCAACATCATACAATCATCACAGATCAGAATACAGAAACATAGTTGATAAGCGGTATTAACTATCACGCTTATCGTTCATTCACAGATCACAGATATATATCACAGGTAAGTAAACTACAAATCATAACATAAATCAGGATGTATCACAAAGCATCATATATCAGGGATATCAAACAATCAAATTATCCAATAGAATCCAAACATTCATAAGTAAGGTCAGTTAATTGTCTGATTATAATTAATTTATACCAGATTAATTACTTATGAATAAACTACAAATCTTGTTTAATAAATCATTAATTAATTACAAAGCATTCTGATTAATTATTCTTTAAATCATTTATTAATTAACTTTAAATAATAAATTAATTAACCTTTAATTAATAAATTATCCTTAATTTATCACATTAATTGATTAGCCCTTAATTAATTATTGTTTAATCACTTGAGTACTCAACCTTTAATCATTAAGTAATTGTCTTTTAATTATTCATCTTAATTAATTATCCCTAATTAATTAATTATCTTTTAATCACTTAATTAATTGACTTGTAACGATCCTGGATTTTAATTTATTTAAATTAATGGTTTAATGAATTTTTGAATAAAAATAGTAAAATAAATTGATTAAATGGATGCGAGTTTCCCCAATATCCAAATATATTTTATATTAAGTCATATGAATTTAAACGATTTGTATATATGTGATTTGGATTTAAAATTCAAGTAAATGGTTTAATAATAATAAATGATAATAATAGATATTAAGTTATAAATAGAATCGAAATATATAAGATAAATTATATAGTTTTATAAAAATGAAAGTGTATAAAACAAATAAAAATAATAAAGAAAGATTTAATAAAAATTAGAAGTTCACTTGTATTTTAAAAGTAATCAAAACAAAACAAAAAGAAAACAACTCACATTCGAATAAGTAAAATTATAAAGTGATTACACTACAAAGTTAAAAACAAACAAAAAAATAGTAAATTATGTAAATTATAAAGCAAACCAGAAATCTGCATAGTCAAGAAAGAAATACATGCTCAACAGTAAAACAAGTAAACATATCTATGAAGTTTGCAAGACATGACAGTAAAGTGTTTTCATGTACAAGCAAAAAGGAATAAAATATATATAAAACAACATTATATACATTCAAGTATAAACAAATGAAGCTTGTAAAAGAAGCACATCAAGGCAAATTAAAATAACATCTTCTCAGCCGAACTAGAGTAGGGAGAATTATAAAATGTATATTGGTACAAGTCTAATTAATATCTCTAAGTACATACAAATTTGTAACGACCCGGAAATTTCGAACCCGAAATTTCCAGATAGTTAGAAGAAAAAGAAAAGAGATAGAAGAAAGAAACAGAAAGAAGAAAGAAGAACAGAAAACACAACATCTCACATTCGCAGCGGATTAAATATAATAACAAATAATAGCATTTTTATAAAAGAAAGCTGTAATTATTACTTTCAATACAATTAATCAGAGTTACAATCATTACAATAGACTGGACAGTTATATCAACCTGCCCCATACTACTATCAATACAACTCTCAAATACACAGCGGAAAACACTCTATACGTTCCTGCCATCCAGCTCGCCTCCTGAGCTCCAGAACGTCCTTACTTGGAATCTGTAATACTCGGTCTGACCCGAGCATTACATCAAAGTAACACCCGGGTCAGGCTGGAAACCAGCGTGAGTAAACTCATCTAACATGAAATTCCAATTCATATAACTTATTTAAACCCGGGGTACTCGTACTTTACTATAAGTAAACAACTTATATAGTCAACACTTATTGTCACAAAACAATATCTAAATATCCAACTTAGTTTAATTGGTCCATATTTTCCAAACTGGCCTATTTGATTTCACATATCAATCTATAAAGAATTATATAAGATTTCAAATCGAAGTGGTTTCGGGTATTAACTAATACCCGACTCCTGTCTCTTCGAATCCAATGTCATCTTAACCCAAGTTATTCAAATGAAATACAATTCAAACTTTAAATTCAGGGTGTCACCTTTACACAGTAATTCGTCATTGATAGTTACCCACATTATCACAGTTTAGACCAAACATAACATATCACATAGCATCACATATTAGAGATATCATCTATCTAAGGCATACAATATCATTCAATCATCCATAACAAGATTTATTTGATATGTAATTCCAAATTAATTTAATTAATCTCCAATTAAATTAATTATCAACTTTATCATTTAAATTACCTCAATCCTGTATACTCAACCTTTATTAATTTCAACCTAATTTATAAATCATTCTTTAATCATTCATCTTAATTTATCATCCTTGATTTATTATCCTTTAATTTTATTAAGTAATTAACTCTCAATCAATTTCTCAAATTAATTATACTTTACCCATTCATGCTAATTTCATTGATCCTTAATTAATCAATCTTTAATTAATTACACTAATTAATTAATTACACTAAGTAGTTGATCCTTGATTACTTCCATTAAGTAATTAATTGGTCACTAATTACATCTTAATCACTTAATTAACTAACCACTAGCTATTAATTTATAAATCTTGAACGTTATTAAATTAAACTAATTAATCACTTTTAATTACTTCATTTAATTAATTTGTCATTAATTATTCAAATCCTAATTATCTCTCAAGATAATTCTTTATTCATTAATGACTCACTTATCATTAACCAAAATTTAAATACATTTCACCTTTAAATTAAACTTTAAATTAAATTTAACTAAACAAATTTAAGTTAAACAAACTTCAAATCTTCTAAATCAAATGTTTTAAGAAAAACATTTATTTTACATAATAGTTTAAAATTAAATTCAATTTAAATTTAAAACTTGTTGTATAAAACCCTTTAAAAATTCCTGCACTTTAACCCTACTTCGGGTCCTACCTGGGAATAGCTCGAGTCTAGACTCGAGATTCATCCACTCCTTCCATTTTTTCCTTTTGTTAAAACATAAAACATGAAAACACGACTGCACTCTCGAACTACACGAAGACGAGCCCGAGCTTCCAGCCTAATTTCTCGAGCTTCCCTTCGAGACTTCTTTCCTAAAACAAAACTGGCACACTGATACGTTGTGCACCTGCACTCAACGTCGACGACGATCCAACCTCCAAGTCCACCTCCGACGAGTCGCCTACGGCTACCATCATCGATCCCAAACATCCAAGTAGTAAAACAGAATCGAAAACGAAAAATGAACAGAACGAACCCATAGAAGCAAAGCACTGTAACCTAGATCCGCCTCGCCTAGACTACTCAGACCATCAGAGATCACGTGACTTCACCCAAAGCTTCGACAACGTCAAACACTCCTACCCTATCTACCCGATGATGTTCCGATGCCTCAACGAGTCCAATAATGCCTCGTAAAGACTCTTAACCCAAATGCAGAACAAAAACCCTACAACCACCTCATGTCGTCTCCACGGTAATCGAAAAATTCAGAAGACAATCTTGCTGAGACCCCAGGCCCTTCATCCTCCTCCAAGCACGATCCCGTGACTCCAAATTACATTGATCATCAGAAAATTACTCAAACCCAATTCATGTTCATCACGCGAATTTCCCCTAAATACTCACTTAAAAATCCTGATTTCGATTTTAAAATTCATAGTTTCCAATTACGAATCAAGTTATATTCCTGAAACCTTCAATTATTGAAATCGAATTTTTTTTTTTTTTTAAAAATCAAGTTTTTACTGTAATTTCACTTCCTAGTGGAAAACTTCCTACAAACTTACCTGAAACCATTTTTAAGTTAAAACCTAGTTATTTTCTTAACAATTTATGTTTAAGCATCAATACAAATATTGATCACTAAGAGTACAATTGACTTTGGATTATTCTTGCATTCTTTAGATTAAGAACAGAGAATAATATTTGAAAATACTGTCATTCTCAAGAATATATTTATGTATTCCTGCACATAACTATTTAAATTAATCATGCAAAACATTGTCTCAATTTAAGATCAGGTTTACTGCATGCATTCAGAGATTAAACAGTTTTAAAGTTTTTAATAACATCACTCAAAATCAAACAACTAAAGAGGATTTGATTACTCACTTTTCATTTGAACAGAGAACCTGGAATATTCTTTAAATCTGGAATTGCTTGAGTTTGAATTTGGTATTGAACTTTGTTGTTGAGATGATCTTTGAGTTGTTTACAGGTTGAAAACTGAATGCTATTGCTATGATCTTTGAAAGTTTGAAACTAGAACTTGTTTGCTGATTTCTCCCAGGTTAAAATTCTGAAGGAGATTGTTTGCTTCTTGTTTTTATTTTCTGGTTTATAATTCTTTTCAGGTTTGTACATATGCTAAAATTTTTTTATTTCGAATCAAAGAAGAGAAGTAAAGATGTGTTTAGCCTTAATTTCCTAATATTTTAAAAATAAAAGAAAATAAATAATAGTGACACTTGTTATATTGCTTCCATTTGTCCTTAGCTTGAGTTAATTTTCTTACATGTGTTATTATGCATGAGTTTATTATGTTTAAATATCTTTTGTAAATCTTTATATTTAAATCCCAATTTAGTAATTACATTATCTTAATTTATATAAATAAGATCTTTTAAAGAAAATAATATAGAACAAATTATATACTAATAAAATCATATACGATGTATTTTTAAATCCAAAATATTTTTAAGATATTTATCTTTTGAATTTCCAATTCAAATTTAATTTCAATTTTTAAAATCTAATTAAAACTCAACTCATATCTATATATATATATATATTTAAACAACACAAATTTAATTTGTTTGAAAAAATAATTTTTCTATTTAAAATGTTCTTATATCTATATAACAATCATTATTATTTGTTAGAAGAATAAATTGCAAATTTTAAGTAATTATATTAGGAGATTATCAAATAAATAATTATCCTGATATTTATTATAGTTCAAATTCATCTATGTACATATCCAGATATTCTTATTTATCAAATTTCATTTGTTTAATCAAATGAAATCAGTCTCTCAATAGTTTAAAATCAGTTAATTATCAAATTAACAGATGTAAAAAAAATCTGGGTTATCACATTCCTCCCCCCTTAGAATCTTTTCGTCCTCGAAAAGGAACGAAACCAGAATTTATTTAAAATCCTTAATATCAGTTAAATTTTCTCTTTTGAACATATTTTTAAAACACTTTAAAAATCTTTTAATATTACTAAATTAGTTTTTATAAAAATACTTTTATAACTCGATGTTTCAACAAGTCAATCATTGTTCTCACAGAAATTCGGTCATACGTTGATCAGGCGTAAGACTGAAAATCTATAAGTACTCGGTAAACTCGTTTTCAACACCCAGTGAAAATATTTTGGAAAATAATTTTATTGAAAATATCGAAAACATTTTTGAAAATAGAGGAAATATCTTTGGTGAGAATGCTCTGGAAATCATCACCCCCATCCATGGTCACAGTTACATCACGGGTTACGTTGCCATCGCAGCAAAAGTCCATGTAACTGATGACAGCATGGAACCCACAACAGATCGCAGTTACATTCCAGGGTTACGTTGCCATCGCAGCAAAAGTCCATGTAACTGTTGGCTCTCAGCGGCACACACGATTTCGCTGTCAAATGAAACTTCTCCCACATAGGTCGCAGTCTACCGATATAAAATCAAACGTAGACAGTTGGCTCTCAGCGGCACAAACGACTTTCGCTATGTTACCATAGTGTCACAGTCTACCGATATAAAATCAAACGTAGACAGTTGGCTCTCAGCGGCACACATGACTTTCGCTATGGTCTGCAGTAGATCGCAGTGACATTGAGTTAAACTGTCGTCACAGCATAACCCAAATGCCTCTGTGGGCACCAGCCCCTCGACTTTCGCTACACAAATAATCCTCAGGAACTAGTTTATTCCGGACTCCTCACAGGATTAACTTTAGAAACCCCCCTTGGGGCTCAAGGCAGTACCACCCAGTGATACTCCTGAGAAGTTCATTTCAAGGAAGCGCCTTTTTCCCCAGAGCTATTCTCAAAACACTTTATACTATATACTTATAGTATCTTCAAATCATACCCTTTATGATTTATCAAAATCTCCTTTACACAAAATCGATTCTCAAAATCGATAGTTCCAAACTTGGCTTTCCCAAAATCAAAAATTGATTTTCTCAAAATCAAAAGCCTTTCCAAATTACATAGGTTCCCAAAACCTTTTCCAAAATCATTCTCATAAGATCCTTTATATATATAGATATAGATATATATAACTTTAAAAATCTTTGGATCATTTCAAACTTGTATAAAACCTCTTTTATACTTTAAATATTTCAAAACCCTTTTTATTCTGGCTAGATTCAATAAGGGAAGTTTATCATGTTACAAAATATAACTTTATTTATTGCCAAATCAAATATTCAAGTTTGATTTCTTTATAAAGTTATTTACCCTTTACTTACTTCCATAAAGTAAATTTCAACCAAAGAAATATCCAATTCCATTATATTTCACAAAAATACTTTTCATTTCAAAGATCATTTTACAATCCTTATCCACAACTTCAATATCAATTTCATTCAAACCCGTACGATATATACATATCATCCGTACGCAATATCAGTCTGATCGCTCAATCGATCACAAAATTTCACTTCCGAACTAGTATCGTCCATCCGACTTCCTAGTGCGGACTCAGATCTGGTTTCTTGACCAGAATCTGTCATTCTCCTTGCATAGTCGTAGCTATGATAGAGAATATCCAGAACCAATCAAAAATCCATATCCAGGTTCGCCGTCGAAAATCGAGCGAAAAATCCCAACTCGGATCGATAATACTATCTCGAAATTCTGTGTTCGAATCTGGATCAAATCACTATGCGAATAGAATAATATATGTACATCCTTCGTATTTATCTTTATTGATTATTATCTAAATCAATTTCTCCTTTCTATCCATATTTCCTTTAATTCTATTCTCTTATTCTCAATTGCTTCCATTTACCATTGAGTTATTACTTCAATTACAAACAGTTTGAATTCTGACCTATTTAAATTTAAAAATAGCTTGAAAAAGTTTAAAATAGATAAGTAGTTGAAAAATAGTTATTAGTTTGTAAAATAGCTGTAAAATAGTTAAGTAGTTATAAAATAGTTAGATAATTGCAAAATAGTTTTTAAAATAGTGATTAGATATAAGTAACTGAAAAATAGTAATTACTTTATAAGTCAGTTTCAAAATAGTTAAATAGTTCCAAAATAATTGTAAAATAAGTATAAGATAGTTTGGGGTTTAAGAAGAAAGATTGTATAGTACATAGTTTGGAAAAAATATATTTGTATTAAAACAATTTATTTTGAAACATAATCCAGAGCCAAACTGTTTAATTTCCCAATCTCCATTTCCAATTAATTTCCCATCAATTCAATTTAAATTTCCACTTCCTTTAAATTGACTCAATACTTCAATTTTCATTGAAATTGATTTAATCCCAATTCAAGTTGAATTAACCTTAATTTCTTTCCAAATTCAAATCAAATTTGATTTTTAATCTTATTCAACTTTAATCACAATTTCAATTAATTCATATAAATTTCAAATTGAACCAATTTTATTTATTTCAATTCAAATTTTCCATTTAAACTTATGTTTATCCATCTTCAATCACAATTCTAATTAATTCAAATCAAATTCAATTTGAACTAATTCTATTCAAATCTCAAATTAAAACCATCTCGAATTATATAAATTCGAGTTAAAAATTTTAAATGTTGATTTAATCCTTTAAATCAAATTAACCTTTACTTTTTAATTTAACAACTTAAATCTTTAAACCATTTAATTTTAAATCCAAATTCCAAAATTCTATTTTAAAATTATCTTTACTTAACTTATTATAAAGTTCAAATAAGAATTCAAAAACAATTAAATCTTCATATTCTAATTTATTAATCATTTTCAATTTCCAGATCTCAAACCCATTTTGAGATCACTCATAACTCCCATTTCAAATCAACCATTTAACTTTCCAAGTTAAATTTAAATTTCATCTTGAAATTTCCAATTCAAGTTATTTATTCAACTTATTTAACTTCCTTCAAGTTAAATTTACTTAATCCGGTCAACTTTTCACAATTTGAATTCCCATTCAAATTTTAAACTTCAGATTGATAATCTTTCCCCCTTTAAGTTTTAAAAACTTACTACACCTTGGGTTTCACATCATATTCCAATTTAAAACTCAATACTAAGAGTTATTTCAAATCATCTTTAATATTATGTATATCCTCATATATACATTTTCTTTACATACCAAGTTATACCTTAATTTTTTTTTTTTAAACCACCTTTGGTTTTAATTCAAAAATAATTTCAAGTTTTCTGGATTTAGAATTTAAAATTTCACAATTTAAAACCCACTACAATTTACAAGTCTTATTTGCCTAAATGTTTTACTTCCCTAAAACATTTCATTATTAAACACAATAACCATTTATGATAATAACCAAGATTATCATATCTGGAAACCAATTCATTATTATCTTTATTCTGATAACACTTCTACAAATTCAGGATTTTAATTTCAGTTTGGATCCATTTCAAACTTAGCTTAATTCAATTTTAATTTGGTGGTATTTCTATTACCACTTAATTTAATTCAAATATTTTAACAACCAATAACCTTAATATTTATTAGAAATAAATATCATTATATATATCAAAATATATTCTTATATAAAATCATTTAAAATACTTATATAAGAAAATAACAATTACGCTCTCATATATATATATACACTCATCTCGTTCTAGGGTACCATTGACCCTATCCTTAACGAGTAATCCCAACAGAGCCAAGGTTCTCGCTTAACCTTCGGCTCTGATACCAAATGTAACGACCCAGAAATTTCGAACCCGAAATTTCCAGATAGTTAGAAGAAAAAGAAAAGAGATAGAAGAAAGAAACAGAAAGAAGAAAGAAGAACAGAAAACACAACATCTCACATTCGCAGCGGATTAAATATAATAACAAATAATAGCATTTTTATAAAAGAAAGCTGTAATTATTACTTTCAATACAATTAATCAGAGTTACAATCATTACAATAGACTGGACAGTTATATCAACCTGCCCCATACTACTATCAATACAACTCTCAAATACACAGCGGAAAACACTCTATACGTTCCTGCCATCCAGCTCGCCTCCTGAGCTCCAGAACGTCCTTACCTGGAATCTGTAATACTCGGTCTGACCCGAGCATTACATCAAAGTAACACCCGGGTCAGGCTGGAAACCAGCGTGAGTAAACTCATCTAACATGAAATTCCAATTCATATAACTTATTTAAACCCGGGGTACTCGTACTTTACTATAAGTAAACAACTTATATAGTCAACACTTATTGTCACAAAACAATATCTAAATATCCAACTTAGTATAATTGGTCCATATTTTCCAAACTGGCCTATTTGATTTCACATATCAATCTATAAAGAATTATATAAGATTTCAAATCGAAGTGGTTTCGGGTATTAACTAATACCCGACTCCTGTCTCTTCGAATCCAATGTCATCTTAACCCAAGTTATTCAAATGAAATACAATTCAAACTTTAAATTCAGGGTGTCACCTTTACACAGTAATTCGTCATTGATAGTTACCCACATTATCACAGTTTAGACCAAACATAACATATCACATAGCATCACATATTAGAGATATCATCTATCTAAGGCATACAATATCATTCAATCATCCATAACAAGATTTATTTGATATGTAATTCCAAATTAATTTAATTAATCTCCAATTAAATTAATTATCAACTTTATCATTTAAATTACCTCAATCCTGTATACTCAACCTTTATTAATTTCAACCTAATTTATAAATCATTCTTTAATCATTCATCTTAATTTATCATCCTTGATTTATTATCCTTTAATTTTATTAAGTAATTAACTCTCAATCAATTTCTCAAATTAATTATACTTTACCCATTCATGCTAATTTCATTGATCCTTAATTAATCAATCTTTAATTAATTACACTAATTAATTAATTACACTAAGTAGTTGATCCTTGATTACTTCCATTAAGTAATTAATTGGTCACTAATTACATCTTAATCACTTAATTAACTAACCACTAGCTATTAATTTATAAATCTTGAACGTTATTAAATTAAACTAATTAATCACTTTTAATTACTTCATTTAATTAATTTGTCATTAATTATTCAAATCCTAATTATCTCTCAAGATAATTCTTTATTCATTAATGACTCACTTATCATTAACCAAAATTTAAATACATTTCACCTTTAAATTAAACTTTAAATTAAATTTAACTAAACAAATTTAAGTTAAACAAACTTCAAATCTTCTAAATCAAATGTTTTAAGAAAAACATTTATTTTACATAATAGTTTAAAATTAAATTCAATTTAAATTTAAAACTTGTTGTATAAAACCCTTTAAAAATTCCTGCACTTTAACCCTACTTCGGGTCCTACCTGGGAATAGCTCGAGTCTAGACTCGAGATTCATCCACTCCTTCCATTTTTTCCTTTTGTTAAAACATAAAACATGAAAACACGACTGCACTCTCGAACTACACGAAGACGAGCCCGAGCTTCCAGCCTAATTTCTCGAGCTTCCCTTCGAGACTTCTTTCCTAAAACAAAACTGGCACACTGATACGTTGTGCACCTGCACTCAACGTCGACGACGATCCAACCTCCAAGTCCACCTCCGACGAGTCGCCTACGGCTACCATCATCGATCCCAAACATCCAAGTAGTAAAACAGAATCGAAAACGAAAAATGAACAGAACGAACCCATAGAAGCAAAGCACTGTAACCTAGATCCGCCTCGCCTAGACTACTCAGACCATCAGAGATCACGTGACTTCACCTAAAGCTTCGACAACGTCAAACACTCCTACCCTATCCACCCGATGATGTTCCGATGCCTCAACGAGTCCAATAATGCCTCGTAAAGACTCTTAACCCAAATGCAGAACAAAAACCCTACAACCACCTCATGTCGTCTCCACGGTAATCGAAAAATTCAGAAGACAATCTTGCTGAGACCCCAGGCCCTTCATCCTCCTCCAAGCACGATCCCGTGACTCCAAATTACATTGATCATCAGAAAATTACTCAAACCCAATTCATGTTCATCACGCGAATTTCCCCTAAATACTCACTTAAAAATCCTGATTTTGATTTTAAAATTCATAGTTTCCAATTACGAATCAAGTTATATTCCTGAAACCTTCAATTATTGAAATCGAATTTTTTTTTATAAAAATCAAGTTTTTACTATAATTTCACTTCCTAGTGGAAAACTTCCTACAAACTTACCTGAAACCATTTTTAAGTTAAAACCTAGTTATTTTCTTAACAATTTATGTTTAAGCATCAATACAAATATTGATCACTAAGAGTACAATTGACTTTGGATTATTCTTGCATTCTTTAGATTAAGAACAGAGAATAATATTTGAAAATACTGTCATTCTCAAGAATATATTTATGTATTCCTGCACATAACTATTTAAATTAATCATGCAAAACATTGTCTCAATTTAAGATCAGGTTTACTACATGCATTCAGAGATTAAACAGTTTTAAAGTTTTTAATAACATCACTCAAAATCAAACAACTAAAGAGGATTTGATTACTCACTTTTCATTTGAACAGAGAACCTGGAATATTCTTTAAATCTGGAATTGCTTGAGTTTGAATTTGGTATTGAACTTTGTTGTTGAGATGATCTTTGAGTTGTTTACAGGTTGAAAACTGAATGCTATTGCTATGATCTTTGAAAGTTTGAAACTAGAACTTGTTTGCTGATTTCTCCCAGGTTAAAATTCTGAAGGAGATTGTTTGCTTCTTGTTTTTATTTTCTGGTTTATAATTCTTTTCAGGTTTGTACATATGCTAAATTTTTTTTATTTCGAATCAAAGAAGAGAAGTAAAGATGTGTTTAGCCTTAATTTCCTAATATTTTAAAAATAAAAGAAAATAAATAATAGTGACACTTGTTATATTGCTTCCATTTGTCCTTAGCTTGAGTTAATTTTCTTACATGTGTTATTATGCATGAGTTTATTATGTTTAAATATCTTTTGTAAATCTTTATATTTAAATCCCAATTTAGTAATTACATTATCTTAATTTATATAAATAAGATCTTTTAAAGAAAATAATATAGAACAAATTATATACTAATAAAATCATATACGATGTATTTTTAAATCCAAAATATTTTTAAGATATTTATCTTTTGAATTTCCAATTCAAATTTAATTTCAATTTTTAAAATCTAATTAAAACTCAACTCATATCTATATATATATATATATATTTAAACAACACAAATTTAATTTGTTTGAAAAAATAATTTTTCTATTTAAAATGTTCTTATATCTATATAACAATCATTATTATTTGTTAGAAGAATAAATTGCAAATTTTAAGTAATTATATTAGGAGATTATCAAATAAATAATTATCCAGATATTTATTATAGTTCAAATTCATCTATGTACATATCCAGATATTCTTATTTATTAAATTTCATTTGTTTAATCAAATGAAATCAGTCTCTCAATAGTTTAAAATCAGTTAATTATCAAATTAACAGATGTAAAAAAAATCTAGGTTATCACAAAATTGCTTCAGCCGAAATGAAAAGATTTTACAAATATATGTTGTACAAAGCAATTAATACCAATACCTTAGTACACTACAACATATCATTTCAGCCCCCAAAACTTCATAAAAATCTCTGGCCAAAGATTTAAAAAGAAAAGTAAAGGAAATTTTTGTACCTGTTTTGCGTAAACAAATAATATCACCTATACCTTCTTTCTATATATCAAACATCTTCATTTTGTTCATTCGAGACTGAGCAAAATAAAGTAAAACTGAAGCAAACAAAACAATATGAATTCATCAAAACCAGAGAGTCAAGCAAGATGATATAAAGGAAGATTTCAAGCAAACAACTTCTTAGTTTTTAAAATTCAAAGCTACAGGCAGCTAGGCACAAACTAAATGCTTTTCTGTCCTCTGTTCTTCTTTTGAAACCAAGGTGAGCAACTCCTATTTTTAAAAGCCTAACTTGTTTTGGTTTCTTGATGTTTGTGAGTAAACAAGTGATTTAAACTTGAGTTATTTTAAATTTGTATATATATATATATGTTGAAGTTGCTCTGCATATCTACCCATCCATCTATGACTGTGAGATGCTTATTGTGACGCCCCACCTCTATACCCACGCTAACCAAGAACACTACGATGTAGTGCTGTCAATTAGCGCGGAGAATAAGGCTGTGGAGGAGCGACCATCCATGTAACTTCTTTGTGCGAGCATCGATACGTCAGATAGAATAGAATGCATATCTTTTAAGGAGGAAATCCGACATACCGATACAAACACAAAGCTATCACACGGTGGCTATATATAATCTTCGGAAACAAACATAGAAATAATCATAACGACAATCAGTCACAGACATCCATATCACAAAGGCGGAAGAAGATATGAATAAATATATATAACACATAAAAGTGTACATCAGAGTAGTGGTCAGAAAGATCCACGATAATACAAAAGAATAGCATCACGTGCTATACAAAAGAATAAGTACACAACATAGAGTCTATATCTCAAAGGTGTACATCCAAAAACTACTAATCTAAGTAGTTAGCCAAAAGTCAGAGTAATCCGGAAGAGAAGTCAAGCAGAAGCACCTGTAACATCTCGGTCTGACCCGAGTATTATTTATAAGAAAATAATAAACGGATCAGTCTAACTATAAATATCAGATGACATGATATAGGATAAGGGGTATGGCATAAACATATAATAACCATGATGGCATACTACTATAAGTATGTAAATGATAATCAACAAGGGATTAATCAATATCACAAGAATCTTCTCAAAGATCCAAACACATAAAAAGGTAATGACACACGAATTCACCAATACACAAAAACCTGATATCATATCAGTGAAAATCACAAAAGTTGGTGAAGCACTAAATCCAGAAATCAACACACGAAATCCAGAACAAATCCCAGAAATCAACACACGAAATCCAGAAATCACTAAAAGGGGGAAGTCCGACACACGGACGAGAAGTTATCTCATGGAAGCTATCCATTTAAATTTTCCGAACACACGGATGGCCCGAAGGCAAGTCCGACACACGGACGAAGAGACATCGCACATTGCTAGTCTAAACCATAAAATGATCATCATCGATCATAAAGAAGTGTCAATCACACTAAGCTAGTAAATATATGAGTTTAGCTTCATGTCCCATAACCACTTGCTTAACTTAAATATTTACGAACAAACTGTAGATCTTCACTAGGAAATTGTCACAAAAGGGTTCAATCGAACAAGTCCAAGAGCTAACCGACGAAGTGAACGCAAGCGTTTCATACCACTCGTTTTACTAAGTCGTTTAAGTCGATTTCTCATTCGAGTGAAGTAAAGGCTTGTATATACTAGTAGATTGAAAATCGGTTTGAGAAAACGAACTTTTGATATTTAAAATAGTGTTGAAATCGCTTTGATGAAAGAGTGTTGATATTTACTATTAGTATTGAAACCTTCATATATCTTTAAAGTGACAAGTCATGAAACGATTGTAGAAACAAATCAGTTCACGTTCGAACGACGTGAGTAAAGTCCAATGAAGTCAATCCCAAAACCATCAAAGTAGAAATTCTGATAAATGTTTTTCAGATGAGATTGCCTACGCAGAGTAATACGGGGTTCGACCTAGTCAAACCGGTCAAATGACCAAGTACTAACTCGCGAACGACCTAGGGGAAAAATAGGTCAAACGACCAAGTACTAACTCGCGAACGACTTACGACTTAAGGGAGGCAAGCGACTTACGACTTAAGGGATAAGGTCATACGACCTAAGTGGAGAATGCCACGCGACTTAGCAGAAGAACAGGTCGAACGACCTAGGGGAAAAACAGGTCAAACGACCAAGTACTAACTCGCGAACGACTTAACGACTTAATCTTCTATTCGAGCTACGAGCTAAGGCTGGAACGACCTAGTGGAGTTAGGTCGGGGACGACCTACGACTTAAGGTCATACGACTTAACGGTTTAAAAGCCAACGACCTAGGACTTAAGAGCCATACGAGCTACGACTTAAGCTCAAATACGAGCTACGACTTATCACTTAACTCGCGAAAGACCTAGCGAAGGCAGAACACCCAGAACGACTTAACACTTTAACTCGTGAACGACTCAGGCCTTTAACTCGTGAACGACTCAGGCCTTTAACTCGTGAACGACTCAGGCCTTTAACTCGTGAACGACTCAAGCCAGGCGAACAGAAATGCACGCGCGCGACTTAAGCCCTTAACTCGTGAACGACTCACGACTTAGGCTTAACTCGTGGACGACTCAGCGAAGGCCAGAAACGACTTAAGGCCAGAAAAATCACCAAAACGCTAAAAATTGAAGTTTTTCGCCAATCCAATCCAAACCAAATGCAAATGTTGATGCAAATACAATAGGGGATCATTCCCAACAGTCCAAGATAGATATAGGCAAGATGTGAGATCAAAAATCTCACCTTTTCCACGAAATTGATGAAGATGAAGATTGAAAGCAAGGGGAAGCAATCCAAAGCTTGAATCCACAATCTTCTACTTGAATTTGATGTTGAATCTCGGATTTGCAATAGAATTTGAGTTGGGAGTTTTAATTTCTCTTTCCCTCCACCATTTTTGAAGAAGCTTGAAGTATTTGATGAAGTGATGAAGAGAAGAGGGGGTTGGGCTGAGTTAAGAAGGTGCAGTCCAAACCAAAGTCTCAAGCGGGAAAAGTGACGAAAATTTCACTATCTCCAAACATATCGAAGTTTACACTCAAAAAGATCGCAAACGTCATTTTGAACTCAATGGGGGTGGTCTCGAGTCCTAATTTGACCGTATGCAAAAAGTAGCTTTTCGGACTAACATCCGACTAACGATAAAATATTTAAATTTAAAATCGATAGATATGCGGGTTGTTACACTTATAAACATACAAATATATGCTCTGTGTATTTTATCAGGGTTGATTTCCCCTTTAAAACCCAATATCTCCTTTATGAACTTAAATTAGCTAGTGATTTGTAAATGAAAGTTGTTTGAAATAATGTAACAGCTCACCTAAAAATAATTATAGGTATTTCAAATGAATCATTTGATCAATAATGTTAAAATTTACAGTAAAAGTAAAATTGGGCCAAAAATTTATGAATTTAAATTTAGGTTCTGATTTCATAATTGAATTCAATATAGGAAATCATGATTTTTGAAGTATGTCTCATGATTTTTAGTTTAGAATTTGATGTGCATTTCTGTGTTGAGTGTTCGAGCTTTGTTGGCCAAATCACGACGATCGACGGCGAACTCGATAACGTGGTTGAGCTTGAAGGTAGAGGGGGTGACGAAGATCGTGGGAAAAATGTTATTACGATTTATCAATGACCGAGATGGCCGATAATGGTCGGATTAGGGTTTATTACCCAGTTTTGTCAACGTTATTGCGGTGGGTTTTTTCGACATCGAGGGCGTTTCAGTGGCGATCGCGAGGCTTGCGATGGGTACAGGGAGACGTAAGGGAGCTAGGGTTGAGGTGGCGGAGTATCTCGAGGCTGGAGTTGCCATGGTGGTCGGAATTTCGAAGGAGACGCTTTCCAAGTTTTTGAGTATTTTTGGTTTCAATTTCGAACTCGAACGCTCAATTTTGCTTCGATGATTTCATCATCATTTCGATGATCGAGAACTAATGAGGGGAGGATCGTCGACTTGTCTCGATGATCTGCGAAGGGCCGGAGGTGATGGTGGCGCCGTACACGTGCACACGTACACGTTCGTGTCGTTGGTCTGGGTTTCAATTTTGGCTTTGGGGAAGAAGGATGGTCTCGGGGGAAGGCTCGAGGGATTTGTAGATTGGCTTGGGATTTTGACATTTTGGCTCGAGTTGGTTGTATAACAGTTTTTGAAATTTTAAAATAAACAAAGTTTAAAAGAAAAGAAGAAAAAAAGGAAGAATGTGAACTCTCGGAGCTGGACTCGGGTATTCCAACGGTAAGCTCGGGATTTATGCAGTTTTGACTCGGGTCTGAGAAAAAAAAATTTTGATAATAAAAAAAAACAGTTTTTAACCTTTAAAACAAAATCAAGTTTATTTAAAACAATTTTGTTAAACCCGTTTCTTTTTGTAAATAGCAAATGTTCAAATGGAACTTTAAGAATGTTGAATTAAGTGAGTGTTTAAGATAATGTGATTAATTAATGTGATTAATTAAAGTTAAATTAATATGAGTAATTAAAGGGTAGTTAATTACTTAATTAAGGATTTATTACTTGATGTAATGAATCAAAGGATAATTAATTGATTAAAAGTAAATTAATTAAAGTGATAAATTAATAAATGTAATTACCTAAGAGTAATTAATTAAAAGTTAATTAATCGATTAAGGCTTAATTTATAATTAATTAAGGATAATTAATTAAAATGGTAATTAATTAAGGATAATTAATTTATATGATTTATTAATTAAGGTAATTCATTCGAGGAGAATTAATTGATTAAAGGTTAATTAATTAAAATGGTTTAAAATTAATTAATGATTAATTAACCAAGATTAGTAGTTTATTCATAAGTAATTAATGTGATTTAAATCAATCAGATAATTAAATTTACCTTACTTATGAATATTTGGATATTATTGGCTGACTTGATTGTTTGATATCCCTGATATACCCTGATTTATGTTGTGATCTGTAATTTATTATCTGTGATATATATCTATGATCTGTACGATAAGCGTTATAATTTGTATCGCTTATCAACTATATTTCTGTGTTTTAATCTGTGATGATTGAATGATGTTGCACTATTGTGTTGAACCCCTGGACTACACCTTTACACACACAAATATGGATTTCACGTGGAAATCGGTTAAGTCACAGATAATTTAAAATTAACATTTTTGAGATTGAAATTTTAATTTCAATTGATTTTGAAATTAGAAATTTGGGTTTAAAATGAAAAGCTTTTGAAATAGAAATTCAAATATAAAAGTTATTTTGAATAACTTAATCGAGTTTTGAAATTTAAATAATTTAATTTAAATTTGAATTCAATATTTGAAATTGAATTCTATGATTTGGAAACTAAGGTTTAGGAAGGCTATTCGACTTATAAATGAATTTACATGTGTTAAACTATTTTAAAGGTATTGTTTTGGGAATTTGAATTTTTAAAATTCAAAGACTTTAACTCGTATAAATGAATCAGATTTTTCCGAAATGAAAACTGTTTGTTTTCAAATGATAAAAGGTTTCATATATATAAGAAATGAAATTCCAATTTAAAGGAATTTCAAGTACGAATTGAAAAATAGTTTTCCAAGTTAGGAATGAAATTGTTTTGAAAGCTATGAATTAAATCTGTTATTTTTAACAGATTTAAAATGATGATTTGTTTAAACCATTCGAAATGAAATTGTCTTGAGAGCTATAAGTTAAATCTTTGATTTAAAGATTTAACGAGTTAAATTGAAATGGAAATTGATTTGGAAAATCTGTGAATGAATCTTTTGTTTAAAAGATAAAAATGTGGAAATTGTTTAAACCGTTGTAGGTCGTTAAAATGAATCTTTTTGGTTTAAAGATTTGAAAATGGTAATTTGTTAAACCATTTGAAAAGAGAAGTTTGGGTAATAAGTTGTGACTTAATTGAAATCCCAAGATCCATATGTTTTTAAATATTGCGCTCACTATTCGGGTTAACCAGGAAAGGACCTTTGGGTCGTATAACCCATTCTGAATATGTGATACGTCGTATATGGATGGCATTTGAAGACCGGTGTTGAAGACCGGATATTTTCAAAAATGAAAGGACAGCCTGTCGAATGTCTCTGCACTGAGTCACGCCGGTATAGAGATTTATATCACTCTTTTTGTGACGGGAAGTCCGGACGTGATTTGAAAATTATCCGGATTTGCAAGGGCTTCGTGAGAAGTGCCTTCGGTTCTGTTCGATCCCGGAATAGACTTGTATGGTTACATGTCTGACATTACACTTTAAGAAATAAAGCTGATTTCTTTCAAATACATTTCTGTTGGTGGCGAAGAATTTATTCTCTTAGCTTAACACCCTTCTCTGAGACGTACGAGCTCAGAGGTTATGTAGTTGAAGTTATCAGCGATATATGCCAATTTGGTAACGTGACATGCTGAGTGTTGCTGTGTAATGATCATTGTTTGATCATTTGTGATATGATCATTTATTTGATTTTATATCTTTGTGATCATTTCTTTGATCATTTGTTTGACCCGAAGCATGGCTTTGTGACTAAGCGTAGCTTTGTGGACGAGACTTCGTCGAGCCTCACACCCCGAAAATGGTCAAAACAGGAAGGATGCAGCAAGGTTCTAGGGAGTAGCGCCCCTTAGTGTATGTCATTCCTTCTGGATAAAGGTGGTATCATGGTATAGAGCCCAGAGACTTAACCTCTGTTGATACTGCTTATTATGTGGTTGTTGGAAATCGAGGATCCTCGGGAAGATCGGTGACGATCGAGGGATGGCATACGCGTGTCAGTAGTTACCTATTTTTGCAGAGGTAACCTGGCCTGCAGAGATCTAACCGTAATGTTAGGTTATTTCTCGGGACGTCATTCCAGAGGCGTTCCTTCGTGGCGTAGGAAGTTCCTTAGCCTGACCATTCGTTGGAAATCCATCATCCAATACGAACTGTGTACGGTATTAGTTGTAGAACCTGCCATTTACTTATGGTGGTCACCACTATTTAGATGGTAGCTATAGTAGGCATAGTTCGGAATGTCTATGCTAGCTAAGATTTATATTCTACTTTCGAAATGTTTTTCCACACTATGCACTAATAATAATATGAAATGATTTGATTTTGCGTAGTAAGCATCTTTGACTATCATAAGGAGAAATCTCCCCCAATTCTGTGTTTGCATTGTGTGTGTGGCGGGAGGCCTTATGGTAGTTTCATTTTCCAAAAGCATTGCGAATTGACTTTTAAAATTCTCTGCTATTTGTTTTAAAGATAAACTATTTTTGTTGCTCACACCAGTCCCATGACTGATCCGGAGTTTATTGTTCCTTTCCTAAACTCTGGATGCTCAAAATTTCCTACACGAGCAGTCTAGAGTTTGGTTTTTCAGATAGTCGGGATTTGTAGATTTTTTGGAGCTAGTTCAGTCTTTGGATCGGACTGCACTTGCTTATCTTTTTGCATCGTTATTGGGAGTTCGAGTTATTTCTGGATTGGCGTTTTGAAGATGGAGATTATCCGCTGCTGATGTTATCGTTTTTTTTCCGCTGCTATTTGTTATATCATATCTCTGATGTATATTGATATTCATTATATCATTCTGTTGTATCAGATATTGTATATCAATGTATTATTCATTTGTTCCGCTGTGTTATTTACTTAATGTTGTTATAAGCTCCGGCGACTCGGATTTGAACGGTCGAATCTACGGCATTCGAATAGATGTAAAGTATGGATGTTGATTTTCGAGCGCGAAAATCTGGGACGTTACATTTGGTATAAGAGCTAAGGTTGAACTTTAGCTCAGGAGTATAACATGTTAAGTAGCTCATTAGAGATAGAGTGAAGTAAACTCTAGAATGAGTATATCCCTAAGATATTCGCCTGAACGTCTCAGTAAATTCTCTTGCTATCCACTGATAGTGAGTATGAGTGCAAGAAGAGGACGAGATAGGGGACAAGGGAGTACGACTATCAATAGTCAATACCTTGCAACAGTGGAAATAAACTTTCTTATCAATTTTCTTTAATTCGTTTCCAAAATTCTTTTGATTGCTTCGTACCAGCTACAAGAAGAAGTTTCGGTGTGATGATGGCTCTACGAATCGTTGTAGAAAATTCTTACTTTGTGTCTTCATCGGTTTCTTATCAGCTTTTTGATTTAAACCTTAATGAATTTGAAATTGGAAATTTTAATTTGAGTTAAATTAATTAATAGAATATGAGGATAAAATTGAATTAAATCAATAAAATGATATCGTTTGAAATCAAATTTTGAAATTCTATTGTAATTTCTTTTGAATACCAAAGGCCGAAGAGGGACAAGATTGGTATGTGTTCTGAGATATTCCTACTTGAATTCGGAATCCGTATCTTGTGTTCGAGGAGTTATAGGAGATCGAATCTGTCTATCTCTGTGTTGTTTTCGTGCCTACGAATTTCGAGGACGAAATTCTTTTAAGGGGGGAAATTTGTAACGACCCTGGATTTTAATTTATTTAAATTAATGGTTTAATGAATTTTTGAATAAAAAATAGTAAAATGAATTGATTAAATGGATGCGAGTTTCCCCAATATCCAAATATATTTTATATTAAGTCATATGAATTTAAACGATTTGTATATATGTGATTTGGATTTAAAATTCAAGTAAATGGTTTAATAATAATAAATGATAATAATAGATATTAAGTTATAAATAGAATCGAAATATATAAGATAAATTATATAGTTTTATAAAAATGAAAGTGTATAAAACAAATAAAAATAATAAAGAAAGATTTAATAAAAATTAGAAGTTCACTTGTATTTTAAAAGTAATCAAAACAAAACAAAAAGAAAACAACTCACATTCGAATAAGTAAAATTATAAAGTGATTACACTACAAAGTTAAAAACAAACAAAAAAATAGTAAATTATGTAAATTATAAAGCAAACCAGAAATCTGCATAGTCAAGAAAGAAATACATGCTCAACAGTAAAACAAGTAAACATATCTATGAAGTTTGCAAGACATGACAGTAAAGTGTTTTCATGTACAAGCAAAAAGGAATAAAATATATATAAAACAACATTATATACATTCAAGTATAAACAAATGAAGCTTGTAAAAGAAGCACATCAAGGCAAATTAAAATAACATCTTCTCAGCCGAACTAGAGTAGGGAGAATTATAAAATGTATATTGGTACAAGTCTAATTAATATCTCTAAGTACATACAAATTGCTTCAGCCGAAATGAAAAGATTTTACAAATATATGTTGTACAAAGCAATTAATACCAATACCTTAGTACACTACAACATATCATTTCAGCCCCCAAAACTTCATAAAAATCTCTGGCCAAAGATTTAAAAAGAAAAGTAAAGGAAATTTTTGTACCTGTTTTGCGTAAACAAACAATATCACCTATACCTTCTTTCTATATATCAAACATCTTCATTTTGTTCATTCGAGACTGAGCAAAATAAAGTAAAACTGAAGCAAACAAAACAATATGAATTCATCAAAACCAGAGAGTCAAGCAAGATGATATAAAGGAAGATTTCAAGCAAACAACTTCTCAGTTTTTAAAATTCAAAGCTACAGGAAGCTAGGCACAAACAAAATGCTTTTCTGTCCTCTGTTCTTCTTTTGAAACCAAGGTGAGCAACTCCTATTTTTAAAAGCCTAACTTGTTTTGGTTTCTTGATGTTTGTGAGTAAACAAGTGATTTAAACTTGAGTTATTTTAAATTTGTATATATATATATATATATATATGTTGAAGTTGCTCTGCATATCTACCCATCCATCTATGACTGTGAGATGCTTATAAACATACAAATATATGCTCTGTGTATTTTATCAAGGTTGATTTCCCCTTTAAAATCCAATATCTCCTTTATGAATTTAAATTAGCTAGTGATTTGTAAATGAAAGTTGTTTGAAATCATGTAACAGCTCACCTAAACATAATTATAGGTATTTCAAATGAATCATTTGATCAATAATGTTAAAATTTACAGTAAAAGTAAAATTGGGCCAAAAATTTATGAATTTAAATTTAGGTTCTGATTTCATAATTGAATTCAATATAGGAAATCATGATTTTTGAAGTATGTCTCATGATTTTTAGTTTAGAATTTGATGTGCATTTCTGTGTTGAGTGTTCGAGCTTTGTTGGCCAAATCACGGCGATCGACGGCGAACTCGATAACGTGGTTGAGCTTGAAGGTAGAGGGGGTGACGAAGATCGTGGGAAAAATGTTATTACGATTTATCAATGACCGAGATGGCCGATAATGGTCGGATTAGGGTTTATTACCCAGTTTTGTCAACGTTATTGCGGTGGGTTTTTTCGACATCGAGGGCGTTTCAGTGGCAATCGCGAGGCTTGCGATGGGTATAGGGAGACGTGAGGGAGCTAGGGAGGTGGCGGAGTATCTCGAGGCTGGAGTTGCCATGGTGGTCGGAATTTCGAAGGCGACGCTTTCTAGGTTTTTGAGTATTTTTGGTTTCAATTTCGAACTCGAACGCTCAATTTTGCTTTGATGATTTCATCATCATTTCGATGATCGAGAACTAATGAGGGGAGGATCGTCGACTTGTCTCGATGATCTGCGAAGGGCCGGAGGTGATGGCGGCGCCGTACACGTGCACACGTACACGTTCGTGTCGTTGGTCTGGGTTTCAATTTTGGCTTTGGGGAAGAAGGATGGTCTCGGGGGAAGGCTAGAGGGATTTGTAGATTGGCTCGGGATTTTGACATTTTGGCTCGAGTGGGTTGTATAACAGTTTTTGAAATTTTAAAATAAACAAAGTTTAAAAGAAAAGAAGAAAAAAAAGGAAGAACGTGAACTCTCGGAGCTGGACTCGGGTATTCCAACGGTAAGCTCGGGATTTATGCAGTTTTGACTCGGGTCTGAGAAAAAAAATTTGATAATAAAAAAAACAGTTTTTAACCTTTAAAACAAAATCAAGTTTATTTAAAACAATTTTGTTAAACCCGTTTCTTTTTGTAAATAGCAAATGTTCAAATGGAACTTTAAGAATGTTGAATTAAGCGAGTGTTTAAGATAATGTGATTAATTAATGTGATTAATTAAAGTTAAATTAATATGAGTAATTAAAGGGTAGTTAATTACTTAATTAATGATTTATTACTTGATGTAATGAATCAAAGGATAATTAATTGATTAAAAGTAAATTAATTAAAGTGATAAATTAATAAATGTAATTACCTAAGAGTAATTAATTAAAAGTTAATTAATCGATTAAGGGTTAATTTATAATTAATTAAGGATAATTAATTAAAATGGTAATTAATTAAGGATAATTAATTTATATGATTTATTAATTAAGGTAATTCATTCGAGGAGAATTAATTGATTAAAGGTTAATTAATTAAAATGGTTTATAATTAATTAATGATTAATTAACCAAGATTAGTAGTTTATTCATAAGTAATTGATGTGATTTAAATCAATCAGATAATTAAATTTACCTTACTTATGAATATTTGGATATTATTGGATGACTTGATTGTTTGATATCCCTGATATATGATGCTTTGTGACATACCCTGATTTATGTTGTGATCTGTAATTTATTATCTGTGATATATATCTGTGATCAGTACGATAAGCGTTATAATTTGTATCGCTTATCAACTATATTTCTGTGTTTTAATCTGTGATGATTGAATAATGTTGCACTATTGTGTTGAACCCCTGGACTACACCTTTACACACACAAATATGGATTTCACGTGGAAATCGGTTAAGTCACAGATAATTTAAAATTAACATTTTTGAGATTGAAATTTTAATTTCAATTGATTTTGAAATTAGAAATTTGGGTTTAAAATGAAAAGCTTTTGAAATAGAATTTCAAATATAAAAGTTATTTTGAATAACTTAATCGAGTTTTGAAATTTAAATAATTTAATTTAAATTTGAATTCAATATTTGAAATTGAATTCTATGATTTGGAAACCAAGGTTTAGGAAGGCTATTCGACTTATAAAAGAATTTACATGTGTTAAACTATTTTAAAGGTATTGTTTTGGGAATTTGAATTTTTAAAATTCAAAGACTTTAACTCGTATAAATGAATCAGATTTTTCCGAAATGAAAACTGTTTGTTTTCAAATGATAAAAGGTTTCATATATATAAGAAATGAAATTCCAATTTAAAGGAATTTCAAGTACGAATTGAAAAATAGTTTTCCAAGTTAGGAATGAAATTGTTTTGAAAGCTATGAATTAAATCTGTTATTTTTAACAGATTTAAAATGATGATTTGTTTAAACCATTCGAAATGAAATTGTCTTGAGAGCTATAAGTTAAATCTTTGATTTAAAGATTTAACGAGTTAAATTGAAATGGAAATTGATTTGGAAAACCTGTGAATGAATCTTTTGTTTAAAAGATAAAAATGTGGAAATTGTTTAAACCGTTGCAGGTCGTTAAAATGATTCTTTTTGGTTTAAAGATTTGAAAATGGTAATTTTTTAAACCATTTGAAAAGAGAAGTTTGGGTAATAAGTTGTGACTTAATTGAAATCCCAAGATCCATATGTTTTTAAATATTGCGCTCACTATTCGGGTTAACCGGGAAAGGACCTTTGGGTCGTATAACCCATTCCGAATATGTGATACGTCGTATATGGATGGCATTTGAAGACCGGTGTTGAAGACCGGATATTTTCAAAAATGAAAGGACAGGCTGTCGAATGTCTCTGCACTGAGTCGCGCCGGTATAGAGATTTATATCACTCTTTTTGTGACGGGAAGTCCAGACGTGATTTGAAAATTATCCGGATTTGCAAGGGCTTCGTGAGAAGTGCCTTCGGTTCTGTTCGATCCCGGAACAGACTTGTATGGTCACATGTCTGACATTACACTTTGAGATATAAAGCTGATTTCTTTCAAATACATTTCTGTGTTTGCATTGTGTGTGTGGCGGGAGGCCTTATGGTAGTTTCATTTTCCAAAAGCATTGCGAATTGACTTTTAAAATTCTCTGCTATTTGTTTTAAAGATAAACTATTTTTGTTGCTCACACCAGTCCCATGACTGATCCGGAGTTTATTGTTCCTTTCCTAAACTCTGGATGCTCAAAATTTCCTACACGAGCAGTCTAGAGTTTGGTTTTTCAGATAGTCGGGATTTGTAGATTTTCTGGAGCTAGTTCAGTCTTTGGATCGGACTGCACTTGCTTATCTTTTTGCATCGTTATTGGGAGTTCGAGTTATTTCTGGATTGGCGTTTTGAAGATGGAGATTATCCGCTGCTGATGTTATCGTTTTTTTTCCGCTGCTATTTGTTATATCATATCTCTGATGTATATTGATATTCATTATATCATTCTGTTGTATCAGATATTGTATATCAATGTATTATTCATTTGTTCCGCTGTGTTATTTACTTAATGTTGTTATAAGCTCCGGCGACTCGGATTTGAACGGTCGAATCTACGGCATTCGAATAGATGTAAAGTATGGATGTTGATTTTCGAGCGCGAAAATCTTGGACGTTACATGACTTTTAATTTATTAACCTTTAATTAATTGTTGTTTAATAAATCATTCTTAAGTTAATTACATAATTAATTTACTTTTAAACTTACAATTTAGTTCCATTTTGAATTTAAGTTTGAATCAAATTATTTACATTCTAGTTTTAAAGATAAATTGATTTATTTAACTTACAAATTTAAGTTAAACAAATTTATTAACTTTTCATCCAATTTTACTTTTAAAAAGAGATTTACATAAAAATTACCACGCTAAACATAGCCTGGTCTCAAAAGCCTGAAGCCTGGCACAGGCTTAGCAAACCCGACCCCCTCAACAACTTCCCCGAGCCAAAAGCGAAAATTCCCGCGTTCGACTTCGAGTTTCGCACTTCCAGTTCCTTCGAGTAAACCCATAGCCTACTTCGATTCGAACTCGAGAAAAAACTACGTCTCCCCCACTCACACTCTCGCTGATACGAAGGTCACCGCGTGCACGTGTCCAGACGATTGGATGGTTGCTGACCATCACCGAGACTCCCCGTACATCACAGTCGATCTCCACATGCCTTCCAACTCCACGCATATTCGAATTCGAAAGAGATTCGAAACCGAGCATTTCGCCACCAACCCAAACCCACCAGTCACCCAACTCAGCCTCGAATTCACCGCCCCGACCACCTGAAGATCCCTAACTCCGGCCAATGGCTCGGCCACGACCGAGCTACCTCCTCTCGAAATCCCCCTGCACTCGATCGCTTGACGGTGACAAACGAGACCCATTACTTCGACCACTCCAAACTAGGTTTACGAATTTTAAACGTTCGCCGACGCCGCCACGTCGAACTGCAACCGTATCCACTATTTTTTCCCAACACTACGTACTTCCCTCCACCTCTACGCAAGATTTCGATCACCAACTACATTCCGATCAACCGCAATTGATCAAAACCCAATTTTCGAACAAATAGGAACTGCTCTCAATTCTTTGATCTAAAAATTAGAAGTTTTGCTTTAAAAATCATATTAAGGTATAAGAATTCAGATTTTATTACTGAATCCATGAATTAAAAAGTTTGAATTTTTACTTATTTGTAGTTGGGTTCAGATATCTCGATTTCCAAAGAAGATACTAAATTGTTTTTAGCTTAAATAAATTTTAAACTAAAGCCTATAATAAAACAACCAAGTTTTATTTAAATTCTATATCCAAATTATGCTTAGATCAAGAGAAAATGAATTTTGAAACTGAAATCTTGTATTAGAATTGTAGGCAGAGAACATATATATAAAGCCTGTGCACAATACATTCAATTCATATATATTCAGAGGATTATGTCTATATATAACATGCATATCACATGAATACTTACAACAAATTCAAGCTTTTAAATTTTTAAAACAAAATGTTACTCACTGGTAAAAGATATAAAGAAGACTAGCTTATAAGAAGGTTTGCTCACCTCAAATTTGAAGAACAGAGGACACTTCTTGTTTGAAACTACAGTTTTGCTTGCTTTGTTTTTCTGGAATCTGTTATTTGGTTTGTTTGGAAAACTTCACTTTGATTTTTATTTTGTTGTTAAAGTTTGAATTTTTGTTTTAGGTTGAGATGATATTTGCTTTTTTCTATTTCTTCAGTTGTGATGAACGAAAATGAAATGAAGGCTGGTATAAAGAAATCTGTTGTACAGGGATATATATTATTTTGTTTGGTTTGTACAACAGGGATGATATTTTTCTTTTTAGTACAACAATAGGCAGTGATTTCTTTTCCTTGTATGGTGGCTGATATGCATATTATATGGTGTACTAGAGGTAATGGCATTAAATGCCTATGTACCCTATTTTGTTTACATATGAATTGTATATGTGCAGTTTATACTTTGTAGATATTTTCTTTCTTTTGCTTTCTTGCTTATGGAGGCTGAACATCTTGTATTGTGGCTGAGATGATCTTTAGCATACTCGAATTGACTTTGTTTTGAGCTAGCATTAAATGCTTTGGTACCTTGTTTCCATGCTTAGCCCATGTCTTCATACTTTATCCTTGCTTGTTAATTTTGGCTGAGAAGATAGGGGTAGGTACTTTTGTTTCTTATTTTATTTACATACTTATTTTTAGTTATGTTATTTTATTTTGAATGTATATTTCTTTTTGCTTGGTATATTTTTGTTCATACTCTATCTTTAACAAAGCTTACTTTGTATTATTATAAATGAAGTTCTATTGTTAATATGTTGCCATAATTTTTCCAGTGTATTCACTTTCTATTTTATAAAACTATAAAATTTATCTTAGTTCGGGGAAACTCGCATCTATTTATAATTAATTTTACAAATTTTTTATTCAAAAATTCATTTAATTATCAATTTAAATTAAATTAAAAATCTAGGGTCGTTACAAACTTCCCCCCTTAAAAGTATTTCATCCTCGAAATTCGTAGGCACGAAACAACACAGATAGACAGATTCGATCTTCTATAATTCCTCAAACTTAAGATATGAATTCCAAACTCAAGTCGGAATATCTCAGAATACATACCAATTTGTCCCTCTTCGGACTTTGGTATTCACAAGAAATTACAATAAAAAATTCAATTTGGTTTTAAACGAAATCGTTTTATCGATACAATTCAATTTATCCTCATATTCTATTAATCAATTTAACTCAATTTAAAATTTCCAATTTATTTAAAATTTTAATCTCAAATTTTCAATTCATATTAATTAAGATTTAAATCAAAAACTGATAAGAAATTGATGAAATACGAAGTAAGGATTTTTCTACAACAATTCGTAGAACCATCATCACACCGAAACTTCTTCTTGTAGCTGGTACGAAGCAATCAAAAGAATTTTGGAAATGAATCAAAAGAGATTGATAAGAAAGTTGTTTCCACTGTTGTAGGGTATTGACCATTTATAGTCGTATTCCCTTGTCCCCTATCTCGTCCTCTTCTCGCACTCATACTTACTATCAGTGGATAGTAAGGGAATTTACTGAGACATTCGAACGGATATCTCAGGGATTTCTCATTCTAGGGATACTTCACCCTATCTCTAACGAGCTACCTAACGTGTTATACTCCTGAGCTAAAGTTCAACCTTAGCTCTGATACCAAATGTAACGGCACGGTTTTTTGCGCTCGAAAATCGACATCCATACTTTACATCGTACTCGAATGCCGTAGATTCGTCCGTTCAAATCCGAGTCGCCGGAGCTTATAACACAGTTAAGTAAATAACACAGCGGAAGATAAAGAATAATACATTGATATACAACATCTGATACAATATCTGATACAACAGAATGATGAAATGAATATCAATATACATCAGAGATATGATACAACAAATAGCAGCGGAAAAGAAAATAGATAACACCAGCAGCGGATATCTCCATCTCCAAAACACCAATCCAGAAATAGCTCGAACTCCCAATAACGATGCACAAAGATAAGCAAGTGCAGTCCATATCCAAAGACTGAACTAGCTCCAGAAAATATACTAATTCTGACTATTTGAAAAACCCAACTCTAGACTTCCCGTGTAGAAAAATTTTGAGCACCCAGAGTTTAGGAAAGAAACAATAAACTCCAGGTTAGTCATGGGACTGGTGTGAGCAACAAAAACAGTTTATCTTTAAAACAAATAGCAGAGAATTTAAAGTCAATTTGCAATGCTTTTCGAAAATGAAACTACCATAAGACCTCCCGCCACACACACAATGCAAACGCAGAATTGGAGGAGATTTCTTCTTATGATAGTCAAAGATGCTTACTACGCAAAATCAAATCCTTTTTGATATTATTATTAGTGCATAGTGTAGAAAACATTTCGAAAGTATAATATAAATCTTAGCCAGCATAGGCATTCCGCACTTATGCCTACTATAGCTACCATGTTCAATAGCAGGTTACCGCCACATTCCATGGCAGGTAATACAACTAAAACCGTACAAGGCTCGTATTATTTTGTTAGGATTTCCAACAAATGGTCAGGCCAAGGAACTTCCTATGCCACGAAAGAACGCCTCTGGCTGGACGCTGCGAGAGACAAACTGCTCTCTGCCAAACAAGGCCGGCTACCCCCCTTCCCGGGGAATATACAAAACCTTATATATGCCACCCCCGGTCCTTTGGGACCTTTATCCGAGCGCTCGGTAACCAACATCACACATAATAAATAAAGTGTGTCCACATGAGTAAGTATCTGGGCTCCATACCATGATACTACCCTTTTCCAGAAGGACTGGTCATACCCTAGGGAAGCTACACCTGAAACCTTGCCGCATCATTCCTGTTTCGACCATTTCCGGGTTATGAGGCTCCGACGAAGTCTCATCCACAAAGCTACGCTTTGTCACAAAGCCATGCTTTGGGTCAACAGATGATCAAAGTAATAATCACAAAGATAAATGATCAAACAAATGATTATATCACAAATGATCAAACAATGATCATCACACAGCAACACTCAGCATGTCACATTACCAAATTGGGAGTATATCGCTGGTAACCTTCAACTACATAACCTCTGAGCTCGTACGTCTCAGAGAAGGGTGTTTAGCTAAGAGAATAAATTCTCCGCCACCAAACAGAAATGTATTTGAAAGAAATCGCCTTTATATCTCAAAGTGTAATGTCAGACATGTAACCATACAAGTCTGTTCCGGGTTCGAACAGAACCGAAGGCACTTCTTACGAAGCCCTTGCAATTCCGGGTATTCACAATCCCGATCGGATTTCCCATCACAAATGGAGATCTCTATACCGGGGATCAGCCAGTGTAGAGACAATCGACAAGAAACCCTTTCGTTTTCGAAAATATCCGGTCTTCAACACCGGTCATCAAATGCCATCCATTACGACATATCACATATTCGGAATGGGTTATACGACCCAAAGGTCCTTTCCCGGCTAACCCGAATAGTGAGCGAAATATTTAAAAAATCATATGGATATTGGGGTTTCAATTAAGTCACAACTTAATAATTTAAAACTTTTTTTCAAACAGTTTAAACAAATTTCCATTTTCAAATCTTTTAAACAAAAAGATTCAATTCACAAAGTTAACCCCATTCACAAAGATCCATTTACGAATTTCAAAACAATTTCTATTTCAATTGAATTAACTCGTTAAATCTTTAAGTCAAGATTTAACTTATAGCTTTCAAAACTCATTTCAAAAGATTCATTCATAGCCTTTCAAAACAATTTTATTTCAAGTTGGATTAACTCTGTAACGACCCGGACTTTCTTTGCCTAGAAAGACGCATCGTTATGAAGAAAGAAAGGGATAGAAGAAGAAAAGAAAAGAAGAGAGAACAACAACACATCAGAAATCTCACAGCGGAACGAGAAATATATTATCACATAAGATATTACATAGTATCATATACATCAGAGTACACTCTTTATACATCACAGAATAGACAGTTATAAACTTCTGTCTATTACACAACACAAGTACACCAGTACAATACAGACTAATACAAACACAGCGGAAACTCTATATATCTACTCGCTGAAGCCTCCTGCTCCTCAGCTCCTCCAGTATTCGTCAAGACTAACCTGAATCCCTCGACTACTCAATACAATATTGAGTACCCAAGAGTTTAATAAAACAGAAAATAAACACTTGGGTCAGACATGGGTCTGGTGTGAGTAAACGGTTTAAATTGCTTAACTTTGAAAACCTTTGAAAACAAAAGTATCACGTAAGACTTCCCACACATAAACATGGGTAAGCTTTTACCTTACGCTAACTAAAACATTTGATAGGAAATCCGATTGTATTATAATAGGGTCTAGGGTTTCCAAGTAAAATACAGAAATAGCTGAAATGCTTACATCTCACATTCCAACATAGTTGGGCACAACTAATACGTACGGCACTTATTGGAGTTTGGATTCCATACAATGGCAGGGCTACTGGGGTACCGCCCGTCACAGTACGTGGCCTAGATCACCGTACCGAGGAGTACGCCCGCTCCCCTGCAACACAAAGCCGGAACCATCCCTTACTGGATAATCCCGAACAAGATAATCCCGTAGTTGGCGCGACCAACCACACACTAAGCCGAATAAAAGAAAAGGGACCTCTAGACAGGGATCTATCTTGCTCTCAGTGGGTGCTACCCACGAAGCCTTGCTGCACCTCCCCTGTTTTAGCCATTCCCGGTTGATGAGGCTTGAGGTTACGATTACCTTTAATCAGAACATATCACTTAGAATGCTCATCGTCCGCCTGACGATGTGCTGAAAGCATTCAATCCATATAAGTTCGTTCCGGGTTCGAACGAAACCGAAGGCATTATCTCGTTACACTCGTTTTGGAATCACCCTCAGAGTTAACGACAATAACCCTTGCACTCTAAATCTTCATCTTCACTTGAGATTCACGACCTATCGTTAATTTGGATCGATGTGGTATTCGGGTCTCCAGACCTGGAAATCCGGTATACGGAAACCCGATCCCGGTCTCATCGAAATCCAAAACGTATCTTTTAAGGCCAAGTTGTTTAAAGGTTTTAAACATTTAACTTATATTCAGGATGATATAAACAGATAGATAAATCACATTATCACAATAGATAATTCCTATCAAACATTCGTCTCACAAAGCAGCATATATCACATATCAGAGATATCATATCCAAATCATCCAATATCAATCATCCAATATCAATCAATCATCCATAAGCAGGTTTGATTAATTCTTAATCAATTTAATTAACCTTTAATTAAATTAATTACTATCCTTAAATTACTTGGATTATCTTAATCCTGCTTACTAACATTAATTAATTACAAATTAATTAATAAATCATTTCTTAATGATTTTCCTTGATTAATTATCTTTAATTACATTCAAGTAATTATCCTTAACCATATACAGTAATTAATCTTTAATTACTATCATTAATTAAAATAATTAATGAACCTTTATTTATTAATTAACTATAATTAATTATATAAATCCTCAATTAATTACAATTAATTAATCATACTTAAATTAATTACTTTTATTAATCAATCTTGATTAATTCCATTAATAATCCTCTAATTACTTCATTAATTAATTACCTTCTAGTTAATTAAATAATTAATCTTTAATTAACTACATTCATTAATTAACCTTAATTAATCATAAACAGTAATTAACGATCTTGTAATTACTTATCTTAATTAATTACTTCTTAATTAATTATATTAACCTTGATTAATTAATCTAATTAATTAATCTTTAATTGCTTCATTAAGTAAATATTAATCAATTTAAATTAATCCTTAATTAATTACTTTATTAATTAATTACTTTTTAATTAATTACACTTAGTAATTAATCTTAAATTAAACACCTTTAATTTATCACATTAATTAATTAACTAAAATAATTAAGTAATTAACTCTTAATTACTTACCTAAGTAATTATCTTCTAATTACTTCATTAAATGATCCCTCTTAACTAATTACGTTAACAAGTAATTAATTCCACCATTAAATAATTAAATTCTTTAATTAATTAATTATTCCGTAATTAATTATCTTCAGACAATTAACTTAATTAATTTCTTAATTGACTACAACAAGTGATTACCCATTAATCACTTCAATTAATTACTTCCATAAGTAATTACCCTTTTACATTAAGTGATTAACTTTAATTAATCCCACTAATTAATTATCCTAATTAATTACAACCTTAATTAATTTAAGATAAATTCTTTTATCTTAATTTATTATTTAATTACATTATTTAATCTTCATTAGAAAACATTTAGAAATAATTTATATAGTTAAAGATATATAATTTATTTAAATGAAACAAATTAACCATTTAAAATTTAACATTTAAAATCTTTGGAAAACTTGATAAATCTTGTTTCATAAATTAAATCAAAACCTCATCCCTTTAAATTCTTAAATTTATTTGAATATACCTTTAAAACTTATACATTTGAACTTGATTAAATTTCTTTATTAAACTTAGTTAAACATTATTATTTTTATTTTTAACTTGGTCAAGCCTCTATTAAATACCTGGCTTTCAAAATTTATCTTACATTAAAAATCTGATCACTGTTTTCTTTAAATTAAAACTTAAACATGAGTATTCTTTTAAACTAAAACTTGGAATACTAAAACAACCCAAAACCCGAGTCTAAACAAAAGAAAACCCGAGCAGACAATTCTAAAACCCCGAGTCTTTCTCCCCTCTCGTATACTTCGAGTCATCACGTAAAAACTTCGAGCCCGCTTCACTTCTTCCCCGAATCATTCGCGAGGAATTCACGAACATCTCTACTTCGAGTCGAACTGCAGATAACACGAGACTTTCCCCGTGTCGCCTTCGTCTTCCCCAACACGCTCGATTCTGATGGCACAAACGTGCACGTGGTGCACGTACACCACCAACTCCGACCACCGGAGATCACCGCGATACTTCTCCACGTCTCCACGAACCCACACGATTCTAAAACCAAACCCAGATCGATGATCTCACTTCGTCAACAAAATCGAACCCAACCACCAAAAATCTGGAACACCATTGCCGGAATTTGCTTCCCCTCGTCGCCTTCGACCACCAGAAACGTTGAGACTCCGACCAGAGTATCTTCACCGATCCATGCAACTATCCAAACACTCGCGATCATCTCCGATTTATCATGGCCATCGCGAGAACCCCTTAAACATCATCGTTTCACAATGCCTCTGTAACCCTAGTTCGATCTAATCCCATTACCACGGCCAACCAGAAAACCCACCAGTATTTTTCCAGAGATCTCCAAGCTTCCGACCTTCTCCAGCCCAAATATCAAACACTCCAGAGTCGCCGATCAACGTAAATCGACGAAAATGTCGAAACTGTTCAACTCCACATATCTCGACGAATACCACTCTAAAAATTATGATATTCACATTAAAATTCATCATTTTCTATAACAAATTCAGCTATGCAATCAATACTTAAAATTTGATTGATAAGAATTTGACCCAAATTACAATTTTACTGTTACTTATAAAATTTCGAGATGAATATTTAATATAAATTCCAGATCTTATTTTTAAGAGTTACGCTACATGTTTTCGAACATTTTTCATCCACAAACCCAAAGCTAATAGAGACTAGATGATGAGAAATTTAATTTAGAGAGAAAAAAAATCATAATCTGTTAAACAACAGAGCCTATTTTTTTTTTTTTCACACAGGCATTCAATACTTATTACTTACATGCATTCATATCAAGGCATTTTCTATAAACATTTATATCATTTCATCACAAGCAACTAAGTTCAAATCTCAAGTTTCAAACTGTTTTTAAAAATAAATATTTACTCACCTAGCAATGAACAGAGACAGAAAACACTACAGGCTGATGGTTTCCAGACTTGTTCCAGTCTTGTTTGATTTTGAACTTCATTTCATTTTGCTTTGTTGAATTTAAATCTTGTTGTTGATCCTTGCATTTAGTTGCTTGTTGTTAGATCTGCCTTATCTGATTATACTTGAAGAATTTGAATCTGATGTTGCCTTTAGTTTTGTTTTCAAGCCTTGTTAAATTTCCAGTTTCCATTTTCTCAGATTTCCAGGTTTTTATCTTTTCTTTTGATTTGAATTTAGTTTTAGTAGAAAAAGAAAAGAAGATAGATTAGAGCTGAAAGTAAAAACAGATCTTCTTCTTACATATTTTAATTTATTTATTTTAATTATTAAAAAGAATATTGACATTTGTCCTTCTTAGATGTTAATTAACTTACACCTAAACACTCCAAGCTTCCATATGTTTACAAGTGTTATATAAGGGTTATTTTAATGTTTAATGAATGTTTAACAATTGTTTACAAAAGTTATTATCTTATTTAATAATCTATTTAAACTATATACATGTATTTATGTAATATCCATATGATTATAAAATGTGTATACTTATCCTTTAATAAATATTCATATGAATTCAAGTAACCTATGTTTTGATTCAAATCATATGTTTATAAATTTGAGAAATTTATTTTAACTCTTAATATAAAAATTTAGAACAATTTATAAAATGAAAGAATATTAAAACAAATGAACCTTAGATTTAAATTTTAAATATCATATCCAAAAGTATTAAATCAAATTTACCTTTCAAAGTACAAATTATATATATATTAAAGTTTGAAAATACTTATTAAATTCAAATCAATACTTTTTTCATTTCAATATATATAAATACATATATTCTAAATGGAAAATACTTTTAACATTAATTTTTATAATTACTATATTGAATTTTAATACATAACTTCAAATAACAATATATATATTTATATATTATAATTTGAAAACATATCCTTTATTAAATTAAAGTCTACCTATTTATAATATATTTATATAAGTTTTGAAAGATAAATCTCACCAATTTTAAATTGTTAGAAAAGATATTAATAAATATTGCCAAATTAAAATATTATTAACCTTTAAAATGAATAAACTTGTCAATTTATAAAATAAAATCAACAAATCAATTTAATTATTAATAAAGATTATTAAATTGATATTGCCAAAATTCCGGGATATCACATTCCTCCCCCCTTAAAATAATTTCGTCCCCGAAATTTAAAAGCAAAGATAATTTAATAACCCAGCAAAATTTTAATTTTAATTTCAAACAGCAACCATACATATCAATCATATTCTAACAATCATAGCAAACAATTTAATCAAACAAATTTAACTATCCAGACAAAATTCTGGATAGAATTCCCTCGAGTTTCCCCAAGTATATATATATACCGGGATATTCGTTCTACAGGATCTTAACTAACTATCTACAATAATCTAGAAGTCCTTCCTTTCTAGATCACAAATCTGAACAAGATATTAGACTAACTCAAAACCATCCCAACTATCCTCCTGAACTGCTGATTCCATTACTCGATGAATCATACACATATTCCTCAGAGATATGTGAAATAAAATGAATTCCAGTTATCCGAACCGGCAACTCAATCCTATAGATCAAAGAACTAATCCTTTTGAGAACACAGAAAAATCTCATAGTACTTCCGGAGCTAACTCTTCAGTCTTACTAAATCTTATATCTCCTTTGATCGGAGAAAACTTAAACAATATCCAGTTTCACATCAATTTCCAAATTCCATCAATTCTTAACTGCATAACTCCTTTGACGATCCTGAGTCACTTCATTCTTCCTGATCAGCTTAACCCTTGCTGATGCTTCTTGAAACAGATTAGACCAACATCAAACCAATTTCCGAATCCTACTCAACAAAATGGTTTCTCAAAAATATGCCGAAATCCAAAACACAACTCTACTCTACAAACATTAGAGAACTTCGCACTACCTCTCCTATCTGAAATAGTCAAAACAGTTGCACTTGACAACTTTACCTCCAAATCCCGAAAATTTCTTCACACTTAGAGATACACTTGAATTTCCTATAGAAATCCTCTACTCGAAGAAAATTACAACTCTCGGTTGCTTCCACTCTAGAATGGCTGCTATCTTGCTTTCGCTGCACAATTCTGATTTTGAACAGATGAGAATGCCATCGGAGAAACTCGAGCACAAACTTGATCATCCAAAGTTCATCAGACCATAAAATCTTAGTGAACCATTCTACTTGGTCAAAACACCTTAACAGAATCCTCACCAGAAAATTAGGTGTGGTCAATCCCTCTCTAAAGAATCCTGAGCTGCTTCACCAAATTATTCTCTAGGAGACATCCTTCTACTAAGCTGAACTTCTGGTAACTCCACGAATCAAGTCGATACGGAATCTCAATCTCCAATAATCCCAAGAGAATACTTAAACAATCGCAAGTCACTTTTGCGATCAGCTCGGCCTAATTTCCAAAGATAACTGTTCTCTCTTCACTAATCAGAACAGCTTATATTTGACTAACCAATCCATCGAAGAAATGGATTCACTCTACTGCTTCTGAACTTCACCTTCAGAAAAACTGCTCAGCCAGAAACTTCTGCCAACATAGAACACTCCGAGTCGCACTGCTGCCACAAACCAAAGACTTCTTATCCGAAACTCCTCGAGAAACTCGGACCTCAAAGCAAATAGAAACACCCCACTGGACTCAGCCACAGCACTGAAACAGACTCACTTCTTCAAACTTGTTCCAGAAGAAACATCTTCAGAAACGTCCATAGCCACCGTGTCTCATCACACAGCTACTACTTCCTGAGGTTACCAAAATACCATCACTCTCTTCAGCTCATCCAATAGATCTACTCTATTCATCCAACTTCAAAGATAAACTCTAAACCATAACTGGTTTCCTTCAGAGATCTGTGAAATCTTTACACCACAACAAAGTTTACTCGAGACGGTATTAGGTCTATAGTCTCGTTAGATATACTTCCAACCTCAACACTCAAATTCCAACCATTGGTAGTCGTGTTACTCACACTACCACCTTATCTACCTTTATAACTTATATTGGAAAACCCGAACAGGTAACCCAACAAATAGGTAGAAATACATAAATATATATATTTAAAATGATACTTTTTATATAGAAATTATTTCTGGGTAGAATTATTTCATCTACCTCTTTAAAACAATATTGTGTCCGTTGGCCTGGTTCAAGTGTTTAGAGATCCCTATCAATAACGTTAGCTACTCGTATTGACCAGAATCCATATACCACTCAACCGATCAATTAACACAATATAAAATCATTTTTATATAACTAACAATTACGCGCTCTCAAGATAGACACCACTTCAGAGCCTAGGTATTCACTCAACCTAGTGTTCTGATATTCACTTAACCAAAAGCTTAGGCATTCGCTCAACCTATGCTCTGATACCAAATGTAACGACCCGGACTTTCTTTGCCTAGAAAGACGCATCGTTATGAAGAAAGAAAGGGATAGAAGAAGAAAAGAAAAGAAGAGAGAACAACAACACATCAGAAATCTCACAGCGGAACGAGAAATATATTATCACATAAGATATTACATAGTATCATATACATCAGAGTACACTCTTTATACATCACAGAATAGACAGTTATAAACTTCTGTCTATTACACAACACAAGTACACCAGTACAATACAGACTAATACAAACACAGCGGAAACTCTATATATCTACTCGCTGAAGCCTCCTGCTCCTCAGCTCCTCCAGTATTCGTCAAGACTAACCTGAATCCCTCGACTACTCAATACAATATTGAGTACCCAAGAGTTTAATAAAACAGAAAATAAACACTTGGGTCAGACATGGGTCTGGTGTGAGTAAACGGTTTAAATTGCTTAACTTTGAAAACCTTTGAAAACAAAAGTATCACGTAAGACTTCCCACACATAAACATGGGTAAGCTTTTACCTTACGCTAACTAAAACATTTGATAGGAAATCCGATTGTATTATAATAGGGTCTAGGGTTTCCAAGTAAAATACAGAAATAGCTGAAATGCTTACATCTCACATTCCAACATAGTTGGGCACAACTAATACGTACGGCACTTATTGGAGTTTGGATTCCATACAATGGCAGGGCTACTGGGGTACCGCCCGTCACAGTACGTGGCCTAGATCATCGTACCGAGGAGTACGCCCGCTCCCCTGCAACACAAAGCCGGAACCATCCCTTACTGGATAATCCCGAACAAGATAATCCCGTAGTTGGCGTGACCAACCACACACTAAGCCGAATAAAAGAAAAGGGACCTCTAGACAGGGATCTATCTTGCTCTCAGTGGGTGCTACCCACGAAGCCTTGCTGCACCTCCCCTGTTTTAGCCATTCCCGGTTGATGAGGCTTGAGGTTACGATTACCTTTAATCAGAACATATCACTTAGAATGCTCATCGTCCGCCTGACGATGTGCTGAAAGCATTCAATCCATATAAGTTCGTTCCGGGTTCGAACGAAACCGAAGGCATTATCTCGTTACACTCGTTTTGGAATCACCCTCAGAGTTAACGACAATAACCCTTGCACTCTAAATCTTCATCTTCACTTGAGATTCACGACCTATCGTTAATTTGGATCGATGTGGTATTCGGGTCTCCAGACCTGGAAATCCGGTATACGGAAACCCGATCCCGGTCTCATCGAAATCCAAAACGTATCTTTTAAGGCCAAGTTGTTTAAAGGTTTTAAACATTTAACTTATATTCAGGATGATATAAACAGATAGATAAATCACATTATCACAATAGATAATTCCTATCAAACATTCATCTCACAAAGCAGCATATATCACATATCAGAGATATCATATCCAAATCATCCAATATCAATCATCCAATATCAATCAATCATCCATAAGCAGGTTTGATTAATTCTTAATCAATTTAATTAACCTTTAATTAAATTAATTACTATCCTTAAATTACTTGGATTATCTTAATCCTGCTTACTAACATTAATTAATTACAAATTAATTAATAAATCATTTCTTAATGATTTTCCTTGATTAATTATCTTTAATTACATTCAAGTAATTATCCTTAACCATATACAGTAATTAATCTTTAATTACTATCATTAATTAAAATAATTAATGAACCTTTATTTATTAATTAACTATAATTAATTATATAAATCCTCAATTAATTACAATTAATTAATCATACTTAAATTAATTACTTTTATTAATCAATCTTGATTAATTCCATTAATAATCCTCTAATTACTTCATTAATTAATTACCTTCTAGTTAATTAAATAATTAATCTTTAATTAACTACATTCATTAATTAACCTTAATTAATCATAAACAGTAATTAACGATCTTGTAATTACTTATCTTAATTAATTACTTCTTAATTAATTATATTAACCTTGATTAATTAATCTAATTAATTAATCTTTAATTGCTTCATTAAGTAAATATTAATCAATTTAAATTAATCCTTAATTAATTACTTTATTAATTAATTACTTTTTAATTAATTACACTTAGTAATTAATCTTAAATTAAACACCTTTAATTTATCACATTAATTAATTAACTAAAATAATTAAGTAATTAACTCTTAATTACTTACCTAAGTAATTATCTTCTAATTACTTCATTAAATGATCCCTCTTAACTAATTACGTTAACAAGTAATTAATTCCACCATTAAATAATTAAATTCTTTAATTAATTAATTATTCCATAATTAATTATCTTCAGACAATTAACTTAATTAATTTCTTAATTGACTACAACAAGTGATTACCCATTAATCACTTCAATTAATTACTTCCATAAGTAATTACCCTTTTACATTAAGTGATTAACTTTAATTAATCCCACTAATTAATTATCCTAATTAATTACAACCTTAATTAATTTAAGATAAATTCTTTTATCTTAATTTATTATTTAATTACATTATTTAATCTTCATTAGAAAACATTTAGAAATAATTTATATAGTTAAAGATATATAATTTATTTAAATGAAACAAATTAACCATTTAAAATTTAACATTTAAAATCTTTGGAAAACTTGATAAATCTTGTTTCATAAATTAAATCAAAACCTCATCCCTTTAAATTCTTAAATTTATTTGAATATACCTTTAAAACTTATACATTTGAACTTGATTAAATTTCTTTATTAAACTTAGTTAAACATTATTTTTTTTATTTTTAACTTGGTCAAGCCTCTATTAAATACCTGGCTTTCAAAATTTATCTTACATTAAAAATCTGATCACTGTTTTCTTTAAATTAAAACTTAAACATGAGTATTCTTTTAAACTAAAACTTGGAATACTAAAACAACCCAAAACCCGAGTCTAAACAAAAGAAAACCCGAGCAGACAATTCTAAAACCCCGAGTCTTTCTCCCCTCTCGTATACTTCGAGTCATCACGTAAAAACTTCGAGCCCGCTTCACTTCTTCCCCGAATCATTCGCGAGGAATTCACGAACATCTCTACTTCGAGTCGAACTGCAGATAACACGAGACTTTCCCCGTGTCGCCTTCGTCTTCCCCAACACGCTCGATTCTGATGGCACAAACGTGCACGTGGTGCACGTACACCACCAACTCCGACCACCGGAGATCACCGCGATACTTCTCCACGTCTCCACGAACCCACACGATTCCGAAACCAAACCCAGATCGATGATCTCACTTCGTCAACAAAATCGAACCCAACCACCAAAAATCTGGAACACCATTGCCGGAATTTGCTTCCCCTCGTCGCCTTCGACCACCAGAAACGTTGAGACTCCGACCAGAGTATCTTCACCGATCCATGAAACTATCCAAACACTCGCGATCATCTCCGATTTATCATGGCCATCGCGAGAACCCCTTAAACATCATCGTTTCACAATGCCTCTGTAACCCTAGTTCGATCTAATCCCATTACCATGGCCAACCAGAAAACCCACCAGTATTTTTCCAGAGATCTCCAAGCTTCCGACCTTCTCCAGCCCAAATATCAAACACTCCAGAGTCGCCGATCAACGTAAATCGACGAAAATGTCGAAACTGTTCAACTCCACATATCTCGACGAATACCACTCTAAAAATTATGATATTCACATTAAAATTCATCATTTTCTATAACAAATTCAGCTATGCAATCAATACTTAAAATTTGATTGATAAGAATTTGACCCAAATTACAATTTTACTGTTACTTATAAAATTTCGAGATGAATATTTAATATAAATTCCAGATCTTATTTTTAAGAGTTACGCTACATGTTTTCGAACATTTTTCATCCACAAACCCAAAGCTAATAGAGACTAGATGATGAGAAATTTAATTTAGAGAGAAAAAAAATCATAATCTGTTAAACAACAGAGCCTATTTTTTTTTTTTTCACACAGGCATTCAATACTTATTACTTACATGCATTCATATCAAGGCATTTTCTATAAACATTTATATCATTTCATCACAAGCAACTAAGTTCAAATCTCAAGTTTCAAACTGTTTTTAAAAATAAATATTTACTCACCTAGCAATGAACAGAGACAGAAAACACTACAGGCTGATGGTTTCCAGACTTGTTCCAGTCTTGTTTGATTTTGAACTTCATTTCATTTTGCTTTGTTGAATTTAAATCTTGTTGTTGATCCTTGCATTTAGTTGCTTGTTGTTAGATCTGCCTTATCTGATTATACTTGAAGAATTTGAATCTGATGTTGCCTTTAGTTTTGTTTTCAAGCCTTGTTAAATTTCCAGTTTCCATTTTCTCAGATTTCCAGGTTTTTATCTTTTCTTTTGATTTGAATTTAGTTTTAGTAGAAAAAGAAAAGAAGATAGATTAGAGCTGAAAGTAAAAACAGATCTTCTTCTTACATATTTTAATTTATTTATTTTAATTATTAAAAAGAATATTGACATTTGTCCTTCTTAGATGTTAATTAACTTACACCTAAACACTCCAAGCTTCCATATGTTTACAAGTGTTATATAAGGGTTATTTTAATGTTTAATGAATGTTTAACAATTGTTTACAAAAGTTATTATCTTATTTAATAATCTATTTAAACTATATACATGTATTTATGTAATATCCATATGATTATAAAATGTGTATACTTATCCTTTAATAAATATTCATATGAATTCAAGTAACCTATGTTTTGATTCAAATCATATGTTTATAAATTTGAGAAATTTATTTTAACTCTTAATATAAAAATTTAGAACAATTTATAAAATGAAAGAATATTAAAACAAATGAACCTTAGATTTAAATTTTAAATATCATTTCCAAAAGTATTAAATCAAATTTACCTTTCAAATTACAAATTATATATATATATTAAAGTTTGAAAATACTTATTAAATTCAAATCAATACTTTTTTCATTTCAATATATATAAATACATATATTCTAAATGGAAAATACTTTTAACATTAATTTTTATAATTACTATATTGAATTTTAATACATAACTTCAAATAACAATATATATATTTATATATTATAATTTGAAAACATATCCTTTATTAAATTAAAGTCTACCTATTTATAATATATTTATATAAGTTTTGAAAGATAAATCTCACCAATTTTAAATTGTTAGAAAAGATATTAATAAATATTGCCAAATTAAAATATTATTAACCTTTAAAATGAATAAACTTGTCAATTTATAAAATAAAATCAACAAATCAATTTAATTATTAATAAAGATTATTAAATTGATATTGCCAAAATTCCGGGATATCACAAACTCATTCGGTCTTTGAATCAAAGACTCATTTCATAGTTTTCAAAACATTTCAATTTTATTTCAAACTCGAAACCTTTCAACACAATTTAGAAATCCTTTTCTTATATGAAAGCTTTTACTATTTGAAAGAAAGTAGTTTTCATTTCGGAAAAATCCAGTTATATTTAAACGAGCTAAAACCCTTGAATTTAAATTCAAATTCCCAAATCAAAACCTTTAAAATGGTTTAACCCGTATATAACTTGTGCAGTATCTTTAGTCCCTAGTTTCAAATCATAGGATTCAATTTCAAACTTGAATTCAAATTTAAATACAATTATTTAAATTTTCAAAACTTAATCAAGTTATTTGAAATAAGTTTTATCTTTGAAATTCCATTTCAAAAGCTTTTCACTTTAAACCCAAATTTCAAATTTCAAAATCAATTGAAATTAAAATTTCAATTTCAAAAACATTGAATCTAAATCATCTGTGACTTAACCGATTTCCACGTGAAATCCATATTTGTGTGTGTAAAGGTGTAGTCCAGGGGTTTCACACACAATAGTGCAACACCATACAATCATCATAGATCAGAATACAGAAACATAGTTGATAAGCGGTATTATCTATCACGCTTATCGTTCATTCACAGATCACAGATATATATCACAGGTAAGTAAACTACAAATCACAACATAAATCAGGATATATCACAAAGCATCATATATCAGGGATATCAAACAATCAAATCATCCAATAGAATCCAAACATTCATAAGTAAGGTCAGTTAATTGTCTGATTATAATTAATTTATACCAGATTAATTACTTATGAATAAACTACAAATCTTGGTTAATAAATCATTAATTAATTACAAAGCATTCTGATTAATTATTCTTTAAATCATTTATAAATTAACTTTAAATAATAAATTAATTAACCTTTAATTAATAAATTATCCTTAATTTATCACATTAATTGATTAACCCTTAATTAATTATTGTTTAATCACTTGAGTACTCAACCTTTAATCATTAAGTAATTGTCTTTTAATTATTTATCTAAATTAATTATCCCTAATTAATTAATTATCTTTCAATCACTTAATTAATTGACTTTTAATTTATTAACCTTTAATTAATTGTTGTTTAATAAATCATTCTTAAGTTAATTACATAATTAATTTACTTTTAAACTTACAATTTAGTTCCATTTTGAATTTAAGTTTGAATCAAATTATTTACATTCTAGTTTTAAAGATAAATTGATTTATTTAACTTACAAATTTAAGTTAAACAAATTTATTAACTTTTCATCCAATTTTACTTTTAAAAAGAGATTTACATAAAAATTACCAGGCTAAACACAGCCTAGTCTCTAAAGCCTGAAGCTTGGCACAGGCTTAGCAAACCCGACCCCCTCAATAACTTCCCCGAGCCAAAAGCGAAAATTCCCGCGTTCGACTTCGAGTTTCGCACTTCCAGTTTCTTCGAGTAAACCCATAGCCTACTTCGATTCGAACTCGAGAAAAAACTACGTCTCCCCCACTCACACTCTCGCTGATACGAAGGTCACCGCGTGCACGTGTCCAGACGATTGGATGGTCGATGACCATCACCGAGACTCCCCGTACATCACAATCGATCTCCATATGCCTTCCAACTCCACGCATATTCGAATTCGAAAGAGAATCGAAATCGAGCACTTTCGCCACCAACCCAAACCGATCAGTCACCCAACTCAGCCTCGAATTCACCGCCCCAACCACCTAAAGATCCCTAACTCCGGCCAATGGCTCGGCTACGACCGAGCTACCTCCTCTCGAAATCCCCCTGCACTCGATCGCTTGACGGTGACGAACGAGACCCATTACTTCGACCACTCCAAACTAGGTTTACGAATTTTAAACGTTCGCTGACGCCGCCACGTCGAACTGCAACCGTATCCACATTTTTTTTCTCCCAACACTACGTACTTCCCTCCACCTCTACGCAAGATTTCGATCACCAACCACATTCCGATCAACCGCAATTGATCAAAACCCAATTTTCGAACAAATAGGAACTGCTCTCAATTCTTTGATCTAAAAATTAGAAGTTTTGCTTTAAAAATCATATTAAGGTATAAGAATTCAGATTTTATTACTGAATCCATGAATTAAAAAGTTTGGATTTTTACTTATTTGGAGTTGGGGTCAGATATCTCGATTTCCAGAGAAGATACTAAATTGTTTTTAGCTTAAATAAATTTTAAACTAAAGCCTATAATAAAACAACCAAGTTTTATTTAAATTCTGTATCCAAATTATGCTTAGATCAAGAGAAAATGAATTTTGAAACTGAAATCTTGTATTAGAATTATAGGCAGAGAACGTATATATAAAGCCTATGCACAATACATCCAATTCATATTTATTCAGAGGATTATGTCTATATATAACATGCATATCACATGAATACTTACAACAAATTCATGCTTTTAAATTTTTAAAACAAAATGTTACTCACTGGTAAAAGATATAAAGAAGACTAGCTTAAAAGAAGGTTTGCTCACCTCAAATTTGAAGAACAGAGGACACTTCTTGTTTGAAACTGCAGTTTTGCTTGCTTTGTTTTTCTGGAATCTGGTATTTGGTTTGTTTGGAAAACTTCACTTTGATTTTTATTTTATTGTTAAAGTTTGAATTTTTGTTTTAGGTTGAGATGATGCTTGCTTTTTTTTTTCTTCAGTTGTGATGAACGAAAATGAAATGAAGGCTGGTATAAAGAAATCTGTTGTACAGGGATATATATTATTTTTTTTGGTTTGTACAACATGGATGATATTTTTCTTTTTAGTACAACAATAGGTAGTGATTTCTTTTCCTTGTATGGTGGTTGATATGCATATTATATGGTGTACTAGAGGTAATGGCATTAAATGCCTATGTACCCTGTTTTGTTTACATATGAATTGTATATGTGCAGTTTATACTTTGTAGATATTTTCTTTCTTTTGCTTTCTTGCTTATGGAGGCTGAACATCTTGTATTGTAGCTGAGATGATCTTTAGCATACTCGAATTGACTTTGTTTTGAGCTAGCATTAAATGCTTTGGTACCTTGTATCCATGCTTAGCCCATGTCTTCATACTTTATCCTTGCTTGTTAATTTTGGCTGAGAAGATAGGGGTAGGTACTTTTGTTTCTTATTTTATTTACATACTTATTTTTAGTTATGTTATTTTATTTTGAATGTATATTTCTTTTTGCTTGGTATATTTTTGTTCATACTCTATCTTTAACAAAGCTTACTTTGTATTATTATAAATGAAGTTCTATTGTTAATATGTTGCCATAATTTTTCCAATGTATTCACTTTCTATTTTATAAAACTACAAAATTTATCTTAGTTTGGGGAAACTCGCATCTATTTATAATTAATTTTACAAATTTTTTATTCAAAAATTCATTTAATTATCAATTTAAATTAAATTAAAAATCTAGGGTCGTTACACTACCGATAGAAGTAGATTCAAAGTAATATCAAGATACTATCTTTCAATGCATGTACAGCATTAATTAAGTTCAAAGCAAGAGTACCATCTTATGAATAGTCAAGTTAGGCTAAATGTTTATAAGCATGCAATCTTATACATATGTATATATAGGTGTGCATAAATTGATGTCACATCAGGCTTTGTATATTTCACTAGGTACTTAAAAGATGCCAAGTAAAACATGTCATGCTACTAACATGGCCAGGCTACTAGAGATGACTACAAAGCAATATATGTATCATGTAAAAACAAACATGCCAGGCTACTAATATTTCCAGATTTTGAAAATTTCCAAAACTTAAACATGCCAGGCTCTAATTAAAGTTAGCCTAGCTAAAGGATGTCAGGCTATGAACTAGAAGCATGAAAATTTCGAAACTTATATGTACATTTCATATGTACATCCACCGGAATAGAATGTGAGCAATGTTAAGCTATTTTTATATATTACCCGGTATCCTAAAAGTTGCAGGCACTAGCAAAGACATCTAGTTAATATACTTAACAAAGGCAAGGACAGGGACCAAAATGGAAGCAAGAATGCTTGCTTGTATAATCATATTCCAAAGCAAGGACCAGTGATTTAATAAATACACAAGACCCAATCAAACATCAAAAACATGTACAAGCTATGCACTATTTGAGTCTCAATAGAAGATATATCTATATGTGACTGTGAGAGTGAACTCACCACAGAAATCGAAATCACCCCAAAACCAAAAGAATAAAATTCGAAACCTACCCAGATGAAGATTAAGCAAAAGAAGCAATCCTTGGTGCAATAATTAAGGAAAAGCGTAGAAATTACTCACAGTTATACCTAGAACAGAGAGCGACTCTTATTGTTGATTTGGAATTAAATTTCGAGATGAACTGTACTTGTTTTTAGTTGAATTTCATCTTTGGTTGATTACCGTTGCCATTCCATCGAAGTTGTTGAGTTCTCTTTTTATTTTTCTTAGAACTTGAGTGATTTGGTTTTACTTAAGTTTTTAAATGGCAGCTTGCTATATATCTTTTCTCTTGTTCGAATGAAGAAGCAAAGCATAGATATTTTTATAGAGGGAATCCCTTGTAGCTTTGTACAGCAAATTCCATTCATCATTTTTTTTATTTGCTTTGATTTGAAAAGATAAATTTGATTTGATTTCTTATGTCATGCCTTAGATTATAATTTGACCTTGATGAAATGTTTTTAGGCTAGGATTTGATGTTGTCTCCCCTTTTGTTTACATACATATCTTCACATATGCTCATATATATGACATCAACATGTTTATACTTATTTATATATTCATGCTTGCATGTAAATTTCTTATCTAATATGAACATGTATGCATATACTATACTTAATTTCCTTTTTACCATTTCCATGTACATTAGTCCATATGGTAGATATAGACATATATATTACTTATATGCCTGTTCATAAATCTAAACATCAAAAGTTTGTATATTCTTATTCATCATATATACATTTATATATTTCATACAATATTCTTCATATATTTTACTTCTGTGTATTTCTGATATTATATATATATACATATAGATATATCCAGATATTTTAAATTATCAGAAATTCGTTTGTTTGACTAATTAATATTAATATTTCAATAATAAATCAGTTAATTACCCAATTATCAGACGTTAAAAATTCGGGTTGTCACAGTCCCGCCAACCTAAATATTATTTGTAAAGAGGTTAAACTCCTTTACAACAAGCGTCGATCCACCGGAGATTTCTACGTCCCCGGTTTAGATGCTATTATTTCTTGCAAAGCCCGAATCGTCTCTTAGTGGAAAACCCGGGGTAATTCTCTTCTTATTGAATGTCGAATGCCTTTGGTTATGCAGGCAGTTCTACCTTTCGTTTGATACTCAGCTTAGTGATCTTGACTATAACCTGATAATCAGGGAATAGCATGATGTTTTGGTGAAGTCACATCTCTCCCATTTAAGCGGGAATTGAATTTCCGCATCGATCTTATTCCTTGAATCTCGATGGACCGGTTAAGGCCGCCGCGATTAATATTAGTTTTCCTCCTTTTCTCTTTTGCAATTTGATTATCTTATCTTCCTTTCAAATCTATCTTCTTAGTTAGTATTTTCTTTGATTTGGATTCCTTTAAATTTGAATCTCTATCCTTGTTCTAAAATTCATTCTTGAATCACCCTCTGAGGGAGTGTATTTTGTAATTTATAAAAAAATATTTTATATTGTGTTGTCTGAGTTGTTAAGATCGATTTGGAGTTTTAATTGATTCGTCTGGCCAACGCTATCGATAGGAATTCCAAAACACTTGAACAGAGCAAACTGACACAATATTATTTTCGAAATTGGTAAATGAAATAATTTTATGTAAGATTATATTTTATATATGTAAAATTATAATTTTCTGGAATTGGATAGTTAATTACATTGGTTGTTAGGAATGATAATACTAGATTTTCATTTATTGTTTTGTCAACATTACTAAACTCTTAACTATTATTGTATGTTAAGGAGATGAAATTTTAAATATGGTTTATAAATCTAATTTGCAAACGAAATGAATTTAAATAGGGATTTGAGAATTAAATTTTCGGTGTTTTCTAAATTTGGTTTTCAAAGTTTTGAGAAAATTATATTATTTGAAAGTATTTTCGAATGGAAATTGCTTTTCCAGAATTTTTAAAAGAAGTAAGTCGGTACTCTCCTCATTTGTCGTTGGAAAATAATTTCGATGATGACTGCAGCATCATCGACATTCATTTTCGAGTCTCAAAGTGGAGAGGCCAATTAGTATCTTTGCTACACTTTTGTTTTGGGAAAAATGGATTTGATTTAAATTTCTTGAGTATAATTTGATTTATAAAATATATATGTATATTTATTTCAAAATGGTGGGAAGTGAAACCGGAAATTTAATTCTAAAATTCTGTGTTAAGTTAGGGTTTTCAATTATTGAAATTTTTTTTTGAAATATTTGAAGTGTTTAAAATTTAAACTGGAATTTAAAAATAACTTGAAACAGTTGAATTAGGAATAAATTTATTTGTATAATATTCAATTGCATTCTAATAAACATGTATAACTTACATGAATTATTTAATAAGTTAAAATGTTAGGGTGAATATTAAATTGAAGGTTATACAAGAGAAAATTTAAGTAATAAAAATGTTCAAACTAGGATTTTGCTTAATAAGAATGTTGTAAATAAAAGGAAAATTTGTATAGTATTTAATTCCACTCGGAACCTTAATATAACTTACCTAGAACTAGTTAAATGTTAATGAGAATAAACAATTGAATAATATACAATAATAAATATAAGTAATAAGATGTTCAAAAATGAAATTTGATAAGGAATTTTTTTTAATAAATTTGAGTGGTTATACACTTAATAAATGTTGCAAGATATGTTATTAAAATAAATTAGAAGAAAAAAAAGAGATGACGTTTGAGTAAATAAATATAAACTTAAGAATAGTTGAAATTAGATTTTTATGTGGAATCAACTTAACTGAAGATAAATAGATTTAATAAACGAGTTAAATAAAGCAAATTTTGTTGTGAAAATTTTTCTATTAAATGTTAGTAAATTGAAAACAAATCAACTGAATGAAAATATATGGAATTGAAACCAATCAAATGTGAACACAATAAATTTGATTGATTAAAATGAATTGGAATCAATTAATTGAATATAAACCAATTTTAAAATAAATGAAATTTATATGGTTTGGAATTAGTGCGGTATCTGGTATTTTATATTTTATCTTTTTCCTGGTTGTTTCTATTCTCCTATCTCCTTCCGTTTCGAGGACGAAAAGTTTTGAGTGGGGGAGAGTGTAACAGCCCGTAAATTTTAACGGTTTTTATAATGTAATTAACTGAAATTTTGCTTGGATATAAATAATTAAAAAATTTTAATGAAATTTTGGTATTTGGTATGCGTCTACTCAAACATAGCAAATGGCAGATTTTCGTTGATAAATATGGAAGTTAGTTTTGTTGTGTAACTTCAATTTCAATTTAAATCAGTTAAAATTGATGTAAATAAAATATTATTGAAATCTGTATATTTTTATATAATAAATTTGTAAATCATTTTCTGAGTGAGACGTCATATTTCGTTTCGCCAAATTTGGACTTCTATAGCCCCGTTTATCTTATTTTCGACGAATTTGCAGTAGTTTTACACAAAATATCGACTTTTGATAGGATGGTCGTATCACTCATATCTGTGTACCATTCTGTTCGTCTCATCGTACAGATCTCCGTAGTATATTCATTTGTGTGTTTCGATGTCTGGTACGTGGCAGAACCCACGAAACGGTTAATCATATCGGTACCCTTTTTGAGTCTTTTCGTTTCCACTGTCTATTCATTTTCCACTTTGTAACACGTATTGCCATCAGTTTTATTATTATCTGAATTCCACATTTTGACTATTACTATCCCCAACATTCAATTTATTGGTTGGTTCGTTCGTTCATTTTGGTTCCTTGGCCTTTGTGACGCCCCACCTCTATACCCACGCTAGCCAAGGACACTACTGGGTAATGCCGTCAACTAGCGCGAAGAATAAGGCTGTTGAGGAGCGACCATCTGTGTAATTGCTTTGGGCGAGTACCGATATGTCAGATAAAATAACTTATATTTCATTTCTTTTCAAGAGGAAATCCAACATATCAAATACAAACTCGAAGCTACCACACAGTGGCTATGTGGGCCTCGGAAACAAGTATAGAAATAAACAAAACATAAATCAGTCACAGATGTTCATATCTCAAAGGAGGAAATAGATATGAATATAACACATAAAAGTGTACATCAGAGTAGTGGTCAAATAAGATCCACAATATCACAAAAGAATAGTTACAAGTGCTAGACAAAAGAATAAGTATACATCAAGGAGTCTATATCTCAAATGTATAACAACAAAAACTACAAGTATAATGTAGTTAGGCAAAAGTCAGAAGATGATCCCAAATAAGGAGTCAAGCAGAAGCACCTGTAACATCTCGGTCTGACCTGAGTATTATTTAATAAGAAAATAATAAACGGATCAGTCACGCTATAAATATCAGATAAAGGAATGAGATATAAGCAGAGATGATATAAGAACGTATGATAACAATAATTTCATACTAGAACAAATATGATTTAAACAACAACAAAATCATACAATATCTCAAAAATCTCAATGCACCAAAAAGAATGTCATATTTTTTATTTTATTCACCAAACCACAAATATTGACAAATATATTAATGCCAATCGCATAAAGAGGTGAAACACAAATTCTAGAAATCACAACGAGAAATCCAGAAATCACAAAAGGGGGAGGCCTATCATAAACGGGAGCATGAAAACTCACCAACACGTGTATCACAAATGGAACGCTATTCCATGGTCGCTAACCATAAAAATTGAGCCGAAGCTCCATAAACGGTCCGAATACCACGGGTCGCTATCCCCCCAAATTGAACCGAAGTTACACAGAAATGGGGTTTAGTCTCCCTCGCAGACAAATAAACATCGCACATCGCTAGTCTAAATCACAAAATGATCATCATCGATCAATAAAAAGTGTGAATTACACTAAGCTAGTAAATATATGAGTTTAGCTTCATGTCCCATAACCACTAGCTTAACTTAAATATTTACGAACAAATTGTAGATTTCCACTCGAAAATTGTCACAAGATTTTCAATCGAACAAGTCCAAAAATTAACCGACGAAGTAAATGCAAGCGTTTCATACCACTTGTTTTGCTAAGCCGTTTAATTATATTTTCTCATACGAATGAGGTAAAGGTTTGTATATACTAATAGATTAGAAAACGGTTTTATAAAAGAGCTTTGTATATAAAAAAATAGAGTTGTAATCATCTTTGTAAAAGAGTTTTAATATTTACTACTAGTATAGAAAACCTTTGTATTTTAAAGTGAAAAAGCACAGAAATGATTGTACAAACAATCAACCATCCAAAAATTCACATACGAAGACGTGAATCTAATCCAGAGAAATCGATGCCGAATCCATCAAAATGGATATACCCAAAAATCCCGAAATAGAAGTCATCAAAATCGATAAAAAATGATAACAACAAAAACGGAGAATCAAGAATCGATTAAAAATTGGAAATTCAAACACAAAAGGCAAAATAGGCAGAGATGGCAGATTCAGTCGACTGGACCAGGGTGGTCAGTCGACTGAATCATGCCTGGAAACTTTCTGTTTCCAGGCTCGGTCGACTGACCCAGAGTGGTCGGTCGACCGATACTGGAAATTCCAGTATTCCAATGCCTGGAAACTTTCTGTTTCCAGGCTCGGTCGACTGACCAAGAGTGGTCGGTCGACCAATACTGGAAATGCCAGTATTCCAATGCCTGGAAACTTTCTGTTTCCAGGCTCGGTCGACTAACCCAGAGTGGTCGGTCGACCGATACTGAAAATTCCAGTATTCCAATGCCTGGAAACTTTCTGTTTCCAGGCTCGGTCGACTGACCCAGAGTGGTCGGTCGACCGATACTAGAAATTCCAGTATTCTCAGCCTAGCCCCAAGGGGCAAAATCTAAACAATTGGCGAACGGACGAGCGATGGGCGCTAGGGGTTTACGCCAATCGGCAACCCAGCCCTATAGGCTCTTCGATACGCCACCAAAAACATGTTCACGAATCAAAACAAGGATTTTGAAAGTTTTGGCTTCAAAACAACAAAAACTGAAATGTTCACCAAATCAATTCAAACCAAAAGCAAATGATCATGAACAAGTGTTAGGAATTCATACCTAACATCAAAGATAGTTATAGACAAAGATGTGAGATAAAAATCTCACCTTTTTACACAAAAACAAGGAAGGAGAAGCTTGAAAACAAAGGAGGATCAACCACTCTTCAATCCCAACTCAAGAAGCTTGAATTTAAGCTTAAAAGAGAAACATTTCCTAAATTAGGTTTAGGAATTTCTGAAATTGAAAGGAGAAAGAGTTGGGGAAGAAGAAGTGAAGGCTTACCAAAGCATCTTCTTGAATTTGGAGCTAGAACTTGATTTGCAAATCGGAAACTAGGGCTTAGGAATTCTAAATTTTTTTCTCTTCCCCCATTTTTATCTAAAGCTTGAGTTGTATTAGGAAAATGAAATGAATGAAGAGAAGGGAGGGTGAAGCTTAGGTGTAATAAGCTGAAACTAGACCAAAGCCTTAAGTGAAAAAGTATCAAAATTTCACTAACTCCAAACATATCAATGTTTATACTCAAAAAGGTCGCAAACATCATTTTGAACTCAATGGGGGTGGTCTCGAGTCCCAATTCGATTGTTTGCAAAAAGTAGCTTTTCGGACTAAAATTCGACTAACGATACCATATTTAAATAGATAATTATAAAATATGCGGGTTGTTACAGCCTTCCGCTTCATTCTGTTTCTTTGTTTCCATTTCATAGTTTATATATCATAAAGTTTTACTGCCACTGCTCATTTTCTTCTTGCTCATCCCCTCCCTTTCTATTTTTTTTGTTGTTTTCCATCATTCTAAAAAAACACAATGATGAAAAAGCTCCAGATAATAGATCAACAATACTTGCTTCCCAGTCATGCACGTCATCAAGCCGAGCTCCTCCAAGTTCACACGCAAGCCTCCACGTCTTTCGCCATGTCACCATCCACTTTGAGCTCACTCCTATACCTCCACAACATCGCCTTCCCCTCCGACTTCCATCTTGTCGAATGATGCAGCCACCCTTCATCAAAACCTAACCCGCCTACGCCGAACAGCCACCGCCACATGTCATCCACCGACCATCTTGCCACCAAGTCTCACCTCCACCATCGCCCAGTAGTCGAGCGGTCCCTTTGCCGAACGAACTGCAGTTGCATCTCCAGACTCCTATCTTCCCTTCCTGGTTTTATATTTCTTGTTTTATATAAGTGTTTTAATATATGTTATATTATAAAGTAATATATTATAAAGTCATAAATTTGTCTGTTTCATAAAGAGAAAGAAAAAAAGGTTGTTATTTAGAAGTTTATAAAGTTGTCTCGTATTTGTCTTCTCCAGCTTTCGTAAAAAGAGTATATTTCATATTTTGAGGATATATACATATAGTTATATATACACTTTTATACATGCGTAGCCTATGTGATGACCCGGAATTTTGGATATTTGAAATGAGAATATTTAATTGATTTTAAATATTCAAAAGGGTAATTTTAACTTGAATTTCAAATATCACTATTTATTGGGTCATTTGATTATTGAATTGAACAAAAAAATGGGTAAAATATTGAATCATCAAGTTTTAAGCCTGTTAAAAATAATTTGAAGACTTGGAGAATTTACAGTGATAATACTGAAGGTAAACGAAGTTTTAAAATTTAATTTAAAATTGTTTTGTTCAGTTTTGAAATTATATTGTTTAAATTGAATTTAAAAATAGCCTTCCGGGGCACAGTCTCGGAATTTGACGAAACCAGTTCCATTGGATCCGTAATATTATATTATTATCGGATTTAAATTTTCGTAAGATTTGAAGTTGTTGAGTGAGCGTACGGTAGTTAAACGCAATAAAATTCATATCGGAATTTAAAATATATATTGTTGACCAATTTAAACCCATTCACATCAAAAACTTTTCACCGTGAATTCAGGGATAATGTTCACTTGTACAATCACGTCTTATCTTGTCCCCTCCCTCCTCTTTTAGAATGCTGGAGAACAAATCTAAACGTTAAAAACGAACGCACCCTTATTCTTGCTCTAAAACAAAATCAAGTTGAGATTCCCAGAGAAATAAATAATGGCTGCTGTTAAATTTCGCAAGCCTACCCCTCTTTCCCTTTCAGTTCATACGAACGAACGAAGAATAATAAATCATGCTCGACCTTCTGCTTTTCATATTCTCATCAATCAAATTTATTCAAAATCAAAAATGGCTGAGCTTCGAAGGCTACCTCGGTTATACTTCTCTCCCATCCTCAATTCAAAATTGTGAACGCATTACCCATTCTCCCATTTTCATTCGCGAGTGAATCGAGAGGGATATTCTTGGTTTACTGTCGTTCGAGTGTCGATTTCGAATTCACGACTCTCGAGCGGGACGCTGGATGGTGGAATCATACGTTGCGGTGACGTGCTGGGTTGGTGCTCGATCGAGGCGTGGTGGGTTGCGTGATTGGGCCGCGATGAGGGCTCGAGCAGTGGCGATGTCGTGAGGTCTGGGTTTGAGATGGTGACATCGGCAACAGTGTAGGCTCTTGGTGGAGGTTAAGGCTAGGGTTCAGTTCGATTTGCGAACTCGGCAAAGGTGGAGTTGAGGTATAACTAACCCTGTTTTAATCAAATATATCCCCATACAAATTTTGTTAAAAACAGTAAGAACAGTTATTTTGTTATTTACAGAAGATATTTAGCACATATGAATGCAAGGTAGTTAGGAAGAAAATAAAAATAAAGTGGTAACAGTAAAGTAAGAGCTTGTTTTTGAGGTTTACTGGAAAATTTAAAATTATATATATACAGTTCAGAAATTTTATATAGAGTTTATTAAAAAGCAGATCATTAAGTATATAGGCTGTTTCAAAAATAATAATAAAATAGAATGAATACACATATGTACCTATTTTTGTTTAAAGCTTAATTTTAAATTTTTCGAGGAGAATTTCGTTAATTTGGTTGATTAACCTATATACTTATTTTAGTTACTAAGAAATTATTCAAAGGAAAATTAGTCCAAATTTAAATCACTAGCCAATTGAATTTATTAAATGGTACTTAACGGTTCAATTTTATTTTGAATATTAATGAATCATATAATGTTATTTCAAGGTCAAAATTTGGAAACCAAGTCGGAATTGGATTGGATTGCAAATTAGAAATCAAAGGTGAGTTAATCTCACTCATCTGGCTAATTTAAATTTAAATGGTTAAATTTAAATGGTTAAATTTAAATAATTGATTGAATGGTTGAATTGATTTGGATGTGCTATATCATATGTAGTAGTATATACCAATATATATGTATTGGCATATGTATATATTGGAGTTGTTATTCCCGCATTATATAGCGGATGAGACCCTATGCGCCGCATAATAGTGGATGATATTTTAGAAAACCCATATACCGCGATATTCCACCTCGAAGTGGAATTGGTATTGTGCTAACATCTGTGGATGCAGGGAAACAGGTTGGAGGGATCCAACTGGATTCCTCAAAATATTTAATTTTGTTTAAATATTCTGTGATATGATTTTTGATATCCTGTGATGAATTATATGGATAATTGGATGTTATGGCTTGATTGGATCTATATGGATATGCTGAGTTATCAAAATCTCTAAAATTGGATTTTGGAAAAGAAATAAAAGAGTAAATTTTTAAGTAAAATAACCGTGGAGAGTTTGAATAAATTGGAAAATGAAATTGGGAGAATAAAAGTAACTTTAAATTTCAAATAAATAATTTTGAATACGAGGGAAAAGGGGGAATTTGGGATTACGGGGGAATAATGAATTGTAAACTAAAGTGATACTATTTTAAAGAATAAGAGATTTATTTTTAAAAAATTAAGGATTAAACTTAATTAAGGAATAAGAAGAAATTTTGGAAATCTGAAATTGATATTTCCAGTTAAAAAGATTTTAAATCATAATTTAGAAATAAAATCTGAAAGTTAATAAATTTTGAATAAATGAAGTAAGTAAGAAAATTTATTTCAGAATAAAGTGAATTCGAAATCAATTGTAAATTGATTTAAGTGTTTGGGATTTGGAATTTAAAGAGAAGTGAGATTTTGGAAATTATAAACTGGGTTTTATAAAGTGAAATAAATATCAGTGGATATTTTAATATTAATTCAAGATGGGAATTTATTAAGGAATGAGAAAATTTGTTTAAAAATAAATAATGATTTATTTTAAAAAGAAAGTGAAGAGAAGTATTTTTCCTTGGATAGGCAAGTAGTTTTCAAAGTAAATTTTTAAAATATAAGATAAAAGTTAATGTTGGTTTAAAAAGCATATTTTAGAAAATTTATTATTTTTGTGAATGTTTAAAATTCTAAAGTAAATGTTATTTTCAAATCTATTATTGTAGTAAATATATAAAAGTAACTTGGTATTATATTTTAAAAAGGGAAGTTTGTTAATATTTTCAAAATGGTTTTATTTTAAACATTTTTAAATATATATTTTAGCTAGAGTATTAAAGTAGTTTTAATTTCAATATTATCAAGTATATTTGAAATAAAGTGTTTTAAAATTATTTTAAAAATCTAAAATGGCTTTTGTACTTGGTGTTTCAGTGGAAATAATTATTGGGAAATTATTCCGTGGGAGGAATATGTTTGAAACTGTTTTCAAAAGGGGGTTTGAAAATAGAAATATATCATGCGAAGATATTTGAGATTAATAAATAATTTGGAAAATTATTTATTGTTTGATGGATGTTATGGATGTTAATTGATAGTTAAATAACCGACTATCAATATTGGCCAAATGCGCTGATCGTTTCGAAGAGACCGGGATCGAGATTTATTTCTTGAAAACCACTTCGATCCGATTTGTACGTTTCGTGGGGAAACGAGGTTGATATTGAAGATGGGATAGTGTCTTCAGTTCCGTTCGGACCCGGAACAGACATGTACGGACGAATGCTTTCGGGACATCGTCAGGGGACGATGGGCATTCTAAGTGAAACGTTCTATAAAGGTAACGTTTAGCCTCAAGCCTCATCAACCGGGAATGACTGAAAATCAGGGGATATGCAGCAAGGCTTCGTGGGTAGCGCCAACTTGAGAGTAGGGTCATCCCTGCCTAGAGGTCCCTTTTATTTCGGCTTAGTGGTGCGGTTGCTGATCCCAACTGTGGGGTGATCTTATTCGGAATTGCCCATAGGTGATTCCGGCCTTGTGTTGCAGGGGGTCAGGTGCGATCCTCGGTACTGTGATCTAGGCCACGTACTGTGACAGGTGGTACCCCAGTGCCTAGTCATTCGTTGGAAATACATTCTCCCTACGTGCCTTGTACGAGTTTTGTTTGTATTACCCACTTTGTGGCTAGTATGCTGGAATTTAATCATGTAACAATTTCAGCTATTTTAATAAGTATTTGTATATAGACACTATTATAATATCAGAGGATTTTAATAAAAAGTGTTTTAGCTATCGTAAGGTAAAAACCCGACATGTTTATTTGTGGCGTGGTCTTACGAGATGCTTTTATTTTCAAAAAGGATTTTTGAAAATTTAATAATCAATTTGAGTGTGATTTTCTCACACTGGTATTCCAGACTGACTCGGGTGTTGTTTTATATGATGCTCGGGTCAGACCGATAATTACAGATACAGGATATGATGCTGTGGAGCTCAGGAGACGAGCTGGATGGAGATACGTACTCCCGTACTTGTTTATTTATATTCCGCTGTGTAGATTGCTATACATTCAGTTGTATTGAGGACATGATATGATTACTGTCTAGTTGTATGTTATGTGTACTCTGATGATGTATTGTATAAAACAGATATAGTTTTAATTTGTGTAAAGATCTGTTAATATATATTATATTTTATTCCGCTGCGATGGTTAGATTCTATTGTTGTTTTCTCTTTTCTTCTTCTATGTAACGACCCAGAATTTTGAACAAATTAAATTGAGAATATTTAATTAATTTTAAATATTTGTATGATAATTTGACTTGAATTTCAAAATTATCAGAATGAATTGGCGATTAAATTATAGAATTTAATCTGTTGAATGTTGAATAAAAATTTAAAATCTTCAATTTTAAGCTGAAGAAAAATACTTCAAAAGCTTTTAAAATTCGCATTGATGATACTGAAGATAACAGAAGCTTCAGAATTGAATTGTTCAGTGATTTGTTCGGTTTTGAATTTATATCGTTTTAATCGAATTTAAAAATAGCCATCCAAGGTACAGTCTCGGAATTCGACGAAACCAGTTCCATTGGGTCCGTAATATCGAATTATTATCGGATTCCAAATTTCGTATTTTTCGGTGTTGATACGTAAGCACACGACACATTAACACGTTAAAAATTTAAATTGAATTCAATTTAAAATTTAAATTTTTTTAACTAAGTCAAATATCAGCACGTTCTTCTCCTCTCTTTCAGCCAGAGATCATGCCTAAATTCACGCCTGCAAAAAATCACGTTCTCCTGTCTCCCTCCTTCTATTTTTAAATAATCGATCATCTCAGCTTTAAAATCGAACGAACAAAGAAAACATCTCCATCTCCATTTTTAAAACAAACCGCGTTCCCTCTTCCAGTTGAATTCACAAAATCAAAAACAAAAAGAAAAAGGACACGTTCAAACCCACGTTCTCCCATACCTACTCCCATACCCCTGTACTTCATTACCATCCCCGTCTCCTTCTACTTAAATCAAACGCAGAAGAAAATCTTTGAAATCATTCATGGCCGAAGCCTCTTTGTAATTAAATTGAGCTTCCTTCCGCTCGAATTCCACACATCCAGGCGCTCGAACTAGTAATCGACGTCCGAGGCTAGCGTGATGAATAGGAAAGTCGCGATCGAAGGCTGGGGACGTGCGACTGGAAGGGATTCGAGCTCGCATCGTACTCGCTGTGGCCCCAATGGAATGCGATTGGGTGAAGCGAATCACGATGTAAGGCGATGTTCGTGGGTGCAGCAGCGTTCAAGGCAAGGCGAAGTCGCGATAGGGTTAGGGCGTTCTCGCGCTCACTCTGGAATTCGATTTGGAGGCAAGCTGGCATTGGAAGCATAGCTGCATCGACAACGAAGTGGAGTGTTTCGCGATTTCTGGTCGCGATATAAACAGTGAGGTATAAATTATTTTCAAATTTAATTTATAGATTAGAAATTTTATATAGGCAGCTTTTTAAATTCTTAAGTAAGTCTGGAAGGGAAGATGTTTTCTGCTGTTTTGTTAATTGCAGCATTTGAATTCATAAATATGCAGATTTTCAATATATAGGATTTTTGAGGTGTTGTAAGAAAAATAAAAAATGATATTTTAGAGATTAATTTGGTCAGTAAATAATTTATTTATGAGAAAGAATAGTTTAAAAATTTAAAATTTATTAATTAAATGTAAATAGTTAAATAATTTAATTATTTGGTTACTAAAAATAATTTAAAGGAAATTGTTTGAAATTAAATTGATTAGATAAAATAAAATTTTATTAAATGAAAATGAATGGTTCGATTTATTTCGGATATTAATAGAATTGTATAATTATTTATACAAGGTTAAAAATCAAGACACAACACCAAACAAGGTATTTTGTAACGCTTTTTCTGGCATAATTACTCACGGTTATTACCGTGATAAATTCGTAACAAAAATAACCGTGGTAAACGAAAGTCACGTTTAAAACCGTGAGAAATTTTGGTTATTTTGTAAATAATTGGAACTACTAGGGATTTTTGCATAGTTAACTTTTTTTGGTTTACTCACTCCCTATTTTCTTTGTTTGCTATGCATTCCACTATTATCAAACTACTTCACCATATCACGATTTAGAGTTCGAATCCTCCTATAGTCAAAATTTCTTCCATAGTTCGCTCTAGGGATCTGGGTTCACGTCGAGATCAAGGGTTCCAGTCAGGATCCACTATTCACATCGAGATCTAGGGTTTGAATCGGGATCCACTATTCACGTCGAGATCTAGGTATATTCAAAATATATTGCTATTTGCTTTTGATGTGAATCTATGTATTGAACAGATTTCGATTTGAATTAATTTCTTTTTATTTCGAATTTTAGTTTGACCCAAGACCTCAAAAGATTGTTTATTTATAGAATGCTAGATGCTAAATGAAAAATGCCCCAAAATCTCAAATGATAGCCTTGGTAGATCCGCAGTCTATAGTTAGCATTTGTACATTATAAGAGTACTAGTAAACAGTTTATAGATTTAAGTTTCGATTATTTCAATTGAGTGAAAGAACTCGATGAGGCACAAGAATGTTTCTAAGATGCCTATGGATTCAAAAATTTATCGAAAGGAAGAGAGGAATTGAATATAGATATAAGATATATAAGTTCTTAGAATAGTATTATTGACAGCCAAAAGAGGCTTGAGAAACTAAAGTTTATCTAATAGATTCGATAGAGTTTGAAACATAATATAAGGCGAGGCATTGAAACATATGCGTAGAAAATTGTTTAATGAGTAAATAAAGCCTAGATAATTATAAGCAATCGAAAGCATTAAATTTGCAATTATTAGATGTCGAAAGGACCAGAGCTCCTCTATATTATATGAAATGATAATTCAAGTAATTAACATGCAATATAAGCTATTGAAATAGTTGGAATAAGTATATATGAAAAGAATTACATTACATGAAAAATAGAAATGACTAAAAAATATTATGGATTATGAAATAGAGTTATTACATAAATTACTTTCCTCCAACCATTTAACTTTTTTTTACTTATACCTCATCCATCACAGAATAAAACCTATTTATGCATCGATCTTTACCTTTTTTTTCAAGCTAACATCATAAAGCGAATATAAGCAAAAGAGAATGAAAGGGATATCGTTGATATGAGTGGATAGTGTTAATCTTCACTGTGTAGATGAGAACGAAAAAAACTGGTATATGTGTTACTTGATAATTTCAATCATTTTTTCTATTTTAACATGGTCCTTTTTTAAAATTTGAAGAAAGTTGAAATTGAACCAAAGACAAATGGAGTGGAAGATGCAGTTTTTCCTAATCCAGAGTACAGTGCAGTAGAATACACAAGAATGGGAGTAATAGACCAATGGAGTATTGCTGGTGAAGATTGAATTGAAGCACTGATTCTGTCTCATGTAGCTGCTGGTGCTAACTAGGAGGTTGTTCCAGGTAGATTTTATACATGCACTCAATAAGTAGTTTTTGAATGTTAGAAGTAAATTGTAAAGATTAAGTATTCAAATCATATTTCTTATAAAATCTGATTATGTGGAGTCCATGATATAGCCTTCTTTTTTGAATAGAAAAGACCAATGATCACGATTTAGTTTTATTGAAAAATAATGATGATCAATGTTTGTTGCTTTGCTTCATACATAGATGTTTCGGTAGCTATGTAATTTAGAAGTTACATTTTTTCACTTTAGCAAAATACAAAGCTACCAAAGTTCATGGTATCTAACTGTTTATATTGGATACACCAATACTTTTTTATTGAACTTTTATTTAAACCAGATATGAACATGTGTTTTGCAAATGGGATAACTTGTTCAATGAATTACTTATAGAATAGTTAGTTACTCTGTTATAAAGGAACTTACAGCAACCTGAAGTACATATTGATGATAATTTAGTTTTATAAAAATTAACTAAGTTTACAACAACAACAACAACAACGATAATAAATTAAGTACTAGTTTTATAAAAGATAACTAAGCTGTTAATAATGATGATGATGATGATGATGATGATGATAATAAATTTATTTTCACATAAATTAAACTTTTATTCATTGTGCATTCATGGAAAAGGTATTCCAATTTGAATGCATTATATTGTAAGTTTTGGCTACTTGTTCAATTTTATTTTTTTGGTTTGGGTGGGGGATTGGTGTTCCGTCTTTTGCTAGTATAGAATGCTTAAATTTAGTTAGGATTCCATTTAAGATATTTACTATATAGAATGCTTAAATTTAGTTAAGAAAGAAGATCAAATTACTAGTATACTTAGTCGCATGTCCCTGGTATTAATTTTTTCTATCCAGATCCCTCATTTACTTGATCTTGGTGTAAATGCTGTAGAATTATTGCCGATCTTTGAATTTGGTGAATCAGAATTACAAAGGCATCCAAATCCTAGAGATCATATGGTAAGCTTATAACCATTTCACTTATCATAACACATCCCTGCAATCTCAACGCTGTTAAATGCTGAGATCATATGGTAAGTTTTTAATTTGTTAAATGTTGTCGAATTATTTATTTGATAATGAAATGATGGTACCTTATATCTTTCTTAGCTATTGCTAGATATAAAACCAATAGCTTTCCTTATTAATGCCATGCATATTGTAACAATCAACTTGTATCTCGGATCACCTATACTTTTTGTTGACAGAGTTGCCCTCGAATATCAACTAATAATACTAATATATTAACTTGATTTATTGGGAAGCTGACTGTGCATAGTGGAAGAAATGCAGTGAGTGCTCTCTACATAACCAATGAGACGGTTGATATGTTGGAGAAAAAGGAAAATGTGCTCTTGAAGAAGACAACTATTGAAATTGAGAAGGCGATGGAGTTCGTAAGACCCAAAAACAAAAGGGGTATACTTATCTTTTTCTTTTGTAGATTCATTTACCTGTTGACTTGGCTTAAGTCATGCTTATTATTACATGGACCTACTCATTCATCCGTTTTAGCAATTCTTGCTTAGATTATTCTGGACTTCAACACTGTAGAATTGTCGAACTTACTATTCATGCTAGACAGTCAATTATATGTTATTTATTTGTAGCGTTGTATGTTTTAATCCAACCATGAATTAGAAAAATTATAATGTACCACATTTCCTGTTCGTTTCATCTTTGCATCAGATTCTACAACACTGTTTCATTGTTTCATCCTTGTTTGGTGATTATTAGGATCCATTGACAGTTTGCATTGGATAATTGATTGACAGTCTGCATTGGATAATTGACAGTCTACATAAGCGATCTTGTTGTAATCTGTTGCATTAGACCAATTACTAGTATTTACAATTGAGTGTGTTGCATAAAGTTTAGTTTGGATTTAAAACTGTAACTTTTTCATTCATTGTTTTTGTTTGGATTTAAAACTGTAACTTAGACCAAATATAATAGCTAAGTAAACCTGTAACAAAATTGTGTAATCATGATCTAAAACTTTTGTTTGGATTTTTTAAACCTGTAACAAAAATTTTTTTTGGCCTTTCCATCGAATTGCATTTATCATCACTTGAACCTAATATGTATTTCAATATGTTCACAGTTTCTATATGTAGCTTTGGTATGTCTAGTTTAAATTAAGTTTCTAGTCCAAACTTTTTCATTCGTGGTTTCTCCTGCAGCTAAAAATGGATTTATATTATGGTGAAAATTATGTTCTTCTTTTACCTTATTGTTAGACACTATAAGAATAAGTGAATAATAAGGCAAATTTGATTTGTACACACGTCAAACAACTCTAAACTTGAATAATGCCATGACAGTGCTGCCATAATTTATATGGATGAGTAATAAATATAAGCTTATTCGCGCATGTATTCTGTTGTTTAACCATTAAACTTATTCGCTGGCTAACACAATATCTTGACCTGAAAAATAACAAAGGGTGATAAATATTCTGAATAGTACAGAAGCATATGCATCTAGCATAATTATTGTTTTATCATTCTGCATCCAACAAAAATAAATAAATGAGCTATATTTGAACTAAGGAGACACATAAGATCATTCATCTAAAAACACTGTCTCAAAGTATTAACTTAGCTTAATTTTAGTGAGGATAAGGTTGGATCTATTAGATGATTTCTGGTCATTTTGCCTTACAAACATTGAAGCATGTTGGTTTCAGTATTTCATGAGAATCATTTGGCTGTGGTTTTATTTCGTTTTTATATTGCAGATTCCTGCTTGCCGACGCATATCATGGGCTAAAGCAAATCTTAATCATGTTGCACAAGCTCTTATTGTGTCAGCAGGTAATTTTTTTGGAATTTTTTCAAACATCCTTTTATAAGTTTCAAAATCCTTTTTTTCAAACATCCTTTTATATGTAGTTGATATTTGGAGCCATTCACTGTTATCGTTAAACGGAGATGTATAAGCCCATTTTGAAATATAAGCCATTCACTGTTATCGTTAAACGGAGATGTACCAAATAGCATTTGGTACAATGTGCATCCAAGCGCCCATAGATCATTTCTGCACGATAAAAGTTAATTTACATAAGTAGCTGTTCCTATAAAATTTGCATCCTTGTCATCTGCATTACCAAACATTAACACAGTTAGCTTTCAAAAACTAACTTGAATCAAGCTTTTGAAACTACCAGGACCGTCTGACTTCTGATATACTACATACTGATTTTCAGTACAGGGTGGCATAGTCTGGCTTTGCTCACAGTTTTATTTTTTAATTCTATATTTTTAATTCTTTATATAATTATCAACTGATTCACAAGTTAACGTGTATATTGCAGAATGTCAACTAGTTGCAACAATGCATCACAGTTTCAAGAAAACACCGAAGAAGACGTTGCTCCTCCACCGAAGAAGGCTGTAACTCCTACCATTATGTCTAGGAGAACTGAAAATATTTATGGTCATGTTTTAATTAGTTCTTTTTAGCTGTTTTGTACGAGATTTATGTATTTACAAAAACTATCCATAGTAATGCACATGTAATGGATGGCAAATTAAAAGCTAAGGTGAGATTTTTCTCACTCAAAATGAATTGCAGTTATTATTGATTGATTGATTGCTATTGGATGTGATATTAGATATAGTAGGATATATCTATATATAGCAATATATATATATATATATTGGCATATGTATATATTACAGTATGATTTCCCGCCTCGTATAGCGGATGAGACCCTATTGCGCCGTTAGTAAGAGGATATATTTATAAATCCCATATACCGCGATATTCCACCTCGAAGTGGAATTGGTATTGTGCTAACGTCTTTGGATGCAGGAAAACAAGTTGGAGGGATCCAACTGGACCCCTCATATTGATTGAAATTATTTCTACTGTGATGTGATAATCTGTGAATGATTATATTGATGTTATCGATCATATTGATGTCTGGAAATTGTTTGAAAGCTAAAATTTAGCTGAATGAATTTTTGATATCATTGGATTCCAAATAATAAACGAAATTGAATCTTTGAAATTCAAGTAGAAACCTTTAAGTGAATAAATTTTTGAGAAATTTAACAAAATTGGAAGAAAAGAATTTAAAAGTACAAAAAAGTTGATTTTGTAAATCTTATCAAATTAATTTCCAAAATTTAGTGAAATGTTAAATTAATGGACTTTGTATAATATTGATTTTAAATTAAAGAATTCATTTAGATTTGGATTTTTAAATAGATTGAAAGAGACAAAGGAATTTATTTTCTTTAAGAAGAATTTATTTAAAAAGAGATAAGTTGGAAGTCCAATTAGAAATTTAATTGGTAAATTGAAACGAATTTGGAAAATCAATGTAAAGTGATTTGGGATTGAAAATTAATTTAGAAATGAATATTTAAATTGATTTGGTATTGAAGTAAAAGTAGAAATCAATTTGGGATTTGATTTTGGGGTTAAAAGTGAATATTTGGGAATGTGGATTTAAAAATAGAAATGATGTTAAAATGGTTTATAAAAGGATAGAATAAACGATTTGTAAAGTTTAAAAGAACGATCTTTGTAAATAAATGAAACTATAAGTATTTAACTTATAATATAGATTGTTGGTATAAAAAATTGAATTAGTTAACAAAGGAGATTTATAAACTGAAGTTTTTATAAATAGAACTGAAATTTATAAATGTTGTTTATAAATCCGAAATCACTTATTTTGATAAGTGAATTTGAGAAGTTAATAAAAAGAAGATTTATAAATCAAAGTTGTTATAAAAGAAAATTAGAATTTATAAACGTGTTTATAAATTCGAAATAGATTGAATTTGATAAATTAAATATAGAAGATTTTTAAAGAAGATATATTCGCGATTTTGGATAGCGAATTTCTATTGAAATAAAAATGTGTAGAAATGATTGAAATTGGGTTAAGTGAATTATATTCACGATTTTGGACAGTGAATATATTATTGAATAAAATGGATTCATTTTTGAAGAAGTGATATTAGAAAATGAAGTTAAACATTTTAAAGATGTTTTTAAAATGTGGGAAATATCGAAACCATAGATTTCAACATTTTATTATTGAAATAGACGTTTTCGAAAAATAAGGAAATGGTGGACTATAACACTGTTGTTATAGTAAATGATTTCCGAAAGGAAATGTTTTTATCTAGTATTGGGATTTATATATCTATCTTAATTTTTGAATCCCTATACTAGTGATTTTGAGTCGTCGTAACGATGTTTTACGTAACATTCGTTTTGACTCAAATAGATGTGGTTATAATAAATGATTTCCTTAAAGAATGAAATTATACTTAAATTTTGATTTAAGTATATCAAATATTTTCCAAGTGTTGAAAATAAACGATTTGTGAAATACTTATTATTAAATAAGTATGGAAATGTTTTCCAATATGAAATGAAACGAACGTTTTTGAGAATTTATCTTCTTAGAGATAAATTAAAAGTGAATATTGAAATCGATTGAAAATCGAATATCAGTAGATATTCGAAAATATAAATTCACTATAGAATTTATAAAAGAAATGGAAATTCGTTTCAAAAATAAATATCGATTTATTTTTGAAGTGTGGAAATTTTATATCTAGTAAAGATATTTTGGAAGAATAAATAATTTGTAAAATTATTTGGAATCTGATGATGTTGCTTATCTTTATTGATAGTTAAATAACCGACTATCAATAATTACCTTGAATGAGTATTTGTTGTGATTTGTTGAATTTGAATGCCACACTTATTTTTGAATAAACGCTCACTATTCGGATTAGCCGGGAAAGGACCATGGGGTCGTATGACCCATTCCGAATATGTGATACGTCGTTATGAATCGCATTTGATGACCGGTGTTGAAGACTGGATATTTTTGAAAACGGAAGGATTACCGTCGAGTTACTCTACATCGGCTGATCTCCGATTTAGAGGTTTTATCACCCTTAATGACGGGAAGTCTGGACGTGATTAGAAATTTATCCGGATGTGCAAGGGCTTCGTGAGAAGTGCCTTCGGTTCTGTTCGATCCCGAAACAAACTTGTATGGTTGTGTGTCTGACGTTACAAATTGAGATATAAAGCTGATTTCTTTCAAATACATTTCTGTTGGTGGCGGAGAATTTATTCTCTTAGCTTAACACCCTTCTCTGAGACGTACGAGCTCAGAGGTTATGTAGTTGAAATTTATCAGCAATATATTCCCAATTTGGTAACGTGGCATACTGAGTGTTGCAGTGAAATGATCATTGTTTGATCATTTGTGATAGGATCATTTGTTTGATCATTTATCTTTGTGATCATTACTATGATCATTTGTTGACCCGAAGCATGGCTTTGTAGAAAGCATAGCTTTGTGGACGAGACTTCGTCGGACCTCACACCCCGGAAATGGTCAAAACAGGAAAGATGCAGCAAGGTTCTAGGAAGTAGTGCCCCATAGTGTATGTCATTCCTTCTAGATAGAGGTGGTATCATGGTATGGAGCCCAGATACTTAACCTATGTTGATACTGCTTATTATGTGGTTTGTTGCGAATCGTGGATCCTCGGGAAGATCGGTTACGATCGGGGGATGGCATACGCGTGTCAGTAGTTACCTATTTTTGCAGAGGTAACCCGGCCTTGTGTTGGCAGAGATCTAACCGTAATGTTAGGTTATTTCTCGGGACGTCATTCCAGAGGCATTCTGTTCGTGGCGTAGGAAGTTCCTTAGCCTGACCATTTGTTGGAAATCCAAAGAAACAATACGAGCCTTGTACGGTTTTAATTCTGAGTTACAAAAACCAGAATTTTGAACAAATTAAATTGAGAATATTTAATTAATTTTAAATATTTGTATGATAATTTGACTTGAATTTCAAAATTATCAGAATGAATTGGCGATTAAATTATAGAATTTAATCTGTTGAATGTTGAATAAAAATTTAAAATCTTCAATTTTAAGCTGAAGAAAAATATTTCAAAAGCTTTTAAAATTCGCATTGATGATACTGAAGATAACAGAAGCTTCAGAATTGAATTGTTCAGTGATTTGTTCGGTTTTGAATTTATATCGTTTAAATCGAATTTAAAAATAGCCGTCCGAGGTACAGTCTCGGAATTCGACGAAACCAGTTCCATTGGGTCCGTAATATCGAATTATTATCGGATTCCAAATTTCGTATTTTTCGGTGTTGATACCTAAGCACACGACACATTAACGCGTTAAAAATTTAAATTGAATTCAATTTTAAATTTTAAATTTTTTAACTAAGTCAAATACCAGCACGTTCCTCTCCTCCCTTTCAGCCAGAGATCATGCCTAAATTCACGCCTGCAAAAAATCACGTTCTCCTGTCTCCCTCCTTCTATTTTTAAATAATCGATCATCTCAGCTTTAAAATCGAACGAACAAAGAAAACATCTCCATCTCCATTTTTAAAACAAACCGCGTTCCCTCTTCCAGTTGAATTCACGAAATCAAAAACAAAAAGAAAAAGGACACGTTCAAACCCACGTTCTCCCATACCTACTCCCATACCCCTGTACTTCATTACCATCCCCGTCTCCTTCTACTTAAATCAAACGCAGAAGAAAACTTCGAAATCATTCATGGCCGAAGCCTCTTTGTAATTAAATTGAGCTTCCTTCCGCTCGAATTCCACACATCCAGGCGCTCGAACTAGTAATCGACGTCCGAGGCTAGCGTGATGAATAGGAAAGTCGCGATCGAAGACTGGGAACGTGCGACTGGAAGGGATTCGAGCTCGCATCGTACTCGCTGTGGCCCCAATGGAATGCGATTGGGTGAAGCGAATCACGATGTAAGGTGATGTTCGTGGGTGCAGCAGCGTTCAAGGCAAGGCGAAGTCGCGATGGGGTTAGGGCGTTCTCGTGCTCGCTCTGGAATTCGATTTGGAGGCAAGCTGGCATTGGAAGCATAGCTGCATCGACAATGAAGTGGAGTGTTTCGCGATTTCTGGTCGCGATATAAACAGTGAGGTATAAATTATTTTCAAATTTAATTTATAGATTAGAAATTTTATATAGGCAGCTTTTTAAATTCTTAAGTAAGTCTGGAAGGGAAGATGTTTTCTGCTGTTTTGTTAATTGCAGCATTTGAATTCATAAATATGCAGATTTTCAATATATAGGATTTTTGAGGTGTTGTAAGAAAAATAATAAATGATATTTTGGAAATTAATTTGGTCAGTAAATAATTTATTTATGAGAAAGAATAGTTTAAAATTTTAAAATTTATTAACTAAATGTAAATAGTTAAATAATTTAATTATTTGGTTACTAAAAATAATTTAAAGGAAATTGTTTGAAATTAAATTGATTAGATAAAATAAAATTTTATTAAATGAAAATGAATGGTTCGATTTATTTCGGATATTAATAGAATTGTATAATTATTTATACAAGGTTAAAAATCAAGAAGAAATGGTCAAAATGGAAATGGATGGCAAATTAAAAGCTAAGGTGAGATTTTTCTCACTCAAAATGAATTGCAGTTATTATTGATTGATTGATTGTTATTGGATGTGATATTAGATATAGTAGGATATATCTATATATAGCAATATATATATATTGGCATATGTATATATTGCAGTATGATTTCCCGCCTCGTATAGCGGATGAGACCCTATTGCGCCGTTAGTAAGCGGATATATTTATAAATCCCATATACCGCGATATTCCACCTCGAAGTGGAATTGGTATTGTGCTAACGTTTTTGGATGCAGGAAAACAGGTTGGAGGGATCCAACTGGACCCCTCATATTGATTGAATTTATTTCTACTGTGATGTGATAATCTGTGAATGATTATATTGATGTTATCGATCATATTGATGTCTGGAAATTGTTTGAAAGCTAAAATTTAGCTGAATGAATTTTTGATATCATTGGATTCCAAATAATAAACGAAATTGAATCTTTGAAATTCAAGTAGAAACCTTTAAGTGAATAAATTTTTGAGAAATTTAACAAAATTGGAAGAAAAGAATTTAAAAGTACAAAAAAGTTGATTTTGTAAATCTTATCAAATTAATTTCCAAAATTTAGTGAAATGTTAAATTAATGGACTTTGTATAATATTGATTTTAAATTAAAGAATTCATTTAGATTTGGATTTTTAAATAGATTGAAAGAGACAAAGGAATTTATTTTCTTTAAGAAGAATTTATTTAAAAAGAGATAAGTTGGAAGTCCAATTAGAAATTTAATTGGCAAATTGAAACGAATTTGGGAAATCAATGTAAAGTGATTTGGGATTGAAAATTAATTTAGAAATGAATATTTAAATTGATTTGGTATTGAAGTAAAATTAGAAATCAATTTGGGATTTGATTTTGGGGTTAAAAGTGAATATTTGGGAATGTGGATTTAAAAATAGAAATGATGTTAAAATGGTTTATAAAAGGATAGAATAAACGATTTGTAAAGTTTAAAAGAATGATCTTTGTAAATAAATGAAACTATAAGTATTTAACTTATAATATAGATTGTTGGTATAAAAAATTGAATTAGTTAACAAAGGAGATTTATAAACTGAAGTTTTTATAAATAGAACTGAAATTTATAAATGTTGTTTATAAATCCGAAATCACTTATTTTGATAAGTGAATTTCAGAAGTTAACAAAAAGAAGATTTATAAATCAAAGTTGTTATAAAAGAAAATTAGAATTTATAAACGTGTTTATAAATTTGAAATAGATTGAATTTGATAAATTAAATATAGAAGATTTTTAAAGAAGATATATTCGCGATTTTGGATAGCGAATTTCTATTGAAATAAAAATGTGTAGAAATGATTGAAATTGGGTTAAGTAAATTATATTCACGATTTTAAACAGTGAATATATTATTGAATAAAATGGATTCATTTTGGAAGAAGTGATATTAGAAAATGAAGTTAAACATTTTAAAGATGTTTTTAAAATGTGGGAAATATCGAAACCATAGATTTCAACATTTTATTGTTGAAATAGACGTTTTTGAAAAATAAGGAAATGGTGGACTATAACACTGTTGTTATAGTAAATGATTTCCAAAAGGAAATGTTTTTATCTAGTATTGGGATTTATATATCTATCTTAATTTTCGAATCCCTATACTAGTGATTTTGAGTCGTCGTAACGATGTTTTACGTAACATTCGTTTTGACTCAAATAGATGTGGTTATAATAAATGATTTCCTTAAAGAATGAAATTATACTTAAATTTTGATTTAAGTATATCGAATATTTTCCAAGTGTTGAAAATAAACGATTTGTGAAATACTTATTATTAAATAAGTATGGAAATGTTTTCCAATATGAAATGAAACGAACGTTTTTGAGAATTTATATTCTTAGAGATAAATTAAAAGTGAATATTGAAATCGATTGAAAATCGAATATCAGTAGATATTCGAAAATATAAATTCACTATAGAATTTATAAAAGAAATGGAAATTCGTTTCAAAAATAAATATCGATTTATTTTTGAAGTGTGGAAATTTTATATCTAGTAAAGATATTTTAGAAGAATAAATAATTTGTAAAATTATTTGGAATCCGATGATGTTGCTTATCTTTATTGATAGTTAAATAACCGACTATCAATAATTACCTTGAATGAGTATTTGTTGTGATTTGTTGAATTTGAATGCCATACTTATTTTTGAATAAACGCTCACTATTCGGGTTAGCCGGGAAAGGACCATGGGGTCGTATGACCCATTCCGAATATGTGATACGTCGTTATGAATCGCATTTGATGACCGGTGTTGAAGACCGGATATTTTTGAAAACGGAAGGATTACCATCGAGTTACTCTACATCGGCTGATCTCCGATTTAGAGGTTTTGTCACCCTTAGTGACGGGAAGTCTGGACGTGATTAGAAATTTATCCGGATGTGCAAGGGCTTCGTGAGAAGTGCCTTCGGTTCTGTTCGATCCCGAAACAGACTTGTATGGTTGTGTGTCTGACGTTACAAATTGAGATATAAAGCTGATTTCTTTCAAATACATTTCTGTTGGTGGCGGAGAATTTATTCTCTTAGCTTAACACCCTTCTCTGAGACGTACGAGCTCAGAGGTTATGTAGTTGAAATTTATCAGCAATATATTCCCAATTTGGTAACGTGGCATACTGAGTGTTGCAGTGAAATGATCATTGTTTGATCATTTGTGATAGGATCATTTGTTTGATCATTTATCTTTGTGATCATTACTATGATCATTTGTTGACCCGAAGCATGGCTTTGTAGAAAGCATAGCTTTGTGGACGAGACTTCGTCGGACCTCACACCCCGGAAATGGTCAAAACAGGAAGGATGCAGCAAGGTTCTAGGGAGTAGCGCCCCTTAGTGTATGTCATTCCTTCTGGATAGAGGTGGTATCATGGTATGGAGCCCAGATACTTAACCTATGTTGATACTGCTTATTATGTGGTTTGTTGCGAATCGGGGATCCTCGGGAAGATCGGTTACGATCGGGGGATGGCATACGCGTGTCAGTAGTTACCTATTTTTGCAGAGGTAACCCGGCCTTGTGTTGGCAGAGATCTAACCGTAATGTTAGGTTATTTCTCGGAACGTCATTCCAGAGGCGTTCTGTTCGTGGCGTAGGAAGTTCCTTAGCCTGACCATTTGTTGGAAATCCAAAGAAACAATACGAGCCTTGTACGGTTTTAGTTGTAGAACCTGCCGTCTAATATGGCAGCTATAGTAAGCATACTATAATGGTACCTATGCTGGCTATGATTTATATTCTACTTTCGAAATGTTTTCTACACTATGCACTAATAATAATATCAAAAAGAATTTGATTTTGCGTAGTAAGCATCTTTAACTATCATAAGAAGAAATCTCCTCCAATTCTACGTTTGCATTGTGTGTGTGGCGGGAGGTCTTATGGTAGTTTCATTTTCAAAAACATTACGAAATTGACTTTAAAATCTTCCTGTTGTTTATTTTAAAGATAAACTGTTTTACGATCTCACACCAGTCACCATGACTGACTCAGAGTTTATTGTTTCCCTTCTAAACTCTGGGTGCCCACAAATTTCCACACGGGCAGTCTAGAGTTAGGTTATCAGGATATTCTGAAGCTTTGGAAGCAAGCTGGATGGCGAGACGTAGTATTTGTATCTGATATTATTATTTATTCCGCTGTGTATTCTGTATGAGGACAAGTTATATAACTGTCCATTGTTGTATTGAGTTGTATATTGACTCTGATGATTGATGTATGTATAAAAATGATATAGTCCTTTGTTTAAAGATTATTCATTTATCTATTATATATTGTTCCGCTGCGATATGTGAGATTCTGATATTGTTTCTATTTCTGATGTTGTTCTGTTGTTCTTCTTCTCTCTTCTTTCTTTTTCTTCTACCTTTTCTTCTTTTTCTTCTTTTAAAACCCTAAGTATTCGGTTTTCCGGCATTCGTTTGCTCGGCAGTTGATACAGTGGACGTATCGATGTCGATTTTCGAAAGTCGAAAAATTGGGTCCTTACATTCTACCTCTTCTTCTTAACTCAAATGGTTCAATTTTTCGTGTATGAAAAATCGGGCTGTTACAGTGGTATTAGAGCTTAGGCTTGTGATAACCTTGGCTCTGGTGGGAATTACTCATAAATAGAGTCAGTAGAACTCTAGAATGAGTTTGAGTGTATTAATAGATATGAGCGCGTATTTGTTAGTGAATATAAAAGGGTTTTATATTGTGTTGATTGGTTTATTGAGCAGTTTATGGATTCTGGTCAATACGAGTAATTAACGTTATTGATAGGGATCTCTAAACACTTGAATAGAACAATTCGATACAGTATTGTTTTAAATAGGGTAAATGAAATAATTTTACCCAAATTATTTTTGTATATGAAATAAATAATTTTTATAAATTATTATAGTTATATTTGGATGTTTGGTTGTTAGATGATGATAATAAATTATTATCATTAGGAGGAAATTGAATAAGAAATTGAAACTTAGAACCAAAGTTCAAGAATAAATTTATAAAACAAAATGGAATTTGAAATATAGATTATAAATGTAATTTATAAATTGAAATAAACTTCATGTACAAATGAGATTTATAAATGTAAACTGTAAAGGTGATTATAACTTTGAAATTGAAATGAGATAAAATTCCAGAGAATGTTTGAGTATAGATTTAAAGGAATTGCAATTTGGGATTTTGGGAAAAATTTAAATTCCTGGGATTTGGAAATGGTTTTCAAAGTGTTTTGGAGAAATAATAGTGATATTAATTCGGAAATATTTTTGAATTGAAATCGAATATGGAGAGATTTGGAAATAAAAAAAAATATTTGAAATGTTTTCGAACAAATAAAAGCACTAAACTCTTTGTGGTCGCTGGAAAATAATTCCGATGATGATCGCGACATCATCGGTGTTCATTTTTGAGTTTCCAAAAGAGGAATTGCTACCTAAATGTTTGGGTTGGAGTTCGTTTGCAAAACTGGGTTTGGTTTTGGAATTGAAAAGGATTTTGGATACAGTTAATTTCAAAGGTGATTTTGAAATTCTGGGAAATTGTTTAAACTCTGGAATCTTATTTAGAACTGTTTATGGAATATGAAATAAATTGAATGACGTTATTAATAAATTGAAGGATGAATTGATAATGTGAGTTAAAAATTAAAATGGATAAAGAGAATGGGGTTATTAATATGCAATTGAAATAGATGTCGAAACCATATAAATTGCTTATGAAAATTATTTTGGGTATATTGCTTATGTTATACATGTGTTTAGCTATTGTAATTAAGTGAAATGTTAATAAACTTTGTATATTGGTCACTTACCTGGTTAAGTTGAGTTAGTACAGGTATCGGGAAGCCGTTTGGCTGGATTTGATTGCGAAATTTGCTAAAATAAATAGCTGCTTGCTTAAAAATGCTAAAATAAGGTACGCTTACGCAAAAATTCAAAATAGGAGATATGAACTGCATATATTGATATATATTGTGATTTCCGGCCTGAGGCCGATGTATATATATATATATATATATTTGTGCATCCTGCGATATCGTAGAAGTCCCTCCGTACAAGGGAGACTCTGCCAAAAAATTTCATAAATTTTGAGAGTTAGAAATTTTTTTGAGATGTTTGAAAATTTTCATTAACGATAAATGATTTTAAAATTGATAAGCATAAAGAATTGAACTGAATATGGAAATCTAATTGAAGTGTGTATATAAAGTAAGGTAAAATCAAAGAAATTGAAGAAAGAAAAAGTTTGCAAACAAACTTTTATTTGAGATATGAAAACAAATTAGCAAGTGAAACTACTAAAGAAAATGGTCAATTAAATATTGATTGAGATAAGATGAATAAAATTCAATATTCAGGGTTTGAAACCAAATTGAATTCTAATGGAATTGTAAAGACAAAAGTGAATAAAATTGAATATAAACTTCAAGAATGAAGTGAAACAAATCCAAGAAGTATATAAAATGTTTATCTAGAACTTAAGAAATGAATAGTGAATTCTTAAGTAAATTTGGTACTGAAAGTGTGCTAAGTGAATAATTGAATTAAGGTTGAAACTGTAAATTGTGAGATGGGAAAGTTGTAAATAAGTGGATAACAATCAAAAGGAATGCGGAATAAAAGAGAATTGATATAGCTGATAATCAATTGAAAATAATACGTAAGGTGTACGTATATTATCTTATTTGCATAGCTATTTGATCCAGATGTCGAACACAGAATTTCGAGATAGTTTTATCGATCCGAATTAGGTTTTTCACTCGATTTCGACGGCGAACCTGGATATGGATTGTTGATTGATTGTAACAACCCTGTATTTTACAATTATTTTTTTAAAAATTGATTTCCAGATTTAAAAGCTTTATTTATGAAAAGAATAAATTTTGTTATTGTAAATATAAAAACTTTGATTTTGTATGTGGATTAGAATTCCAAATATGACTAAATTTAATATTTCCAGAAAATGTGAATTTTGGTCAATAGTCAAACTTTGACTTTTAAGTTTAAATTTTAAATAGTTTGAAATTATATATTTTATCTTTTACTATGAAAATAGATGTAATAACTTGAACACTACTTTTCGTTTCGTTGAAAACGGAGTTAAAATGTAAAAGTTATGTACATTTCAATTTTTAGTATAATTTGTTTTATTGTGCAATTTGCCTATTTAAATTTTATAAATCATATTTTTCTTTCTTATATTTTATCTTAATATGTGTAAATATGTTATTTTATGTATATTTTTTCTTTTAATATTTTTAAATGGTAATAGAATTTTTCCAAAATTTACTGTATTTATTTCCTATTTTTAAAGGCTGTTTTCTAATTTTCTGATATTTTCTTCATTTTAAATTTTTTTATTTTATTTTTAAATTTGTTTTATTTTTGAAATTTCATCTCTAAATATTTTAAAATAATAATATAATTTGTCCAAAATTTACCGTGTTGATTTTCCATTTTTAAGGGTTGTTTTCCTATTTTCTGCTATTTTCTTCATTTAAAAATTATATGTAAATTTAATTTTAAATATTTACTTTGTGAATATATTTTTATTTTATGTTATTATTTATGTTTAAAAATATATTGCAAGCTCATATGAATTTTCTAAAATTTATTCTATTCAATTTCAAAATTTTCTAGTCTAGTTCACTGTTTTAACTATTTTCCTTAATTCTACTTTATATAATCAATAAATATTATATATATTTTTATATTTTATCGAATTTTTTAATTTTTAACTGGAACTAATGTTATTACTAGAAATATAAACTTATAAAAATGAATTAAAGAAATTTGAAAGGCCTTAAACTTTCTATCTTCCTAAGGCCCTTTTATTTTCTAACCCTTCTACTTTTTAACCTAACTTTTCATTCAATTGGCCACATCTCCTCATTTCTTCAGCCGCCACTTTTTTTTCCTCTCATTCACGAATTTCCAAAGCTCCTAAACCCTAAAAAAAATCATGGCCTCTGTAACGACCCAGAATTTTGACCAAATTAAATTGAGAATATTTAATTAATTTTAAATATTTGAACGATGATTTAATTTGAATCCCCAATTTAAATTTGAATTTGGCGATTAAATTTTTAAAATTTAATCGGTTGAATGCTGAATAAAAATTTGAATCTTCAATTTAAAGTTGAAGAAAAATATTTCGAAAGCTTTTAAAATTTATATTGATAATACTGAAGATAACGGAAGCTTCAGAATCTGATTTCAAACTATTCTGTTCAGTTTTGAATTATATTGTTCGAATCGATATTTTAAAACAGCCGTCCGGGGCACAGTCTCGGAATTCGACGAAACCAGTTCCATTGGGTCCGTAATATTGAATTATTATCGGATTTCAATTTTCGTATTTTTCGGAGTTAATACGTGATCGTACGATAAGCAAACGCGCTGAAATTTGAATTTAAATTTGTTTGATTTAAAATGCTATCTTCTCCATACGATCGAATTTGGACTCGGAACCTTTTCCAACGCGTTCGGAATAGGGGGTAAACATTAGGAACGCCTGGCGGCACGCTGAAATCGGAGTTCAATATGGTGAGTTATACGATTAGAGATATTTTTGAAAAATAAAAGAAAAAAAAAATATAAAATAACAACACACGTTCCACCATACCTCCCACGTTCGTTGCCCATACCCTTTCTCTTTTAAAAAACCCGATCCCCCTTTTCTCTTTTAAAAACTCGAACATCTCCGTTAAAAAAATAAAATGGCAGCAGCCTCGAATTCGAGAGAGCAGTTGGGGGATTCGAGCTCGAGAAGTGGGTTTCGCGATGGATGTCGCTCGAATCTGGAGCAGCGGCAGTGGGCGCGCGCGCGAGGCGCGGCGGCGAGGATGGGTCACTACGCGATTGATGGCGCGCGAGGTGTCAGGTCGCGATCGATAATGGCAGTGGATGGTGGTAGTTTCTCGACGTGGCGATGGCGATTTAGGGCGTGGAAGAGGGGCGCGAGCGAGTGGGAGGCTGCAGATGTCAATCTCGTCAAGGCCACGAGCTCAATGTGAGTGTTGTCTCGATCGAACGAATATCGCGATGACTGGCAGTGCAGATTTGGGGGCACTCGCGAGGATGGCTCGTGAATGGTGAAGGAGGTTGTGGCTCGGGTAGCAATGCGAACTGATGATGGTCGGCGAAGTCGATTGCGGCAGTTGGGATGTCGAGATGTTCGGGGCAGCAGGCGATTCCGGCACCGAGTGGTGTCGCGTGGAAATGGTTGAGGTGGTGTAATCTGCGATTTCCAGTGAGGTATAATTAGCTTTATTTAAATCCTTAAGCATTTGTACAGTAAGATTTATCACCATTTAAAAATTTGCAGGAATTAAGAACCTTTACAGTAAAATAAATTTTTGTCAAATAAAATTGTTAAAAGAGATTTCTTTAGAAATTAAAAGGTATCGGTTTAAACTTAACCTATTTAATTATCTTAAGTTAATAAAAAGGAAATTTTTGGCTAAAGTTTTAATTAATAAATTCATTGGAAAATTAAGATTACAAAATAAAAATTGGTTACTCGATTTAGTTCGAATATTAATAAAGTCATATAATTGTTTATATAAGGTCAAAAGTCAAGAAATCAAGCCGAGAATGAAAATGGGATTGCAAAGTAAAAAGCTAAGGTGAGATTTTTCTCACTCGAAGGAAAATTTTGATTTGCAGTTATTGATTGATTTGTTTGAATGTGCTATTAGATATTATAGGATATATCTATATATATAGCAATATATACATATTGGCATATGTATATATTGGATTGATTGATTTCCCGCCTCGTATAGCGGATGAGACCCTATTGCGCCGTTAGTAAGCGGATTTATAAAAACCTATATACCGCGATAATTCCGTACTGGAGCGGAATTGGTATTGTGCTAACATCTTTGGATGCAGGGAAACAGGTTGGAGGGATCCAACTGGACCCCTCACATTGATTGAATTTATTTCTATTGTGATATGAATCTGTGAATGATTATAGTGATGCTATTAATCATATTGATATCTGGAAATTGTTTGAAAACTAAAATTCAGCTGAATGGATGTTTTGACATCATTGGATTCCAAAGATAAACGAAATTGAATTTTTGAGATTCAAGTAGAAAATTTCTAAGTGAATCAATTTTTGAAATTGAAGAAATTTTGAAGAAAAGAATTTAAAAGTATAAAAGCTGTTTTTATAATCTTATCGAATAAATTCCAGAATAAAGTGTAAATGCTAAATAAATGGATTTCATAAAACAATGATTTTAAATTGAAGAAATTAATTTAAAATTTGAATTTTTAAATAGATTGAAAGAGACAAAGAAATTGATTTTCTTTAAAAGGAATTTATTTTAAAAGAAATAAGTGGGAAGTCCAATTAGAAATTTAATTGGCTAATTGAAGCGAATTTGGAAAATCGATATGAAATTTATAGATGTATAAATTGTAAAGTTAAATCGATATGAAATTTATAGGTGTATAAATTGTAAGTAAAAAGAATGAAATTTATAGATTTATAAATTGTGAAGTTAAAATGAATGAAATTGTAGAATGGAAGATTTATAAGAAATTAACTTATAAAATTGGATTTTTACCTTTAAAGGGAGTATTGATCGAACTTGTTAATAAAGGGGGTTTATAAATCAAAGTTATTGTGAAATATAAGGTTGAATTTATAAACGTTGTTTTATAAATCTGAAATCACTTATTTTAATAAGTGTATTATAGAAATTAATAAAAGGAGATTTATAAACCGAAGTTGTTATAAAACAGAAATGGAATTTATAAGCGTTGTTTTATGAATTCGAAATAAACTGAATTTGATGAATTAAATAGTGAAATGTGATTAGTGAAGTATATTCACGATTTTGGACAGTGAATATATTTTTGAAGTAGAATGGATATGGTTTTGGGAAAGCGATATTATAAAAAAATGAAGTAACTGTTTTAAAAGATGTTTTAAAACGTGTTAAGTATCGAATACATAGATTTCAACATTTATTGTTGAAATAGACGTTTTCGAGAAATATAAGGAAATGGTGGACTATAACACTATTGTTATAGTAAATGATTTCCGAAAGGAAATGTTTTTATCTAGTATTGGGATTTATATATCTATCTAAATTTCGAATCCCTATACTAATGATTTCGAGTCGTCGTAACGATGTTTTACGTAACATTCGTTTTGACTCAAATAAATGTTAGAATAAATGATTTCCTTAAAGAATGAATGTATACTTAAATTGATTTAAGTATATCGAATATTTTCAAATGTTGAAAATAAAAGATTTGTGAAACACTTATTATTGAATAAGTAGGGAATGTATTCCAAAATGAAATGAAACGTTTTGAGATTTTATCTTCTTAAAGATAAAATGAAATTGAATACTTGAAATCGATTTGAGAATCGTATATCAGTAGATATTTTGAAGATATAAATTCACTATGGAATTTATAAATGGAATGGGAATTTGTTTTAAAAAAAATAAACGTTGATTTATTTTTAAAGTATGGAAATTTTATATCTAGTAAATATATTTTTGAAGATAAATTATTTGGGAAATTATTTGGGATCTGATGATGTTGCGCATCTTTATTGATAGTTAAATAACCCACTATCAATAATTACCTTAAATAGGTATTTGTTGTGAATTGGATGAATTTGAATGCCACACTTGTTTTTAAATAATCGCTCACTATTCGGGTTAGCCGGGAAAGGACCATGGGGTCGTATAACCCATTCCGAATATGTGATACGTCGTTATGAATCGCATTTGAAGACCGGTGTTGAAGACCGGATATTTTTGAAAACGGAAGGATTACCGTCGAGTTACTCTACATCGACTGATCTTCGATTTAGAGGTTTTATCACCCTTAGTGACGGGAAGTCCGGACGTGATTAGAAATTTATCCGGAAATGCAAGGGCTTCGTGAGAAGTGCCTTCGGTTCTGTTCGATCCCGGAACAGACTTGTATGGATTGTGTGTCTGACGTTACAATTTGAGATATAAAGCTGATTTCTTTCAAATACATTTCTGTTGGTGGCGGAGAATTTATTCTCTTAGCTTAACACCCTTCTCTGAGACGTACGAGCTCAGAGGTTATGTAGTTGAAATTTATCAGCGATATACTCCCAATTTGGTAACGTGGCATACTGAGTGTTGCTGTGAAATGATCAGTGTTTGATCATTTGCGATATGATCATTTGTTTGATCTTATATCTTTGTGATCATAGGTTGATCATTTTGTTGACCCGAAGCAGGGCTTTTTGAGAAAGCGTAGCTTTGTGGACGAGACTTCGTCGAGCCTCACACCCCGGAAATGGTCGAAACAGGAAGGATGCGGCAAGGTTCTAGGGAGTAGCGCCCCTTAGTGTATGTCATTCCTTCTGGATAAAGGTGGTATCATGGTATGGAGCCCAGATACTTAACCTCTGTGGTTACTGCATTATTTTTTTCTATGTGGTTTGTTGGAATCGGGGATCCTCGGGAAGATCGGTGACGATCGGGGGATGGCATACGCGTGTCAGTAGTTACCTACTTTTGCAGAGGTAACCCGGCCTTGTGTTGGCAGAGATCTAACCGTAATGTTAGGTTATTTCTCGGGTCGTCTATTCCAGGGACGTACCCATCGTGGAAAGGAAGTTCCTTAGCCTGACCATTTGTTGGAAATCCAAAGAAACAATACAAGCCTTTACGATTTCAATTGTATAACCTGTCTCCTCAGGAGGCAGCTATAGCAGGCATAATATAATGGTACCTATGCTGGCTAAGATTTATATTCTACTTTCGAAATGTTTTCCACTATGCACTAATAATAATAATATCAAAAAGAATTTGATTTTTGCGTAGTAAGCATCTTTGACTATCATAAGAAGAAATCTCCTCCAAGTCTGCGTTTGCATTGTGTGTGTGGTGGGAGGTCTTATGGTAGTTTCATTTTCCAAAAACATTTCGAATTGACTTTAAAATTATCCTGTTGTTTATTTTAAAGAATAACTGTTTTACGATCTCACACCAGTCACCATGACTGACTCGGAGTTTATTGTTCCCTTCTAAACTCTGGGTGCCCACCAATTTCCACACGGGCAGCCTAGAGTTATGTTATCAGGATATTCTGGATATTCTGGAGCTTTGGAGATAAGCTGGATGGCGAGACGTAGTATTTGTATCTGATAGTATTTATTCCGCTGTGTATTCTGTATGAGGACAAGTTTATATAACTGTCCATTGTTGTTTATTGACTCTGATGATATGATGTGATGTAATGTAATAACAGATATAATTCTTTTGTTTTTAAATGATATTCATTTATCTATTATATATTGTTCCGCTGCGATGTGTAAGATTCTGATATTGTATTCTGTTCTGCTGTTGTTCTGTTGTTCTTCTTTCTTTCTTCTCTTTTTCTTCTGTTCTCTTTTTCTGCCTTTTTCTTCTTTCTAAAACCCTCACTTTTGAAGTTTCCGGCGTTCGATTTCTCGGCAGTCGATAAAGTGAGTATCGATGTCGAATTTTCGAAAGTCGAAAATTTCGGGATGTGACAAAGTGGTATCAGAGCATATGGTTAAGCGACAACCCTGCTCTGTTGGGTGTTACTCATTAGAGATAGAGTCAGTAGTACTCTAGAATGAGTTGAGTGTAATAATAGATATGAGTGCGTATTTGTTATTTGAATATAAAATTGTTTTGTATTGTGTTGACTTATCGGTTGATTGTTTATGGATTCTGGTCGGTGCAGTCTAGCTAACTGTAAATCGATAGGGGTTTCTAAACTCTAAACAAGATAAACCGACACAGTATTGTTTTAAATAGGGTAAATGAAATAATTTTGCCCAAAACTATTTTTGTATATAAAAAAAAAAGAAATGGTTTTCTATGAATTATCATAGTATATGGATGTTTGGATGTTAGGAAGTAATGACATTGAAATGTTATCATTACTATTGAAACTGAATTGAAATCGTAACTCCAAAGTTAAAGAAATTAATTCACATACAAATGAAATTAAAGAATGTAAATTATAAATGTGATTTGTAATTTGAAACGGAATTCCAGAGAAGTTTTTGGAAATGTTTGAAAAGAATTTGAAATTTTTTGGAGATTTGAAAATTTTAAATTTTTTTGAATTTGAAAATGAGTTTCGAAGGTTTTGAAAAATATTTTGAAGAGATGAAAAGCTCTAAACTCTTTTCGGTCGCTGGAAAATAACTTCGGTAATGACTGCAGCATTATTGATGTTCATTTTCGGGTTTCCAAAAGAGAAATTGCTGCCAAATGGTTTTAAAAGGAAGTTGTTTGAAAAATTTGGGTTTTGTTTTAGAAAATTCAAAGGATAATCGGAATTGTTCTAAAAAAAAATGGTTTTGAAAAGATTGAAAAGACTCTGGAATACTATGAAATATAATGAAGTTGATAACTTGTAAAGTTTAAAGTTTAAATAAAAATCTAACTTAAAGAAATAAAATCCATATACAAATAAAATTTGTGAATATAAATTGTAATGTGATTTATGAATGAAAATAGAATTCCAAGAAGATAATTGAAAATAAAATTCCTTAATGAAATGGAATTGTGAATGTGAATGTATAAATGATTGTATATATCAAAATGTAAATAAATTGATAACTTATAGAATATTTGAAATTAGAATTGAAATGAGTTAGTAATTGAAACTAAGCTAAAAGAGCAATTATGAATGAAAGTTGTTTGGTTAATAGAATAAACCGAATGAAAATATGAAATGCAAATTAAATGGAATGGAATCAATTGCAAATGAAGTAGAATTAAAATAAATTGAATTTGTATCAATTTGAATTGGATATAAACTAGAATGGATATGAGTTCATTTTGTATAAAAACGAATGTAACTTCAACCGTAAATATATAAGCATATATTGAAAATTTTGTAATAGAATTTGCAAAATGTTAGTTTGAATGTGTAACTAGATATCATGGCTAGTAGATATACAGGTATACAGGGAATTGGATTTGATTTCAAAGACAATTCGAATTGCTCGAAAAGGTAAGTATTTGAGTTTTAATATGAGTTTTTGATGATTTCTCTCTAGCCGCTTGGCTTTTTCTTTTTCTTTTTGAAATCTGAGAGTCCGTAGGGACGTTTTGTAGTCGTGCCGTATTAGCCGCGCAAAGGAGACGCTGGCGAAATTTTTCGAAAATTCCGAGTGTTAGAAAATTTTTGAGAAATTTTTGAAAGTTTAAATTTGAATTTGAATTTAAATTTGAATTTTGAAGTTAAACAGTGTTGTTTGAACTTACAGTTGAAGTTGAAATTTAGTTGAAATGATAACGAATCTTTAGTAGAAAGATTTGTTTTGATGAATTGATAAAACTATTGAATTTGTGAAAAATAGTAGACAAGTTAAGGACCATTTTTCCTAACTTGTAATTTCGAGGACGAAATTCTTTTAAGGGGGGAAGTTTGTAACGACCCAGAATTTTGACCAAATTAAATTGAGAATATTTAATTAATTTTAAATATTTGAACGATGATTTAATTTGAATCCCCAATTTAAATTTGAATTTGGCGATTAAATTTTTAAAATTTAATCGGTTGAATGCTGAATAAAAATTTGAATCTTCAATTTAAAGTTGAAGAAAAATATTTCGAAAGCTTTTAAAATTTATATTGATAATACTGAAGATAACGGAAGCTTCAGAATCTGATTTCAAACTATTCTGTTCAGTTTTGAATTATATTGTTCGAATCGATATTTTAAAACAGCCGTCCGGGGCACAGTCTCGGAATTCGACGAAACCAGTTCCATTGGGTCCGTAATATTGAATTATTATCGGATTTCAATTTTCGTATTTTTCGGAGTTAATACGTGATCGTACGATAAGCAAACGCGCTGAAATTTGAATTTAAATTTGTTTGATTTAAAATGCTATCTTCTCCATACGATCGAATTTGGACTCGGAACCTTTTCCAACGCGTTCGGAATAGGGGGTAAACATTAGGAACGCCTGGCGGCACGCTGAAATCGGAGTTCAATATGGTGAGTTATACGATTAGAGATATTTTTGAAAAATAAAAGAAAAAAAAATATAAAATAACAACACACGTTCCACCATACCTCCCACGTTCGTTGCCCATACCCTTTCTCTTTTAAAAAACCCGATCCCCCTTTTCTCTTTTAAAAACTCGAACATCTCCGTTAAAAAAATAAAATGGCAGCAGCCTCGAATTCGAGAGAGCAGGTGGGGGATTCGAGCTCGAGAAGTGGGTTTCGCGATGGATGTCGCTCGAATCTGGAGCAGCGGCAGTGGGCGTGCGCGCGAGGCACGGCGGCGAGGATGGGTCACTACGCGATTGATGGCGCGCGAGGTGTCAGGTCGCGATCGATAATGGCAGTGGATGGTGGTAGTTTCTCGACGTGGCGATGGCGATTTAGGGCGTGGAAGAGGGGCGCGAGCGAGTGGGAGGCTGCAGATGTCAATCTCGTCAAGGCCACGAGCTCAATGTGAGTGTTGTCTCGATCGAACGAATATCGCGATGACTGGCAGTGCAGATTTGGGGGCACTCGCGAGGATGGCTCGTGAATGGTGAAGGAGGTTGTGGCTCGGGTAGCAATGCGAACTGATGATGGTCGGCGAAGTCGATTGCGGCAGTTGGGATGTCGAGATGTTCGGGGCAGCAGGCGATTCCGGCACCGAGTGGTGTCGCGTGGAAATGGTTGAGGTGGTGTAATCTGCGATTTCCAGTGAGGTATAATTAGCTTTATTTAAATCCTTAAGCATTTGTACAGTAAGATTTATCACCATTTAAAAATTTGCAGGAATTAAGAACCTTTACAGTAAAATAAATTTTTGTCAAATAAAATTGTTAAAAGAGATTTCTTTAGAAATTAAAAGGTATCGGTTTAAACTTAACCTATTTAATTATCTTAAGTTAATAAAAAGGAAATTTTTGGTTAAAGTTTTAATTAATAAATTCGTTGGAAAATTAAGATTACAAAATAAAAATTGGTTACTCGATTTAGTTCGAATATTAATAAAGTCATATAATTGTTTATATAAGGTCAAAAGTCAAGAAATCAAGCCGAGAATGAAAATGGGATTGCAAAGTAAAAAGCTAAGGTGAGATTTTTCTCACTCGAAGGAAAATTTTGATTTGCAGTTATTGATTGATTTGTTTGAATGTGCTATTAGATATTATAGGATATATCTATATATATAGCAATATATACATATTGGCATATGTATATATTGGATTGATTGATTTCCCGCCTCGTATAGCGGATGAGACCCTATTGCGCCGTTAGTAAGCGGATTTATAAAAACCTATATACCGCGATAATTCCGTACTGGAGCGGAATTGGTATTGTGCTAACATCTTTGGATGCAGGGAAACAGGTTGGAGGGATCCAACTGGACCCCTCACATTGATTGAATTTATTTCTATTGTGATATGAATCTGTGAATGATTATAGTGATGCTATTAATCATATTGATATCTGGAAATTGTTTGAAAACTAAAATTCAGCTGAATGGATGTTTTGACATCATTGGATTCCAAAGATAAACGAAATTGAATTTTTGAGATTCAAGTAGAAAATTTCTAAGTGAATCAATTTTTGAAATTGAAGAAATTTTGAAGAAAAGAATTTAAAAGTATAAAAGCTGTTTTTATAATCTTATCGAATAAATTCCAGAATAAAGTGTAAATGCTAAATAAATGGATTTCATAAAACAATGATTTTAAATTGAAGAAATTAATTTAAAATTTGAATTTTTAAATAGATTGAAAGAGACAAAGAAATTGATTTTCTTTAAAAGGAATTTATTTTAAAAGAAATAAGTGGGAAGTCCAATTAGAAATTTAATTGGCTAATTGAAGCGAATTTGGAAAATCGATATGAAATTTATAGATGTATAAATTGTAAAGTTAAATCGATATGAAATTTATAGGTGTATAAATTGTAAGTAAAAAGAATGAAATTTATAGATTTATAAATTGTGAAGTTAAAATGAATGAAATTGTAGAATGGACGATTTATAAGAAATTAACTTATAAAATTGGATTTTTACCTTTAAAGGGAGTATTGATCGAACTTGTTAATAAAGGGGGTTTATAAATCAAAGTTATTGTGAAATATAAGGTTGAATTTATAAACGTTGTTTTATAAATCTGAAATCACTTATTTTAATAAGTGTATTATAGAAATTAATAAAAGGAGATTTATAAACCGAAGTTGTTATAAAACAGAAATGGAATTTATAAGCGTTGTTTTATGAATTCGAAATAAACTGAATTTGATGAATTAAATAGTGAAATGTGATTAGTGAAGTATATTCACGATTTTGGACAGTGAATATATTTTTGAAGTAGAATGGATATGGTTTTGGGAAAGCGATATTATAAAAAAATGAAGTAACTGTTTTAAAAGATGTTTTAAAACGTGTTAAGTATCGAATACATAGATTTCAACATTTATTGTTGAAATAGACGTTTTCGAGAAATATAAGGAAATGGTGGACTATAACACTATTGTTATAGTAAATGATTTCCGAAAGGAAATGTTTTTATCTAGTATTGGGATTTATATATCTATCTAAATTTCGAATCCCTATACTAATGATTTCGAGTCGTCGTAACGATGTTTTACGTAACATTCGTTTTGACTCAAATAAATGTTAGAATAAATGATTTCCTTAAAGAATGAATGTATACTTAAATTGATTTAAGTATATCGAATATTTTCAAATGTTGAAAATAAAAGATTTGTGAAACACTTATTATTGAATAAGTAGGGAATGTATTCCAAAATGAAATGAAACGTTTTGAGATTTTATCTTCTTAAAGATAAAATGAAATTGAATACTTGAAATCGATTTGAGAATCGTATATCAGTAGATATTTTGAAGATATAAATTCACTATGGAATTTATAAATGGAATGGGAATTTGTTTTAAAAAAAATAAACGTTGATTTATTTTTAAAGTGTGGAAATTTTATATCTAGTAAAGATATTTTTGAAGATAAATTATTTGGGAAATTATTTGGGATCTGATGATGTTGCGCATCTTTATTGATAGTTAAATAACCCACTATCAATAATTACCTTAAATAGGTATTTGTTGTGAATTGGATGAATTTGAATGCCACACTTGTTTTTAAATAATCGCTCACTATTCGGGTTAGCCGGGAAAGGACCATGGGGTCGTATAACCCATTCCGAATATGTGATACGTCGTTATGAATCGCATTTGAAGACCGGTGTTGAAGACCGGATATTTTTGAAAACGGAAGGATTACCGTCGAGTTACTCTACATCGACTGATCTTCGATTTAGAGGTTTTATCACCCTTAGTGACGGGAAGTCCGGACGTGATTAGAAATTTATCCGGAAATGCAAGGGCTTCGTGAGAAGTGCCTTCGGTTCTGTTCGATCCCGGAACAGACTTGTATGGATTGTGTGTCTGACGTTACAATTTGAGATATAAAGCTGATTTCTTTCAAATACATTTCTGTTGGTGGCGGAGAATTTATTCTCTTAGCTTAACACCCTTCTCTGAGACGTACGAGCTCAGAGGTTATGTAGTTGAAATTTATCAGCGATATACTCCCAATTTGGTAACGTGGCATACTGAGTGTTGCTGTGAAATGATCAGTGTTTGATCATTTGCGATATGATCATTTGTTTGATCTTATATCTTTGTGATCATAGGTTGATCATTTTGTTGACCCGAAGCAGGGCTTTTTGAGAAAGCGTAGCTTTGTGGACGAGACTTCATCGAGCCTCACACCCCGGAAATGGTCGAAACAGGAAGGATGCGGCAAGGTTCTAGGGAGTAGCGCCCCTTAGTGTATGTCATTCCTTCTGGATAAAGGTGGTATCATGGTATGGAGCCCAGATACTTAACCTCTGTGGTTACTGCATTATTTTTTTCTATGTGGTTTGTTGGAATCGGGGATCCTCGGGAAGATCGGTGACGATCGGGGGATGGCATACGCGTGTCAGTAGTTACCTACTTTTGCAGAGGTAACCCGGCCTTGTGTTGGCAGAGATCTAACCGTAATGTTAGGTTATTTCTCGGGTCGTCTATTCCAGGGACGTACCCATCGTGGAAAGGAAGTTCCTTAGCCTGACCATTTGTTGGAAATCCAAAGAAACAATACGAGCCTTTACGATTTCAATTGTATAACCTGTCTCCTCAGGAGGCAGCTATAGCAGGCATAATATAATGGTACCTATGCTGGCTAAGATTTATATTCTACTTTCGAAATGTTTTCCACTATGCACTAATAATAATATCAAAAAGAATTTGATTTTTGCGTAGTAAGCATCTTTGACTATCATAAGAAGAAATCTCCTCCAAGTCTGCGTTTGCATTGTGTGTGTGGTGGGAGGTCTTATGGTAGTTTCATTTTCCAAAAACATTTCGAATTGACTTTAAAATTATCCTGTTGTTTATTTTAAAGAATAACTGTTTTACGATCTCACACCAGTCACCATGACTGACTCGGAGTTTATTGTTCCCTTCTAAACTCTGGGTGCCCACCAATTTCCACACGGGCAGCCTAGAGTTATGTTATCAGGATATTCTGGATATTCTAGAGCTTTGGAGATAAGCTGGATGGCGAGACGTAGTATTTGTATCTGATAGTATTTATTCCGCTGTGTATTCTGTATGAGGACAAGTTTATATAACTGTCCATTGTTGTTTATTGACTCTGATGATATGATGTGATGTAATGTAATAGCAGATATAATTCTTTTGTTTTTAAATGATATTCATTTATCTATTATATATTGTTCCGCTGCGATGTGTAAGATTCTGATATTGTATTCTGTTCTGATGTTGTTCTGTTGTTCTTCTTTCTTTCTTCTCTTTTTCTTCTGTTCTCTTTTTCTGCCTTTTTCTTCTTTCTAAAACCCTCACTTTTGAAGTTTCCGGCGTTCGATTTCTCGGCAGTCGATAAAGTGAGTATCGATGTCGAATTTTCGAAAGTCGAAAATTTCGGGATGTGACAGCCTCCATCTTGCAAAAAAATTAGGTAAATCCCTCTCTTCTTTCTACTTTTTCTCCTATTTTCTATGCAAATTTGCTTTGCTTTCTCCCCTTATTGGAGCGGCTCTCCCCCTATTCCATGGCCACCACCTCCTTCCATCTCTTCCCTACCATCAACACCATCTACCCCACCAGATCTGACCATAGCCGAACCCCAAATGATGGTCAAACCCCTCAAACTACAACCTAGAAGCCTAGATCTATACTTATTTCACCTCTACATGCTCATCCACTTCAACCACCACCCAAACCACCACCATAGCCACCACCACTCCCCTGACCTGACCTTGACACACCCCTCCCCACCTCTGTCCAGATCTGAAACATGAAGATCCGAGCCAAACAATGCATGTAGACGAGCCTTGTGGTGCACCAAAACTCCACTGTCAAGCCTAGACCCCTTGTATTCTCATGCTTGTAACCTCCACCTTGCTCTTGCCCTGTAGCCATGCCTTTTTAGGTCCAAACCAGACCCAAACCATGTCCAAACCTGATACAAAACATTCCCTAAGTCATGCTAGCAAGTGTAGGAAGCAAGGCAAAAACATTCATTCCTTTGTTGTCTCTTATCTTCATTTTTTCAACATTGTTTGTGTTAAATATTTATGTATATATTGTCTTGTTTTGGTTATTGTTTACAAGATAAATATCAAGGCTCTATATTCATTCAAATCAAAAGTCATGCTGTATCGTATTTGTCGTGCTTTATGGAATCTATTCTGTGTGTTTTGATCGCTAACTCCAGCATAAAAAGGTGAGTTATTCTCACCAGACAATATGTACGTATATAACTAGTAAATCGACACCCTGTGAATCTGTAGAAATATATTATCATGTTATACTTGACTATATTATGATCATATGATGTTTATACACCTGTTATACTATATGTTACTGTTATTTAATGTTATTCTGTTATTTATATCAATTATCACCATTGCAAGTTCCCTGTAGACTAGAATCACTATGGGTTGAAATGATACATACCCAAACGGACTTTAGAATAGGGAAAAATTGTTATGGGCTGAAATGATAGGCCTGAACGATTTTTATTTAATTTATTTTAACTTGGGATTGCGGGTTTGAAATGATAGAACCTGGATTTTTCTTTTTTAACTGCGGATTGAAATGATACATATCCGTATCACTTGACCTAGGTTAGAAAATTATATACAGGCCCGTGGTTATTTTATAAAGTGTTTTGGATATTTTTAAGTATTTTAAAAATTATAAATTTATGAAATTTTATTTAAATAGATTTTGAAATGTTTAAAATAAAGAAATTATAATTTTTTCTATGTGTTAAAAATGTAATTAATGAATGGTTTAACTGGATTTTTGAAATATAACTTAAGTTGGAAATTTGGAATTTTGGTTAAAAATGATATTTAAGTTATATAAATAAAATGGACATTAAATTTTATTTGGAAATGGTAAATATGATAATTTGATAAAATTTGAATTTAAGTGATTTATTAAAGTATTATTGATTTTTCTATGAATTTAAGTGGTTAAATAAATGAATGTTTAAAAGTGATCTTTTAAAATATAACTTGACTAGGAAATATGAAATTTGGTTTTAATTAAAGATTTAAGTTAATTAAATAAAATTGGAAATTTTGTTAAATTGTGAAATGGTAATTTAAATTTGAAGTGTTAAGTCTATTTGTTGAAATGTGAAGAATTGGAACCTTTACACTTAAACTTATTATGTAAATTGTTGAAAATTGGATTTAATTATGAGAAATTTATTGTGAAAAAGATATATGTTAAATGATGTGTAAATGAATATTTTAAATGTTAAAATATGATTTTTAAAATGTTTATGTGTTTTAAATTAAAGTTATTTAATTGCTGGAAATACACTAACACCTGAAATCTACTTTTAATAGCATTCAGAAATGCTATAGATTCTGTTTTGAACTAAAATTGTATAAAAAGAGCTATTACAGCATTTCTGAAATGCTGTAGTTGCTGTAGTTCAACTTATAGGCTAATATTGAACTCAGGCCTATTATAGCATTCTCTGGAAATGCTATAATGGTCTGCAGTCTTTGCTGAAATCAAATTTAACCCTTGTTTTGAAATTTGAACTACCGCAGCACTTCTGAAATGCTGTCTTTTTCTGTTTTGAACTATAATTCAACTAAAACTGAGTTTTAACAGAAGTTTTAAGTGTTGTCTTTGCTGAATTAAAAATGTTTTCAAATATAACTTATAGCAGTTGTTTTTAAATGCTGTGAAATGCTGAAATTTTAATAATTAGGGTTTTTAACTTAGTAAACGAACTCGGAATGGTTTGAAACTTTGGAAATTGAATACTTGATTTGAAAATATAATAATTACACTTTTAAAAGGTTTAAATGAATTATTTTGATCGGAATATAAACTATTTAAAGGTGATTTGAAATGATAGTAAATAAACGATATCTTTGAATTTAAAAGGTATTTAAAGTTGAATATTTGGATTTGAACTGATTGGATATTTTATTTTATTAAAATGATTTGAAATGAAGTTTTGTAAGGATATGATATTTTATTTTATTAAATGATTTGAAATGAAGTTTTGTAAGGATATGATATTTTATTATATTAAAATGATTTGAAATGAAGTTTTGAAATGATATGAAAATTTAAATATATGGAAATGGTTTGGAATTGATTTAATCTTTATTTTGATAAAGATATGGTTTGAAATGATATTTTATTTTGAAGTAAAGTATTGTTTTTTAAAAGTTATAACCACGGGTTATAATAACGATTGGTTGGCAAAGAGACCGGGATCGGATATGGACATACTCTCTGTCGATACCGAAAACCACTTTGACAATCGTGTATGCGGTGGAGATTCCAGAATGAAGTAGGATGGTGGCGACGTTCTTAAGGTATGTTACGTGGACCCAACTCCCGTGAGTTGGCATAAGGTGGCTAAAACAGGAGCGATCTCGGACCAGTGAGGTAGCACCTCTTCTCGGACACATTTCTTCGATATTATACTCTTACTTGTGATTGATTAGATGGCCATCCTCCGATTTGGGAGTGTTGTTCGAGGTGGAACGGTAGTGGCTGCTATGCGTATCCATCAGTCCGTGTGCGTAATTGGTATATCTACCCTGGCATTGCCTAGTTGTGACGTGTCACCTACCATATCGAGCTTTACTACGATTATGATTTTAAGATCCGACCGCGTTAAGGTTCTCCATCCCCTTAACGCTATTTTCTATATGATTATACTTTACTTATTTAGACACTATTATAATAGCGAATATTACTACATAGTAGATATTTTAACGGATCCTTAGAGGATGGGCGGTCCCAAGCATCTTCTAAGTTACTTGTACCCTTATTACAGTTCGCTTGAGTTGGTTTACATTATATAAGTATATATTGTCCTGACTCGATTGTTTTGTGTTTTGCTTTACGCTCGGGTCAGCCTGAGTTATTCACAGATTTGATTTCCACTCGCTTGGAGATTTGAATCGCTGGAGATTATCTGCTTGTCTTGTCCTATCTATTTCAGTTCCGTTGTCCTACTCAGCTTGTACTTGGTTATTTTATTGAGACTTTTGTTGTGCTCTATTTCTTCTGTTGTATCTTATGTAACTCTGACATATTTAGATAGTAGCTTCATGAACTACTATTTCTTTTACTTCCGCTGCATTATTTTACTTTGTGTCTGTGATCTGTGATTATATTTATTTACTGTATATTCTGAGATTTGCCAAATTTTAATTACAACGCGGTATTTTGAGCAATTCAACTCCGGCATGAGTGTCTATCTATACACTTATAATGGATGCGAATGGTTGAAAATATCGGGTCGTTACAGTTGGTATCAGAGCTTTGGATTTGAGGCAAAACTCATCATATGGAGTAGATTTATTTACAGAATCACTTTCGTTCGAGTTTGAATCTCTTCCTTTTGATTCGATTTCCTTTGAATTTTGGAACGTTTCCTGCGGTTCCAAAATTCATTCATGTCCCTCACTATTCATCATCTTTTGATTCTAGAGTATCCCATGACTCCACTTCGAATGATCTTTATAGTGAATTGGCGGTCTTGCCAATATTCTAATTTTCTTGTAAAAGGGTGAAAATCCTTTACAGTCAGCATCGATTCACCAGAGATTTTTATATTTATCCTTGGTTTAGATGCTAATATCTTTTATTATTCCAAACTCTATCTCTTGAGATCGAAGGTAGATTTACCCCAGAAAATCCACATTTGATCTTATCCATTAAGTCACGGTTGACCCGGTTAAGGTTGTCTGCGATTTATCTAAGCTTACCCATCTCTCTACTCTGCTTAACCATCTTGTCTTTTGTTTCTAAACTATCTCCAAACATTTTTGAATTGTACACGAAATCTATAAATCTATGTTTTGTTTTATATGTTGTGTTGTTTGAGTTGTTGATGTTGATTTGGGTTTCCGATCGATTCGTCTGATCAACGCTATCGATAGGATTTCTAAAACACTTTGACTGAACAAACTAACACAATATTATTTTTAAACTGTTAATGAAATAATTTTGAAATATAAGTAAATTTTATGGAACTTCATAAATTGATTTAAATTGATAATTTGAAATGATAATACTTGATTTATCATTTATTGTTCTACAAATAAATTTATAAATAGTTGTTTATAAATTTATTTGGGAACTGAAATGAATTTAAAACAAGAAAGTTAAAGAATTTAATTTCCGATGGTTTCAAACCTTGTGTTTAAAATTTTTAAAAGGATATTATTTAAAGTATTTTGAATAAAAATTTGTCTCTAAAGGATTTTAAAGTTTAAAAATTTAGTGCTCTTCTCTTTGTCGCTGGAAAATAATTTCGGTGATGACTGCAGCATCATCGACGTTCATTTTCGAGTTTCGAAGTGAAGAAACCATTCTGTAGTCTTGCTACAGCTTTGTTTTGGAAAATCTAATTGATTTGAATTTCTAAAATATGACTGGATTATAATATATATAGATATATGATTGAAAATTTGATTTGACATATTATGTATGCATAATTACTTATCGCTAAATGGTTTGAAAGGAATCGGAAGTTTAATTCTTAAATTTTATTTTAAAGAATAATTTCAGTTATAAGAAGAAAATCAAAAATTTGAATAAATGATTCAAACTTGAGATGATTAAATTGGAAAGTTTTATTTGTATAACACACAATTTTATTCCAATATAACTTACCTAAATTACGCAGAAGTTGAATATGAAATTGGATAATATACAATATAAAAAGGATTTTTATAAATAAAATTTGAGTGGTTATAATACATGTTATACACTTAAATTTTAGCTATAAAAGATTAACAGAGGTAAATAGTGAAAAAGGAATTTAAAGAGATTTTATTTAAATAACTTAATAATCAAATTTGATTTAATATGGAACCTTAAGTCTAACCTAGGAATTTTAATAATGGTTATTTCCTGAAATGAATATGTTGTATAATAAATAATGTATCTTTGAATAGATAAAATAAAATACATTGGAATTGGACATTTTGTAATAAAGTTTATTTAACTCGAATTCATAGTTTAATTGATGTCTAAATGAATAAATGTGTAAAGAAATTTGATTGTTATATTTGCTATGATAAATATTTTATGTATGAAATTGATATGTCTTGAAAAATGAATAATTATGATAGTTAAAATGTATTTTAACATCACTAAATTTGATAATTGAGAATTTGGTTTTCAAATGGAAATTTTAAGTGTAACTTATTGAAGGAATATCTATTTATGAAATGGGCATTTTAAATAAAGTGTTAGGTTATTTGTTAAGTGAAGAGCTAAGTAAAACAATGAACTTTTGACTTAATAAATGAAGTATAGTTTACTTGGATATTCCATTCATAAAAGTATGTTTTAATAAGTCTTAAGTTAAAAGATATCCAAATGAATATTTCTACAATAAAACTGATTTGAAATACTAATATATCTACTGTAGCATTTTATAAGTGCTACCGTTTGAAAATACAATGTTTTGGAAATTTTTATAATTGAATGAACTTAGAAATGTTACAACTTTAAAATGAATATTATTTGACCTTGAATTAAAATGGTTTAAATGAAGATTATTTTTAAAAGGTGTTATGATTTTCTAAGTATTTTGTTCTTTTTTTTAGAATAAAATTTCCAAAGTGTTATGATTTTTAGTAGTATGATTTCCAAACGATAAACATCCCTAAATTGTTATGATTTCAAAGCATTATTATTTCAAATTTATTATCTTATTTTTTTTTTCAAACTATCTTTTGGTCGTCCTTATTTCTCTTATCTTGTTACAGAATGGGAAGGCTATTGCTTATACCAGTCTGTTTAGAAATCTTTTTATAATCTTTGAAATCTTTGTTACTCATTTTGGAATCTGAACACTGTTTTCCATCCATGGATCGTCGCTCAAGTGAAAAGGGTGATTCAGACTCTAGAGAATCTTTTTCGTGTTTGTGTTCTTGATTTGATCACCTCCATCTTGTTAAACTTGCCTATAACAATAGTTATCAGGTGTAATTCCAATATTCTTATCATCTTGTCTTAATTCTATTCATTCTATCTTTTTAGGTGCTTTCCCGTACCCCGTTCCTTTTCGGGGACGAAAAGTTTTGAGTGGGGGAGACTGTAACAACCCTGTATTTTACAATTTTTTTTTTAAATTGATTTCCAAATTTAAAAGCTTTATTTATGAAAAGAATATTTTTTTTTATTGTAAATATAAAAACTTTGATTTTGTATGTGGATTAGAATTCCAAATATGACTAAATTTAATATTTCCAGAAAATGTGAATTTTGGTCAATAGTCAAACTTTGACTTTTAAGTTTAAATTTTAAATAGTTTGAAATTATATATTTTATCTTTTACTATGAAAATAGATGTAATAACTTGAACACTACTTTTCGTTTCGTTGAAAACAGAGTTAAAATGTAAAAGTTATGTACATTTCAATTTTTAGTATAATTTGTTTTATTGTGCAATTTTGCCTATTTTAAATTTTATAAATCATATTTTTATTTCTTATATTTTATCTTAATATGTGTAAATATGTTATTTTATGTATATTTTTTCTTTTAATATTTTTAAATGGTAATAGAATTTTTCCAAAATTTACTGTATTTATTTCCTATTTTTAAAGGCTGTTTTCTAATTTTCTGCTATTTTCTTCATTTTAAATTTTTTTATTTTATTTTTTAATTTGTTTTATTTTTGAAATTTCATATCTAAATATTTTAAAATAATTATATAATTTGTCCAAAATTTACCGTGTTGATTTTCCATTTTTAAGGGCTGTTTTCCTATTTTCTGCTATTTTCTTCATTTAAAAATTATATGTAAATTTAATTTTAAATATTTACTTTGTAAATATATTTTTATTTTATGTTATTATTTATGTTTAAAAATATATTGCAAGCTCATATGAATTTTCTAAAATTTATTCTATTCAATTTCAAAATTTTCTAGTCTAGTTCACTGTTTTAACTATTTTCCTTAATTCTACTTTATATAATCAATAAATATTATATATATTTTTATATTTTATCAAATTTTCGAATTTTTAACTGGAATTAATGTTATTACCAGAAATATAAACTTATAAAAATGAATTAAAGAAATTTGAAAGGCCTTAAACTTTCTATCTTCCTAAGGCCCTTTTATTTTCTAACCCTTCTACTTTTTAACCTAACTTTTCATTCAATTGGCCACATCTCCTCATTTCTTCAGACGCCACTTTTTTTTTTCCTCTCATTCACGAATTTCCAAAGCTCCTAAACCCTAAAAAAAATCATGGCCTCCATCTTGCAAAAAAATTAGGTAAATCCCTCTCTTCTTTCTACTTTTTCTCCTATTTTCTATGCAAATTTGCTTTGCTTTCTCCCCTGATTGGAGCGGCGCTCCCCCTATTCCACGGCCACCACCTCCTTCCATCTCTTCCCTACCATCACCACCATCTACCCCACCAGATCTGACCATAGCCGAACCCCAAATGATGGTCAAACCCCTCAAACTACAACCTAGATGCCTAGATCTATACTTATTTCACCTCTACATGCTCATCCACTTCAACCACCACCCAAACCACCACCATAGCCACCACCACTCCCCTGACCTGACCTTGACACACCCCTCCCCACCTCTGTCCAGATCTGAAACATGAAAATCCGAGCCAAACAATGCATGTAGACGAGCCTTGTGGTGCACCAAAACTCCACTGTCAAGCCTAGACCCCTTGTATTCTCATGCTTGTAACCTCCACCTCGCTCTTGCCCTGTAGCCATGCCTTTTTAGGTCCAAACCAGACCCAAACCATGTCCAAACCTGAACCAAAACATTCCCTAAGTCATGCTAGCAAGTGTAGAAAGCAAGGCAAAAACATTCATTCCTTTGTTGTCTCTTATCTTCATTTTTTCAACATTGTTTGTGTTAAATATTTATGTATATATTGTCTTGTTTTGGTTATTGTTTACAAGATAAATATCAAGGATCTATATTCATTAAAATCAAAAGTCATGCTGTATCGTGTTTGTCGTGCTTTATGGAATCTATTCTGTGTGTTTTGATCGCTAACTCCAGCATAAAAAGGTGAGTTATTCTCACCAGACAATATGTACGTATATAACTAGTAAATTGACACCCTGTGAATCTGTAGAAATATATTATCATGTTATACTTGACTATATTATGATCATATGATGTTTATACACCTGTTATATCATATGTTACTGTTATTTAATGTTATTCTGTTATTTATATCAGTTATCACCATTGCAAGTTCCCTGTAGACTAGAATCACTATGGGTTGAAATGATACATACCCGAACGGACTTTAGAATAGGGAAAAATTGTTATGGGCTGAAATGATAGGCCTGAACGATTTTTATTTAATTTATTTTAACTTGGGATTGCGGGTTTGAAATGATAGAACCCGGATTTTTCTTTTTTAACTGCGGATTGAAATGATACATATCCGTATCACTTGACCTAGGTTAGAAAATTATATACAGGCCCGTGGTTATTTTATAAAGTGTTTTGGATATTTTTAAGTATTTTAAAAATTATAAATTTATGAAATTTGATTTAAATAGATTTTGAAATGTTTAAAATAAAGAAATTATGATTTTTTCTATGTGTTAAAAATGTAATTAATGAATGGTTTAACTGGATTTTTGAAATATAACTTAAGTTGGAAATTTGGAATTTTGGTTAAAAATGATATTTAAGTTATATAAATAAAATGGATATTACATTTTATTTGGAAATGGTAAATATGATAATTTGATAAAATTTGAATTTAAGTGATTTATTAAAGTATTATTGATTTTTCTATGAATTTAAGTGGTTAAATAAATGAATGTTTAAAAGTGATCTTTTAAAATATAACTTGACTAGGAAATATGAAATTTAGTTTTAATTAAAGATTTATGTTAATTAAATAAAATTGGAAATTTTGTTAAATTGTGAAATGGTAATTTAAATTTGAAGTGTTAAGTCTATTTGTTGAAATGTGAAGAATTGGAACCTTTACACTTAAACTTATTAAGTAAATTGTTGAAAATTGGATTTAATTATAAGAAATTTATTGTGAAAAAGATATATGTTAAATGATGTGTAAATGAATATTTTAAATGTTAAAATATGATTTTTAAAATGTTTATGTGTTTTAAATTAAAGTTATTTAATTGCTGGAAATACACTAACACCTGAAATCTACTTTTAATAGCATTCAGAAGTGCTATAGATTCTGTTTTGAACTAAAATTGTGTAAAAAGAGCTACTACAGCATTTCTGAAATGCTGTAGTTGCTGTAGTTGAACTTATAGGCTAATATTGAACTCAGGCCTATTATAGCATTATCTGGAAATGCTATAATGGTCTGCAGTCTTTGCTGAAATTAAATTTAACCCTTGTTTTGAAATTTGAACTACCGCAGCACTTCTGAAATGCTATCTTTTTCTGTTTTGAACTATAATTCAACTAAAACTGAGTTTTAACAGCAGTTTTAAGTGCTGTCTTTGCTGAATTAAAAATGTTTTCAAATATAACTTATAGCAGTTGTTTTTAAATGCTGTGAAATGCTGAAATTTTAATAATTAGGGTTTTTAACTTAGTAAACGAACTCAGAATGGTTTGAAACTTTGGAAATTGAATACTTGATTTGAAAATATAATAATTACACTTTTAAAAGGTTTAAATGAATTATTTTGATCGGAATATAAACTATTTAAAGGTGATTTGAAATGATAGTAAATAAACGATATCTTTGAATTTAAAAGGTATTTAAAGTTGAATATTTGGATTTGAACTGATAGGATATTTTATTTTATTAAAATGATTTGAAATGAAGTTTTGTAAGGATATGATATTTTATTTTATTAAATGATTTGAAATGAAGTTTTGTAAGGATATGATATTTTATTATATTAAAATGATTTGAAATGAAGTTTTGAAATGATATGAAAATTTAAATATATGGAAATGGTTTGGAATTGATTTAATCTTTATTTTGATAAAGATATGGTTTGAAATGATATTTTATTTTGAAGTAAAGTATTGTCTTTAAAAGTTATAACCACGGGTTATAATAACGATTGGTTGGCAAAGAGACCGGGATCGGATATGGACATACTCTCTGTCGATACCGAAAACCACTTTGACAACCGTGTACGCGGTGGAGATTCCAGAATGAAGTAGGATGGTGGCGACGTTCTTAAGGTATGTTACGTGAACCCAACTCCCGTGAGTTGGCATAAGGTGGCTAAAACAGGAGCGATCTCGGACCAGTGAGGTAGCACCTCTTCTCGGACACATTTCTTCGATATTATACTCTTACTTGTGATTGATTAGATGGTCATCCTCCGATTTGGGAGTGTTGTTCGAGGTGGAACGGTAGTGGCTGCTATGCGTATCCATCAGTCCGTGTGCGTAATTGGTATATCTACCCTGGCATTGCCTAGTTGTGCCGTGTCAACTACCATATCGAGCTTTACTACGATTATGATTTTAAGATCCGACCGCGTTAAGGTTCTCCATCCCCTTAACGCTATTTTCTATATGATTATACTTTACTTATTTAGACACTATTATAATAGCGAATATTACTACATAGTAGATATTTTAACGGATCCTTAGAGGATGGGCGGTCCCAAGCATCTTCTAAGTTACTTGTACCCTTATTACAGTTCGCTTGAGTTGGTTTACATTATATAAGTATATATTGTCCTGACTCGAGTGTTTTTTGTTTTGCTTTACGCTCGGGTCAGCCTGAGTTATTCACAGATTTGGATTTCCACTCGCTTGGAGATTTGAATCGCTGGAGATTATCTGCTTGTCTTGTCCTATCTATTTCAGTTCCGTTGTCCTACTCAGCTTGTACTTGGTTATTTTATTGAGACTTTTGTTGTACTCTATTTCTTCTGTTGTATCTTATGTAACTCTGACATATTTAGATAGTAGCTTCATGAACTACTATTTCTTTTACTTCCGCTGCATTATTTTACTCTGTGTCTGTGATCTGTGATTATATTTATTTACTGTATATTCTGAGATTTGCCAAATTTTAATTACAACGCGGTATTTTGAGCAATTCAACTCCGGCATGAGTGTCTACCTATACACTTATAATGGATGCGAATGGTTGAGAATATCGGGTCGTTACATTGATTCTGGATATTCTCGATCATAGTTTGTGGCTATGCAAGGAGAATGACGGTTTCTGATCGAGAAACCAGATCTGAGTCCGCACTAGGATGTCGGGTGGACAATACTAGTTCGGAAGTGAAATTGATTGATCGATCGAGTAATCGAATTTGGTATTGCGTACGGATGATATATGTGCGTCGTACGGGCTTAAGTAAAACAAATATTGAAAATTTGTAAAGAAAAGTATAAAATGACTTTGAAATTGTGATTGAATATTATTGCTTAGTAGGATATACAGGTGTATAAAAGCAATGGATAAATTGGGATTTTTGATTTTAGAAGATAAAATTTAATGGCCCGACAAAAGGTATGTATTTAAATTTCTATATGAAATTTGATTGGGTTTTTGATCCAGCCACTTGGTTTTTTGTTTTCTTTTTGAGATTGGGAGGCCGTAGAGCCATTTTGTAGTTGTACCGAGCTAGCTGCGCAAAGGAGACGCTGGCAAAATTTTTCGTAAATTAGGGAGTTGGAAAAATTTTGAGAAAATTTTGATAATTCAAAATTTGATTTCAAATTTAAATTTGAATGGTTGTGTATGTGATATTGGTTGGAAACGATGGATAGGTTTGGGAAGTTGGTAAGAGGGATAATGTGTCTTTAATTGAAAGATTGTTTTGGGGTTGTTGAAACTGTTTGGGTTTTGGGGAAAAATAGTAACGGGGCATGGACAATTCTTCCTAACTAGTAATTTCGGGGACGAAATTCTTTTAAGGGGAGAGGAATGTGACGACCCGGAATTTTGGATATTTGAAATGAGAATATTTAATTGATTTTAAATATTCAAAAGGGTAATTTTAACTTGAATTTCAAATATCACTATTTATTGGGTCATTTGATTATTGAATTAAACAAAAAAAATTGGGTAAAATATTGAATCATTAAGTTTTAAGCCTGTTAAAAATAATTTGAAGACTTGGAGAATTTACAATGATAATACTGAAGGTAATCGAAGTTTTAAAATTTAATTTAAATGTGTTTTGTTCAGTTTTGAAATTATATTGTTTAAATTGAATTTAAAAATAGCCTTCCGGGGCATAGTCTCGGAATTTGACGAAACCAGTTCCATTGGATCTGTAATATTATATTATTATCGGATTTCAATTTTCGTAAGATTTGAAGTTGTTGAGTGAGCGTACGGTAGTTAAACGCAATAAAATTCATATCGGAATTTATATATAAAATATATATTGTTGACCAATTTAAACCCATTCACATCAAAAACTTTTCACCGTGAATTCAGGGATAATGTTCACTTGTACAATCACGTCTTATCTTGTCCCCTCCCTCCTCTTTTAGAATGCTGGAGAACAAATCTAAACGTTAAAAACGAACGCACCATTATTCTTGCTCTAAAACAAAATCAAGTTGAGATTCCCAGAGAAATAAATAATGGCTGCTGTTAAATTTCGCAAGCCTACCCCTCTTTCCCTTTCAGTTCGTACGAACGAACAAAGAATAATAAATCATGCTCGACCTTCTGCTTTTCATATTCTCATCAATCAAATTTATTCAAAATCAAAAATGGCTGAGCTTCGAAGGCTACCTCGGTTATACTTCTCTCCCATCCTCAATTCAAAATTGTGAACGCATTACCCATTCTCCCATTTTCATTCGCGAGTGAATCGAGAGGGATATTCTCGGTTTACTGTCGTTCGAGTGTCGATTTCGAATTCACGACTCTCGAGCGGGACGTTGGATGGTGGAATCATACGTTGCAGTGATGTGCTGGGTTGGTGCTCGATCGAGGCATGGTGGGTTGCGTGATTGGGCCGCGATGAGGGCTCGAGCAGTGGCGATGTCGTGAGGTCTGGTGTAACAACCCAGGATTTGCATTACCAATTAATAAATAAAAGTTAGGATTTTTATTTATTTTAATGAAGCATAAAAGGATTTGGAATAACAAAATTTATTTGAAAAAGGCTATTTTAATTAAATGGGAAATATGGGATTTTAAAATGAGGTTAAAATGTTATTTTTGGAAAGTTAAATAATTTAGGAGAGATTTTAAAACGGGTTTGGATAAGAAAAATGAGTTTTATAAACATATATGAACACTTAGACTAATTTTTAGAAACATGTAAATAACTCTCTTCTTATTGGGTTACTAAACCTAACCCAATAACCCACCCTAAACCTCCTCTATAAATTATCTCAAACTCTCCAAACCTCATTCATTCATCCCTAATCAAAACCCTAATCATTTCCTAAAGCTTTCATAACAAAAATGGCATCTATCTTCATCTCCTTCTAGTTTTAGCTTATGCAAGTCATTCAATGCAAAGGTAATGCAAATACCCACCTCAAATCTTTTTTTTATATCTTTTTCATTTCTGAAATTTATTTGGTAACACATGTTTATGTGTTTTTTTGATCTTATAGCCTCCTAATCATCTTTTGCTATCTTGGGTTGATGCTATAGTAGTCTTGGTTGCTTTCTAGAGAGGTATATTGCTAAAAACCTCTTCTAATATGTGTTTAATCATCTTTTGATTTTGGTAATCAGTTAGTAACACATGTTTTATTATGTAACATGTGAATCATAGCTCTTTGATCATCTTTGCTTTAATTTGGGGTGTGCACATAAGGTATTTGTAATATACGCTAGCTGAAATTATAATTAGTTTATTGCTGTTAGTAAATTAGGCATATCTCATTCATCTTAAATCGGAATTAAGATTTTCTTGAGGTTCTGGAAAGCTTATTCTGTAGCCTATAACTTTTATGTTTTGAGCTTTGCCTAATTTTGTGGTTTGAATGGTCGAAATCACGTTTGTTTGTCGCTGACCTGACAACAAACACAGGGTTGATAAAATAAAACCCTTCAATTGATTTGGCCATAAGTTACTCATTTCTTATCCAAATCTAATAATTTTGGATGTTTTGGAAAGCATAGATTTAGAGCTAAAACTTTCATGTTTTGAGTTTCATGAAATTTCGAAGTTAATTTGGTCAAAACTGTGCATTCTTACCACTGTCCCGAGAGCACAACGACAGTGATATAAAATTTAGATCTGAGAATTGTTTTAGTCATAGAATTTTCATCTTTGGTAGGAATTTGACGATCTTGGTCATTCCGGAAAGCTTAGAAACTAAGCTACAACTTTCATTTTATTAATTTTTCCTGAATTTAAAGTTTACTATGCCAAAATTGTGGTTTTTCATCTCTGGCCAGTTAGTGCATAGCTATAGGCCTTAGTCTCTTTCTCCCGTTGTTTTCAGCGTAGAACCCCGACTTTGCGACGCCATCCCGGGTTCGTCCTTTATCGGATTTCATCGTTTTTAGTCTCGTTAAAAATATGAGATCGAGATCTTTAACCATGCAAAGTTTGGTTTAGATCTGGGTGCATTAGATACTTCGTTTCTATTGCCGAAGTAGCACCCAGAAACTGTTTTACAATAGTGATCATTTTCAGTTATCGTCGGACCAACTTTGAAACATTGTCGTTTCTTCGTTTCAAGTCGAAACCGAACGATTCTTGTTGCATATCAAAGTAGGAGTACTTTAGTATGCTCCTGCAAATTTTCATTAAGATCTGAGTTCATGTGACCCTTCGACCATGTCGTCGAAGTGGGACCTTTACACTGTTTTGACACAGTAAAGTTTTATGATTTTTGTCCGACTTTGAGACAACGCCGTTTCTTCGTTTCAAGTCGTAATTTCCCGATTCTTTTTGCAGTTTGGAGCAGGGATGTTGGACTATATTCCTACCAATTTTCATGCCATTCGGATTCAGTTTGCTGGTCCGAATAATTTTTCGAACTTGGGTTCGCATCATTTTTGGACTATTTTCCAACACTTAGAATATTTTTCAGTGATTTTCTGGTTTTATTGATTTCTTTGAGATTTGTCTCTAGATTTTGTACACGGGTTTTATGAATTATTTTCAAAAGATTTTTCACTCCTAAATGGCTTTCGAAATTATTATATAATATTATTTTAATTATTAAATTAATTACTCCATAATAGGAGAGTTTTCAAAAGCCGTTTTAAAGTGATTTTAAAATCAATTATAAAACCGTTTCGCACCATTATTTTCTATAATAAAAATCTCACACTCACTTTTTAGCACGTCGAGCGAAGTGGAAAGGTGCTTAAACGGTTAGGAAATCTTCGGCCTATGGAACCGTGTGTATTTTCTTTCCGGTTAATCCCCGACCTATTCGATTGATCGTTTTGACCTTTGGGTCTAGTTTACCGATGATACGAGGTGGACTTTTTCTTGTTTGGAGTGTGAGCTTGCTATTGGTTAGGAAACCGTTTAGTGCGAACGTGGGGTATGGGACTCATTGTTAACACTTTACGGGTTCCTCTCCAAGAAGTTAGTGACACATTATCCTCTGGGCGGCCAGTACTGGACCTCTGGGTCACCACGCCTCTGGGCAACCGTCTCTGGACACCTGCTCTATGGAGCAGTTTATTTTTCGGCATGCGCCTCTGGGCCTTTATCCTTCTGGGAAGGATCTTGCCGTTTCGCGCGTTCCGCATATGTGCGAGTGATCGATCACAACTCTACAGTACTTGGCAACAACGACTCTGGTCGGTGCACGTGCAATATTGGTATTATTTGATGATTTTTATATCCATTCGAGTACCGCCATTCGGTGTTGGTTCTATGGAACCATACGATGTAAGTGCGATTACCTTGTGGATTCATAGTGTCTCTGGGCACTGCTTTTCAGTGTTTGATTTCATTGACTTTTCAGTATATCCCCATTGCTCTTTTGAGCATCGATCTTTGCTTGGGCATTGATTACAGACTCTGGTCACTCTTGGGATGATTACCTATGGGCATCTTTTTATAGCTTTGGCTACGCCGATGATATGAGGCGATTTTATTTATTCTACACTTTGGTGTTGATTTCTCTTTGGAGATTTTTATTGTTTATTGATGATTAGGGATCGTCATTATATTCATGTGGTTCATAATATACTTCTCTTTGGATAAGTACTATTTTATTTATGTACCGCATTAATATATATCTCAGTTATTACTGATTGTTTAGCTAGCCTGACCCGAGTGTTTTTCGCTCGGGTCAGACCGAGTTATTTCAGGTTAGGTCTCTGGACTTAGCTTCTATGCTTCCGCTTGGACATTACCTGCTATACTGATAGATAGCACTTTTATTTGTCCACTATTCCGCTACTCTGTTATTATTCAGACTTTGATATGTACATATTTTTGACTCACATGTGTGAGCAGTGGCTTTGTACCCACTTATAGTATTTGGATCTGTATTGATGATGTATTGTTCTGGGATTTTATATCTGTTATGTGATTCTGTTATGTGATGTTTTATCATTTATTATTATGCTTTGTCCTGATAGATCTTTAGCCATTTGTAATTTCGTTATAAGTATTTACCGAATATGTCGAACCACTTGAAAAAAAATATAGATACCATCCTTTCGACGTATTCAGTAGATAGTTATAGCTTGATTTCAAATGGTCGCTTCCACTATACTCTATTCTCCGCTTTAACAGACAGTATTACTCTCGTAATACTCTTTGTTACAGTGGGTCTCAGAGTGGGGCGTTACAGCTTGGTATCGGAGCCTGGTTTCAGGAATAAGCATAATAAACACAGAACAGATACACTTAATACAATACATCTTAATTAGATCCGAATTAAATCAAATCCCTTCCTTATGTTTTTTGATAGATAAGTTAGGAATATGTATAGGAATCCGTTATATTCCGTAGTATTCCTTAATTAATTATCTATATGTAGCATGGATTGGCTCGCTCAGTACGATGCCAAAATCAGTTTTTCAAAGCAGATATTATTTCTTCGTCACCCTGACTCGTCCTCTCCGTTAGCTATTGTTCTTCAAGATGTTGGGCTTTCTGATGTTACTTTATTTTCTCTCGATTCACAAGATGAGGATTTGAACTTATCTCGTATTCCTGTTGTTCGGGATTTCCCCGACGTATTCGAGCCAGTATCCGAACTGCCGCCAAAGCGTGCTATTGAGTTCCGCATCGATCTCATTCCAGGCTCTCATCCAGTTGGGCATCCTCCCACGAGAATGTCCACTAAGGAGAATGAGGAACTCAGGAAGCAGTTAGTTGAGTTTGAAGCGAAGCAGTTCATTCGTTCCAGTTCTTCGCCATGGGGTGCTGCTGTGGTCTTCGTTAAGAAGGCCGATGGCTCTCTTAGGCTTTGTATTGACTATCGCAAGCTCAATGAGTTGACCATCAGAAATCGCTACCCACTTCCTCGGATAGACGACATGTTTGACCAATTGAGCGGTGCGAAGGTCTTCTCTCAGCTCGACCACGCCACCGGATTCCATCAGCTACGAGTCGCAGAAGACAGCATTCCTCTTACAGCATTTCGCACTCGTTGTGGTTCTTTTGAGTGGTTGGTCATGCCGTTCGGCTTGACGAACGCTCCGGCTTTCTTCGTCGATCTTATGAAACGAGTATTCCGGGAATACATCGATAGATTCGTTCTGGTTTTCATCGATGATATTCTTATTTATTCTAGATCCGAGGCAGAGCATGCTCATCATTTGCGGATCGTCTTGGATACTCTTCGTCAGCATCAGCTTAAGGCCAAGCTCTCCAAGTGCCATTTTTGGGAGAGCAAGGTCAAGTTCTTGGGCCATATTGTATCTTCTGAGGGTATTTCTGTCGATCCTTCCAAAATCGAAGCTATTCAGAATTGGAAGCAGTCCGAGAACGTTCATGATATTCGCAGTTTCCTTTGTCTGGCGGGTTATTACCGTCGGTTTATCAAGGATTTCTCTCGAGTTGCACTTCCCCTTACGACGCTGAATCGTAAGGGTGTTCGCTTTATTTGGTCTGATAAGTGTGAAGCTTCCTTTCAGCGACTGAAGGAACTTCTCACTCATGCTCCTATTCTAGTGGTTCCGGAGAGTAACCATGATCTTGTTGTTTACACCGATGCTTGCGGTAGCGGCCTCGATGCTGTGCTTATGCAGAAGGATCGGGTAGTTGCTTATGCTTCTAGGCAACTACGTCCGAATGAGGTTCGCTATCCGACTCATGATCTTGAGTTGGCAGCTATCGTCTTTGCTTTGAAGACGTGGCGTCACTTTCTATTAGGCGAACACTTCATTCTTTACATCGATCACAAGTCACTAAAGTATTTATTCAGTATACCCCTGGCAAGGGTAATCATGTGGCTGATGCACTCAGTCGAAAACACTCGGTAGTAGTTTCTATGATGATTGCCAAGTGGGATATTCTTGAGACTCTTTCTATGTGTGATATTCGAAATCGAGCTCCGTCTTCTGATCCTCAGATCTTGTTATTCAGCTTGGAAGCTCGACCCATTCTATTGGATCGCATTGCCCATGCTCAGCGGCAGGATCCATAATTATTGCATCTTATTCATCTTCTCGAGTCGGGATCCAGTGATGAGACATTGCTGGATTATTCTCTTGATTTTCATCGGTGTCTTCGTAGAAGGAACCATATTGTGGTGCCATCTGATTTATCACTTAGGCGTGACATTCTAGACGAGTGTCATCGCACTAAGTACACTATACATCCCGGTTCGAGTAAGATGTATGCCGACATGTGCCGGCTATATTATTGGGAGGGTTTGAAGAGTGATGTTGCAAGTTATGTAAGCCGTTGCATGACTTGTCAACAGATCAAAACTGAGCATCAGCGCCCATCTGGTCTTCTTCGGCCGCTAGAGATTCCATTGTGGAAATGGGATCAGATATCCATGGATTTTATTGACGGTCTGCCTCGATCGAGGTCAGGCCATACTTCTATTTGGGTCATCGTCGATCGCTTGACCAAATCAGCTCATTTCATACCTATTATGTCCACTCGGACTGCTCCTTAGCTTGCCAAGTTATATGTGAAGGAAGTCGTTCGACTTCATGGCATTCCTAGCTCTATCGTCTGTGATCGAGACACTATCTTTACTAGTCACTTCTGGAAGTGCCTACAGTCAGCTTTGGGCTCAAAGCTGAATCTCTCGACTGCTTATCATCCTCAGACCGACGGTCAGACGGAGAGGGTGAATCGTGTTTTAGAGGATCTTTTGCGCTGTTGTATTCTGGATTTCGGAGGTAGTTGGGAGGATCACTTACCGCTTGTAGAGTTCTCCTACAACAACAGCTTTCAGTCTAGTATTGGCATGGCTCCTTTCGAGGCTCTTTACGGAAGGCCATGTCGTTCTCCTTCGTGTTGGTTAGAATCTGGCAAGAAGTTCCTTCTTGTTCCAGATTCAGTTCGGGAATCTTCTGAGAATATCATTCTTATTCGTCAGAGAATGAGAGAGGCACAGGACCGTCAGAAATCCTACGCGGACAACCGTAGGAAGCCTCTTGAGTTCTCCATTGGTGATCATGTCTTTATTCGAATATCTCTTATGAAGGGGGTTGTGCGTTTCAGCTCTATAGGGAAGTTGGCTCATCGCTATGTTGGACCATTTCATATTACGGAACGCATCGGCCCTGTTGCTTATCGTGTGGCTCTACCTGTTCACTTCTCTGGAATACACGACGTGTTCCATGTTTCCCAGCTTCGCATGTGTGTCTGCGATCCTAATTCTATCATTGAGCCGCATGCTGTGCCTGATTTAGAGATCTCACCTGATTTATCTTTGGAGCAGCAACCTCTTCGTGTGCTTGATTCGGAGGTTAGACGCCTTCGCAACAAAGAGGTTCCACTCGTGAAGATTCAATGGTCACCGAATCCTAAGGACTGCACTTGGGAGACCAGAGAATCTATCGAACGCTCTTATCCTGGCTTTCTCCCATCTTCTTCTGCGGGTGAGAATTCTCTATTTTATCTCTATCACTTCTTTTGTGGATTTGACATTATAGACGACATCTATCTTAAGGAATTGCAGTGACGTGCTGGGTTGGTGCTCGATCGAGGCATGGTGGGTTGCGTGATTGGGCCGCGATGAGGGCTCGAGCAGTGGCGATGTCGTGAGGTCTGGTGTAACAACCCGGGATTTGCATTACCAATTAATAAATAAAAGTTAGGATTTTTATTTATTTTAATGAAGCATAAAAGGATTTGGAATAACAAAATTTATTTGAAAAAGGCTATTTTAATTAAATGGGAAATATGGGATTTTAAAATGAGGTTAAAATGTTATTTTTGGAAAGTTAAATAATTTAGGAGAGATTTTAAAACGGGTTTGGATAAGAAAAATGAGTTTTATAAACATATATGAACACTTAGACTAATTTTTAGAAACATGTAAATAACTCTCTTCTTATTGGGTTACTAAACCTAACCCAATAACCCACCCTAAACCTCCTCTATAAATTATCTCAAACTCTCCAAACCTCATTCATTCATCCCTAATCAAAACCCTAATCATTTCCTAAAGCTTTCATAACAAAAATGGCATCTATCTTCATCTCCTTCTAGTTTTAGCTTATGCAAGTCATTCTATGCAAAGGTAATGCAAATACCCACCTCAAATCTTTTATTTATATCTTTTTCATTTCTGAAATTTATTTGGTAACACATGTTTATGTGTTTTTTTGATCTTATAGCCTCCTAATCATCTTTTGCTATCTTGGGTTGATGCTATAGTAGTCTTGGTTGCTTTCTAGAGAGGTATATTGCTAAAAACCTCTTCTAATATGTGTTTAATCATCTTTTGATTTTGGTAATCAGTTAGTAACACATGTTTTATTATGTAACATGTGAATCATAGCTCTTTGATCATCTTTGCTTTCATTTGGGGTGTGCACATAAGGTATTTGTAATATATGCTAGCTGAAATTATAATTAGTTTATTGCTGTTAGTAAATTAGGCATATCTCATTCATCTTAAATCGGAATTAAGATTTTCTTGAAGTTCTGGAAAGCTTATTCTGTAGCCTATAACTTTTATGTTTTGAGCTTTGCCTAATTTTGTGGTTTGAATGGTCGAAATCACGTTTGTTTGTCGCTGACCTGACAACAAACACAGGGTAGATAAAATAAAACCCTTCAATTGATTTGGCCATAAGTTACTCATTTCTTATCCAAATCTAATAATTTTGGATGTTCTGGAAAGCATAGATTTAGAGCTAAAACTTTCATGTTTTGAGTTTCATGAAATTTCGAAGTTAATTTGGTCAAAACTGTGCATTCTTACCACTGTCCCGAGAGCACAACGACAGTGATATAAAATTTAGATCTGAGAATTGTTTTAGTCATAGAATTTTCATCTCTGGTAGGAATTTGACGATCTTGGTCATTCCGGAAAGCTTAGAAACTAAGCTACAACTTTCATTTTATTAATTTTTCCTGAATTTAAAGTTTACTATGCCAAAATTGTGGTTTTTCATCTCTGGCCAGTTAGTGCATAGCTATAGGCCTTAGTCTCTTTCTCCCGTTGTTTTCAGCGTAGAACCCCGACTTTGCGACGCCATCCCGGGTTCGTCCTTTATCGGATTTCATCGTTTTTAGTCTCGTTAAAAAGATGAGATCGAGATCTTTAACCATGCAAAGTTTGGTTTAGATCTGGGTGCATTAGATACTTCGTTTCTATTGCCGAAGTAGCACCCAGAAACTGTTTTACAATAGTGATCATTTTCAGTTATCGTCGGACCAACTTTGAAACATTGTCGTTTCTTTGTTTCAAGTCGAAACCGAACGATTCTTGTTGCATATCAAAGTAGGAGTACTTTAGTATGCTCCTGCAAATTTTCATCAAGATCTGAGTTCATGTGACCCTTCGACCATGTCGTCGAAGTGGGACCTTTACACTGTTTTGACACAGTAAAGTTTTATGATTTTTGTCCGACTTTGAGACGCCTTTTCTTCATTTCAAGTCGGAATTTCCCGATTCTTTTTGCAGTTTGGAGCAGGGATGTTGGACTATATTCCTACCAATTTTCATGCCATTCGGATTCAGTTTGCTGGTCCGAATAATTTTTCGAACTTGGGTTCGCATCATTTTTGGACTATTTTCCAACACTTAGAATATTTTTCAGTGATTTTCTGGTTTTATTGATTTCTTTGAGATTTGTCTCTAGATTTTGTACACGGGTTTTATGAATTATTTTCAAAAGATTTTTCACTCCTAAATGGCTTTCGAAATTATTATATAATATTATTTTAATTATTAAATTAATTACTCCATAATAGGAGAGTTTTCAAAAGCCGTTTTAAAGTGATTTTAAAATCAATTATAAAACCGTTTCGCACCATTATTTTCTATAATAAAAATCTCACACTCACTTTTTAGCACGTCGAGCGAAGTGGAAAGGTGCTTAAACGGTTAGGAAATCTCCGCCTATGGAACCGTGTGTATTTTCTTTCCGGTTAATCCCCGACCTATTCGATTGATCGTTTTGACCTTTGGGTCTAGTTTACCGATGATACGAGGTGGACTTTTTCTTGTTTGGAGTGTGAGATTGCTATTGGTTAGGAAACCGTTTAGTGCGAACGTGGGGTATGGGACTCATTGTTAACACTTTACGGGTTCCTCTCCAAGAAGTTAGTGACACATTATCCTCTGGGCGGCCAGTACTGGACCTCTGGGTCACCACGCCTCTGGGCAACCGTCTCTGGACACCTGCTCTATGGAGCAGTTTATTTTTCGGCATGCGCCTCTGGGCCTTTATCCTTCTGGGAAGGATCTTGCCGTTTCGCGCGTTCCGCATATGTGCGAGTGATCGATCACAACTCTACAGTACTTGGCAACAACGACTCTGGTCGGTGCACGTGCAATATTGGTATTATTTGATGATTTTTATATCCATTCGAGTACCGCCATTCGGTGTTGGTTCTATGGAACCATACGATGTAAGTGCGATTACCTTGTGGATTCATAGTGTCTCTGGGCACTGCTTTTCAGTGTTTGATTTCATTGACTTTTCAGTATATCCCCATTGCTCTTTTGAGCATCGATCTTTGCTTGGGCATTGATTACAGACTCTGGTCACTCTTGGGATGATTACCTATGGGCATCTTTTTATAGCTTTGGCTACGCCGATGATATGAGGCGATTTTATTTATTCTACACTTTGGTGTTGATTTCTCTTTGGAGATTTTTATTGTTTATTGATGATTAGGGATCGTCATTATATTCATGTGGTTCATAATATACTTCTCTTTGGATAAGTACTGTTTTATTTATGTACCGCATTAATATATATCTCAGTTATTACTGATTGTTTAGCTAGCCTGACCCGAGTGTTTTTCGCTCGGGTCAGACCGAGTTATTTCAGGTTAGGTCTCTGGACTTAGCTTCTATGCTTCCGCTTGGACATTACCTGCTATACTGATAGATAGCACTTTTATTTGTCCACTATTCCGCTACTCTGTTATTATTCAGACTTTGATATGTACATATTTTTGACTCACATGTGTGAGCAGTGGCTTTGTACCCACTTATAGTATTTGGATTTGTATTGATGATGTATTGTTCTGGGATTTTATATCTGTTATGTGATTCTGTTCTATGATGTTTTATCATTTATTATTATGCTTTGTCCTGATAGATCTTTAGCCATTTGTAATTTCGTTATAAGTATTTACCGAATATGTCGAACCACTTGAAAAAATATATAGATACCATCCTTTCGACGTATTCAGTAGATAGTTATAGCTTGATTACAAATGGTCGCTTCCACTATACTCTATTCTCCGCTTTAACAGACAGTATTACTCTCGTAATACTCTTTGTTACAGTGGGTCTCAGAGTGGGGCGTTACATCTGGGTTTGAGATGGCGACTTCGGCAACAGTGTAGGCTCTTGGTGGAGGTTAAGGCTAGGGTTCAGTTCGATTTGCGAACTCGGCAAAGGTGGAGTTGAGGTATAACTAACCCTGTTTTTATCAAATATATCCCCATACATATTTTTTTTAAAATAGTAAGAACAGTTATTTTGTTATTTACAAAAGATATTTAGCACATATGAATGCAAGGTAGTTAGGAAGAAAATAAAAATAAAGTGGTAACAGTAAAGTAAGAGCTTGTTTTTGAGGTTTACTGGAAAATTTAAAATTATATATATACGGTTCAGAAATGTTATTTAGAGTTTATTAAAAAGCAGATCATTAAGTATATAGGCTGTTTCAAAAATAATAATAAAATAGAATGAATACACATATGTACCTATTTTTGTTTAAAGCTTAATTTTAAATTTTTCGAGGAGAATTTGGTTAATTTGGTTGATTAACCTTTCTACTTATTTTAGTTACTAAGAAATTATTCAAAGGAAAATTAGTCCAAATTTAAATCACTAGCCAATTGAATTTATTAAATGGTACTTAACGGTTCAATTTTATTTTGAATATTAATGAATCATATAATGTTATTTCAAGGTCAAAATTTGGAAACCAAGTCGGAATTGGATTGGATTGCAAATTAGAAATCAAAGGTGAGTTAATCTCACTCATCTGGCTAATTTAAATTTAAATGGTTAAATTTAAATAATTGATTGAATGGTTGAATTGATTTGGATGTGCTATATCATATGTAGTAGTATATACCAATATATATATATATATATATTGGCATATGTATATATTGGAGTTGTTATTCCCGCATTATATAGCGGATGAGACCCTATGCGCCGCATAATAGTGGATGATATTTTATAAAACCCATATACCGCAATATTCCACCTCGAAGTGGAATTGGTATTGTGCTAACATCTGTGGATGCAGGGAAACAGGTTGGAGGGATCCAACTGGATTCCTCAAAATATTTAATTTTGTTTAAATATTCTGTGATATGATTTTTGATATCCTGTGATGAATTATATGGATAATTGGATGTTATGGCTTGATTGGATCTATATGGATATGCTGAGTTATCAAAATCTCTAGAATTGGATTTTTGAAAAGAAATAAAAGAGTAAATTTTTAAGTAAAATAACCGTGGAGAGTTTGAATAAATTGGAAAATGAAATTGGGAGAATAAAAGTAACTTTAAATTTCAAATAAATAATTTTGAATATGAGGGAAAAAGGGGAATTTGGGATTACGGGGGAATAATGAATTGTAAACTAAAGTGATACTATTTTCAAGAATAAGAGATTTATTTTAAAAAAAAATTAAGGATTAAACTTAATTAAGGAATAAGAAGAAATTTTGGAAATCTGAAATTGATATTTCCAGTTAAAAAGATTTTAAATCATAATTTAGAAATAAAATATGAAAGTTAATAAATTTTGAATAAATGAAGTAAGTAAGAAAATTTATTTCAGAATAAAGTGAATTGGAAATCAATTGTAAATTGATTTAAGTGTTTGGGATTTGGAATTTAAAGAGAAGTGAGATTTTGGAAATTATAAACTGGGTTTTATAAAGTGAAATAAATATCAGTGGATATTTTAATATTAATTCAAGGTGGGAATTTATTAAGGAATGAGAAAATTTGTTTAAAAATAAATAATGATTTATTTTAAAAAGAAAGTGAAGAGAAGTATTTTTCCCTGGATAGCCAAGTAGTTTTCAAAGTAAATTTTTAAAATATAAGATAAAAGTTAATGTTGGTTTAAAAAGCATATTTTAGAAAATTTATTATTTTTCTGAATGTTTAAAATTCTAAAGTAAATGTTATTTTCAAATCTATTATTGTAGTAAATATATAAAAGTAACTTGGTATTATATTTTAAAAAGGGAAGTTTGTTAATATTTTCAAAATGGTTTTATTTTAAATATTTTTAAATATATATTTCAGCTAGAGTATTAAAGTAGTTTTAATTTCAATATTATCAAGTATATTTGAAATAAAGTGTTTTAAAATTATTTTAAAAATCTAAAATGGCTTTTGTACTTGATGTTTCAGTGGAAATAATTATTGGGAAATTATTCCGTGGGAGGAATATGTTTGAAACTGTTTTCAAAAGGGGGTTTGAAAATAGAAATATATCTTGCGAAGATATTTGAGATTAATAAATAATTTGGAAAATTATTTATTGTTTGATGGATGTTATGGATGTTAATTGATAGTTAAATAACCGACTATCAATATTGGCCAAATGCGCTGATCGTTTCGAAGAGAACGGGATCGAGATTTATTTCTTGAAAACCACTTAGATCCGATTTGTACGTTTCGTGGGGAAACGAGGTTGATATTGAAGATGGGATAGTGTCTTCAGTTCTGTTCGGACCCGGAACGGACTTGTACGGACGAATGCTTTCGGGACATCGTCAGGGGACGATGGGCATTCTAAGTGAAACGTTCTATAAAGGTAACGTTTAGTCTCAAGCCTCATCAACCGAGAATGGCTGAAAATCAGGGGATATGCAGCAAGGCTTCGTGGGTAGCGCCCACTTGAGAGTAGGGTCATCCTTGCCTAGAGGTCCCTTTTATTTCGGCTTAGTGGTGCGGTTGCTGATCCCAACCGTGGGGTGATCTTATTCGGAATTGCCCATAGGTGATTCCGGCGTTGTGTTGCAGGGGGTCAGGTGCGATCCTCGGTACTGTGATCTAGGCCACGTACTGTGACAGGTGGTACCCCAGTGCCTAGTCATTCGTTGGAAATCCATTCTCCCTACGTGCCTTGTACGAGTTTTGTTTGTATTACCCACTTTGTGGCTAGTATGCTGGAATTTAATCATGTAACAATTTCAGCTATTTTAATAAGTATTTGTATATAGACACTATTATAATATCAGAGGATTTTAATAAAAAGTGTTTTAGCTATCGTAAGGTAAAAACCCGACATGTTTATTTGTGGCGTGGTCTTACGAGATGCTTTTATTTTCAAAAAGGATTTTTGAAACTTTAATAATCAATTTGAGTGTGATTTTCTCACGCTGGTATTCCAGACTGACTCGGGTGTTGTTTTATATGATGCTCGGGTCAGACCGAGAATTACAGATATAGGATATGATGCTGTGGAGCTCAGGAGACGAGCTGGATGGAGATACGTACTCCCGTACTTGTTTATTTATATTCCGCTGTGTAGATTGTTGTACATTCAGTTGTATTGAGGACATGATATGATTACTGTCCAGTTGTATGTTATGTGTACTCTGATGATGTATTGTATAAAACAGATATAGTTTTAATTTGTGTAAAGATCTGTTAATATATATTATATTTTATTCCGCTGCAATGGTTAGATTCTGTTGTTGTTTTCTCTTTTCTTCTTCTACCTCTTCTTCTTAACTCAAATGGTTCAATTTTTCGTGTATGAAAAATCGGGCTGTTACAGCCTGTAACTATGTTCATTTATATTTTGATTTTAAAAGATGATATAGATATTTTTTTCATGTAAGTATATACCTGTGTGTTTATATATATAAATTTATATAAGTTATATACAACCTATTGTTTAATTATATAAGTCTATATACATATGGTTGTATGTGTATATATATAATGGTCTGTATGTTATATATATTGATTTTATCAACCCCTTTGCTTTATTATGGTCTGAGTGTATGTCTGTAGTCGGTAGCCTCTTTTACTTTATGGGAAAAATTATTTTATATATAATAGATTACAAAGTTTTGGCCAGTTGATTTTATTTAAAGTAAGAATAGGTAAATGTAATATGTTTTACGCTCATACATATTTGCTAGTATATATATATGTTTGCGGTTGTTTTGTATATATGTTTCAAAAAAATTATTTTGCATAGTGTTTATATATATATAGAGTAATAAAGTAAGTTATATTGATTTTACAATAGATATTATGTTTTTATTAATATAATATATCCGTTAGTATATATATTAGTTTATATCAGTTTATGTGAATTTGGTTTCCGAAAATATTTAAGGATATTTTATGTGTTTAAATTTAATTTTGATTTGAAATATGTATAGATAATTTGTTTTTAATATATGTTTTTAAAATTGATTAAGAGAAATTTATATATATATATATATAACATATATTTTTCTCAGTTTACATTAAGCTAAACTTGAATTGTCTCCCGTCAATTCCAAACTTCCAGCTTTGCTTTGACCATCAACTTCGTGATCATCAGACTTTATTTTGGAATTCGTTGCTCAGATTCGTAGCTCAGTCCATTATCAAAGTTCTCTAGCCTCGAAAGATGAGCAATCACTCACGATTGACATTCTTATATTTAGTAAATTTGATTTCACTTGAAACAACAATCAAAATATGCTATAAAATTTGAACTGTTAATTATTTAATTGCTATATAAGATATGCCATTATCTGTAATTATTCAACTGTGACATCTGACACCATAATCTGTTATTTATATTATAATTAATTTGTTACCGATGATATATGCCTATTGTTTATATGTTATAGTATTATCATATTTGTTCTCACTCTACAAGTTCCATGTTAGTTTAGAATTCCCTATGGGTTGAAATGATACATACCCGAACGATTTTATAGATTAAGAGAAAATCATTATGGGTTGAAATGAAAAACCCAAGCAATTTTCATTGAATTCAAATTTTGGGATTGTGGGTTGAAATGATATATACCCGTAAATATCTAATTTGCAGATTGAAATGGTAAATATTCGTATCACTTGACCATAGGATAGAAAATTATATATGGACACCGTTGTTCTATATTTTGAAAAATGGTTTCCAAAGTTTTGAAAGGAAATATATGGGTTTTAATAAATATTGATTTACAAAAATATATTATATAGAGGCTATTTTTATATATGTATAAAATTTAGATTTTTAAAATAATATGTTTTATAAATTTTTAATTTATAAGTTAGTTTTAAAAATATAATTTTAAGATTTTTATTATAATTTTATTATTTAAAAAAAATAAGATTTAATACAAAATACATTTAATAATAAGATTTAATTTGGATAAAATTTAATTTAATTAGTATATAATATATTTAGGTATTTATTTAAAATTATATTTTAAAAAAAAATAGTTTTTTGTAATGACTATAATAAATTAAGGTTGGGGAGATAAATTGAAATTGATTTGAAATTATATTTGTTTAAGAATTATACTTAAATAAAATTAACGTGAAACTCATTGAATTTGAGATTTTAAAGATATGATTTTATAACTTGATTTTTGATTTAAGGTGATTAAATGAATATTTTCAAATTTAAAAAAATTGAAATGGGATATTTAGTTTTATTTAAATTTGTAATTTGAGATTTTATGTAAATGGTTATTGGATTGATTAAGTGAATATTTCAAAACTAAATAACAGTAAAGTTAAATGTTGAAATATAAATGAAACTTATATTGAAATGCTTGAATATTTAAACTTTGAATCTTATTGGAATTGAAGAGATAATTAAAACCTGTATTTGAAATTGATAAAGATTGGAATGGTTTATTAAGAATTTGAATTGAATCTTTAACTCTTTAAAATTGAAAGTGTTGAACAAAGATTGATTTAAATTGAATTTTGGAATATAAGCCGATTTGACTCGATTTGTGAAATTGGAGGAAACTATTTTTATTATATAAAGTATTTTCAATATATATAAACTATTTTAATATATAAATTATTTTAATATATAAACTATTTTAATCTATAACTATTTTAATATATATACTATTTTCAATATCTAAACTGTTTAAGTCGAAAATGTTATGATTTCAAATGTATTATGATTTCCAAAGTGTTATGATTTCAAAAGTGTTCTGATTTCAAAAGTTTTATGATTTCGAAAGGGTTAAAATTTTGAAAGTGTTACGATTCTGGAAATGAATATTATATAAAGTGAACAATGATATCGAATTGATATGGTTTTTGAAATGAATATTGTATTTTGATATGAAGTATGAACTATTTAAAATGAAATGACCATGGTGTGAAATAAGCATTTGGTTGTTAAAGAGGCCGGGATCGGATATTGTCATACTCTTCGCCAATACCGAAAACCACTTTAACAACTGTGTACGTGGTGGAGATTCCATAACGAAGTAGGATGGTTTGGCGACGATTCTATATGAGGTATTAGCACAGCCCTGACTCCCGTGAGTCAGCTTGATGTGGCTAAAACAGGAGCCATGTCGGGCCAAGTGAGGTCATTCCTCCTATCGGACACATTTCTTCGATACCGTTCTATTACTTTGTAATTTGATTGGGTGCACCTTTGACTTGGGAGTGTGTCACGAGGTGGGCGGTAGTAGCTGCTACGCGTTATCACCAGTCCGGATCCGCAAATGGTATATCTACCCTGGCATTGCCTTGAGTGCCTTGTCGCATGCCCTATCGCGCCTTCTACGAGTTTTTTTTGTAACGTACCTATGTGTTGTCCTCTGGGTAAACCACCGGTTTGGTGGAGCGTACGGCATTGTATAAACTATGGGAATATATAAAATGTGTTAAGGGGGATATGGGTTACACCTTAACGCTATTTTTATAGTTTACTTTACTATAGACATATTATAATAGCGTATATTACTACATAGTAGATAGTTCCATGGATCCTTAGAGGATGGAAATCCCAAACATCCTTTAAGTTACTTGTATTTCTATTGACATTTCACTTGAGTTGAATTTACTGATATAAGAATGTTAATCCTAACTCGAGTGTTTTGTGGTTTGCTTTATGCTCGGGTCAGATTGAGTGTCACAACATTTGAGACTCACCTTTGGAAATTGGATCTTTGTTTGAAGATCTATCTATCCAGCTTTCAGTTTTTTTCAGTCATTTATGTTCAGACTCGTTAGTTGCTTATGTATTAGAGATTCATTTGTATTCAAGATCCTGTTGTATTTTGTTTCAGACTTTGATGTTTATATAGTAGCTTCATGAACTACTGTTTATCTATCCGCTGGTTATTGTTATATTTCTCTGTGTCTGTGATTAAGTGATTGATTTATTTACTGTATATGTTGAGTTTTGCCAAATATAAATTAACAATCTGATATTTTGAGCAATTCAAGTCCAACATGTGTGGATGTGAATGGTTTGAAGTACCAGGTTGTTACAAATATGGCTTAGTCTACAATTCCAAAATAATTGTAAATAATATTAGGTACGTCAGTATTTTGCAATGCATCACTTTTTTTATGCAAACAAATACCACATTATAGTTTTATTTCTTAACGAATATACATAATATTCATATTGAAATATAACTATTTATTTTCCAAATGATAACGAAAGATAGTCATTATTTCATAACCAATGTTCGATATGTTTTACGAAAACAAATTTCGTATTTTGATGCAATCATTAAGTGCTACATGGCATGCACCTACTATTTCCGCCATTACTATAATATCATACTAATTTGAAGGTCCATCATTCACTTAATATAGATTATTTATTTTATATAATGCAACTATTTTAGAGTGGAGAGTTCTTTGATCAGATAGCTTGAATTCATAGAAATAAATCACATACAAAATAATTTATTATACTAGAATACATTTAGGAATAAAAATCATATTTCTTATTCCAATGTTAAGTACCAATTACTATTATTACAATCCTCATTTCTATTGTTCCTTTATGAAGTAGAGGTTACTATTCACTTTCTCTATCCCAGTGTATCTTAAATTACATCTACTCTTATGCATTCATTTTCCTTTCAAATGTTCAACCATTCATAAGAAAACTCTTACTACAACAGTATAACAAACTCTTTACAAACATGCATTTTATTATCCTTAACATTTAAGGATATCAAATATATACATTTATGTAAACTGATCAAACTGAAATTTCAATGATCGGGTTCTTAGATTTATATTGTTGTTTTGGTCTAGTGTTAAATTTAACACAATACGATCTTTTATTGTAATCAATCAAATTGAATACTTGATCTTGTAGTACTATTTATTTCCTTATTTTGAATGAGCTACTTCATCGAAATAGCATTCATTACGAACTTTGACCATTCACCATATAAAACTTATATGTGATAGTATATGGATCAAATATCCATTGCCTTGTATCTCTTTTGAGTCTCATATAATGCAATACACGGTCTCGAACAAATAAACACGTAGGCGACCAAATTATGAATGTATTTAGTAGCTGTAAAATCCAATGCTTGCGTGGGTGTTGTAACATTAACATGCAAGAAATATTTAATAGTAAGTTTTTGTGTGTGTGTGTGTGTTATATTTTTGTTTGTCAATTTTTAATTCGGTACATTTATATATTTTAATTGATAAATATTTTTATCAATCGTATTAAATGCACAAATTTGTCAATGTAGATTATTATAACATTATATAGCATATATTATCATAATATTAGGAAGGTAAATGTTATCGTTTCATTTTTCTAATAAGTCTCTCACAGGTCTTTTATGTTTCACCTAACCCTAAGCGAAACATAGAAGTCTTTCGACTTCAGTGGATGTTAGGACTCATTTGTCTTGGGATTATGACCTTGAGTATGCTCAACAAATCACAACACCATAAGTGATGGATAACTCTTTATTGGTTGTATCACAAACAACTCGTAACCCTTTGGCACCTTGTCCTAATTCTGCTTCGGCCTTGAGTCTGCTCAACAAATCAAAGTGAAATTATTCACTCGTACTACCATATCACAACGGCCTAAGTATAGTCTATGTCCCTTGATTCTGCTCAACAAATACATATTATCTTACCTCTTCAATTCAACATATTAATAATACTACACATAACATCCCTAGCTTGAGTTAGCTCAACAACTAAGGAGTATGCAAGTAATTTATTAATATATATATATATACACATTGTAAAGGACAACTATATATTAAAGATTCATAATCTTCAATATATCATATCGAGTGATGTCGATTTATGAAATAATGTATTTCTTATGAAATACCCTTGCGATTCAAGTGTCGGACATATCAGAAATCATGGTATAAATACATTTATGTATGTATTTATCTCTTAAGTTTATATAGGGTTTCATAATGTTCCGCCTTTAATTATACATTCATATTACATAAGTTTTATAATTATATAACTTTTATATTTAATTCTACAAATATAACAGTCTTATGTATAATATTATATTAATTAAATTTTATTTAAATAATTTTAATTAATTAACATTTTAATTAATTTCATAGTATCTTACTCTAACAGTTATATTAAATATTTTTTACATATGATAACCTTTATATATAACACATATTTTTGTATATCATTCAATTAATTAACTTTTTAATTAATTTATTTAATTAAACAATTTTAATTAAATTATATTAATTTATAAATATACATACATGTATACTTATGTTATTTTAACATTTTAAAACAACATAACATATATCATAATATATAATACCTATATATATTTATTAATCAGTTAACTTATTTAATTAATATATTTTATTAACCTCATTAATAAATTTTATAAATTTTGAAATTAATTTATATTAATTTTAAAACATTTTGAATTTTTTTATTATATTATAACATTTATAATATGTATATCTTATATTTTAAATTTAACTTTTATTTAAAAATCTTATACTTTCAATTTTTAAAACAATTTGAAAATTTATATTATAACATTTATAATATTTTTCTTATTTTAAATTTAACTTTTAAATTTAAATCTTTTATTTTTAATTTTAAAACAGTTTTGAAATTAGCCAAGGCCAAATTCAAGTTTGGGCCTTTTCTATTAGGGACAACTTTTGGGTTGTGAGCTTAATAGATAACCTTAACATGACTAATTTAGATTGCATAAGCTATTGGGCTCCGATACCATTGTTGGAACTAAGCCAACTCACAATGAAAGTTATGGGTGAATTTAATTTTTTTTACCTTATTGGATCTTTATTGGTTCTGTATGAAGTCTGATTATCTAAAACATTTCTAAATTTAATTTAAATAAAATCTCTTATTTCATTTAAATTTACAAATTATAAGTAGAAATTTTTTAATCTATATTTAATTAAATATAATAGTACACATGTGTATCATATACGTATATGTATGTGTGCGAATGTGTAACATAATAATCCATGCAAGATATAACATACCTATATATAAATGTTGGGATTTACATCACAACAGTCATGTTAGCTCATACTATATGTATTAAATATTGTCCAAATACACGTATGTATGTAAACTTGTTATTTATATAAATATTAAAAACTATGTGTACATATATATGTATATGTATAAATATGTAAAATAATACTAATGATGTGAGGACTCGTTTCATCGACTCTTGGAAATAGACACTAATACATCCTCAATATTCACATGTCGCAAATCCAAGTGCCGGAGAGTAGGATTCTCAAGGGTGAGAAAGAAAATAAAAACATAACAGAATCTCACATATATTATTTCAAAAAATAATCTTTACAATGGAAATTTAAATACATTTATCAGAGTTTCAAAATGGACATTTATATATATATCTGTCCTTACAAAGGTGGAATACAATACTACTCAGGTGTGGTGGAAACAGTTTTTAGAAAAATCTTATAACTCCATGCTTCGAGGTCTTCTAGATTTCTTCGACCTAAACCTGACTACTAGGCTGCTCGGAGAAAATTAGGGCACCTAGAGTTTAAGGGAAAAGAAAATTAAACTCCAGGTCAATCATGGGACTGGTGTGAGAAACTCATAATATGCGGTTTGAAAAGAAAAGGTATCTCATAAGACCACGCCCACACATAAATAGAGACGGGTTTTTACCTTATGATAACCAAAACATTTGCTATGCAAAAATCATTTGATATTATTTCTAAAGACATTCTTTTCAAAACATTTGCAAGTGAACTTATTAATCTTAGCCGAAATTGTTACAATCATTAAATTTTGGGTATGTTAAACTCTACAAACAAAACTCTTACACGACTCGTTCGGAGAATGGATTTCCATATAATAGCAAGTAAGGGACTACCTTCCGTACAGTAAATCTCTAGAGGAATGTACCAAGGATACACAAACAATCCTCCGCATCTGGCAAGACCGACCTATCCCTATTTGGCACTCATATATGGCCTGGATAGAACTGAATATGACATCACTCCAATCGTAACCAATCTATTCGGGGGCCTGATAGCATGCACCATATACTTGACATATGGAGAGTAATCTATAAAGGTGACGATCATACCCTAATGGTTGCGAACCACATAGACTTGCGGCGTTCCCTGTTTAAACCATTACCGAGTGATGAGGCCCGAAGTAGCGATTACCTTTCACGTAGCACATCCCACTTTGAATGTCACATTGCCATCTCATAGTCACACAACTGATTTCCACAAACTTATAACTCCTGAGCTCGTACGTCTCAGAAAAAGGTGTTAAGCTAAAAGAAGTTGCCTTCTCCGCCACCAAACAGATGATACGTTCATAGAGATCAATTTATGTTACTAGAAATGCGACGTTAGACATTCGTCCATACAAGTTGCCTAGGAACAGGACAAACCGAGGGCACTCTCCTACCACATCCTATCGGGCCCCTAGGTGTTTGTACCAAAAATGGGCACAACACTCTTCGGAAGTTTTTGAAGAGATAAAAGTGAAGAAAGAAAATTAAAACTGAGGATTATCTAACAAAAACTCCAAATAACAGAAAATAAATTGCAAGGACAAGCGATTTAGAGTGGTTCAGCGTTTCGCCTACGTCCACTATGAAGTTTGATGATTTTATTGCACGATACTTGAAGATTACAACTTCTTATAATGTAGTGCAACTGATTTTATATGCTAAGTCTGAATCTAAAGTAGCGGTGGTGATCTGGAGTAAATCTGGCAGAGTCTGGGCGCTCTTTAGCTCTTAGAATTGTCCGACCCCTTTTCAGAATGACCAGGGGCTCTATTTATAGGTGTAGGAGGCTGATATTTTGCCTAAAATTCGGGGAGACCGCTTCTGGCATGTGAGGGGGCCCACATGCCCGCTTTTAGGAAATCCAGGCCCACTTTGGGATCGATTCGAAGTCAATTCGAATCGATCAAGAAATCATCCAATCGAGCTGAAATTTTGTGTGAACATTCTTCATCATGTGCTTAAGCTTCTGTGAAAATTTCATGGCATTTGGACTTGTAGAACTTGAGTTATGATCGATTCAAGATCGTATTTCTGGTTGACACCCTTGCTTCGAATCGATCCCCTTCGACTCGGTTCCTTCGAATCGATCGCTTCGACTCGATTCGTTCGAATCGATAGGGTCGAATCAATGGTTCAACGTGTCTTCATGATGACGTGGTGCGCCTTCTTCGTATCGATCCGACTTTTGCTCCGAGTTGACTGGGTCGGCTCCACAATTCTAGCCGCTTTGACGTAGTGGATTCGAGGGAATGGATTCGAAGGGACGTTCGTTCGTATCGATCGGGGTACACCGTAGTTGATCGATACGAAGTCGTCTTAATAGCATGGATTCGAAGTAAGTCACAGGATGGATACGAAGGGATGGAGTCGATCAGATGGACACGAAGTAGAGGGGTTCCATGGATTCGTACAAGATGGTTGTGATGGATTCGAACCAATGGATACGAATAGAAGTCGATCGATTCGAACATAGGCCTGGCTTATGGATTCGAACACATGCTTCTGCCTATGGATTCGATCTCAAGGCCATGCCCTTATCTTGCATCGATTATATCTCGAGCATACGATCTCGGATTGACTTGAAACTCGTAATGTTGGTTTGCATGGCTTTGCTTGACGTGTCTTATCAATTGCAGCCCGATCCGGACTCAGGTAAAATTCATCGATATTTGTGGATATCTAGTGGCTACTCAATACCGAGGATGTATGATCTGTATTCCCCAGTCTGTTTCTTGATATCTCGACCTTGCGAAAAGGCGGGATAACATTTGCCCCCCAAAGTACGTCTTGTGTAAACATGACGTGCTTTGAAAAACCGCAGTCTCACGTTGACCAACTATCATATGTTTCATTGAGAGCCGTATTCTGTACTGCTGTGCCTGACTATCGTACAATAGTGATTGGCTGTTAGCTTCCTTGTACAGTATTTTGTATCGATCCTCTCCTGAATTGATGCGAAATTTGAGTTGTAACAATGTCCGTCGGTTGTTTTTAGGAAGTTCCTTCATATTGATCCTCTCTTGAACCAACATAGAAGGTCGAAGGACTGACATCGTACCGGCAAATTTTTAAGTCAGCGGATACGAAACACTTGTTCGTATCGATATGCAGTGGATGGAGTCGAACATGAGCTTCGAATCGATGGAACTCACTAGTGACGGATTCGAAGGCATCGCTCGACTCGATGCGATGGTGGACCCTGATTCGTATCGATGACAATCGATGGAACGAAGCGATCGTTCGTATCGATATGCTCCACATCGATGTGGGTCGATGAATTCCTTGAATTGATGGAATCGAACGCTTTTCTGACGTTGTGCTTCGAATCGATGCGATGGACTCGGAGGAATGGATTCGAAGTTGACTTGGAACGAATGTATGTTGGAGTTCGAATCGATGGATTCGAATTATCACCTTCGACTCGATGGAAACCTTCAGCGATCGAGTCGAAGATACTGTTTGAATCGATGGGTTAGACCCGCGATGGCCGGTTGCACTTGACCGGGATGCGAATCGTCGCATTATCCCCTATATATACCGGGGTCCTGTTCATTTTTCACTTTTTTACTTTTTACTTTTGCTCTGATTTCCTGTGTCTTCGAACTGATCCTTTATTCTCGAGAACGAAGCCATCTGCTCTCCTTCGAATCGAACCAATTCCTTAAAATCTTTCTTCGCGTTTAGGTAGGCGATTTGACTAAGTTTTTTAATTTTCAGGACCGATGAAACTTCCTTTGTTCGTGTTCGTATCGATCTTGATAGGATCGAATCCAGGGACGAAAAGAAAAACGACCTCTTCGCATCGATCTTGAATGGTGGTCATCGAATCGATCCTGGAAAACAAGATTTGCCGTGGCGTTCGTATCGATCTAGATACATGATGTGGAGGTGTATGGATCGAATCGATCATAGGTGATGGGTCAATCGTATCGATTCGTAATGATCGATACGAGGAGTTGTTGTGTTCTCACCTGTGATCGATTCGAAGATCCTATTTCTTCGATCGATACGAAGCAACGTTACTCGACTGTTGTGGAATTATTTTTCCAGAGATCGATTCGAAAAATAGGCTAGCGATGGATTCGAAGAGAAAAACATCCCTATCGTTTTGAAGCATTGGGTATGATCGATTCGAACCGTATCGATTCGATCAGGATCGATTCGAACTGTATCGATTCGATATGTATCGATTCGAAGGCATACCTTTCAGATTGTTTCGAAGCTATGTTTCCCTGATCGATTTGAAACTTCATGGATTCGAGCTCTGGTCGATATGAACAAGCCTCCATGGATACGATAATTCCACATATTTATTGGCATGACTCCGACAAGCTTCATCTTCGCATATTTGGACTGAACTTTTGTTGTGCATATTTGACTGCCCTTTGAAGCTCGTCGATGGAACTGTGACTTAACCAAAAACATATCAGATTTATACTTGAATCAGTCGGTAGCATTTGGATGGCGTGGATATGATGGTCAGCGATGACGGTCATTTCCAGTCTTGATTTTCAGAGTTCCGTCGTTCGTACATCTCGTTTCAGTCTGTAAAATTTGCTTAAGTAACGCACAACACTTGCACTGCACGACACGTTCATACACTCTACACTGGGGAATGCACGGGCTCTTTATGTACTTAACGTTGCTTTATGATGAGTTAGTTAGTTATGGAATCTTCGAGCTCTTAACAACAAGAGGTACAGAGTTCGCCTCCTCCGGTGCTTGAGATTCCCAATATTCCCGCTGACGTAATCGACCCAGCTCCAGACGAATTGCCGGAGGCTATATTTATCGATGATCCCGTTGATTCTGTCCAGTCTAATATCTCTGAATCCTTATTGGGCCGGATATGCACAAGGCATCATATTTCTTTAGACGATGTGTTATTGCCTGGTGCTGATGACAGACCTCACAATCCACCCGAGGGATACACTGCCTTTTACCGCCATGCTTGTGCGGCTGGAACTCTCCCTCCTTTTAATCAATACATCAGAGAGATGCTATCATATTTAGGAATTGCTCCCTCGCAACTTCATCCCAACGGACATGCGTTGCTGAATAGTGCCTTCGTCATATTTATGGACTGTCTCTTTCACCCGCCAAGGCCAACCGAGATCAGATACATATTTAATTTCAAGAGCAGGGGCGATAGCCCATCCTTTACATTTTTGGAGGCAGTCAGAAATTGCCAAGTTATTATTGGAGCCTGGAACAGACTTAGCAACTTCAAGAATGAATGGTTTTATGTCCGGTGTCCTCCTGGTTTTGCTAGGCGATGGTTGTCTAGACGTAAGTGTCCTCATATGTCGATGATTTTTCTTGACCAATAGTTTTTTGGCATTGGTATTGACATCTCGTTTCTCTTACAGCCATTATCTCCAGACCTGATGGCGGGTACTTCAAGGGCATAGTCCGAAGTCTTCAAGAAGTTCCGAGCGAGCTAAGACATATCGACTCGGTGTTGAATGACTATAACTTAAGAGCTCTCGGCTTGATTGAAATGAATCAAAGTATAGTCATCGAAGGGATGTCAAAGCCCGCCTCAAAGAAGAAAAACAAGAAGAAGAAGAAAAAGAAAATGGCAAAGAAAACGCTCGGAGTCACAATAACTGAAGTGAGCGATGAAGAAAGGACCCATACAGACGTGGAGCCGAAGGCTGATCTTTCGGGCAACCTCGAAGAGTTGGGAGAAAGACGGAAAAGCAAGGCCGTCGTTTCCAAAAAACTCAAGTCTAAGGGGTGGAAATCTGTAGATGTGTCTCCTCCCACTTCCGGAGCCATAATTTCTAAGGCCGCCCCTTCTCATTCGAGAGATTCTTTTAAAGGGCTTGACGATATTCCCATCCCAGATTATATATCGATTCCTCATAATCCCGAGTTGGAGGAATTTCAAGATGTCCTAAATATGAACGAGCCATTTCCTTTAAGTGCGGTCAACACTTCCGGTTGGTTTGGGGGTTTACACATTTACACACACTTCCACCGCACTACATGATTTTCACATGTTGAACATTATCTTTGCAAGATTCTAAACTATAGTTCCTTCTTATCGTAGGTGAGATGTTAGGTCTCGGATCCAATCTGGATATGCTCCGCAATGTGCGTCGATCTTCTTCTTATTACGAGTCCCGTTGGAGGGATTCGGATAGGGACCACGAGCAAGGTTACACTAGCCAGGAGCGCTACGACAGGGATAGAGACTACTGGCGTGGCCGGTCCGGCCATGATCGTACTGACAGAGATAGAGGCCACCAGTACCGATCACGATCTCATTCTCCCCCGCCTCCTAGGGCCCCCGTAGATCTCCTTGGACCTTCATAACAGCAACAACCTTCTCAATCTTCAAGGCCCGAGACTCAGCGGCCTAGAGTTGAACCACCAACAACTGCTATAGTTGAACAGGCTCCGGCTGAATTGACAAGTGACGGAGCTATTAAACTTGCTCAGATGAAAAAGGATTTCCTGGAGATTTGCATGGATGCATACGTCTTCCCTCCTCATCTCAAGAGGATTCCTCCGGATGCCGAAACTATCGCTCATGATTACATTTGCGACTTCTATGCTCAATATAAGGAGTGGTATAAGGCAGCCTTGAAGGCTTCGAAGGTAGCTTTTGACCGGGCAAAGGTCATTGAGGAGCGCGATGTTGACATTGCTAAGAAAGACCGCATCATCCAAGTTCTCCAATCTGAGATGGAGTCGTCTCTCCGAACTCCAAGCTCTTAAGAAACATGATGATTCTGTGGCGAAAATGGCGAGGATGCAGCAGGCACACTGTGCCTTAGTTGAAGGGATGGGCCACCGTTACACCAACGTCGTAGCTGAGCGAGATGCAGCCGTTAAGGAGCTGAATGAGCTCAAGGCCAAATTTGGTGAAGTGGTGAAACAGAAATACGATGCAAACACCACCGCTCAGGAGGCATGCGACCAAGCTATATCCCTTAGAGCCGAACTTGCGGCGGCGGCGGCCAAGACTAAGTCTGCGGAGGCAGAAATCCAGGAAAAGATTATGGTGGAGCGGTCCAAGATGGAAACCGATTTTGATGATCTCCTTGTCACATACAACGCTAATGTGCTGGAGCACAAGAATTTATCTTGGCTGGGAGATGATTCTATGATCTTGTATAACGCCTGGACTAGGCTGGTGGAGGAGAAAAAAGCGGCGCATCCAGATGAAACACTTGATGATTTCGAGCTTGAGATGCGCTTGCTCACGGAGGATGAGAGGAAAATTCTTCACGAGGCGGTGATTTCTGTGGCGAGAGAGAGGCTTGGTGCTCAACATATAGAGACAGGTGAGGGTTCGGGGATCGAGCATCACGAAGCAAGTGTTGGAGCCATAATTCCGACATTGCCCAAAGCCATTGGTGCGGTCGATCTCCAGCCCGTCCCTGCCTACAATCCGGACCAGCCGCAATTGTCTTCCGCCGATGCTCCCGCCTCTGCTCCTGTCGATGCTCCGGGTCAGGCTAAGGAAGGTATTTGAACGCTTCCCATATATACTTAGTGTGATGATCATGAAGTAATACACTTAGCTAACAATCTTCGCCTTTTCACGTTTCAGTGACCGATGTCGTTATCTCTACGCCTCCTACATCTCAAGCTTTATATCAATTGCAAGGGGCTATCGTCACCGAGGCCATTATGACATCTACCGTGGTCGGCGAAGAAGGAGAAGCAAGCATGCTGTCTTTTGATGCTCAGATGATTGAGGAACTTCTCAGTCAACCTAATGATCCCTTCGCCGATCCATCTTATGCCATGAGTAGGGTCGCTCCAGCTGTTAGTTCGTTTATGCCAGCCACTGGCACATCCAGCGCGGCCCAAGCATCTCGTGAGGATAAAGTTTTGGCTGAAATCAGTGCTGAGATGGCTGCAGCGACCGCCGGTATGAATCCGTCTGGGCCCGCCCCGCTAATGATGATATCACCGGGCGGCACTATGGTTATTGAAGATGCTCCTGCCCCACTTCCTGTTACCGCTCCTATGCCTCCAACTCGACCTTCCAGGAGAATCTCTGTTGCCTCAAGCTCTGAGGAAGATGTTGACATTATGTCGCCGTCGGAGGACAAACCGGAGAAGAGTAAGAGATTTAGGAGGAAGTCGGGCAGCGGTTCTAGTGGGACTACCCCAAAGAAGAAACCAAGGAAGAAGAAGGATTGAATTCTTTCTTTAGTTTGCTATTATGTCAGGGGGTAGTGTTTTTTCTTGTGGATTTTTCTATAGCCGTGTATAGATGTGGATTCGGCCTCCACTAGTAGGGATTTTTTGAACCAGCTTGTAATCAGATTCTTTTTGTTAATAATGAAAACATGTTATCTTTTGTTCTCAATTCAATATTTGTTTCGGTTCTGCCCCCAGTCTTGGGGATAAGCGTGGAGTTGATGTATGTTTATACTCCGTCTCGCACTCTGGGAGTACAGAGTTAAATAAATGTTTATACTCCGTCTCGCACTCTGGGAGTACGGAGTGAAGTAAATGTTTATACTCCGTCTCGCACTCTAGGAGTACGGAGTTAAGTAAATGTTTATACTCCGTCTCGCACTCTGGGAGTGCGGAGTTAAGTAAATGTTTATACTCCATCTCGCACTTGGGAGTACGGAGTTAAGTAAATGTTTATACTCCATCTTGCACTCTGGGAGTACGGAGTTAAGTAAATGTTTATACTCCGTCTCGCACTCTGGGAGTACGGAGTGAAGTAAATGTTTATACTCCGTCTCGCACTCTGGGAGTATGGAGTTAAGTAAATGTTTATACTCCGTCTCGCACTCTGGGAGTACGGAGTGAAATAAATGTTTATACTCCGTCTCGCACTCTGGGAGTACGGAGTTGAGTAAATGTTTATACTCCGTCTCGCGCTCTGGGAGTACGGAGTTGAGTGAAGGATTGTCGTGTATCAATCCATTTTTAGCCCGATGTGATGGCTTGCCCCCGAGCTCGGGTTTCATATAGCGAGTGACCGATCGCATCATAGCCACTCCCTACTTGAATAAATTCCACTGCGTGATGGAATTTAGTTCTTCGTGCATCGTGATGTTGTACATTGTATTTAATGAATCACAGCTCTGGCTCGAAGAGATGACATTTTATTGCTGAAATAAGAAAATATGGCAAAGTCAGTTGCCTTATTACAAATTCTAATTTCGAAATGCAAAAGTAAATTACTAAATGGAAAAACATAATAAAATGAATAAAGCCTATCATATGTAGTAGCGACGGAGACTCTCGCTGTTCCAGGCCCTTGGCAAAACAAGACTGTCAACGGTCGATAGTTTGAATGTGCCATCTCCGAGTCTTTGTGTAATCACGTACGGTCCTTCCCAATTTGGTTTCATGTGTGAAGGAACCGGATAGATTCTCTTGAGGACAAGATCTCCGAGTTCAAAAGTTCGGGGTCGAACATTGGCATTGTATAACCGGGCGACTCAACTTCGATATGCGACCGCTCTCAAATCAGCCTCTTCCCGTTTCTCATCCAATAAATCCAAAGATTCAGCAAGTAATATAGCATTTGTTTTCGGATCATAATAAGTCACGCGGTGGGAAAATAATTCTGTCTCGATTGGAATAACGGCTTCCAAGCCATAAGATAAGGAAAATGGGGTGTGTCCGGTTGCGGTCTTGTGAGTTGTTCGATAAGCCCATAAGGCCATAGGAAGTTCATCAACCCATTTGCCCCCAGCCTTTTCCATTCGTTTCTTTAGGATGGATTTTATGACTTTGTTGGCAGCTTTGACCTGACCGTTTGCCTGTGGATGTGCAACTGCTGAGAATTTTTTATGGATATGAAACCGTTGACAGAAATTCTTGAACTCTGAACTTTCGAATTGGGCTCCATTATCGGTGATGATGGAATGCGGGAGTCCAAATCGACAGATGATATTGCGAACTACAAGGTTTATTACTTTCTTTGTCGTGATCGTTGCGAGAGCTTCGGCTTCAGCCCACTTTGTAAAGTAGTCAACGGCGACGATGGCGTATTTCGCACCACCTTTTGCCAGAGGTAGAGCGCCGATATCGATACCCCACATAGCGAATGGCCAGGGACTGACCATTTGAGTTATCTCGGTAGGTGGGGCTCTTGGAATTCGGGCATGTTTCTGGCATCTATTGCACTTTCTGGCGTAGTTTGCTGCATCTCGATTCACTGTCGGCCAATAGTATCCGTACCATAGTATTTTCTTAGCGAGAGCTTGTCCACCGGTGTGATCACCACATTCTCCTTCGTGTACGTCATGTAACACTCGTTTGATTTCATCGTGTGCGATACACCGGAGAAGAGGAACAGAATAACCTCTTCTATACATGATTCCGTCCTGAATGACGAACCGTGAAGCTTTTCGTAGAATTTTCCTTTTCTCATTTCTATGCTCAGGCAATGCCCCATTCTCAAAGTAATTTCGATACGGAGTCATCCATGATTCTCTACTGGGAGCGGTCTCAAACACAGAATTCGTTTCTATTCGATCGATGCTTGGGGAAGACAAAGTTTCGATGGGGACAAGCCCCATTTGCTATGCTTCACCTGTGCTGGATAACTTTGCCAATGAATCGGCCTTTTGATTGCGATCTCGAGGTATATAATAAATGGCATAATAATCAAATTGATTCAACATTTCCTGAACTCGAGCCAAGTAAGCAGCCAACCTTCGGTCTCTTGCTTGATACTCTCCCCGTACTTGACACACAACCAACTGTGAATCACAATAAATTTCCACAGCGATAATTCTCAAATCTCTGGCAAATTTTAATCCAGTCAATAGGGCTTCATATTCAGCTTCATTGTTGGTTGCGTGAAAATCAAACTTCAAAGCATAACATATAGATCGGCCTTCGGGGGTTTCAAGTACAACACCAGCGCCCGAACACCGATCGTTTGATGCACCGTCAGTATACAGTTTCCAGATGTATTCGGGGGATTCACTAGTTTCGGGCAAGTCCTCTAGAATAGTAAATTCAGCTATGAAATCGGCTAGGACTTGTCCTTGAATGGCTCTCCGCGGGGCATAAGTGATGTCAAATTGACTCAGTTCAATGTTCCACTTGAGTAACCTACCAGACGTCTCAGGCCGCGTGAGGACCTGTCGTAACGGCTGGTCTCTATACACATTAAGTGGATGATCTTGAAAATAAGGGCGAAGCTTTCTTGAGGCAATGACCAGGCAATAAGCCAATTTCTCCAATCTTGGGTAATTTCTTTCGGCTCCCGTTAGCCGTTTACTAACATAGTAGACCGGTTTCTGCACTCGATCTTCTTCTCGAACCAAAGCAGCGCTGATTGCATGCTCTGATACTGCCAGATAAAGGTATAACTGTTCGTGATCAATCGGCTTTGACAGGATCGGTGGTGTGGAGAGATGTTGAACCAGCGATCGGAATGCGTCTTCACACTCCATGGTCCATTCAAAGTTTCGCTTTCCCTTCCAAATCAGATCGAAGAAAGGAATGCATTTATCAGTGGATTTTGAAATGAACCTGCTTAATGCTGCTACCTTCCCGTTGAGACTCTGGACTTGCTTTATGGTTCTTGGAGTTCGCAAGTTCCGTATTGCCCAGATCTTTTCGAGATTCACCTCTATCCCTCGAGCATTAACGATAAATCCGAGGAACTTTCCAGAGGCAACGCCAAAATGACACTTTAATGGATTGAGCTTCATTCCATATTCTCGAAGAATGCAAAACATCGAATTTAAATCTCTGACGTGATCTGTGGAAAATTGGGACTTTACTAGCATGTCGTCCACATAAACCTCCATGGTCTTCCCGATCTGATCGGCGAACATCCGATTGACCAAGCGTTGGTATGTTGCTCCGGCATTTTTTAAACCAAAAGGCATGACTCTATAGCAGTAGAGTCCCAAATCGGTCACGAAACTGGTATGTTCTTGATCGGGCAAATGCATAGGTATTTGATTATAACCAGAATAAGCATCCATAAAAGATAACAATTCATGGCCAGCTGTTGAATCTACGAGCTGGTCAATCCGAGGAAGTGGAAAACTATCTTTTGGACAAGCCTTGTTTAAGTCAGAGTAGTCGACGCAAGTTCTCCATTTCCCATTCGGTTTTCGAACCAACATTGGATTTGATACCCATTCTGGGTATAAAGCATCTCGGATGAACCCATTTGATTGTAACTTGTCAACCTCCTCTTTAAGGGCGGCAGATCTCTCTGGATCCATACCACGCCTTTTTTGCTTGACCGGAACATGTCGCGGATCAATATTCAGGGAGTGACTTGCGATGTTTGGTGAGATCTCGCACATATCAGAGTGTGTCCAGGCGAAAACATCGAGATTCGCTTGGAGAAATTCAACCAATTCCTGTTGTATCTGTTTTCCCAATTGAGATCCAACTTTTAGTACTTTTGAATCGTCATCCTCACTGACCGGGACATCCACAGTCAGTTCGGTTGGGGAAGCTTGATTCTTTTTAGGTTCGTCTTTATCTTCGTTGTCTCTAGGGTCAAGATCTTTAAGGAATTGGTAGTGGTGCCCGGGCCGGGGCCCAGGCGCTAGTTGTCAATCATCAATAAAACGGATGCAGAGAGATTCCTCTATGCCATTTCCTTTCTCCTTTTTCTGCGCCTCACGCAGTTCAGCAACATAACAAGCTCTTCCTGCTGCCTGATCTCCTTGAATGACTCCAATCCCATGATCAGTTGGGAACGTCAAAGTCAAACACCACGGGGCAATGGCTGCCCTGTATTCAGCAAGGGCCGGTCGGCCCAAGAATGCATTATAAGGTGAATTGATGTCTAAAACAACAAATTGCAACAGCCGAACTCTCCGGCATTCTCCAACTCCCAGCTACACTGGCAGCTTCACTATTCCAGTGGGTATTGTAGCACTCCCATTGAAATCGTGAACTCGAGATTGGAAAGGTTTCAAGTCCTTTGCTTCCATTTTCATTAAATCATAAGCTCGTTTGAATAAAATGTTTACAGAGCTCCCACTGTCAACCAGGATCCTCTTCATCCAAACAGGACCAACCTGGGCGGATATGACCAGTGGGTCGATTGTTGGGGCTTTGATTTTATCAGCATCTCTGCTTCTAAATATGATGTCATCAGACATTTTCTTTTGTTGCTTAGCCGGAGTTCCATCCTCGCAATTACTGCAGCATTCGAAGTCCGCATGCCTGATAGAACTAGCATACGACTCCATTTCCCTCCTGCTTCTGTCTGCCGGATGGGGACCACCACTAATTGTGTTTATAACTAGCCTCCCGCCTGTACGAGCGGGTTCCTCTTGTCTTTCTTGATTTTGTGTACGATTTTGATTCGAAGGGCCTGCACCACCGGACTATGGCGCCCGCACGAATTGATCTAACTTTCTCTCCCTGATCAACTTTTCTATGAGGTCCTGCAAATGTCGACACTCATTAGTATTGTGGCCGTAACTTTCGTGAAATCTACAAAACTTCCCTGTTTGAATCTGCCTCTCCGATGACTGCTTCGGAGCGGGCTTCTTGTACTGCATAGTGTTGCAAGTTTGTAGGTACACATTTTCCAACGATGTATTCAAAGGTGTGTAATTATCGAACATTGGGGCCCTACGCCGTGGGCCTTGATTTGGATCTCTTTTCTTATCTTGACCATTGTTGCCTCGCGGCTGGGTCTGTTTGTTCTGTATATTCAACTGAACTTTCCCGGAATTGTCACCAAACTGTTTAACTGCTACATTACTTTGTATTCCTTCACTTTGGGGCCTCGCATCGTCCTGTTTCCTAGACTGTTTCGCGTCCTCTTGCCGTAAGAATTGAGCGGCTTTGGAGTAGAAACGGTCCAACGATGCGGGTGGTTTTCCAGCCAACCAATTTCCAAACTCAGAATCGGGATCGATACCTTTAGTTAATGCCATCAAAATTGAGTTATCGTTGGGATTACTAATTTCCACACATGCCGCATGGAATCTCTCTAAATAACGCCTGAGTGTTTCCTTATGAGCTTGGGTTACACTAGACAGGGTGTTAACATCTTTAGGTCTAGCGACATGCATGCAAAATTGCTCGACAAATTTCTTAGCCAGTTGATCGAACGAAGAGATAGATCTAGGTGGTAATCTTGTAAACCACATCGTTGCAATTCCTCCTAGAGAGATGGGGAAACTTCGACACTTTACTGCATCTTCGGCCCTTGCGGCGCTCATTGACCATTCATATTTCAAAATGTGTTGGTTGGGATCATAATTTCCTTCGTACATAGGGAGAGTTGGCATTCTGAATCGCCGAGGAGGATCGGCGTACAGTATCTCATCCGTGAAAGGAGTATGACTACGAGAAATTCCCCAATCGTCGTTGGTAAGGCCTTGGCTTTTGCGGATCATCTGACGTATCATAGTTGAAATATCGGGCATCGCTACATTTTGAGCATGCTGAGCTAAGGTGTGGTCGGGTTCCACAGCGCGAGTTTGGACCGGGCGCTGTCGACGGCCCAAGTTTCGCCTCCTTGGCTCAGCATCTTCTGGGACGTATGGTTCAGGAGTACGTCCACGCTGTTGATTATTTAGATCTGGAAGATTTCGGGTATTAACTCTTGTTTCCACCATGGCAGCTGTGGCATAATTGTCCGTGGTATATTGTGGAGTAGGGCCTCCTTGTGCCGAGGGCCCTGCCTGGAAGCTGGTCGACGGTCCTGCCCTCAACTGTCCAACAGTCAAGGCGGGTTGATATCCGGTAGTTTGTGCATGACTTCCGTCTAATCGGGGACGGGCAGATCTGTGATAATAGTCAGATGAGGTGGAATATTCAGTAGATGAACGTGAGATATCATCCCTTCTGGACCTTCTGCGGCCTCGGTGGTTCAGTTGGTTGGTCAATTCAATATTAGCACGCAACTGTTCGGCCAACTGTTGCTGACTTTGAGTCAATTCCTGGAGCAACACATGGAACTCTTGTCTGGTGACTGGCCCAGACAGATCGGAGTGAGCAGTGTTGTCTTGATTGGATGGATGCTGTTGTGTAGGATTATGTCCATCCCTACCTTCTTGACCAGCAGCTGTAGAAGCAGTTATTGTGCTAACCATCCTGAGTAGTGGATTCCTTTCCTAGACTTTATGCAAATCTGAATAGAATGGAAGGATTCTGGATTTGAGATTTGGATCTTCTCTTGGATTTATGCAATCCGGTATCGATGGTAGATCCAAGGAGCAGGAGAAAAAGCTGGTTTTTTCTTAGTGAAAACACCAAAGTGTTTGTACCAAAAATGGGCACAACACTCTTCGAAAGTTTTTGAAGAGATAAAAGTGAAGAAAGAAAATTAAAACTGAGGATTATCTAACAAAAACTCCAAATAACAGAAAATAAATTGCAAAGACAAGCGATTTAGAGTGGTTCAGCGTTTCGCCTGTCCACTATGAAGTTTGATGATTTTATTGCTCAATACTTGAAGATTACAACTTCTTATAATGTAGTACAACTGATTTTATATGCTAAGTCTGAATCTAAAGTAGCGGTGGTGATCTGGAGTAAATCTGGTAGAGTCTGGGCGCTCTTTAGCTCTTAGAATTGTCCAACCCCTTTTCTGAATGACCAGGGGCTCTATTTATAGGTGTAGGAGGCTGATATTTTGCCTAAAATTCGGGGAGACCGCTTCTGGCACGTGAGGGGGCCCACATGCCCGCTTTCAGGAAATCCGGGCCCACTTTAGGATCGATTCGAAGTCAATTCGAATCGATCAAGAAATCATCCAATCGAGCTGAAATTTTGTGTGAACATTCTTCATCATGTGCTTAAGCTTCTGTGAAAATTTCATGGCATTTGGACTTGTAGAACTTGAGTTATGATCGATTCAAGATCGTATTTCTGGTTGACACCCTTGCTTCGAATCGATCCCCTTCGACTCGGTTCCTTCGAATCGATCGCTTCGACTCGATTCGTTCAAATCGATAGGGTTGAATCAATGGTTCAACGTGATGACGTGGTGTGCCTTTTTCGTATCGATCTGACTTTTGCTCCGAGTTGACTGGGTCGGCTCCACAATTCTAGCCGCTTTGACGTAGTGCATTCGAGGGAATGGATTCGAAGGGACGTTCGTTCGTATCGATCGGGGTACACCGTAGTTGATCGATACGAAGTCGTCTCAATAGCATGGATTCGAAGTAAGTCACAGGATGGATACGAAGGGATGGAGTCGATCAGATGGACACGAAGTAGAGGGGTTCTATGGATTCGAACAAGATGGCTGTGATGGATTCGAACCAATGGATACGAATAGAAGCCGATCGATTCGGACGTAGGCCTTGCTTATGAATTCGAACACATGCTTCTGCCTATGGATTTGATCTCAAGGCCATGCCCTTATCTTGCATCGATTATATCTCGAGCATACAATCTTAGATTGACTTGAAACTCGTAATGTTGGTTTGCATGGCTTTGCTTGACGTGTCTTATCAATTGCAGCCCGATCCGGACTCGGCTAAAATTCATCGATATTTGTGGATATCTAGTGGCTACTCGATACCGAGGATGTATGATCCGTATTCCCCAGTCTGTTTCTTGATATCTCAACCTTGCCAAAAGGCAGGATAACACTAGGATTAGTAGCGAGAAGTACTTGCATTGAAGATCTTAAATGAAGAACTACTACCACATAATATGATATGGGAAATTTCCCCCGAGGGTCAGTGACAAGCAGCCCTACATTCCATCTTCCAAATCAAGTCCATGTCTTCACTTCGAATACGTAAATTGGTTTGAAGTGGTCTTCGGATAGGAATTACTCAAATACGACCTCGGTTCCTTTGAACCAATCATCGATAACAAGATGTTATATGAATAGGGAATCATTCTTTAATTGATTAATTTATTTTTAATCAAAATATTTTCTAGAGATATATATTTCTAAAACATTCTTTATGGTATATACGGTATCATTAAACCTCCCTTATTAAATACCTTAAACCTTTTTAAAACTGGGAATAAGTCGAAATCATTTCATTTTTCTCTTAGGAAAATATTTCAAAATCATTTCATTCAAATCTTAACAAAGATTTCTTAATTCAAAACTTAGAGTTTTTGACTGTGTTAAAACCATGTTATCTAGGATGTTAATCCCTAAACCAGTAAATATTAAGTGAGAAAAATCTATAGAAATCATCTAATTCTACTCAATATCAATTCCCGCATTCAACAAGTATTATGGTCGGAATAAAGGCTAAATCACCTTTTAAATTTCATGAATAGTATGAGTTCCCTCTTCGGGATTTAACATCAAGTATAAGAAGATTATCTCCCTAAATCTAAGTTATTTAAATTTGGAAAATTATATCCTTTATACTTTAGAAAATTTTGATCCAAGTAAATCAAATTTACTATCCCCTCCGTCGATCCAGTCTGGATAGCCAGGGAGAGCAAGAAACTGGTTTTTCTAACCCAAGCCAAGACACTATCTCTCTAACACCCATAAGCCAGTCAAGTTATTTGATCGAATCTAAATCATTTAACATTTAACCATTCCATAAATCCATCAAATAATATTCAAAATACTTTTTAATCATTTGAAAATATTTACAAAAGATTTGGAAAAGAACGGTTGCGTTTAATACTATATTTCAAAAGTTATAGAAAAGTGCTACGGAAAGTGCTTTTTAAGCTATATTGATCGAAATGACTTTTTATCACTTGGAAATTCATTTTTATTACTCAAATCGCTTTTCAAACATTTTAAAATATTTTCAGAATTTATTTAGTATTATAAAACAATTTTAAATTTTCATTTACAAAGAAATCCTTTTACGGATTCCGAACTTCAAAACCGCGATTTTTCCAAAAACTTGTTTTACTCATATTTCAAAATCCACTTATCGAAATCTCAATTTTATTTCTTTGTTTGAAAACTATGGATATAATAGTTTGGAAAAATTTTATCTCGAAAAATTTCGAGCTATATCCATTCTATATACTCGTTTGACTTTTATGGCACGAAATCGCGAACTGTCGTTACGCGACGCGCCTATTTTTGACTAAATTTTCAATTACCTTTCAAACTACACCAAAACACTTACATATTTTTATAAAACATTTAAAACTCATTTTTAAACCTTTTTAAAGAGGTTTAACATTCATATACACCAATTCATTTAATAAAGGAAAGTGATTTACTTTGTGCTTATCGACGTTTATTTCCATGACTTGCATATATATTCAACATTCATATTAAACAACCATCATCAACAATCATAATCAAACATATATAACATCTAATAGCATATAATGCTATAATTTAGGAGTTTATCACCTTCATTTTTCCAACGGGCTAGTCTAGAATCGGCTATAGCTCCGCTACAATCGAATCAAAGTAAATGAAATCGAGCTTGAGACCTTTGGAAGGGCTCGGGCTAGCCTTGTAGAGGGTGGAGCTTATGGCCTTGATGAATGGAGAAGATGGTCGTGGGTTTAGGAAGAGGAGTGAAGGAGTTTTGAGCTTATTTTGAAGTGGATCGATAACTTATATGTATTATATGATTTTAATTTTCTTTTGCTAAATATTTTTCCATTATTTTGTTAAGCATAGAAGCTATGAAAAGAAGCTTGAAGTGGAGAAGAAGATGATAAGAATATGGTGAAAAAATATGAGAAAGTGGATGAGTATTTATAGGAGAAAATTTGGTAAAAAAAATCTAATGGCAAAATTGCCATTTTGCCCTTGACCCACACCCCTCCAGCCCCTCTACACACTTGGCTCCCCTTTCCCCCATGTGATGGTGATGTTTGAGGTGATGGTGGTGATAATGGTGTTGTAAGGTGAGTTGATGTTTGCTTTTTGGTTACTTAAGTATTAAGTTTTAGGAAATTATTTTAATATTTTGTAATATGTATATATGTACACATATATATGTTATGATGTGGAAGAGACATGTATATGCATGTACATGTATGTGCATAAGAGGATAACAATATTTCAATAGTCTTCGTACAACTTTTGTTCGTTAAATCGTTGAAAACTGGAAAACCGATTATCGGTCACATTTTCACTTATTAATTTATATACATATATTTGTAAACAAAATTTGAAAATAAATTTCTTATCATTATTAATAAATTAAAATGATCACATTTCATTTATAAAAATCATATAAATTAATATTAGTACTTATTTACAAAAAATTCCTATTATACTGATAAAGCGACTTTGATTTTTTTTCTTTTATTTTCAAATCAATTATTTATCTTTATAAAATTATCATAAATTTTTTCTTAATACTTTATAACTATTTAAAATGAATTACTATCATTTAAATATTTGAATAAGTATTTTAATTACTAAATCATTAAATCTTAATTAAATTTTAATCAATCATTTATTAAATATAAGGGCATTAAAAGCAATGTCAAAAACATGTTTTATTTTCAAAAAAAAATCGATTAATTCTATTTCATATTCAAGTTTAATTATAAAATAAGCATATGTATCCAATCTTTTATGCGACGTTTTATGATTATAGAGTTGTTTATTGGTAAAACGGTTTTCGGCCATTTTATCGATTTAAATTTCAAGGAAAATATTTTTGTAAATATTTATTCAAAATAGGATTATTATTATTTATTATCACTCAAAATTATATTATGTGTATTATCAATCTTTTATTTGAATAGTTTTAAAAATAAATATAATTTATCAAAGTGGTAAATTTGCGGGTCGTTACAGACTTCCCCCTTAAAAGAATTTCGTCCTCGAAATTACCCAAAACGAAACCCAAAGGTTTTGCCCAAAAATTATATTTTTAAACTTACACCCATACGATGTACATTGATCATCCGTACACAATATCTAGTTCGATCTTCTATTTGAATTCACAGCTTTACTTCCAAAGTAGTATTGATCCCCTGATCTTTTAGTGCGGACTCTGACTAGGCTTTCCGATCAGAATTTTAGTTTTCCTTCCATAGCTCTCAACTATGATAGAAAACTTAAGTATCTAACCACAAACTATGATGACCCACATTTCGAAAGGTTTAAATTAACAATAATCCACACATGTCCAACTCAAACAATCCGAAACACAAATAATCAATGAGGTTCATTAAGAAGAAATAATGAAAAAAGAAAACAAATACAAAATCTCGTGGCGGAATGACAAAATATAATAATCAAATAAACAGTTCATGAAGCTGTTTATACAATACATTTGATTAAAATTTACAACATCTATCAGAGTTATATATAAACAATAGAATAAATTAGAATAATACAACAGAACAACATGATGTAGGGAGATACTAGTAATAATAATATACCAATCTTCATCTTCGTCCTCCAAAGAATAATCTTCAATACGCTGAAAACTCAGGGATGACCTAAGCATAAAGTAAAACAATACACTCAAGTTAGAACTAAAATATTCTTATGTAAGTCAAATCAACATCACATATAATATGAGTGTAATAGTGTCAGAGATGTTTATGGGGTTTTACATCTACTATCCAGTGTACAATGTGCATGCAATAACTTAAGAGATGTTATGGGATTTTCCATCTCATAAGGATCCGTCAAAATATCTATATATAGTAGAATGTGCTATATATATAATGTCTAATCAATAAAATAAATATTTTTCCTAGTGTTAAGGCTTTACATTATTCCCCCTTAATGCGTTTTTAAGCATTGTCGTACGGTTTGCATATAACACAACCAGTAAAACGTCGGTAGATAGGGATGCGCCATGATACGACAACACTAAACAAAAATCATAGTTGTCTCGTATAAGGATAAAAGTATGACAAGAAATGTGAGGCAATGCCCAAGGTAGTATGCTACCAGTTCGAGTCGCCAGGCTGGTGGTACCACACCGCTGCAACGATCGCCCACCGCCTCCAACCATCCCATATTGAGTCAAAGGGAGGTTATTCCAATCAAGGTGCACCAATCGAAATCAAAAACAAAGGTAATAGTATGGACCGAGTTCACAAGAAAAATTGAAGAACGGGTGTCCACTAAGGGTAGCTAGCTTTCATGGCATGGTTCAAGCCGTCCTGTTTTAGTCATTTCAAATTGACACAAGTGTCAGGGCAAATCCATCATCGTTCCCTTTCTTCAAATATAGCAAATGTACACCAAATCCAACCACTTCATTCTGGAGTCTCCGCCGCGTACACAGTTGTTAAAGTGGTTCCAACATTAACAGAGAGTATGTCAATAATCGGCCCTAGTCTCTTTAACAACCAAACGTCATTTTACACACCGGTTGATTCTTTTACATTTCGAATACGATTCGTACTTGATATCAAAATATCATATTCACTTCAAAATCATTTTATTCACTTCGAACTCAATTTCATTTCAAAACATCATATTTACTTAAAATATGTCAATTTCATTTGAAATCATTTCCAATATCTCAATTTCACTTCCAAAATAGTTTCGAATTCCAACTTAGGTTATAACTTCAATTTAACCAAATTCATATTTAAATCCATGATTAAAATATAAATAGTTCCCAACATGAATAGTTTGAATTTTTTTGAAAATAGTTTGTAAATTTAAATAGTTATATTAGTTTAGATATTAAAATAGTTTCAAATAAAATAGTTTGCAATAAAATAGTTTGAGTAGTTTGAATAGTTAGAATAGTCTAAACATTAAAATAGGTTAAATATTAAATGATTTGAAAATTTAAATAATTTGAAAATTTAAAAAAATTGAATTTTTAAATGATTTTTTGTAAAATGTTTTATAGTGAAAAATAGTTTTAAATTCAAAAATGTTTCTTTCCATTTCCAATAGATCTGGACCTAGGTCCAAATTTCAATAAACTGATTTAATTTTTTAAAACATCGAATTAAAATCATCTTCAATCTCAATTTAATTTAAATCGACTCAAATTCGATTTCAATTTCGAATTAACTTCAATTTCGTGTTCATTTTTAACTTCAATTCAGTGTTCATTTTTAACTTCAAATTCGATTAAACGATTCGATTCGATGGTTTAAATTTCAATTCAATTCTCATTTTAAACCATTTCAATTTATATAATTTCAAGTCCAATTTCAATTTACCGATTTAAATCACTTAAATAAAATTAAACTTCACTGTTCAATTTTAAGGTTCAAATCTTTAAAACAATTCAATTCCGAGTTCAAATTTTTGAAAATGCATTTAAATTACTTTTACTTGGATTTATTTCAAAGCAAATCTTTTAAAACAAATCAATTTCCATAATTCAAATCATATTTCTATTATAACCTCAAATTTTAAATCAACTTCTTTAAACAATTTCCTTTAACCAATTTCACTTTCAACATTTCAAAACTCGAATTGAAATAATTTAATTACCATAAATTCAAATTTTCTTTCAAAACGATATCTTTTAAATAATTTCAAAACCAAGAATTTTAAAACCATTTATTTTAACCAATCTAATGTCCGTATATAATTTTCTATCCTATGGCCAAGTGATTAGTTATTTCAAATTTTAATTTCAAGGGATGGATATATATCGTTCAATCCAAATCTCAGTGTCATAGGTAGATATCATTTCAACCTATTTCTTAATTTATTCGAAATAATTCAATTTACAGTTTTATATATTGTCAATAATATATAGGGTGATAACAGGATATATATAAATAAATAAACATCCAATCATCCAATATATCAACCAATAGTCATCTATCACAATCAACATCCAAAACAGCCAATAAATCACAACAGTTAACTAATTATCATAATCAAGGTTTCAACCAGCAATTCAATTTCAATTTCAATTTAACTGTTAATTCTTAATTTCTAACATGTCAATAATTTCTATGTCGATTCCCATGTCAGTTAAATTACCAAACAACAATCAATAAAATTAAATCACTTCATGATTTTAATTTACCTTACATTAGAATATTTTAGTAATTTGTAAGCAGTTTAAAACACTCATCTTTATTTGAAACTAAAATTTTTTCAGCTTCAAATAAATTCCAATCCATTTCCATGTCGTAAACGACGTCGATACAAACCTAACGCAACTTGTTTCGTTCGAATCGGACCTCGTATGAAAAAGTTACGGATTTATGAACATACGATAATTAAATTATAATTAGCATAAATAATTAACTCAATTAATAAACGTTTAAACCTTAACCTCTCCTCTTCGTTCATAGGCAACATATGGGAACCTAATTCATGACCAAGATCTCCACGCATGTGCCACCATAGGGTCCACCTGCCACCGATCAGAGCTCACCGTCCGATGCGCCTCGCGCTGCACCACCACCGCGCCAAGCACGGTTGCCTCCGCCGCCGCCATTCTCACACAAACCCCAAAACCACGTGCTCTTCACCGACAGATTCTGGTGATTTCACAAGCTTTTGACATGATCCGACCGTTCGATACGTAGAGCTCGATGAGATCTACACTTTTCCTTTTGGAGTCACTCGATTTCATTGAAAGGATTGGAAGATATTGAGGGGGAAGATTGTGAATTTTTGACCATTAAACTTAAAAGGAGCAGCTAAGCTTATCTAGGGTTTTGATTGCAAAATAGAAAATAAAGTGGCCTTATATAGAAAATCTCGCGTCACTATTCATCCGTGAAAATTTCAAACTCCAAACGATGCGTGCTGCCTAGCTTTCTATATGTTATACCCCTATTCTGAATACAATCGAACTAGTATCAGGAGCCAATTCCATCATATTCAGAAGATAGCTTTACAAAATCAAATTATTTTAATTAAATTCCTTAAATTAATTTCTACACGTTTCAAGGTCGCACGGCCAAACGATAAGTCCGATTGCTACGAAACATAAAATCCTATAATAATTCACTATTACAGATCCGGTGAAACTGGTTTCATCGAAATCCAAGACAGTGCCCAAAAAAACTATTTTTACACGTTAGTTAAAACAAAAAATTTCCAAAATCAATTTAATCGCTTTAAATTCAATTTTAAAAGTAAAAAAATCATCATTCTTGTTTAAATAAAATCTAAATCAACTTTCAAAATCATTTTCATTCACATTAAATTTCGGATTCAATTATTTAAATAATTTCCAATATTAAATTTAAACAATTTAATTATCCAGTAAATCGCCACAATTGAAATACAAGTTATTTGTCTTATAAAATTTAACCTTATAAAACAAATTCAAACAACAAAACAACTACTACACTCTTTATAAAATTATAACCAAAGTCAAATAAAACATACATTAGTAATTTATCTCAAATATCACATTATAAATTAAAATGTCCGTTCAAATTTTACGCAACAAATATTCATACACTATATACCTAGGTACACTATGTTTCACTACTTAAATTAAAGTATTTCAATGATCCAATTACGATAAATTCCCATATTAGATTTCAAATGAATTTTAGTTATCAAATAATTATTTTATTTATATATAAATAATTCAACATTTTCTATTCAATACTTTCTATTGATCACAACAAATTAAATATATTGAACTTCTTTCTAAACACAAATAATTTCCTTAAATCTTATCTAAATTGTTGTTTCAAATTTAATTCAAGTTCAAATTAAATAAATTACATAAATAAAACATTAAATTTTTATTTCTAACCATTTTTATTCAATAATCATATTAAATTTAATAATTTAAAATAGTTAAAAATATGGGTCGTTACATTCTCCCCCACTCAAAACTTTTCATCCTCGAAAAGGGGTTAAGTAAGGAATCTAACATTCGATATATTTTACTCAAAATAGTCAACATATAAACATAAAAATCCTATTAGAAAACTTTTACCACTCTTTCACTACACCACTCTGATATCGGCTTTACGGAAATTACAACTTATTTATAACAACAAGCTATAAAAAATTTAAAAGGCTAAAAAAAAATTAACACCCAGATTTACGGAAAATTTCGATAGCGTCTCCTTTGAGTGGCTCGATTGTAAAAATTTATAATATAGATATATAACACAAATATACATCTCATCTCAATGATGATGCATCCTATAGGGAAAAAATTAAAAAGTACGGCTTGTAATCCGAGATATGTACCTTATTCTTATTAATACGAGCAAGTTCGCTCATATTAAACAAGCAAAAGCAAATCAAACCGCGTATACGTCCAAATGGCTTCTTGTACCAATCTTAACTAAAATTAGAATAATAGTTGCTTATAAAAAGATATGGAAAGGATGTATGAGTTTAATAGAACTATATAACATGAATTTTGAATCCAAATCATAAGCATAAGCACCAACACCCAACAAAATAATCATATGCAATCAAAAACAGTAACAACAATGATTTACAACAAAAGAACCCATTCAACAACTAATATTCATCCAATTAATTCATAACTATATCAATTTACATTTTTCCAGTGTCAATATTTAATTTATACACTATCATTTTTTATTAACATTCATCCTTTATTAATATTTAATTGATTTGCTTCCAATTTATACACATCTATTTCATTTAAAATCAATTTATTCAAATTCAATTATTTCACTTTTTGTGTAGTACAATTCATAACAAATTTATTTATGGACCCTTCATAAAAATCATTTTATTAATTCATTTCATTTCAATAAGTAAAAATTATTAATTTACAAAGAATGTAAGAACTAAACACCGGATTCTTTCTAAATCATTTTGAAATAATATATATACTCATATCTTTTATATATATTAAATAATATTTAGAAATTTTAGATCAAAATTTGTTTATCAAACCAAATGCGTAGCAAAGCTAAAAATGGCCTCCCCTACTTTGAGACTCGAAAATGAATGTCGATGATGCGGCCGTCATCACCAAAATTATTTTTTAGCGACAGAAGAGGTGAGTACATGACTTATTTCCTTTTTAAATCCTTTTTTAAAACAACTTATATTCGTAAATATTTTTAAATAATACTAATATTATTTTCAAAATCCTAGAAAACAATTTAAAAAGCACTGGGATTCAAGTTCTTAAATTCTCATTTTAAATTCATTCTTTTAACTTACTAAAATTAGATTTTTCTTAAGTTCGTTACTTAAGTTCATAAATATCCATAAGCATAAATTTGTTAAGTTAACATTTTCAAACCTGGTTTTTATAACCTATTCGCTTCATATTTAATTTATTTCTATAAATCTATTCATTTCATAATTTGAAATTAAAGTTAAATTATTTCTTACCACTTTTACTTAAGTGAATAAACATTCCTTGATTTATCAGTCTATTATTTCATATTCATTTAGTTAGCATTCAATTTATTAAAACTCACTCCATTTGCATTCAATTTATTTACATCCAATTTAAATCAAATTCAATCACTCACTCAAAAACTCGAAAATGAATACTAGCGATGCAACAGTCATCCCCAGAATTATTTCTGTAACGACTCAGAATTTTGGTTATTTGGAATTGGAATATTTAATTGATTTTAAATATTTAAAAGTTAATTTTTAACTTGAATTTCAAATATAATGATTTATTGGATAATTTAATAATTGGAATTTACTTAAATAATTAAATCTTGGGTTTTAAGCTTGATAAAAATAATTTCAAGATTTATTTAATTTTTATTTATAAGAATGAAGATAATAAAAAAATTTAAATTGGATTTAAAAGCGATTTACTCGATTTTGAAAATATCTCGTTTGAATTAATGTATAAAGATAGCCTTCCGAGGCACAGTCTTGGATTTTGACGAAACTAGTTCCATTAGATCCGTAATAGTAAATTATTACCGGATTTCAAATTTCATAGCATTTGGAGTTATCGTTTGGTCGTATGGGATAGAAACGCATTGAAATTAATATCGAAAATTTAATATTTTAGTTGAGTTCAAAAGGCTATCTTCTCCATACGATCGAATTAGGACTCGAAACCTTTTCCATTGCGTTCAAAATAGGGGCATAACATTCCGAACACCTAGCAGCATGCCTCGATAGGGGTTCGAAATTTTGAGTTACTTAAATCGAGATAATTTGAAATTTTAAATAATATATATATGTGTGTGTGTGCGCGCGTGTGCGTGTGTGTGCGTGCGCATGTGTATGTATGTATGTATGTAATTTTTTGACTTTGACTAGGCTGTCACACTCCCTCCAATCAGCCCATTCTTTCTTTCACTCAATCCATGTACCACTTCACTTTCCAAACATGCTTCCTCTCTTCCATTTAAACACACACCCGTACCAAACAAAGAAAAATATAATACGACTTCAAACAAAAATTTATTGCTCCATTTATACTTGATAAAAAAATCCCAAACGAATTTTAGAATTTTTGTTTTAGCATGATCTTAAGTCTTGGTTTTGAGGGGTGCGGCCTTGTTCTGGTGATCGACAGTGGCATGGTGTTGGGTTTTGAAACTAGGGTTGGGTTTTTCGTGGCGTACGTCTAAATTTGAGTGTCAAGGCATAGATGGATGGGTTCATGGTGGCGAGGCGCTCGCGTGGGCGAGTTTCGGCGAGGTGCGTTGCTACTTTGGTCATCGCGACTTTTGCTACAACAGTTTGAGCATGGCCATGTCGCGATGGGATATAGGGGATCAAACAACATGATTTTGATATGGGAAGGAGCGAATTTCGACGAGGAGGCCATTGGTGGTGGTCACGTGAAGTTTCGTGAAGGAACGGAGGGGAAGGGGTGGGAGCAAGGTTCGGCAATGGTGGGTTTGAAAGTCTGGAGGCGGAAATTTGAATTTGGGGAAGAAACTGTGCTTGTTGGGCTTTGGCCTAGAAGATGGGTAAAGGATTTGATTAAAAGAATTAGTTATTTGTTTAAAATTAAATCGTTAAAATTATAAATTGAACATCTTATTCGTTTTTGATCCAAATCCAATGCGGTCAGTCATGTTAGGTTCATATTAACGAGATCTTCGCTATGGAATAATTTTGGTTAAAATTAAAGCTTGCTGAATTTTCAGATAAATTCAAAGGCGTTCGAATTTAATCAGAAACAGAACGCAAAAGCGAGAATAAAAATCAAATTGAGTAAATCTCACTCATTTGGATTATTGTAGTTAATTTTAAATGATTAAAATTAATTTTGGATGATTGGTTGAATTTATAAATTAATATCAGTTGGATGCTATATTATTTATATTGGTATATAGATTAGTAGTTGGATATATTTCCCGCCCATTGGAGCGGATGAAACACTATGCGCCCCGCAGAATAGTGGATGACCCTATATTACCGCTATATCCCGCCACGAAGCGGGAGGGGTATTTTATGTTATCTAACATCTATGGTTGCAGGAAAACAGGTTGGAGGGATCCAATTGGATTCCTCAAAAATGTTGAATTTAATTTCATATATAATGATATATGATATGTTTGAATAATCTATGATAGAGTGTGATTTAAAATTATTGATGCTATGGTAGCACTGGCCTAGATTTTGGTATGTTAAAATACCATAAATATATATTCTGGAATTGAAGTATTTATATTGAAATTTGGATTAATTAAAGAAATATATTTGGATAAAATAAATGATTTGACTTTGTACTTGACTATTCCGTGATATTTATTACGGAGATTTTGAAATAATGTAAATAAAGGATTTTAAAAATAATTCTTAAGTGATACTTGTTTTAAATATAAAAGGTTTTAAAAGTCGAGATTTTTAATAGATTGGGAGAATAGAAGGGAATTTGGAAATAAATATAAAATTGGTTATACTGGATCTTAAATAAGATTTCTAAATTACGAAATGGAAGTAGAATTGAGATTTGGTTGGTTTTGGAATATAGTTTGGGTTATTTAAGAAATTGATTTATAAATGGAATTTAATTTAAAAATCGATTTATAATGGATTTAAGTGATGTGAAACCGTTGTAAACTGGAAATGTGACTATGGGATTTATAAACAATGTTTATAAATAAAGTGAAATGATTATTATTTGATAAGATGAAGATATAAATTCAAGGTAAGAATTTATAATGAGATGGGTAAATAGGTTTAAAAAGAAATGATAGATTTTACTTTTTGGAAATGTGAAAAAGGGATTGATGTATTTGGGGACGTAAATTGATTGCTGATAAATCGAGAGAGATTTATAAATATTAAATTGGTTATATTGGGATTAAAAAAATATTTTTATCGAGAAGTTGAGTTTTTTTTAAAAAGAGGATTTTTAATTATTAAACTAAGGAATTTAAAAATGTTTTAGCATAAAAATGTTTCAGAAAGATAGTTATTTAAAGATTTTTAAAATGAATTATAAGTTTTATAAATAAGTATTGTAAATCAATTAGAATTTTATTAATAAATCAGAATTAATTATTGTTTTCAAAGTTATGTAACTATTTAAATTGTCTAAATGTATATTTAATTATTAAATAAAGTTTTCGAAAAGTAATGGTAAACTTTCATGGCGGAAATCGGAGGTAGAGATTGCCTGCAGTCAAGTTTGGATTTCTCTAGGATAGAGATGTAATCATTGAGCTATGAATCCATGGTTGATACCGCATGGTGCTTTCCATAATTATTTTAAAAAGTTTTCAAATATTTTTGAAGGGAATGGTTTGTGAATATACTTATTTCAGTGAGATAAGTATATACTTTTGAATAGAGAGATTTAATTTATTTAAAAATTTAAATTAAATAAGGCTTGGAGATTTCAGTGGAAAATGAAATCTTTGGTGGAGTGATTGTTTATTTGATAGTTAAATAACTGACTATCAAATCTGGACCAAAAACATAACTTTGGAAATATCTAGGAGAAACACGAGGATTATATGGTACATTTACCGTCGAAGGTGCTATACTATACGTATAAACTCGTTTCGTTCTTCTAGGACGATGATAAGGAAATCCGTCCACTAACGGTTAGGAGGTGATCTCTAATCTTATTTTCTTCTGTTTATTTCCTAAAGAACCGGGGTTGAGTTTACCGGAAATATCGAATGTTGTTTCGAAGAGACCGGGATCGGATAATTTATCCGAAAACCAATTCGATCCAACGAATACTCTTACGAAGTGAAGACAAGAGCATGGAACCGAAGTTAGAGCATTGAAGGGAAAGGGATAATCGCTACTAATCCTGAGGGTGATTCCAAAATGGACGTAGTAGGAATAGTGCCTTCAGTTTCGTTCAGACCTAGAATGTACTTGTATGGATGAATGCTTTCAGCACATTTTCATTGGAGGACAAAGAGCATTCTAAGTAAAAATTTCTTAAAAAGGTAACCGTAGCCTCAAGCCTCATCAATCAAAATGACTAAAAATCAAGGGAGATGCAGCAAGGCTAAGTGGGTCGCACCCAATTAGGGTATGTTATCACTTTTCTAGATACCCTCAGATATATTATAAATTATGGATACGGTGGTGCATTGAAAAAGAGCTCTCAATAAGAGTGGGAACACCCAAGGTGGTAACATATTCGGTTCTATCCAGGTTAGGGGTAGGGCCGGTCTTGTGTTGTAGGGGATCCCGGTGAGGTCCTCGGTATATTTTTCTAGACGTGTACTGTGATAGGTGATACCCCAGTGCCTAGTCATTGTATGGAATCCATTTTCCAATATGTGCCTTTATGGTTTTGGTTATTGAGCCTAGTATGCTGGAATTTAATTAATGTAACAATTTCGTCTATTTGAATAAGTATATGTATTTAGACACTATTATAATATCACTGGATTTTCTAAAAAAGTGTTTTGGTTATCGTAAGGTAAAAACCCGTCGTGTTTTTGTGTGATGTGGTCTTACGAGCACTACAAGAAAATGTCCTATTAATAGCAAGTAGGGATTGCATGAAAATTTGTCTTGCTATAGTTATGTATGTTAGGGACATTCTGGGTAAAACACAGCTTGTGTTCACGCCATCTCTACCGTAAACGAAAATATAGCGGTGAAATTTTACGTTTCCCTCCTCTCCTTATTCCTAGGCCGCCAAACATTCCTTTTCCCTTGCCTTCCAGTATCCAAAAAGGCCTTTACGAATCTCCTCTCCACTCACACAAATCGTCTTTAATAGCGAATCACTCCTCAGTTTGAAAGCTCGATTCCGCCACCGCTCTATACTTCAAAGCTCTCCGTGACATTCGAAGTCGATTCCTCCCTGAAGCTAAAAACGTGAATCTCAATGAAGCTAAAGCGCGATTCCTCAAGGCATCTTAAGCATGATTCTGCAGCTCGACCGAAGCGTGATTTCATCTTGCGAACTTGACTTTAGGTATATTTTTCAATTTCTGTTTTTTTTTTAATTGTGCGTTTGATGCTTGAATTAAAGTTTTCTGAATGGTTTTGGAAATCTTTGGTGAAGATAGTATTATATATAAGTGATGTACATGAAAATGAGTTAGAAAGTTTGTTTTTTATTATTTATAGATTTCGATTTTGCCTTGGATTGTGATTATTTTCCTTGTTTGCAAATAAAATAATGCTATTCAGTTGATTACAAACTAGTTTTTTGTTGAAGCAAATTAGTTTTTCACTGGCAGCTGCCTACAAATTAGTTTTTTTTAAGCTAAAAGCAAACAAGATGTAAAGTAATTTGATTTGCAATATTTGATTGAACAGAACTGAATTAAGAGAGTATTCACTGGTAGTTACTTTTAATTTGTCTTTGTATTTATGATATAAACCTCACAAAAGGACCATATTTTCTTCGATATGGTAGTTATAAAACAAAATAAATTAAATATAAAATTTGAAAAAAAAACAAACCATCCGTGGAGGCATATTAAAGCTCTAAATGCACAACAGTACACGTATTCACATGGAACCATTTGAACATATATATATGGTTAAAAATGTTAAATCCATAATGGTCCATAATAAAGGTATTCAAGTAAAAGGTTAAGATTTTTAGGCATTATATATGGGTGTAATAACAACATACTGTAATTGTCATAAAATATAAGAATTTTTTATAATAGTTTCATTGACTATACTCAATTTGACACGGTAAGTGTACATTTCATGTCAAATTTTATACGATGTGTCTGCGAGACTAAAGGTGAACATATACAATGTCTAAATATATTATTTGTTGTAATAGAAAATGATGGCCCTCATATAATCTCAAATGCACGAATATATTTCAATGTTACAATGAATAAGCTTATCATTAATAGAGCAAACTGAATGGAAATGGCAATAATTGGCAATAGTTAGCAAATCTTATTACTGATGAAGTACAAATAAAAAGGCAATTTCACTTTTTAACTGTCATACAACCATATATCTTCTGTGTTAAAGTTCTATAAGCACTGAAGACTGTAAAGGACATAAAAAGTGTACTTTACATAGTTAAATAATCAGAGTCGTAAAAATGCATACCACATACAATATGTGCATAATTTTGTAAAAGCTAGAAGACAGTATAGGTAGGATATATACTTGTGTATTAGATCATGTACTTCTGTTCGTGTCAACTTATGCGTGCGGGTTATATCTGCAGGTTAGAAGTGTCGCTATCTACAGCAACTTCCAAAGCTTTAAATTCTTTCTCGGCCTCTTTCAGATAAGTACTTCCTTAATCCTCATTTTATTCCATAGATTTAGTTCCTTTTTGCACGCTGTTTGTTTCTACTGGAAAGTATAACTTGGAAAACCCCAAGTGTCAAAGTTTAAACCATGCCAAATACATTCCTGCATGACAGCCCTCTTGTAGATGTCATTCGTTATCATATCTTAATGGGAATCCTTTTTGTTTCAGCACTGGGATTAAATATAGTAAGAGTGGGTTGTGATCACTGGACATTTGAGACAGTGTCAATGCCTTCATATATGAAATTTTTTGTAAACATATATTGTTTACAAAATTTTTGTCAATGTTGTTCGCAATACCCTTTCTCCTTCAAGTAAAATTATAACCAATTGCACGTATTTCTGTCAAACCTGATTGTAACAAACAGTTATTGAGGGATCGTAGTTGGCTGAAAGGAATAGGTAGGCCACCTTTTTTTATCAAAAGTAGAAGATGCATTATTATAGTCCTCTATAAACACCCATCAACCCATGCATAAGTTATATTTTGTGCCTCTTGACTCATATGATACCAAAGTGTCTCTCTTTCTATAGCACTATTACTACTGTAAACTACAGTACATATCATCACGAAACCACATGAATTTGTAGCTGTCATAGTGATATGCTGGGTCGAAGAAGATAGAATAGACAAATTCCATACAGTAGTATCCTATATGACCAAAATCCTTCCTAAGCATTGAGCAGAGTTACCAGTAATAAGGTTCCAATTATTTGATGATTTATTACTAAATAAATGAAGATTAAAGGGATTCAATTTATGTTCTACTGAACCAACAATTGTTGGTTTAAACTGTGTTACGAGTTTGAACACATCATCCAACTCTACGTGATGTGTTCATACCACTAACATTCCATGTGAGGAGACTCATTTAATGGTTGAATTGCTTCTTAGTATTCTTTTGAAGGAGCAATTTGTGTAATAGCTTTTTTTTCCTCTTTCAACATGTAGATAAATCGTGTTTTTTGTAACAAAAGCAGATACATCCACTTTGTCAGTAGATGGGACTTCTTCTAATGAATCTGCCACATGCTAAAGCTCATTAGTGTCAATAGTCGACGATAAGTCTGGGTTAAGGAAATTCAAGTGATCAGTGGATTTGTTATCTGGTTGGGGCTGGTCCTTAGTATAAACATTCTTAGTATATGATTCTTCTGTCTGGTTATCTTCAGGTTGTCCAAAGTTGCTCGGATTTTCATCATTCTCATGGTTTATGGTCAGCAGATGATGAGGTTTCAGGTACCTCTTACCTTCGTTTGGGGATCTATTTAGGCTCTGATGCATTTATGTGGATAGATTGCTTATGGCCAAAGGTGCATAAACAATATTAGTACAGCCTCTAGCAAGATCATTACCAAATAAACCAGTTCCATTACTGTCTCTAAACATAACACAGTTCTCCAATATTTATCCTCAAATAATAACAATAATAACAAATGCATCGCAAGCACTTACATCTGTGACTCAAACCCAATGTTCCAAAATCCTTCAGGCGTCATTGGAGGAGCGTATCTATACCTATCTCTGGACACACCTACATGATGCTTGCACCTCATATTTCTATCCACATTGCCATTATCATCATCACCAAGAACTGCATCATAGAACTTCTTACACTTTTTGCATTCCACCCCTTTCAGTTTTTCCCTCTCGCCCTTCTTTCTCACTGGCTCTACGTATTTATACCCTTTACCTACTGACGGCCCTATTACCGATATATTATTATTATTATTACTTGTCGTATTATTATTATTATCATCATTATTTTGCTTATTAGGAATGATGACTTCTTGAGTCTCGTCATCTGAAATGTTGAACTTTATGTCATCAAGCTAAACCTCTTCTTCAGGACTCGCAATTAAGTTCCTAGCATTTTCAATTGGAGTGTTCAGAAAATCATCATGTAAATTTTCAATTGGTGGGTCATAGGTATTTTTGAAGCAGGGTAATTTTCGACATTTTGGCTGGTCATAGGTTTTTCTGAAGCATGGTAATTTTCGACATTAGAAGGGAACTTCATGGTTTCTAATTTCCAAGTTTTTTTTAGTTGGACAAAATGATTTTTTGGTAAACTGCTATGTGCAATATGATTTGAGAAGAATAAGTGTTCATTGAACGTTAACATTTCTCAGACCCTCTGTCAACATTTAAAAAACTAGGTGCTTTAATGACTTTATGAGATAAGCTGTGATTTTTTTACTGTATGTCATATGTACGCCATTTTATGTTGCCTACTAACCAGCACTTTTCTTCCATGATTATTACTATGTTTTTTCAACTGTAGGCTACATACTTATTCCAGCACTGTCTTGCAGACCACAACCGTCGATGAAGAATCTCAGGTGATAATTTAAACTATTTGTTGTACATTTTCGGTAAACATTTTAGTATTCTTAAAGTATTCATTGTGTTTGAACGTTAGGTAATATCCTTGTATTTGAGCGACTGATGAACCTATCGGTAAACTGTCTGAACGTTAAGTATTCATTGTGTTTGAACGTTAAGTAATATCGGTAAACTCAATAAAAAACACGATTTATTTTTAAAACAACTAAGTTATATAGTAAAAAGAATAGATGTTAGTAGATTGACTGTTGAAATTTGATTAAAGAAATACAAAATCATAGCCACACGGTAAGTAGATTAATGAAGCAAGAACTTGAGGAAGCAACACATATGAGTATCAGAAGGCACAGTGATTAAAATACACAGCAACAAATAATATAACTACAGTTTGTATAGGAACATTTTTGAAAGATCAAAATAGGCTTCACTTGTTTTGCTTTGTGGTGAGAAAAACCGTGAAGGAACCTGTTTTTATTGGAAAACATATAAAAATTGGTCTTACATTAATGCAGTTGATATATTTGTGCAATAACCAAACATTTAAAAATCAAAGTTCACAACACCTTTTAATACTTAGTGGTAAAATTATCTTTAGTAATATAGTTTTGTTTTTATTTTTATTTCATTTTTTTCTTCCATGCTATGCATCATTCTCAATCTTATGTTTATCTGGATCTTAGTGCTTTGCTGTGCATAATAACATAGAATTATAACAACCCAAACTTGTTATCTTTGTACCGCGAGTTGTGATTGGAAGGAGGAGCTTGAGAGCCAAATTGATCTATGGTAGAAAATGCTGGTAGAATCAAGCTATGAAGTTGAGACACAAGAAAATACAATAGCTTGGCCTGCTGCTAATGTTATAATGGAATCAACTTCTAGTAAGTATAATTCAAATTTTGTTTAGATATGACACTATTTTTTCTTTTTCTTGGCATCTTTGTTGTGTTCTTCATAAGGCTAGAATTAGAAAGTGCACTGGAATCTTAACAGATTGATTCAACTGGAGTATTATCTGCTAATAAATTGCACACTTATTTTCTTTCTGCTTTAAAATAATACAAGATAATGAACTACATTTTGATCTTCTGCAGTTTATGAAACTAAAGGTTATGACACAACGAGTTAAGTATGATACATTATCCTCTAGCACAATGTAACGACCCAGAATTTTTGATAATTAAAATTCGAATATTTAATTGATTTTGAATATTAATAAATGGAATTTAGAAGTCGAATGATTTATTTCTCGAATATTGGATTTAATTGGATAATTAAATCAATAATTAAATAGTGAAATTCCAGAAATAATTGAAAATCGAGTTAATATGATTGAAAATGATTTGGAAAATTTTATTTAATCATACTGGAGTTATAGAAAGGTTATAGAACTTTCAGAATCGAATTTAGAATAAATTTGTGAAAATCGAATATTTTAATATTTAATTATCGACTGTAAAAATAGCCAATTTTTGAACAGTCTCAGAATTGAACGAGACCAGTTCCATTGGATCCGTAATAGTTAGTTATTATCGGATTTCAATTTTCGTAGCAATCAAAGTTATCGTTTGACCGTGGCAGCTCCAAACGCATCGAGATTGTTTTGATATTAATTCGACGAGTTAAAATAGTCATTTTTCAAAAAGTCTCGGATTTCGACGAAACCAGTTTCATCGGATCCGTAATGTGATATTATTTTAAGATTTCAAATTTCGTAATTTTTGGATTTACCATTTGTCCGGTACGAATTGAAACGCCTCGAAATCGATTTAAATCGGTTTAATTTAAAATCGATCGTTTTTCTCCGTATCTCGCACAGATGTTCGAATTAGCTTCCGAAACCTGTTCCATTGCGTTCGGAACGCGGGGTAAACCTTAGAAACGTCAGCCGGCACGTTCGATTTGGAGTTCGAAAATTCCAAGTGAATAGTGATTTGTGAATTTTTCTATATAAACCCCTCCACTTATTCATTTGCAAAGCAATTCAACCCCTAACCCTAAATCTCTTCAGCCGCCACTCTCTATTTCTAAGGCCAGAAAACATTCTCACTTCCCCTCGATTATCTCCTCATCCGCGCGTTTTTAGGCGACGATCTCAACTAGAGAATCGAAGAGGGTAGCGAGGCCGAGGCATCCAACGGTGGAGATCAAGATCGGTGCGGCGGAGAGGGAGTTTTTGGGCCACGTATGGCTGCAGTTCGCACGCGTTTCGTGAGGGGTGGGGACCACCGAGCTCGACCGCTCTCTGGCTGTGGGTGATACTCGCGATGGACAGCGAAATGGTGGTCTCTGATCAAATTTTAGTCGAGTGGGGTGGCTCGCGATGTGATGAAGTCGGTCGCGTATATGGGTTTCTCGTTCGTGAATTCAAACCTGGGAGTTGCGTGGGAGGGAAGATGAGAATCACGGTCTTGATTTCGTTCTGGGAACGTGCGGTAGAGATCTATTAAGTTGGAAATTATAAAAAGAAAGTGAATATTTATTTGTATTTAAATTTGTACGATATTTAAAATATGATAACTTTTTGCTGCGAGGTCGGAATGGAACGAAACGAAAAGCGTTGGCTTCGTTTTGTCGAGCTCTTCGCTATGGAACTGAATTGGAGCCATTTGGAGCTAGTTTGAATTTCGGGTAAAATTAAACGCCCGTTTAATTTTATTCGAAAATAAACGCTGGAACGGAATTTAAAATCAAGGTGAGATCTTCTCACTCAAATTGAATGTGGAATTATTTACAGTTATTGATTGATGATTGACTGTTTGGATGTGCTATTAGATATGATAGGATATATATCTATATATAGCAATATATACATATTGGCATATGTATATATTGGATTGTTGATTTCCCGCCTCGTATAGCGGATGAGACCCTATTGCGCCGTTAGTAAGCGGATTTATAAAAACCCATATACCACGATAATTTCGTACTGGAGCGGAATTGGTATTGTGCTAACGTCTGTGGATGCAGGGAAACAGGTTGGAGGGATCCAACTGGATTCCTCACCAGTAGTTATTTATTTTCAGATATTGTGATATATTCTGTTATCATATGATGATATATGATATTTGACTGTTGTGATGGACTGATTGGTGTTGTGACATCATCGGATTCAGTTTTGAAGTTTAAAAATAACGACTTTTATTTTAAAAAGATTTTTAAGTGATTTTTGAAAAATAGACGTTTATCGAATTTTTGAATTGATTTATTTCAGAAAAATAAACGTCTAGAATTTTAAAGTTATAAGAGTTAAGATTTTTGGTGAAATATAACCAAAGTGTGATTTTTGAAATGAAAGTTGATTTAATTGTAAAATGGGTTAAATTGAGATTTTTTTAAAGTATTATAAAAGATGTACAGAAAAATTGATGTATTTATCAATTAAAATTTTTGGAATTTTAAAACGAGTTTTTATAAGTGAAGATATGAATCTTATAGGATTTTAAAATTGTGAAGATATGAAATTTATAGATGTATAAATTGTGAAGTTAAAATGAATAAAATTGTAGAATAGAAGATTTATAAGGAATTAACTTATAAATTGGATTTTTGCCTACAAAAGAAATATTGATCGAATTTGTTAATAAAGGAGATGTACAAATCGAAGTTGTTATAAAATATAAAAGGTGAAATTTATAAACATTGTTTTATAAATCCAAAACCAATTGAAATTGATAGGTTAAACATAGAAGTTTAATAAAGGAGATATGTCCGCGATTTTGGATAGTGGATATTTATTGAAATAAAAATGGGTAGAAAATATTGAAATGAGGTTAGTGAAGTATATTCACGATTTTGGACAGTGAATATATTGTTAAGTAAAATGGATACTGTTTTGGAAAAGCGATATTGTAAAATAAAGTTAATTGTTTTAAAAGATGTTTTAAAATGTATTATGAATCGAAAGTATAGATTTCAACAGTACTTGTTGAAAAAGACGTTTTCGAGGAATTTAAGGAAATGATGGACTATAACACTGTTGTTATAGTAAATGATTTCCGAAAGGAAATGTTTTGATGTAGTATTGGGATTTACATATCTATCTTAATTTCGAATCCCTATACTAGTGATTTTGAGTCGTCGTAACGATGTTTTACGTAACATTCGTTTTGACTCAAATAAATGTTGTTATAGTAATGATTTCCTTAAAAGAATGAATATGTACTTAATATTGATTTAAGTATATTGAATATTTTCCCAGTGTTGAAAATAAATGACTTGTAAAATTCTTATTATTAATAAGAATGGAAATGTTTTCCAAAATAAAATGAAACGTTTGAGAATTTATCTTCTTAAAGATAAATCGAAAATGAATATTTGAAAACGATTGAAAATCGAATATTAGTAGATATTCGAAAAATGTAAATTCAATATGGAATTTATAAAGGAAATGGAAATTCGTTTTAAAAATAAGCGTTGATTTATTTTTAAAGTGTGGAAATTTTATATCTAGTAAAGATATTTTGGAAGATAAATAATTTGGGAAAAATTATTGGAATCTGATGATGTTGCGCATCTTTATTGATAGTTAAATAACCGACTATCAATAATTACCTTTAGATAGGCATTTGTGTGAATTGGTTGAATTTGAATGCCACACTTGTTTTTGAATAATCGCTCACTATTCGGGTTAGCCGGGAAAGGACCATGGGGTCGTATAACCCATTCCGAATATGTGATACGTCGTTATGAATCGCATTTGAAGACCGGTGTTGAAGACCGGATATTTTTGAAAACGGAAGGATTACCGTCGAGTTACTCTACATCGGCTGATCTCCGATTTAGAGGTTTTATCACCCTTAGTGACGGGAAGTCCTGACGTGATTAGAAATTTATCCGGATATGCAAGGGCTTCGTGAGAAGTGCCTTCGGTTCTGTTCGATCCCGGAACAGACTTGTATGGATTGTGTGTCTGACGTTACAATTTGAGATATAAAGCTGATTTCTTTCAAATACATTTCTGTTGGTGGCGGAGAATTTATTCTCTTAGCTTAACACCCTTCTCTGAGACGTACGAGCTCAGAGGTTATGTAGTTGAAATTTATCAGCGATATATCCCAATTTGGTAATGTGGCACACTGAGTGTTGCTGTGAAATGATCAGTGTTTGATCATTTGTGATATGATCATTTGTTTGATCTTATATCTTTGTGATCATAGGTTGATCATTTTGTTTGACCCGAAGCAGGGCTTTTTGAGAAAGCGTAGCTTTGTGGACGAGACTTCATCGAGCCTCACACCCCGGAAATGGTCGAAACAGGAAGAATGCAGCAAGGTTCTAGGGAGTAGCGCCCCTTAGTGTATGTCATTCCTTCTGGATAAAGGTGGTATCATGGTATGGAGCCCAGATACTTAACCTCTGTGGTTACTGCATTATTATTATCTATGTGGTTTGTTGCGAATCGGGGATCCTCGGGAAGATCGGTGACGATCGGGGGATGACATATGCGTGTCAGTAGTTACCTATTTTTGCAGAGGTAACCCGGCCTTGTGTTGGCAGAGATCCGATTAGGTTCTCGGGTCGTCTATTCCAGGGACATACCCATCGTGGATAGGAAGTTCCTTTGCCTGACCATTTGTTGGAAATCCAAATCCCAATACGCACCTTGTACGGTATTAGTTGTAGAACCTGCCATTTACGTACGGTGGTCACCACTGTTTAGATGGTAGCTATAGTAGGCATACGATACTGGTCGTATGTTGGCTAAGATTAATATTATACTTTCGAAATGTTTTCGACACTATGCACTAATAATAATATCAAAAATGATTTGATTTTGCGTAGTAAGCATCTTTGACTATCATAAGAAGAAATCTCCTCCAATTCTGCGTTTGCATTGTGTGTGTGGTGGGAGGTCTTATGGTAATTTCATTTTCCAAAAGCATTGCGAATTGACTTTAGAAATTCTCTGCTGTTTATTTTAAAGATAAATAACTGTTTTACGATCTCACACCAGTCACCATGACTGACTCGGAGTTTATTGTTCCCTTCTAAACTCTGGGTGCCCACTAATTTCCACACGGGCAGCCTAGAGTTATATTATCAGGATATTCTGGATATTCTGGAGCTTTGGAGATAAGCTGGAGGACGAGACGTAGTATTTGTATCTGATAGTATTTATTCCGCTGTGTATTCTGTATGAGGACAAGTTTATATAACTGTCCATTGATGTGATGTATTGTATTGAGTTGTATATTGACTCTGATGACTGATGTATGTATAAAATGATATAGTTCTTTGTTTTAAAGATTACTGATTTATCTATTATATATTGTTCCGCTGCGATATGTGAGATTCTGATATTGTTTTCGGTTTCTGTTGTTCTTCTTCTTTCTTCTTCTGTTCTCTTCTTCTGCCTTTTTCTTCTTTCTAAAACCCTCACTATTGGAGTTTCCGGCGTTCGATTTCTCGGCAGTCGATAAAGTGAGCATCGATGTTGAATTTTCGAAAGTCGAAAATTTTAGGGATGTTACAAGTGGTATCAGAGCATATGGTTAAGCGACAACCCTGCTCTGTTGGGTGTTACTCATTAGAGATAGAGTCAGTAGTACTCTAGAATGAGTTTGAGTGTAATAATAGATATGAGCGCGTATTTGTTATTTGAATATAAAATTGTTTTATATTGTGATGATTGGTTTGTTGAGTGGTATATGGATTCTGGTCGGTATTGTCCGTACAACTCTATCGATAGGGATCTCTAAACACTTGAATAGAACAATTCGGCACAGTATTGTTTTAAATAGGGTGAATGAAATAATTTTGCCCAAAACTATTTTTTTTTATAGAAAAGAAATGATTTTCTATAAATTATCATAGTATATGGATGCATGGTTGTTAGGAAAATAATAATAGTGAATTATTATCATTGAAATTGAATAAGAAATTGAAATCGTAACTCCAAAGTTAAGAAATTAATTCATATACAAATGAAATCTGAGAATGTAAATTATAAATGTGATTTGTAATTTAAAACGGAATTCCAGAGAAGTTTTTGGAAATGTTTGAAAAGAATTTGAAAATTTTGGAGATTTGGAAAGTTTAATTCCTTTTTGATTTGAAAATGGATTTCAAAGGATTTTGAAAAATGTTTTGAAGGAATGAAAAGCTCTAAACTCTTTTCGGTCGCTGGAAAATAACTTCGATGATGACCGCGGCATCATTGGTGTTCATTTTCGGGTTTCCAAAAGAGGAATTGTTGCCAAATCGTTTTAAATGGAAGTTGTTTTGGAAATTTGGGTTTTGTTTTGGAAATTCAAATGGAATTTGAATTGTTTTCAAAATGGCTTTGAAATATTGGTAAGACTCTGGGATACCATATTTATGAAATATTATTAAGTTGATAACTTATACAATTTGAATTGATAGAATAAATTCAACTTAAAGGATGAAGTTAAATTTAAGTAAGTATAAGTGAATCAATTAAATCTAAGTTGAGATTGTGGAATATGAAATCTGGATTTAATATGAATTTTGAATAAGTGAAGAAATTTGACCTTGGTAAAAGTTAAATAGGATTGAAATTTGAATTTTGGATTTATAAGTGGAAATGTAAGTTAAGTTAAACAAACGATGTTTAATGGGATATAACTTAAGTGTTGATTGGAATTGATTTTGGTGTCGAAGTAAATAATCAAAATGAATTAAATGAATATGAACTTGAGTTATATAAATAAACTTCAACATGAAATGTGAAATGGATTAGCTATTGAACTAATGAATCAATTGAGTGTAAATGTTAATTCATTGAAGAAACTGAATAAATTGAATGTAAGTCAATTGAAATTAAAGGTGTTGAACTAAATTGAATGGAAATCAAATAATAATGGTTATGTTGAATATGCATTGATTGTTTGATGATTGTTAGTTGATTGTATATAAATTCATTAAGTGTTAATGAAGTTGAATTGATAAAATTTGAAGAAAAGTAAAATGAATTCGAATTGGAAATCCAGTTTAAATGACAGTAGATTTAACCAAAGGGTAAATTGAAATCAAATTTTGGAAATGAACAAAAGTGAATGAAACTGGAATTGAAATTGAATGTTGGAAGCAAATCTGAATTTGTTAGTAGATTAGAATTTGAAATGAATTAGTAATTAAAACTAATTTAAAAATGATATAAGCAGTTATATTGAAAATTTTGTAATTGAATGTACGAAATGGTTTGAATATATGCAACTAGATATTATGGCTAGTAGGATATACAGGTATAAAGGAAATTGAATTTGATTTCGAGGATAAATTTGAATTGCTCGACTAAAGGTATGTATTTAAATTTCTATATGAGATTTGCCGATTTCTTGTCTAGCCGCTTGGCTTTTTCTTTTCTTTTTTGAAATCTGAGAGTCCGTAGGGACGTTTTGTAGTAGTGCCGTATTAGCCGCGCAAAGGAGACGCTGGCGAAATTTTTCGAAAATTCTGAGTGTTAGAAAATTTTTGAGAAAATTTTGAAAGTTAAAATTTGAATTTAAACTTAAATTCGAATTTTGAAGTAAACAATGCTATTTGAAACTTATAATTGAAGTTAGAAAGCTAGTTGAATGATAACGAATCTTTAGTAGAAAGATTTGTTTTGATAAATTGATAAAACTATTTGAATTTGAGAAAATAGTAGACGAGTTAAGGACCTTTCTTCCTGACTTGTAATTTCGAGGACGAAATTCTTTTAAGGGGGGAAGTTTGTAACGACCCAGAATTTTTGATAATTAAAATTCGAATATTTAATTGATTTTGAATATTAATAAATGGAATTTAGAAGTCGAATGATTTATTTCTCGAATATTGGATTTAATTGGATAATTAAATCAATAATTAAATAGTGAAATTCCAGAAATAATTGAAAATCGAGTTAATATGATTGAAAATGATTTGGAAAATTTTATTTAATCATACTGGAGTTATAGAAAGGTTATAGAACTTTCAGAATCGAATTTAGAATAAATTTGTGAAAATTGAATATTTTAATATTTAATTATCGACTGTAAAAATAGCCAATTTTTGAACAGTCTCAGAATTGAACGAGACCAGTTCCATTGGATCCGTAATAGTTAGTTATTATCGGATTTCAATTTTCGTAGCAATCAAAGTTATCGTTTGACCGTGGTAGCTCCAAACGCATCGAGATTGTTTTGATATTAATTCGACGAGTTAAAATAGTCATTTTTCAAAAAGTCTCGGATTTCGACGAAACCAGTTTCATCGGATCCGTAATGTGATATTATTTTAAGATTTCAAATTTCGTAATTTTTGGATTTACCATTTGTCCGGTACGAATTGAAACGCCTCGAAATCGATTTAAATCGGTTTAATTTAAAATCGATCGTTTTTCTCCGTATCTCGCACAGATGTTCGAATTAGCTTCCGAAACCTGTTCCATTGCGTTCGGAACGCGGGGTAAACCTTAGAAACGTCAGCCGGCACGTTCGATTTGGAGTTCGAAAATTCCAAGTGAATAGTGATTTGTGAATTTTTCTATATAAACCCCTCCACTTATTCATTTGCAAAGCAATTCAACCCCTAACCCTAAATCTCTTCAGCCGCCACTCTCTATTTCTAAGGCCAGAAAACATTCTCACTTCTCCTCGATTATCTCCTCATCCGCGCGTTTTTAGGCGACGATCTCAACTAGAGAATCGAAGAGGGTAGCGAGGCCGAGGCATCCAACGGTGGAGATCAAGATCGGTGCGGCGGAGAGGGAGTTTTTGGGCCACGTATGGCTGCAGTTCGCGCGCGTTTCGTGAGGGGTGGGGACCACCGAGCTCGACCGCTCTCTGGCTGTGGGTGATACTCGCGATGGACAGCGAAATGGTGGTCTCTGATCAAATTTTAGTCGAGTGGGGTGGCTCGCGATGTGATGAAGTCGGTCGCGTATATGGGTTTCTCGTTCGTGAATTCAAACCTGGGAGTTGCGTGGGAGGGAAGATGAGAATCACGGTCTTGATTTCGTTCTGGGAACGTGCGGTAGAGATCTATTAAGTTGGAAATTATAAAAAGAAAGTGAATATTTATTTGTATTTAAATTTGTACGATATTTAAAATATGATAACTTTTTGCTGCGAGGTCGGAATGGAACGAAACGAAAAGCGTTGGCTTCGTTTTGTCGAGCTCTTCGCTATGGAACTGAATTGGAGCCATTTGGAGCTAGTTTGAATTTCGGGTAAAATTAAACGCCCGTTTAATTTTATTCGAAAATAAACGCTGGAACGGAATTTAAAATCAAGGTGAGATCTTCTCACTCAAATTGAATGTGGAATTATTTACAGTTATTGATTGATGATTGACTGTTTGGATGTGCTATTAGATATGATAGGATATATATCTATATATAGCAATATATACATATTGGCATATGTATATATTGGATTGTTGATTTCCCGCCTCGTATAGCGGATGAGACCCTATTGCGCCGTTAGTAAGCGGATTTATAAAAACCCATATACCACGATAATTTCGTACTGGAGCGGAATTGGTATTGTGCTAACGTCTGTGGATGCAGGGAAACAGGTTGGAGGGATCCAACTGGATTCCTCACCAGTAGTTATTTATTTTCAGATATTGTGATATATTCTGTTATCATATGATGATATATGATATTTGACTGTTGTGATGGACTGATTGGTGTTGTGACATCATCGGATTCAGTTTTGAAGTTTAAAAATAACGACTTTTATTTTAAAAAGATTTTTAAGTGATTTTTGAAAAATAGACGTTTATCGAATTTTTGAATTGATTTATTTCAGAAAAATAAACGTCTAGAATTTTAAAGTTATAAGAGTTAAGATTTTTGGTGAAATATAACCAAAGTGTGATTTTTGAAATGAAAGTTGATTTAATTGTAAAATGGGTTAAATTGAGATTTTTTTAAAGTATTATAAAAGATGTACAGAAAAATTGATGTATTTATCAATTAAAATTTTTGGAATTTTAAAACGAGTTTTTATAAGTGAAGATATGAATCTTATAGGATTTTAAAATTGTGAAGATATGAAATTTATAGATGTATAAATTGTGAAGTTAAAATGAATAAAATTGTAGAATAGAAGATTTATAAGGAATTAACTTATAAATTGGATTTTTGCCTACAAAAGAAATATTGATCGAATTTGTTAATAAAGGAGATGTACAAATCGAAGTTGTTATAAAATATAAAAGGTGAAATTTATAAACATTGTTTTATAAATCCAAAACCAATTGAAATTGATAGGTTAAACATAGAAGTTTAATAAAGGAGATATGTCCGCGATTTTGGATAGTGGATATTTATTGAAATAAAAATGGGTAGAAAATATTGAAATGAGGTTAGTGAAGTATATTCACGATTTTGGACAGTGAATATATTGTTAAGTAAAATGGATACTGTTTTGGAAAAGCGATATTGTAAAATAAAGTTAATTGTTTTAAAAGATGTTTTAAAATGTATTATGAATCGAAAGCATAGATTTCAACAGTACTTGTTGAAAAAGACGTTTTCGAGGAATTTAAGGAAATGATGGACTATAACACTGTTGTTATAGTAAATGATTTCCGAAAGGAAATGTTTTGATGTAGTATTGGGATTTACATATCTATCTTAATTTCGAATCCCTATACTAGTGATTTTGAGTCGTCGTAACGATGTTTTACGTAACATTCGTTTTGACTCAAATAAATGTTGTTATAGTAATGATTTCCTTAAAAGAATGAATATGTACTTAATATTGATTTAAGTATATTGAATATTTTCCCAGTGTTGAAAATAAATGACTTGTAAAATTCTTATTATTAATAAGAATGGAAATGTTTTCCAAAATAAAATGAAACGTTTGAGAATTTATCTTCTTAAAGATAAATCGAAAATGAATATTTGAAAACGATTGAAAATCGAATATTAGTAGATATTCGAAAAATGTAAATTCAATATGGAATTTATAAAGGAAATGGAAATTCGTTTTAAAAATAAACGTTGATTTATTTTTAAAGTGTGGAAATTTTATATCTAGTAAAGATATTTTGGAAGATAAATAATTTGGGAAAAATTATTGGAATCTGATGATGTTGCGCATCTTTATTGATAGTTAAATAACCGACTATCAATAATTACCTTTAGATAGGCATTTGTGTGAATTGGTTGAATTTGAATGCCACACTTGTTTTTGAATAATCGCTCACTATTCGGGTTAGCCGGGAAAGGACCATGGGGTCGTATAACCCATTCCGAATATGTGATACGTCGTTATGAATCGCATTTGAAGACCGGTGTTGAAGACCGGATATTTTTGAAAACGGAAGGATTACCGTCGAGTTACTCTACATCGGCTGATCTCCGATTTAGAGGTTTTATCACCCTTAGTGACGGGAAGTCCTGACGTGATTAGAAATTTATCCGGATATGCAAGGGCTTCGTGAGAAGTGCCTTCGGTTCTGTTCGATCCCGGAACAGACTTGTATGGATTGTGTGTCTGACGTTACAATTTGAGATATAAAGCTGATTTCTTTCAAATACATTTCTGTTGGTGGCGGAGAATTTATTCTCTTAGCTTAACACCCTTCTCTGAGACGTACGAGCTCAGAGGTTATGTAGTTGAAATTTATCAGCGATATATCCCAATTTGGTAACGTGGCACACTGAGTGTTGCTGTGAAATGATCAGTGTTTGATCATTTGTGATATGATCATTTGTTTGATCTTATATCTTTGTGATCATAGGTTGATCATTTTGTTTGACCCGAAGCAGGGCTTTTTGAGAAAGCGTAGCTTTGTGGACGAGACTTCATCGAGCCTCACACCCCGGAAATGGTCGAAACAGGAAGAATGCAGCAAGGTTCTAGGGAGTAGCGCCCCTTAGTGTATGTCATTCCTTCTGGATAAAGGTGGTATCATGGTATGGAGCCCAGATACTTAACCTCTGTGGTTACTGCATTATTATTATCTATGTGGTTTGTTGCGAATCGGGGATCCTCGGGAAGATCGGTGACGATCGGGGGATGACATATGCGTGTCAGTAGTTACCTATTTTTGCAGAGGTAACCCGGCCTTGTGTTGGCAGAGATCCGGTTAGGTTCTCGGGTCGTCTATTCCAGGGACGTACCCATCGTGGATAGGAAGTTCCTTTGCCTGACCATTTGTTGGAAATCCAAATCCCAATACGCACCTTGTACGGTATTAGTTGTAGAACCTGCCATTTACGTACGGTGGTCACCACTGTTTAGATGGTAGCTATAGTAGGCATACGATACTGGTCGTATGTTGGCTAAGATTAATATTATACTTTCGAAATGTTTTCGACACTATGCACTAATAATAATATCAAAAATGATTTGATTTTGCGTAGTAAGCATCTTTGACTATCATAAGAAGAAATCTCCTCCAATTCTGCGTTTGCATTGTGTGTGTGGTGGGAGGTCTTATGGTAATTTCATTTTCCAAAAGCATTGCGAATTGACTTTAGAAATTCTCTGCTGTTTATTTTAAAGATAAATAACTGTTTTACGATCTCACACCAGTCACCATGACTGACTCGGAGTTTATTGTTCCCTTCTAAACTCTGGGTGCCCACCAATTTCCACACGGGCAGCCTAGAGTTATATTATCAGGATATTCTGGATATTCTGGAGCTTTGGAGATAAGCTGGAGGACGAGACGTAGTATTTGTATCTGATAGTATTTATTCCGCTGTGTATTCTGTATGAGGACAAGTTTATATAACTGTCCATTGATGTGATGTATTGTATTGAGTTGTATATTGACTCTGATGACTGATGTATGTATAAAATGATATAGTTCTTTGTTTTAAAGATTACTGATTTATCTATTATATATTGTTCCGCTGCGATATGTGAGATTCTGATATTGTTTTCGGTTTCTGTTGTTCTTCTTCTTTCTTCTTCTGTTCTCTTCTTCTGCCTTTTTCTTCTTTCTAAAACCCTCACTATTGGAGTTTCCGGCGTTCGATTTCTCGGCAGTCGATAAAGTGAGCATCGATGTTGAATTTTCGAAAGTCGAAAATTTTAGGGATGTTACACACAACACGTCTAGCACAACAAGTTCAGTTTCAAAACCAGATATTAAAATCCTGGGGTTTTGATTCACCTTTTGAATGTATTGATTTGGGAATTGTACAGAATATAAACTTTGATAAAATTCAAGGAATTGACCGCATTAAAGCACCATAAATACTTTACTAAAAGGTTAGTTGATTTGTCAAATGCGTATTTAGTAATATAAGTAACTATTAAACAACTCTATTTTGTACTTTACTGTTTACATTAACCATATTTTCATTCAATAATAAACTAAATAATTACCAATACTTAAAAACTTCTGAGTTTGATAGTAACATTTTTGAATAAACCCATAACCAAGTACTTTATTGTGTAAGAAAGAACGTGCGGTGTTCAGTGCTCCAAACTACTATGTCAGGGACAATTTTTGCATAATAGTGATACTACTATGCTTATAGTAAGTCCCAAACCAAAAGAAGTTGTTTGAAATCTGGGACCGTAAACAACAAGAACAGCAAGGGTATACAGTTGCTGTTTACATAAAATCAGCGCATAGAATGATTTGGCTGTTAATTTTAAGGATTTTCTTTGTTTGCTGCAAATATTTTCTTCCATATTTCGGTATTCATGATAATTTATGTTTACTTTTTCTGACTAATAGACATATGTGCTTTTTGACAGTTGGTGTATGATGCTCTGGGTTTACGCTATGGTGGAAGGCATGAAAAAATATGTTGCCGCACTCATTCTCCTTCAAATGTATTTTGTGCCGATGTTCTTACATCTTTACTTTTACTATGTATCGTTTTGGTTAGCTATGGTTGTATGGATTGTTACTTTTATTATGTATTGTTTTGGTTAGCTACGATTGTATGAATTGTTACTAATATTTATATGCTTAATATTGTGCATGAAATGCTTTTATTCATATATATTTTTTATGCTTAATTGTTAATACTATGTGAAATACCGTATATTACATCCTTTTTATATTAATGCTAGGAAAAAAAATTGTCATGGCTATACATATTATAGCATTATGCTAGTGCAATAAAAATATTCTGCAACGATTAAACAGTTTTCATGGCAAGTAAATAATGCTATGAAAAACTAAAGTAAACATTCTATAGCGTTTTTACAGCATTTATAGTTGCTATAATAATCATCCAAAGATATATCTATAGCATTTATAATTGCTATAATAATCAGGTAATGATATATCTACAGCGTTTACAATTGCTATAAATAGCAAATAAATGACGTCATAAATATTAGCATCATAAACCATAACTCTACGTAAAAGTTCTATAGCAAACACCAAAACGCTATAGAAAGGTACTTGTATGTCATGAATCATCCATTTAATAGCAATTCAGAAACGCTATAAGTAACGTCATTTATAGCATGTTTTTTATAGCGATTCTGAGGTTGCTATTATAGATCCCTGACATATTACAACTTGTTGATATACAGCGTTTATAAAAACGCCATCGTATCCTTTTACAGCGTTTTTTAAACGCTATAAAAAGGTATTTTTCTTGTAGTGGAAATACCTTTGTTTTCAAAGGATTTTGATTGCAGTAATAATTCAAATTGAGTGTGTTTTCTCACGCTGGTTTTCCAGATTGACTCGGGTGTTATTTTATTATAATGCTCAGGTCAGACCGAGTATTACAGATTCAGGTTAGGATGCTATGGAGCTCAGGAAACGAGCTGGATGACAGAAACGTATTCCACGTACTTGATTATATTCCATTATGTATGTTACGATGTATAGTCAGCACTGGTGAGGGCAAGTTATTATAATTGTCCAGTGTTCATTTGTTGATTTGTTGTACTCTGATGATGTTATGTATAAATAACAGTTATAGTTCTTTTTGTATAAAGACATGTTATTATCTATTATATATTGTTCCGCTGCGTTTGTGAGATTCTGTGTTGTTGTTCTATTTTCTTCTACCTCTTCGTTTTCTTTTCCTCTAACTATCAGGGTTTTCAGCATTCGATTGCTCGACATGTAATACAGTGGACGTATTAGTGTCGATTTTCGAGGGTCTTAAATCCCGGTTGTCACATTTGGTATCAGAGCTGAAGGTTAAGCGAGAATGCTTTGATGGAATAACTCATTAGAGATAGGGTCAATAGCACCCTAGAATGAGTTTGAGTGTATTAATAGATATGAGCGCGTATTTGTTAATGATATAAAATGTTTTATATTGTGTTGGTTGATTTGTTGAGTGGCTTATGGATTCTAGTCAATACGAGTAATTAACGTTATTGATAGGGATCTCTAAACACTTGAGCAGAGCAATTCGACATAGTATTGTTTTGAAATTGGGTAAATGAAATAATTTTACCTTGATTATATTTTATATATAAAGAAATAATTTTTCAGAAATTATTATGTTATATACATGGTGTGCTTGGTGTTAGGAAATGATATATAATATTAAACTATTATCATTTGTTGTTGTGGTAATTGAATAAAAGTTGATATTATAGTCAAAAGTAAAGAAATAATTTCATATAACGAAATGGAATTAGGTAAATGTGGTTTTGTAAATTTGATTTAAAATTTGAAATGAAATGAAAATTCTAGAATTATATTTAAATATGATTTCTTAAAAGGGTTTGAAGGGATGGGAATTTGGGAATTTAATTCATGTTGGTTTTGAAATGTTATTCAAAGTCTTAGAAAATAATAGTGATTTTATTTGGAATATATTTTTGAATTGGAAATATTTAAGAGGAATTTTAAAAGAATAAAAGTACTGAACTCACTTCGGTCGCTGGAAAATAACTTCGATGATGACTACAACATCATCGGCGTTCATTTTGAAGTTTCCAAGGGAGGAATTGCTACCAATTGGAGTTTTGTTTGGTAAAACTGGTTTTGGTTTAAAATTCAAAAGAATGATTTGATATACCAAGGGATTGTGTGTGTGTGTGTATGATTTCAAAAATGATTTTGAAATATTTAAGAACAAGTGTTTAAACTTTGGGATTTTCATGTTTATTGGAAATATGAGAAATAAATTAGATTGCTTATAAAATTTGTAAATTTCAAGTTAAAGCAATATTTTAAAGTGTTGAATATTTGTGACGCCCCACCTCTATACCCACGCTAACCAAGAACACTACGATGTAGTGCTGTCGATTAGCACGGAGAATAAGGCTGTAGAGGAGCGACCATCCGTGTAACTTCTTTGTGCGAGCACCGATATGTCAGATAGAATAGAATGCATATCTTTTAAGGAGGAAATCCGACATACCGATACAAACACAAAGCTATCACACGGTGGCTATATATAATCTTCGGAAACAAACATAGATATAATCAAAACACAATCAGTCACAGGCATCCATATCACAAAGGCGAAAAAAGATATGAATAAATATATAACACATGAAAGTGTACATCAGAGTAGTGGTCAGAAAGATCCACGATAATACAAAAGAATAGCAACATGTGCTATACAAAAGAATAAGTATACAACAAAGAGTTTATCTCTCAAACGTGTACATCCAAAAACTACTAATCTAAGTAGTTAGCCAAAAGTCAGAATAATCCAGAAGAGAAGTCAAGCAGAAGCACCTGTAACATCTCGGTCTGACCCGAGTATTATTTATAAGAAAATAATAAACGGATCAGTCTAGCTATAAATATCAGATGATAAGATATAGAATGGATAACATGACATAAACATGTAATAATAGTAAAGGGCATACTACTCTAAGTATGAAAATGATAATCAACAAAAGATTAATCAATATCACAAGAATCTTCTCAAAGATCCAAAGAGGGCATCATACCCAAAACTTGTATTCGTAACAAGTCAATGACACACGAAAGCACCAATGTGAAAATTGATAAATCATATCAATAAAAATCACGAAAATAGGTGAAGCAATAAATTCCAGAAATCAACACACGAAATCCAGAAATCACAAAAAGGGGGAAGTCCGAACACACGGACGAGAAACTATCTCATGGAAGCTATCCATTTAATCTTTCGAACACACGAAAGGAAGTCCGAACACACGGACGGGAAGCTATCCCATGTATGTGATGGCGAAACATCACAAAAGCGGGGACTAGTCTCCCTCGTAGACAAAGAGACATCGCTCAATCGCTAGTCTAAATCATAAAAATGATCGTCATGATCATAAGGAAGTGTCAATTACACTAAGCTAGTAAATATATGAGTTTAGCTTCATATCCCATAACCACTAGCTTAACTTAAATATTTACGAACAAACTGTAGATCTTCACTAGGAAATTGTCACAAAAAGGGGTTCAATCGAACAAGTCCATAAATTAACCGACGAAGTAAATGCAAGCGTTTCATACCACTTGTTTTGTTAAGCCGTTTAATTAGATTTTCTCATACGAATGAGGTAAAGGTTTGTATATACTAATAGATTGGAAAACGGTTTTATAAACGAGTTTGTAATAAAATAGTGTTGAAATCGTTTTGATGAAAGGGTTTTGATATTTACTACTAGTATTGAAACCTTTATATCTTTAAAGTGACAAGTCACAAAACGATTGTTGAAACAAATCGAATCACATAAATTCACATTCGAAGACGTGAGAAAAATCCAAAGAAATCAATTCCCAAAACCATCAAAGTAGGAAGTTCTGTTGAATGTTTTTCAGATAAGATCGCCTACGAAGAGGGATACGGGGTTCGACCTTTCGAAGACAAGTTACAAAATGATTGTAGAAACAATCAATCATCAAAGTTCACATTTGAAGACGTGAATAAATTCCAAAGAAATCGATATCAAATCCATCAAAGTGGATATTTCCAAAATTCCCAAAGAAAGATGTCATCAAAGATGATAATAAAAGATAACAACAATAGGGAAACCACACGAAACGATTAAAGTTGGAAATCACACAAAATAGGTGAAATAGGCAAACAGCATCAGGTCGGTCGGCCGGCTTCAGGGCTCGGTCGACCGGACCCTGTTCTGAAAAATAGTTCGAGAAGCAGGTCGGTCGACTGAGCTCTGCAGTCGGTCGACCAAACCCAAACAGAGAAGTGCTTAGAACTTTTGGAAGCAGGTCGGTCGGCCGGCTACAGAGCTCGGTCGGCCGTACCTGTTTCCAGCACTGCCCAACTTATCAAGTTCATTGGCCAAATCTCGACCAAATTGCATTTTTGCGAGCAACAACAATAAGGATTTAAGCCAAACGACAACCTGGCCTTATAAGCTCTTCAATGCATCACAAAAATCATGATCAAAGATCAAAGTTTGGATTTTTAAAGAATTGAACTCAAAACACTAAAAATTGGAATATTCACCAAATCAATCCAAACCAAAAGCAATTGCACAAGAATAAGTGTTAGGAATTCATACCTAACAATCGAAGATAAATATAGATTAAGATGTGAGATAAAAATCTCACCTTTGAACCCAAACAAAAGAAGAAGAAGCCTTTAAAACAAGCTAAGATCAATTCCTCTTCAATAACAACTCAAGAAGCTTCAATCTATACTCAAAAGAAAAGTATTTCCCAAGTTAGGTTTAGGTAATTTCTGAGATTGAAGAGAGAATGAGTTGGAGAAGAAGAAGGAGATGCTTACCTAGACTTCTTTGGAAATTTGGGGCTAAACTTGGATTAGCAAAATGAAATTAGGGCTTAGGAATTTCCATTTCCAATCTTTTACCCCATTGCTCTCTTTAGAGCTGAAATATTAGGAATGAAAATGAATGAGGGGAGAGGGGTTCAGTTTGGGTATTAGTGGGCTAGTGGGTTGAACCCAAACTCAAACTTCAAGTGGAAAAAGGTCGAAATTTAAGCTAGCTCCAAACATATCGAAGTTTATACTCAAAAAGGTCGCAAACGTCATTTTGAACTCAATGGGGGTAGTCTCGAGTCCTAATTCCACTGTTTGCAAAAAGTGGCTTTTCGGACCAAAATTCGACGAACGACGAAATATTTAGATAAAATATTTAAATATAAAATCGATAAATATGCGGGTTGTTACAATATGGATGCAAGAAAAGTAAAAAAATTGAAATTTAACTTGAATTAAGTTAAATAAAGTGAATTTTGAAAATTTAGCCTAAGTAGGCTAAATGAAATAATTATTGGAAATAGAATCTATTGAGATTTGGGATAAATGAATAAATGAACTGATTAAATCGATTAGTTATTTGGATATGGTTTGGAATGTTGATTGATAAAAATCAAGTGTGAAATTGGAAAATTGAAATTGAATTTGATTAAAATGGGTAAGGAATTGAGTTGTGAAGTGGTAATAACCATAAGAAGTTTGTATAAAATGTTTATAATTGACTTAAGAAAATTGATGGTGAGATTCTTAAGTGAAATCGGTATTAAAAGGATACACTAAGTGAATGTGAATTATAAGTGCGAATGATAATTGTGAATAAGTGAATATAAATGAAATGAATGTGAATAAGAGAAGCTGGGATAGTTAAGAATCAATTGAAATAAATACGTAAGTTGTACGTATATTATTTTATTCACATGACGGTTTGATCCATATTCGAGTACAGAATTTCGAGATAATTTATATCGATCTGAGTTAGGATTTTTCACTCGATTCTCGACGGCGAACACTGGATATGGATTTTTTATTTATTCTGGGATTCTCTATCATAGCATACTGCTATGCAAGGAGAATGACGGTTTCTAATCAAGAAACCAGATTTGAGTCTGCACTAGAGTGGTCGTGTGAATGATACTAGTTCGAAAGTGAAATTGTATGGTCGAGTGAGCGATCATATTTGATATTATGTACAAATGATATATGTACATCGTACTGTTTTGCTAAAAGAAATATTGAAAATGGAAATTGGCAAAATGATTAGTTTTGAATAATATAATTATGTATTATTGGTAAATTAGATACAGGTATATAAAAGCAAGAACCAAATTGATGTCTTCGATGTCAAAGAGAATTGGATTGCCTGACAAAAAGGTACATGTTTAAATTGTTGTTTGATTTGATGATTTTTTTTATTAAGCCACTTGGCTTTTGTTTTCTTTTGATGATTTGGGCCCATAGTGGCAATTTCTAGTTGTTTGGGTCTAGCCATGCAAAGGAGACGCTGGCGAAATTGTCTGAAAATTTAAGGAGTCAGAAAATTTTGGAGAAATTTTTAATAACCAAAATTTGATTTTGGATTATAACTTGAAATGGTTAAGTAAATAATATTGTTTGGAATCTATAAATGAATTGGGAAATTAGAAAAAGTGATCATGTGTTTTCAATAAATTGATTTCGGGAAGTTGTTTAAACTGATTGGGTTTGAGGAAGTTAATTGGTTTTAGGCCATTCTTCTTACCTTGGCAATTTGCGGATGAAATTCTTTTAAGATGGGAGAAATGTAACGACCCAGAATTTTGGTTATTTGGAATTGGAATATATAGTCGATTTTTAATATTTAAAAGTTAATTTTTAACTTGAATTTCAAATATAATGATTTATTGGATAATTTAATAATTGGAATTTACTTAAATAATTGAATCTTGGGTTTTAAGCTTGATAAAAATAATTTCAAGGCTTATTTAATTTTTATTTATAAGAATGAAGATAATAAAAAAATTAAATTGGATTTAAAAGCGATTTACTCGATTTTAAAAATATCTCGTTTGAATTAACGTATAAAGATAACCTTCCGAGGCACAGCCTCAGATTTCGACGAAACCAGTTCCATTGGATCCATAATAGTGTATTATTATTAGATTTCAAATTTCATAGCTTTTGGAGTTATCGTTTGGTCATACGGGATAGAAACGCGTTGAAATTAATATCAAAAATTTAATATTTTAATTGGGTTCAAAAACCTATCTTCTCCATACAATCGAATTAGGACTCGAAACCTTTTCCATTACGTTCGGAATAGGGGTATAACTTTACGAACGCCTAGCGGCACGCCTCGATAGGGGTTTAAAATTTTGAGTTAGTTAAATCGAAATAATTTGAAAATTTAAATTATATATATATATATATATATATATATATATATATATTAACTTTGACTAGGCTGTCACACTCCCTCCCATCAGCCCATTCTTTCTTTTACTCAATCCTTGTACCACTTCCCTTTCCAAACACGCTTCTTCTCTTCCATTTAAACACACAGCTGAACCAAACAAAGAAAAATATAATACGACTTCAAACAAAAATTTATTGCTCCATTTATACTTGATAAAAAAATCCAAAACGAAATTTAGAATTTTTGTTTTCGCATGATCTTCGGTCTGGGACAATTTTCGAGGGGTGCGGCCTTGTTCTGGTGATCGACAGTGGCATGGTGCTGGTTTCAAAATTAGGGTTGGGTTTTTTGTGGCGTACGTGTAAATTTGAGTGTCGAGGCATGGATGGATGGGTTCGTGGTGGCAAGGCGCTCGCATGGGCGAGTTTTGGCGAGGTGCGGAGCTACTTTGGTCATCGCAACTTTTGCTACAGTAGTTCGAGCATGGCCATGTCACGATGGGATATAAGGGATCGAACAACATGATTTTGATATGGGAAGGAGCAGATTTCGACGAGGAGGCCGTTGGTGGTGGTCGCGTGAAGTTTCGTGAAGGAACGGAGGGGAAGGGGTTGGAGCAAGGTTCGGCAATGTTGGGTTTGAAAGTCTGGAGGCAGTAATTTGAATTTAGGGAAGAAACTGTGCTTGTTGGGCTTGGGCCAAGAAGATAGATAAAGGATTTGATCAAAAGAATTAGTTGTTTGTTTAAAATTAAATCGTTAAACTTATAAATTGAACATCTTATTCGTTTTAGATCCAAATACAACGCAGTTAGTTGCGTTGGGTTCGTATTAACATGATATTTGCTATGGAATTAGTTTGGTTGAAATTAGAGCTTGCTGAATTTTCAGATAAATTCAAAAGCGTTCGAATTTAATCGGAAACAGAACGTGAAAGAGACAATAAAAATCAAAGTGAGTAAATCTCACTCATTTTGATTACTGCAATTAATTTTAAATGATTAAAATTAATTTTGGATGATTGGTTGAATTTATAAATTAATATGAGTTGGATGCTAGATTATTTATATTGGTATATAGATTAGTAGATGGATATATTTCCCGCCTATTGGAGTGGATGAGAACCTATGCCCCACATAATAATGGATGACCCTATATTACTACGATATCCCACCTTGAAATGGGATTAGTATTTTATGTTATCTAACATCCATGGTTGCAGGGAAACAGGTTGGAGGGATCCAACTGGAATCCTCAAAAATATTGAATTTAATTTCATATATAATGATATATAATATGTTTGAATAATCTATGATAGATTATAGTGTGATTTAAATTTATTGATGCTATAGTAGCACTGGCCTAGATTTTGGTATTTTAAAATACCATAAATATATTTATTGAATTTGAAAGGAAATTAAAAAGAGATTTTGGAAGTGAAATATTTATATCGAAATTTGGATTAATTAAAGAAATTTATTTGGGTAAAATAAATGGTTTGACTTTGTACTTGACTATTCCGTGATATTTAAAATGGAGATTTTGGAATAATGTAAATAAAGGATTTTAAATATAATTCTTAAGTGATACTTATTTTAAATATTAAAGGTTTTATAAGTCGAGATTTTTAATAGATTAGGAGAATAGATTGGAAGAATAGAAGGGAATTTGGAAATAAATATAAAATTGGTTATATTGGATCTTAAATAAGATTTCTAAATTATGAAATGGAAGTAGAATCGATATTTGGTTGGTTTTGGAATATAATTTGGGTTATTTAAGAAATTGATTTATAAATGGAATTTAATTTAGAAATCAATTTATAATGGATTTTAGCGATGTGAAACCGTCGTAAACTGGAAATGAGACTATGGGATTTAAAAATGATGTTTATAAATAAAGAGAAATGATTATCATTTGATAAGATGAAGATATAAATTCACAGTAAGAATTTATAATAAGATGGGTAAATCGATTTAAAAAGAAATGATAGATTTTACATTTTGGAAATGTGAAAAAGGGATTGATGTAATTGGGGACGTAAATCGATTGGTGATAAATCGAGAGAGATTTATAAATATTAGATTGGTTATGTTGGGATTGAAAAAATATTTTTTTTTGAGAAGTAGAGTTTGTTCTAAAAAGATGATTTTTAATTTTTAAACTAGGTAATTTAAAAATATTTTAGCATAAAAATGTTTCAGAAGGATAGTTATTTAAAGGCTTTAAAATTAATTATAAGTTTTATAAATAAGTCTTGTAAATCGATTAGAATTTTATTAATAAATCAGAATTAATTATTGTTTTCAAAGTTATGTAACTATTTAAATTGTATAAAAGTATATGTAATTATTAAATAAAGTTTTCGGAAAGTAAAGGTATACTTTCATGGAGGAAATCGGAGGCAGAGATTGCCTACAGTTAAGTTTGGATTTCTCTGGGATAGATACGTAATCATTGAGCTATGAATCCATGGTTGATACCGCATGGTGCTTTCCATAATTATTTTAAAAAGTTTTCAAATATTTTTGAAGGGAATGGTTTGTGAATATACTTATTTCGGTGAGATAAGTATATACTTTTGAATAAAGAGATTTAATTTATTTAAAAATTTAAATTAAATAGGGCTTGGAGATTTCAGTGGAAAATGAAATATTTGGTTGAATGATTGTTTATTTGATAGTTAAATAACCAACTATCAAATCTGGACCAAAAACATTACTTTGGAAATATCTAGGAGAAACACGGGGATTATATGGTACAGGTACCGTCGAAGGCGCTATACTGTACGTATAAACTCGTTTCGTTCTTCTAGGACGATGATAAGGAAATCCGTCCACTAACAGTTAGGAGGTGATCTCCGATCTTATTTTCGTCTGTTTATTTCCTAATGAACCGGGGTTGAGTTTACCAGAAATATCGAATGTTGTTTTGAAGAGACCGGGATCAGATAAGTAATCCGAAAACCACTTCGATCCAACGAATACGCTTTTGAAATGAAGGCAGTAGCATGGAATCGAAGTTTGATCATTGAAGGATAAGGGCTAATCGCTACTAATCCTGAGGATGATTTCAAAATGGATGTAGTAGGAATAGTGCTTTCAGTTTCGTTCAGACCTAGAACGGACTTGTATGGATGAATGCTTTCAGTACATTGTCATTGGAGGACAATGAGCATTCTAAGTGAAAATTCCATAAAAAGGTAATCGTAGCCTCAAGCCTCATCAACCAGAATGACTGAAAATCAGGGGAGATGCAGCAAGGCATAGTGGGTCGCACCCAATTAGGGTATGTTATCACCTTTCTAGATACCCTCGGATATATTATAAATTATGGATACGGTGGTGCATGGAAAAAGAGCTCTCAATAAGGATAGGAACACCCAGGGTGGTAACATATTCGGCTCTATCCAGGTTAGGGGAAGGGCCGGTCTTGTGTTGTAGGGGATCCCGGCGAGGTCCTCGGTACATTTTTCTAGATGTGTATTATGATAGGTGGTACCCCAGTGCCTAGTCATTGTATGGAATCTATTCTCTAATATGTGCCTTTACGGTTTTGGTTGTAGATCCTAGTATGCTGGAATTTAATTAATGTAACAATTTTGGGTATTTGAATAAGTATTTGTATTTCGACACTATTATAATATCACTGGATTTTCTATAAGAGTGTTTGGTTATCGTAAGGTAAAAACCCATCGTGTTTATTTATGACGTGGTCTTACGAGATACCTTTGTTTTCAAAGGATTTTGATAACAGTAATAATTCAAATTGAGTGTGTTTTCTCAAGCTGGTTTTCCAAACTGACTCGAGTGTTATTTATTATAATGCTCGGGTCAGACTGAGTATTACAGATTCAGGTTAGGATGCTATGCAGCTCAGGAGACGAGCTGGATGATAGAGACGTATTCCCCGTACTTGATTTTATTCCATTGTGTGTTAGGCTGTATAGTCAACACTGGTGAGGGCAACTTATTATAATTGCCCAGTATTCATTTATTGATTTGTTGTACTCTGATGATGTTATGTATAAATAACAGCTATAGTTCTTTTTGTGTAAAGACATGTTATTATCTATTATATATTGTTCCGCTGCGTTTGTAAGATTTTGTGTTGTTTTTCTATTTTCTTCTACCTCTTCATTTTCTTTTCCCCTAACTATCGGGTTTTTCGGCATTCAATTGCTCGGCATGTAATACAATGGACGTATTAGTGTCGATTTTCGAGGGTTGAAAATCCTGGTCGTCAAAATTTCCCAACGAGCAAAGTGATTTCAATGCTTTTGTTTCTTTCAAAAATCTTTTCAAAATATATTTCTAGTCAAAATGCTTTCAAATAATATTATTATTAATTCTAAAGACTTTGAAAACAATTTTGAAAATCAACGGGATTTTAAATTCTAAAATTCTCAACTCTTAAGTCCTTTCTATTTATAAGCCATATTATAAATATACTTATACAATTTCATTACCTTATTATGAAAATGTTTCATTAATTTACATCTTTATTATTACAAACAATTCTTATTGTAATTAGATTTCAATTCAATTTAATTATCGAACGCTTCGTGAAATAGACTTCACAAAGTATTTGTTTTTAGTTTAATTCAAACGATAATTGATGATAACTAACTATTATCATCTCCTAACAACAACATTCATTAATAATCATACATGCTTTTGAAAGTTATCATTTTATATATAAAATATAATTTAGGTAAAATTATTTCATTTACCCGATTTTAAAACAATATTATGTCGACTTGCCTCGTTAAAGTGCTTAGAAACTCCTATCGATAACATTGCACCTCATGTACCGACCAGAATTTATAAACAACTCAACGGATAAGTAAACACAATATAAAACATTTTATAATACTAACAAGTACATGCTCTCATATTATATACACTCAAACAAACTCAATGTAGGGTATTACTACCCTATCTCTAATGAGTCAAACCGCACAAAGTTAAGGTTATCGCTAAACCAAAGCTTTGATACCAACTGTAACGACTAGCATTTCGAAGGGTTTAAATCGACAATAATCCACACATGTCCAATTCAAACAATCCAAAACATAAATAATCAATGGGGTTAATTAAGAAGAAATAAGGAAAGAAGAAAACAAATACAGAATCTCGCAGTGGAATGACGAAATATAATAATAAAATAAACAGTTCATGAAGCTTTTTATACTATACATTTGATTAAAATTTTACAATATCTATTAGAGTTATATATATACAACATAACAATAGAATAATACAACAGAACAACATGATGTAGGGAAATATTAGTAATAATAATATACTAATCTTCGTCTTCATCCTCTAGAGAATAATCTTCAATACGCTGAAAACTCAGGGCTGATCCAAGCATAAAGTAAAACAATACACTCGAGTCAGAACTAAAATATTCTTATGTAAGTCAAATCAATATCACGTATAACATGAGTGTGATAGCGTCAGAGATGTTTACGGGGTTTTACATCTCCTATTCAGTGTATAGCGTGCGTGCAATAACTTAAGAGATGTTACGGGATTTTCCATCTTATAAGGATCCGTCAAAATATCTATATATAGTAGAATGCGCTATATATATAATGTCTAATCAATAAAATAAATATTTTTCCTAGCGTTAAGGCTTTACATTAATCCCCCTTAATGCGTTTTTAAGCATTATCGTATAGTTTGCATATAACACAACCAGTAGAATGTTAGTAGATAGGGATGCACTGTGATACAACAACACTAAACCAAAATCGTAGTTGTCTCGTATAAGGATAAAAGTATGACAAGGCACAAGAGGCAATGTCCAAGTTAGGATGCTTTCGTTCGAGTCGCCAGGCTGGTGTTAACGCATCGCTGCAACGGCCACCCACCGCATCCACCCATCCCATATCAAGTCAATGGTAGGTTATCCCAATCAAGATGCACCAATAAAAATCAACTACAAAGGTAATAGTATGGACCGAGTCTACAAGAAAAATCGAAGAACGGGTGTCCACTAGGGGTAGCTAGCCCACTCGGCCTGGTTCAAGCTATCTTGTTTTAGTCATTTAAAATTGACACAAGTGTCGGGGCCAATCCATCAACGTCTCTTTCTTCAAATCTATCAAGCGTACACCAAATCCAACCACTTTATTCTGGAGTCTCCTACGTGTACACAGTTGTTAAAGTGGTTCCAACATTGATAGAGAGTATGCTAATAATCGGCCCCGGTCTCTCTAACAACCAAACGCCATTTTACACATCGGTTGGTCCTTTTACATTTCGAATACGATTCGTACTTGATGTCAAAATATCATATTCACTTCAAAATCAATTTCATTTCAAAATCATTTTATTCACTTCGAAGCCAATTTCATTTCAAAACATCATATTTTTAAAATATGTCAATTTCAATTGAAATCATTTCCAATATCTCAATTTCACTTCCAAAATCGTTTCGAATTCCAACTTAGGTTATAACTTCAATTTAACCAAATTCGCATTTAAAGCCACTATTTAAATATAAACAGTTCCCAACATGAACAGTTTGAGTTTTATTGAAAATAGTTTGAAAATTTAAATAGTTAAATTAGTTTAGATATTAAAATTGAAAATAAACCACACATGTCTGAACCAAAAAGCAGAGACTGATGGAAAGTCATGAGAAAGAAAAGAAGAGAGAAGAAGAGAAGAATGAGAGAAGAGAGAACCAAACAGAACAATACAGAATCTCACATCGCAACGGAAAACATATAATATCATATCAATGATCTTTACAAAACAGAAACTATATATACATACATCAACCAGAGTTCAACAATCAATCACTAATCATCAGCCTGGACAGTTATAATAACCTGTCCTTACAATTGTCGATAATTTAAATAACAAAGCAGCGGAAAAATAGAAAGATATGTGAACTCGACATGATGATCCCCAGCTCGCCTGCTAAAGCTCCAAAAGCACCAAATCTGAACCTGTAAATATACTCGGCCTGACTCGAGCATTGAAAGGGAAGAACGCGCAGATCAGTCTGGTAAACCAGCGTGAGAAACACACTTAACTGAATTTATTAAAGTTTATCAAGGTATCTTGTAAGACACGACCACACATAAACACGGACGGGTTTTTACCTTACGATAACTAAAACATTTCATATCAAATTCTCTTATATTATAATAGTGTCTATTGCACAAATAATATCAATCATAGCCGAAATTGTAACATTGATTAAATTCCAGCATATAGCCCAAAGTGGGTAATACAATCAAAATGGCTGGCACGTAGCGGAGTTTGGATTTCCATACAAATGACCAGGTGTAGGGACTACCTTCCGGCAGTACATCACTATAGGAATGTGCCGAGGACCATCACAAAGGATCCTCTACCAACACAAGACCGGCCTACCACTATAACTAGGTAGTACCGAATATATCATCCCCCGGTCGTTAATGACCTTTCCGAGGGCCCTCATAGCATACAAACCACATTAATTTACATCCCGAACGTCATAGTGGGAAGAAATATATCTAGAAGAGGATGATCATATCCTAATTGGGAATGACCCACTTAGCCCTGCTGCATCTAACCCTGTTTTAGTCATTTCCGGTTGATGAGGCCTGAGGTAACGATTACCTTTCACATATCACATATCACATCACTATGAATGCCACATTGTCATTTTCGTCGACTACTAATTACCTTCCACAAAAATACAACCCTTGAGCTCGTATGTCCCAAGGAGGGTGTTAAGCTAAAAGAAGTAGCCTTCTCCGCCACCAACTGATGTACGTTTGTAAAAACCAATGTCCGGAATCTTAGAAATGCAATGTCAGACACTCGTCCATCAAATTGTCCAGGAACAGGACAAACCGAAGGTACTCTCCTACTACATCCTTTCGAGAAATCCTTAGGATTAGTAGCGAATAGTCCTTGCATTGGATATTTCATAACGAAGAGACTACTACTACTAGATGTATATTGGGATTTTAACCTCAAACGATCAACAAGCAGTCCTTCACTATGAAAATCCTAAATATCAATATCTTCAATAACCTGCACAATCGAACGCATATACGTTGGTTCGAAGTGGTTTTCAGATAAATTTGATTCTAGTCTCTTCACACCAACAACGGGAAAGCGTTTCTCAACCTCACACAGAAACTAAGTCTCATAGACTTATCATGTCTCCAACTTTCAACTTGCTATCCTTCGGCTAAGAAGGAAGCTCGATAGATTGGAGTAATCACTCCACACTACACGAATCAACATTCTCAACATAAACGATAATCAAGCCTACACAGATGGTTACGTACTAAGTGTACGACTAAATAGTTCCCAAATCAAGTCGAGGAACTAAAATGGCCAAATTTGACAGTCGATTATTTAACTATCAAAGCAAACAACAATTATCTAGCACCATAAGCAATCACTAGGCCCTTTTAATTAATCTTTTATTAATTAAATAACTTTTCCAAATATTCACTTCAAATTATCTTTAAAAAGACAATATTCACAATTTACTTTATTTTCAAACCATTCAAACTTCATTTTAAAATATCGCTTTTCAAAACATTCATTTTATTTAAAGGATTATTCATTGTCCAAAATCGTGAATAAAATTCTCTTACCAAATTCATTACTTCTAAACATTTAATTAAAAGGATTATCCACTGTCCACAATTATGAATATAATTCCTTTAATAAACTTTCATATTTAACTTATCAAAATAAGTTGATTTCGGATATATAAAACAATGTTTATAAATTCCATTTATATTTTATAAAAACTCCATATATATTAAATTCCTTTATTAACCGATTCCATTTATCTTATTTATATGCCAAAATCCAATTATAAGTTAATTTACTTATAAAATCTCTTATTACGAATTCATTCTTTTCAAGTCTTATTATTTATAAAATCCATTTTAAATTCGTTTCTAAATTTCAATTCCAAGTTCATATATAAATTTGATTACAATTCCATTTCTAATATTTATAAGACACTGTTTATAATTCCATTACTTTTATTTATAAAATTTCAATTTTATAAATCTTATATATAAACCATTTATAATAAGTCCAAAATCCAAATTTAACTTATTTTATAAAATAGTTAACTTCATATTTCAAAAATCATATTTTGATTCCATCTAAATAACTTCTTCTTTTAATAATTTACAAGTCATCGTTAAATCTCATATAACTCCAAGAATCACTTAAACAGCCTTTTTAATTTGAAATCATCATTTTAATATTTTTAAAATTCCAAATTATGGCCCAATGCTACAACAACACTAAATAAGGTGATTCAAATCAATCATATCCATCATGGCATCCAAACATCATATATCACATGATAACAGCATATATAACAATATCTGTAAATAAAAATAAACACCGGCGAGGAATCAAGTTGGATCTCTCCAACCTATCACCTGCAACAAATATACATACGAGAAAATATATACAATGTCCGCTTCGAGGCAGACGCGCGTACAAAAGGTCATCTGCTCATACACGGGAACGTATAGGGTCTCATCCGCTAAAATATGTGGGAATATATCTAAACCAACTAATATATATATATATATAATATCATATATCACCCAAACAATCATCAATCAACATAAATAAATTTATTCTCACTTATATAAAAATATAAGTGAGTCAGAAAGAGTGAGTTGTACTCACTTTGATTCCAATAGTCGTTTCAGCGTTTTATTTCGAATAAAATTAAACGAACGTTTAATTTTTCCCAAAATTTTCACTAGCTCCAATCAATCCAATCCAGCTCCATCGTGTAGTGTTCACGAATACGAATCCAACGCAATTGGTTTTGTCCGATTTCGACCTCGTATGTAAAAGATATGATTTTTATAAGCTTACACGATTTTAAATATAAATAATTTACAACTTTTTTTTATTATACCCAGATTTAATCACGACCGTTGCTTTCAATCCCCTTGATCCAGGCCGTTCACTCCCTTTGTTGATCGTGAAGCCGATCCAATACCACCGTTCGAATGCCCTAGCAGAGCTCTACCATCGACCTGAGGCTGGCCACACTTGGCCTTATATCCATCTCGAAAAACACGTACAAACACGGCCAAACGCGAGCGAAAATTGGCCTCCACGCTCCACTAAATTTGATCATCATCGTATAGATTTGAAGCTCTCGACAACCTCCACGATTTCCTAGTTGAATCTTTTCTGGATTTGGAGAAAATGAGGGAGAAATGATCGAGCTCTCTAGGCCATTGATTTCAAACGGCGACTAGACCTAGAAAACTAGGGTTTTGGCAAATTTAGTGATAATGAGGTCCTTATATAGAAAATTATTCGTGCACTATTTGCCCGAAATAATTCCAAACTCCAATCGAAGCATGCCACCAGGCGTTTATAATGTTTTACCCCTATTCCGAATACAATGAAATGTATATCGAAAGCCAATTCCATCATATTTGAAAGATAGGTTTTCGAATTGAATTATTTAATTAAAATTTACTTAAATAAATTTCTACGCATTTCAGCTTCCCACGATCAAACCGTACGTCCAATTGACACGAAATTTGGAATCATCCAATGGTATAACATTACGGATCCAATGAAACTAGTTTCGTCCAAATCCAAGACCGTGTCAAAAATGACTATTTTTACATGTTAATTAAATCGATAAATTTTCAATGTCTATAAATTCACTTTTAATTCAATTTTAAAAGTTTACTAACTTCATTCTAATTCAAATAGAATTTAATTCAACTTTATAAATCGTTTCCATTCACATTAAATTCAAATCTTAATTATTTCCACAATTTCAAATATTAAATTAACAATTTAATTATCCAAATAAATTATTATATTTGAAATATAAGTTATTCAACTTATAAAATTAACTTGTGAATATTTAAAATCAATTAAATATTCCAATTCCGAATGACTGAAGTTCTGTGTAGTTACATTCTCCCCTACTTAAAGAATTTCATCCATGAAATTACCAAGTTAGAAAATGCTATAAAGTTCATTAACTTTTCACTACCATTAGTTAAAATTGGATTACCAAATCTTTTAAGTTTTTAACTTTCCCAAAATCATTTAGTTAAACTTCTTATTAAAACCTTTCTAAGTTTTCAAATCCATTCATAGTTATCTTTTCAGAACTAACTAATATCGTTTCAACGTTTAGCTCAAAATAAAAATTTTAGTTATCAAAAAAAATTCCAATTTTCCCAAAAATTTTCTATCGCCTTAAATTTTCAAAAAAGTTCGCTATAGCCTCCTTTGAGCAGTTCGATCCAGAAAAATCACAACATATATAATATCACAAATATACATCTCATCTTCGAGGATGAGGCATCCCGTAGGGAAAAAATATAAAAGTATGATATGTAATCCGAGATATGTACCTTATATATTATTAGCGAGCATACACGGCTAATATAGCACGAAAGCGAGCTCCAAATGCGAAGCATACGCAATTCGCACCTATTAAACACTCAACAAACAATAAGTACATGTATATATGGAAATTAATTTCAATATACAACATATACCAATACAACAACTATATATGCCAATATAACAAGTGCTATCAAAAGAAACAAATTCAACCATCAAACAACTATCATCCAAGTAACATCCAACAAACCAATATCTATCCAATCAATCCATAACCAAATCAATATTCATTCATTTCTCATTAATTATTCATTGAATTGGTTTCCAATTTAATCACATTTGATTCATTAACATTGGATTTTACTAACATTTATTTATTCATATTCAATTAGTTTACATTCACTAATTTACATTCAAGTTAGTTCACCTCCAAATCAAACCAAATTCAGTTCTATTTAGATTCACTTACTACCAATTTGAATTCAATTATTTAGTTTTTAAATTCATTAATTCAATTTCATATGAATTTCTATACAATCAACTAACATCCATCTAATAACCAATGCATATCCAACATAACCAAATTTGTTTAATTTACACTCAAACATTCATATTTACTTCGTTTACATTCAATTTGGTTTAACACATTTGATTTCAATTGGTTGATACCTAATTGACTTTAATTCAATTATTCGATTTCCAATTTCATTAGCTTTTAATGAATTAACACTTACATTCATTATTCCCTATCAATTTATTTACATTCGGTTGATTAACATTCAATCCATATTTTATTTACTAATTTATTTCATTAGTTCAATTCAATTCATTCATTAGTTTAATTGCTAATTCACTTTACAACTAAAGTTGAATTTCATTTAACAATTCAAGTTCATATTCATATTCTTCACTTCACTTTATTAATACATTTTTAATTTCAATTTCAACTTCATTCCACATCACTTAAGTTATATTTCATTTTTTTCACTTACATTTACTTTCACTATACAACTTAAGTTCACTACTAATTCAATTCAAATTCTATTTATTTAACTCATTTCATTAACTCGTTTCTTTTTCTTTACTTGAGTAAAATTTCATTTTCAAAGGTCATTTCCTTTTAACTTAACTTAGGCTTCATTTCTAAAGTCATTTTATTTAACTTTTACTTAAGTCAAATTTCATATCATTATTCAAATTCAGATTTTGTTTGGCTTAACAAAATTGTTTAACCATTTTAATATTTAGTTCTTACATTTTCTCATTTTATAAGTTATACAACTTATTTATTTATAATTCCATGAACATGTACTCAATTTGCTTCCATTCACATTTTATAATTTCAATTCATGGTTATATAATCACTTTACAACTTAGGTTTATTTAAACTTTCAAATTCATATTATATAATTACTTATCTCTTAAGTTTAATTTCATTTCAATAACTTCTCTTGGATTTTCATTTCAAATCATATATTTTATTGTGCTAACTCAAATTTATTTTACTTTTCAAATTTATTTCACATTATAAGTCCAAAACTCATTTCACTTATATTCATCAATTTCAAACTTGGATTTTAAATTCAAATTTGTTTATCACAATAAAACTTAAATTTTAAATTTACTAATGGTAGAAAATCCATCACACAGAAACTCGAAAATGATATTGATGATGCTGCAGTCATCACCCTTATTATTTTCCAACGACGGTAGTGAATTCAGTGCTTTATATTCTTTTAAAAATTCCTTTTTATATTTATAAATCACATTTATAAATCTTTTACTTGTATAATTTCACTATTTCACTTTACTTACATAAGATTCATTCCAAATTTACTTATCTTATTTAGATTTAAGATGATAATATAACCTCTTCAACTTTGAAAAACAACTGTCAAAATCAACGGGATTCAAATTCTCAAATTCTTAGTTTAAATTCATTTTTATTTAAACTCATATTTATAAATATACTCATGTAGTTTCATTTCTTATACATAAGTTTATTTCATAACTGTAAATCATATTAATTATAATTCCATAATTTATAATTCATTTGATTATATAATTTATTCTTTTACAATTGTTGCTTTTATTTAGATTATTCAAATAGTTTATATTAACTTATATATATTTACATTTTTAAACAACCAAACAATCAATTTATATACTATAATAATTTCTAAAAAATTGTTTCCTTTATATATAAAATATAATCGAGGTAAAATTATTTCATTTACCCAATTTAAAAACAATACTATGTCGACTTGCCTCGTTTAAGTGTTTAGAAATCCCTATCGATAACATGGCGTTCTACATGCTGACCAGAATTCATAAACAACTCAATAGATAAGTAAACACAATATAAAACAATTTTATATCACTAACAAATACGCGTTCATATCTATAATACACTCAAACTCAATCTAGGGTGCTACTGACCATATCTATACCGAGTACTCATCAAAGCCTAGGGATATACTAAAACTAAGCTCTGATACCACGTGTAATGAACGGGTTTTTTGGACCTGCCCCGGTAGGCTTTTCAACCATCCCGCTACCCTTTTGCTTTTAAACATGGAGGCACTTCTGCTTTTCAACAAGGAGGTGACTACATGTGGTACCTCGGATCTGCTTTTACGGCAAGCCACTCAACTATCAACCAACTCTTTCACTCTAGGAACATGTAGGGGTAAGAGTCTAAGCTTCGTCATTGTTCACAAAGCGAGAAACCCCTATCATGCTGAACATAATCAAGCAAATCCGATACTCATTGAATCAACAATAAACTACACATGTCCGACCGAAAAATCACAGACTGACGGAAAGTCATGAGAAAGAAAAGAAGAGAGAAGAAGAAAAGAGAAGAGAGAGAGAGAAGAGAGAACCAAACAGAACAATACAGATTCTCACATCGCAACGGAAAACATATAATATCATATTAGTGGTCTTTACAAAATAGAAACTGTATATACATACATCAATCAGAGTTCAACAATCAATCACTAATCATCAGCCTGGACAGTTATAATAATATGTCCTTACAATTGCCAATAATTTAAATAACAAAGCAGCGAAAAAATAGACAGATATGTGAATATGACATGAAGATCTCCAGCTCGCCTGCTGAAGCTCAAAAACCACCAAATCTGAACCTGTAAATATACTCGGTCTGACCCGAGCATTGAAAGGGAAGAACGCCCGGATCAGTCTTGTAAACCAGCGTGAGAAACACACTCAACTAAATTTATTAAATTTTATCAAAGCGTTCTTTTATCAAAAGAAAGGTATCTCGTAAGACACGCCTACACATAAACACAGACGAGTTTTTACCTTACGATAACTTAAATATTTCATATCAAATTCTCTTATATTATAATAGTGTCTATTGCATAAATAATATTAATCATAGCCGAAATTGTTACATTAATTAAATTCCAGCATATAGCCTAAAGTGGGTAATATAATAAAAATGGCTGGCACGTAGCGGAGTTTGGATTTCCATATGAATGACCAGGTGAAGGGACTACCTTCCGTTAGTACATCTCTAGAGGAATGTACCGAGGACCATCATAAAGGAACCTCTACCAACACAAGACATACCTACCTCTATAACTAGGTAGTACCGAAAATATCATCCCCCAGTCATTACTGACCTTTCCGAGGGCCCTTATAGCATACAAACCACATTAAATTTACATCTCGAACGTCATAGTAGGAAGAAATATATCTAGAAGAGGATGATCATATCCTAATTAGGAATGACCCACTTAGCCCTGCTGCATCTAACCCTGTTTTGGTCATTTCCGGTTGATGAGGCCTAAGGTAACGATTACCTTTCACATATCACATATCACATCACTTTGAATGCCATATTGCCATTTCCATTGACTACAATTACCTTCCACAAAAATACAACCCTTGAGCTTGCATGTCTCAAGGATGGTGTTAAGCTAAGAGAAGTTGCCTTCTCCGCCACCAACTGATGTACGTTTGTAAAGACCAATGTACGTAATCTTAGAAATGCAATGTTAGACACTCGCCCATACAAGTTATCCAAGAACATGACAAACCAAAGGTACTCTCCTACCACATCCTTTTGGGAAATCCCTAGGATTAGTAGTGAATAGTACTTGCATTGGATATTTCATAACGAAGAGACTACTGCTACTAGATGTATATTAGGATTTTAACCCCAAACAATCAACAAGTAGTCCTTCACTGTGAAAATCCTAAATATCAATATCTTCAATAACCTGCACAATCGAACGCATATACGTTGGTCCGAAGTGGTTTTCAGATAAATCTGATCTCGTTCTCTTCGCACCAACAATGCAAAAGCGTTTCTCAACCTCACACAGAAATTAAGTCTTATATACTTATCACGTCTCCAACTTTCAACTTGCTATCCTTTAGCCAATAAGGTAGCTCGATAGATGGGAGTAATCACTCTACACTACACGAATCAACATTCTCAACACAAACGATAATCGAGCCTATACAGATGGCTACTGTTATCCCACCTTTTGGTCAAGGCTGGAATATCAACAAACTAGCTGGAAAATGATGGATATCCGGATTGGAAATCGATTGGAAACAAGGCTTTGATCGATGTCGTCAAAATTTGACCGAGCTCCAATCAAGGTAGGATCGATTGGGAATGATGATCAAGGCTAGGAGAGACTACGTTTCAAATCTCAGGTCAAAAGGAGTTCATTTGCTCAAGAAAATTGATCGATTCGAACAAGGTGTTCGTATCGATCAGCATGGATACGAACAGCGCCTTCGTATCGATCAGTAGGAATGCCAGATGGGTTTCGAATCAATGGTTGTGGACTTGGATTGAATGGATAGGCGCATGGTGATTTGTTCGACTCGATGATTTCGTATCGATCAGGATGGAGCATAGTAGTGTACTTCGAATCGATATTGTTCGTGTCGATCGGCATGGACTACTTCGAATCAATCAACATTGGATACTTCGAGTCGATATGAAGGAAGGTTGGTCGATGGATACGAACAGAGGAGCGGCCGATGGATATGAAGAAGACCAGGGGCATTAGCAGACTGATGGACACGAAGCTTGGATGCGAACTGGAAATATGCGTGGATACGAAGGAGCCATTTTTGTATCGATCGTATTCGTATCAATTGATACGAAGGAAGCAATCAACTCGGCGTCAAAGGTGGATTGGCCCAAATAGTGCGCACCACGTCATCACCTAGGCACACGCATTGATCGATTCGAATGGATCGAGTCGAATAGATCGATTCGCAGCAAATAGCCTGCCGAAAGTCCCCATTTCGTATCGATCATAACTCGAGATCCACTAGTCCAAATGCTATGAAATTTTTACAGAAGCTTACGTGCCTACTAAAGAATGTCCACGCCAAATTTCGACTCCATTAGATGAAATCTTGATCGATGCGAAATCCGTTCGTATCGATCACGGATCGGGCTGAAACTTTGCGGGCTTGGGCGCGCGGGCCTAGTCACGTGCCAGAAGGGGTCTCCCGAGATCTGAGCGAAATATCAGCCTCCTTCACCTATAAATAGAGCCCCAGGGCATACAGAAAGGGGATCTTCTTCTTCTTCTTTGAATCCTCCAACACCCAGACTCTGCCAAAATAACGATCGAATTCAACCTTACTGTTTGTACTCGAAAATTATTGTTGTAAACCACTGTAATCGGCGAAGAACATCAATAAAAGATTAACTTTTTGAGTGGATGTAGGTCGGAGATAACCGAACCACTATAAATCTCGTGTCTCTGTCTATTTCTATACGTTTTAAGTTTACTGTTCTTCACTTTTTATCCTCTACATTACTTAGATCTGTGATTTGTGATTACATACCGCTGATTTGTGTTCATACACTGGTGCTTTCACGATATTTGGGGTTTGTGACCATTTTTGGCGCAGACACTTTGGTGCTTTCATTGAGAAGGACTAGCACCCGCTATACCAGATCTGAAGTTCAGATTTGAAGGCTTAAGGATTCAGATTAAGAGCTATGGCAAAGCAATCAACAAGAAGACAGAGAAAAGAAAGGAGTTAGCAAGAGGGAAGCCAAGAGGCCTCTTCTGGAGCTAGAGCAAGTCAAGCTTCAATCTACATCACCAGGGATGAGATAGAGGCTATGGCGGGTTCAATTCATGAAAGATTGCTGAAGAGTCAACAAGAAATGATGCAAAACCTGAAAGAGTCTATGCAGTAGGATCGTATAATATGGAATAGTGAAATAGTCTAGGAAGATGGTAGTAAGCAATAAGTAAAGTAGACACCAAGACTTTATACTGGTTCGGACCTCTTGTCCTACGTCCAGTCCCTAAGCTCCTCTTAGGAATTCAACTAACCAACAACCCTCACTTAACCCGGAGGAATGGGTTTACAACTTACCCGAACAACCGAACGGGATTTCTTGCCTCAACTACCGAAGAGGACTTCAACTTGGATACAAAAAATATTTCTTACTTGTTGTGTTCTTAATAACACTAATGAGTCAATTTTAGTACAACTTTCCTATAATCTTATCCTCGAGAGTATACAAAGTGTTTATGAAGATTTAGGAAATATGAATTGCTATGAATCAAGAGATGTTATAGTTAAAACAGAGATTCAAGCAATTGGTTTGCTTTTGAAAACTTAAAAGAATATGAAAGTATGTTCAAGTAAATAGAGAGATTAAAGCAAGTAGAATTGGTAATTTTCAATTGTTAAAACCATGTATTTATACTTGTAGAAGAGTTGCATTTGTTTGCTAGAGATGCAAGGAAGAGATGCTTCTGTTTCCATTGAAGAATGGTTGCAACTCTTGGGAGGAAGAAGGTGTCTATTCATAGAAAATTCGCAGTTACAGATTCAGTCGACTGAACAGTAAATTCAGTCGACTGAAATTATAAAGGAAAATTTTCAGATCTATGTTCAGTCGACTGTACAGTGAGTTCAGTCGACTGAAACTGTGTATGTTTTATTTCTGTGCCAGTTTCAGTCGACTGGCCATGCCTGTTTAGTCGACTGAACTGTGAAAATTTGCACACTAAAAGTATTTATAAAAATGAAGTTTAAAGGAAGTGTTTTAGTGTTCGTGCAAATCTCTTGAGGATAGATTTTAACAAAATAATCTAGACTTAGACCCATAAAAAATCATACTCATGTTTTACACTTTGGTCTTCATCGATCTTCCTCTGATTTCAAATATATTTCTTCCTTTTTGTTGAAGCTCATTGTCATTGATCAAAATCTTCGTGTATCAACATTCTCCCCCTTTTTGATTGATGACAACATTAATGTGTTACAGAGATGTATTTGCTATTTTTCTCCCCCTGAATGAATGCACCTATCTTTCCTACAAAACAGAGTTAGCTACACAGATTTCTCCCCCTTTTTCATCGACAAAAAGGAAGTAATAATCATAGATATATAGAATAAAAGACAACCACTATCCAAAATCCATTTTCTTTTCTTGAGTGGGACCTGCAAAAAATAAATACAATATTGGTACCCACCTTTCAATAGGGTCCTAAAAGTTAGAACTTAGGAAACCAAACCCAATTTGGTTTAGTATCCTTTTTATAAATATAATTTTTATTATTATGAACACTATCCATAAATGCTTTAATATATTTATTCCTAATTAAAATATTGTTAGTCTTTGGAACCCAAATTTTAACTATCTTAGTTTCTTCTTTTGTTCTAATAGGTTCTCTTAATAACATTTGTTGTTTTGAATCTATATTCCTCTTAAAATTTGTATTTTTCTTTTTAGGAATTTTTGACTCTTTTATATATCCTAATCCATGTTTATTTGAGGAGGATTGAGAGTTTTCTAAAATCTTAGATAAATTTTCTCTTCCTTTGTTAAAATTAGAGACATTTTTAGTGATGTTATCTAATCTAACTTGAAGACTATTATTTTCTAACTCAACTTGTCTAATCTTAGTTTTTAACTCATGATTTTCAGAGACAATTATATCATTCTTTGTCTTTTGAGTTTCAATTTCTTGACTTAATAATTGAGTTTCCGAATTTGAAAGAGACTCTTGAACCTTTTCAAGTTCTTCTTCTAGAATTTTCTTTTCATCTTTTAACATATCTCTTTCAAATTCAGCTTTGTTTTGATTTTCACGAGTTTCCTTGAGTTTCTTTTTAAGAGTTTTTATTGTGCTCAAAAGTTCTGTGTTTACATCAATTAAATCGGCGAAAGTTAAATTGCTAACCTCAGATTCTTGAGCCATAAAGCATACATTCGCTTGTTCATTGTCGTTATTATTATCACTTTCAGATGAAGATGAATCTGAATCGTCCCATGTTACAGAGAATGCCTTCTTTTTACATTTGTCTTTCTTATTTTTGTTGTTGAAGTTTTTCTGATTCTCCTTCTTTAGCTCCGGACAGTCTTTTATCATATGACCTTTCTTGTGACAATTAAAACATTCCATATTTGAGGATGAAGGTTTGTTCAAGAAATTCTTTTTGAACCCGTTTTTATTTTCTTTTCTCAATCTTAAAAATTTCTTGAAATTTTTGGCTATAAATGCTAAATCCTCATCTTCAGACTCTGATTCTTCCTTTTCCGCATGAAAAGCTACATTTTTTCTTTCTTGTGCTTGATCTTTCTTAGCTTGCATATTAACTTCATATGACATAAGATTTCCAATTAATTCTTCCGGTTTCATTGTAGATAGATCATTTGCTTCTTCGATTGCTAAGACTTTTCTCTCCCATTCATCAGTGAGTGAATTTAGAACTTTAGATACAATATCAAAATCCGTGTATTTTTCACCTAGTCCTATTAAGGCATGATGAATATCTTGAAACCTTGAGTACATGTCATTGATGGATTCATTTTGTCGCATTCTAAAGTTTTGGAACTGGTTCTTTAGCATGGAGATCTTAGTTTGCTTCACCTTGTTTGTGCCTTCATGTATGGTTTTAAGTGTACTCCATATTTGATGTGCAGTAGTACAGATGCTTACACGGTTGAACTCATTTCTATCCAAAGCACAAAATAGCATATTCATAGCTTTGGCATTTGCACTAACTTCATTCTTCTGAGCTTGCGTCCATGTAGAATAATCCGTTGTGGGTACAATGAGTTCTGCTTGAGTTGCGTTCCAGGCTTCAAAACTTGTTGCTTGCATATAAATCCTCATCCTTGTAGCCCAATAATTATAGTTTAGTCCATTGAATAGAGGTGGTCTTTGAGTATATTGTCCTTCCGCAAATGTAGAGTTATAGGTAGATGTTGTGCTTGTGTTGTTTTCCATATTATCAATATGTCAAATAACGGTGTTATGGTTATAGGACGGCCTTGCTCTGATACCAATTGAAAGAGTCTATGCAGTAGGATCGTATAATATGGAATAGTGAAATAGTCTAGGTAGATGGTAGTAAGCAATAAGTAAATTAGACACCAAGACTTTATACTGGTTCAGACCTCTTGTCCTACGTCCAGTCCCTAAGCTCCTCTTAGGAATTCAACTAACCAACAACCCTCACTTAACCCGGAGGAATAGGTTTACAACTTACCCGAACAACCGAACGGGATTTCTTGCCTCAACTACCGAAGAGGACTTCAACTTGGATACAAAAAATATTTCTGACTTGTTGTGTTCTTGATAACACTAATGAGTCAATTTTAGTACAACTTTCCTATAATCTTATCCTCGAGAGTATACAAAGTGTTTATGAAGATTTAGGAAATATGAATTGTTATGAATCAAGAGATGTTATAGTTAAAACAGAGATTCAGGCAATTGGTTTGCTTTTGAAAACTTAAAAGAATATGAAAGTATGTTCAAGTAAATAGAGAGATTAAAGCAAGTAGAATTGGTAATTTGCAATTGTTAAAACCATGTATTTATACTTGTAGAAGAGTTGCATTTGTTTGCTAGAGATGCAAGGAAGAGATGCTTCTGTTTCCATTGAAGAATGGTTGCAACTCTTGGGAGGAAGAAGGTGTCTATTCATAGAAAATTCGCAGTTACAGATTCAGTCGACTGAACAGTAAATTCAGTCGACTGAAATTATAAAGGAAAATTTTCAGATCTATGTTCAGTCGATTGTACAGTGAGTTCAGTCGACTGAAACTGTGTATGTTTTATTTCTGTGCCAGTTTCAGTCGACTGGCCATGCCTGTTCAGTCGACTGAACTGTGAAAATTTGCACACTAAAAGTATTTATAAAAATGAAGTTTAAAGGAAGTGTTTTAGTGTTCGTGCAAATCTCTTGAGGATAGATTTTAATAAAATAATCTAGACTTAGACCCATAAAAAATCATACTCGTGTTTTACACTTTGGTCTTCATCGATCTTCCTCTGATTTCAAATATATTTCTTCCTTTTTGTTGAAGCTCATTGTCATTGATCAAAATCTTCGTGTATCAACAAAACCTCCTTAGACAGTTTGGACAAGCAGGAACAGCTGGAACTTCAGGAGTTCAGATCCACGGAGCTGGAGCAGAAGGACCAAAAAGACAATCGAATGGAGCAGCTCAACAAGGCGCAACCCCTGATCAGCACACAACTGCCAACCTAGACGGATCCAGACATGGGGGCACACCATCTGGCAACAATGGACCAATCCATGGAGGAATTCCAGGTGGCACCGCACAACAAGATCTTGGAAGGAATGTAGGAGCGTGGGATAAGGAGTATGTACCAGAATTCCCTCGGAGACTCGGGGGCAACCCTTGACGGACGACGCTGGACTAGCTGAGATTATCAGACGAACTATGCGCGGAGGTTGGACAAACAGAGATCTAGAAGGAGTAAATAGGAGTCCGTTTACTCGGGATATCAGAATTGCTCGGAATCCTCCAGAATTAATGCTACTACTTTGGACATGTACAGTGGCCAGGCTGATCCCACTGATCACTTGATGAGATACACAAGACATATGGAAGTGCTGGGGGCATCAGAGGAGGTGATGGCCCGATGTTTCCCCCTGTACTTGACAGATATAGCTGCTTTGTGGTTCAGACAGCTGGAAGAAGGATCTATTGGGACTTGGTCAAAATTGGTGGACAGGTTTCTAAAGCAGTTTCGGGTTCATATCAAAAGGCCGAAGAACGTGATGACGCTAACGTCATTAAAGCAAAGGACGGATGAATCGCTCAGAGCTTTCTTAACTCGGTTCAATGCAGCAGTTGCTTCGGTGGATCGACCGGATCCATCGATGGTTTTAATGGCAGCAGTGTCAGGAGTCAGAGAGGATTCAGATTTCAAAGTATCTCTAATGTGGGACCCACCAATGGATCTCGAGGAATTCTTTCACGAAGATGAGAGATTCCTTCGGCAGGAAGATGCATGTTCGGATATGAAGTTAAAGGAGGTGAACGCAGCTGAGGATGGTGGGCCATCCAGCGGAGGCTCGGATAAAGATAAAGCAAAAAGGAAGCTGGATGACGAATCAGGAAAAGTTAGGAAGCGGTGGAGGGAACCAAAGTTTTCCACTTACACAGGATTAAACGAAACATTGTAACGGATATACACGGAAACTTGGAATCGCCTTCCCTATCGAAGGCCGGCTAGGAGAGAGCCCTCAGAACGTGAAAGGGCGTCAGGAAGGCACTGTCTTTTTCACGATTTAGACAGGCATGATACCAACAGTTGTAGGCATCTGAAGGACATTATTGAGGAGCATGTAAGGAATGGGCAATTACAACAATATGTCGGGGCTCGGAATGCGGCGGTGGAGCAAGAGCAACCACCGTCTACCTCAAACCACAATGGTGCGAGACCCAGGAATGATGGTCGATTGGTTATCAATTGACCGGGATGATATGAAATAAGTAGCAAACTACCGGCAAACGACCAAGTCATCTACTCATGTACGGGGATGGAGATGGCCCCTAGGCATTCTCTAAATGATGATAAACCGTGACGCTATGGTTTATGAAATCTGCTTTCTCTTTTGGGTTGAACATTTGCTTTTTCTGGTTCGGTTTTGGAGTTTGGTTTGAACTCCTAGTTTTGTTTGTTTTCTGGTTTGGACTTTCGTTTGGATGATTGCTTTCTGTTTTGGATATTGATTTGGATTTCTGATATGGATTTTTGGTTTTCCGATTTGATTTGGATTTTGGATTGGATTTTGATTGGGTTTTCATCTGGTTTTTGGAAAATGGTCGTCGGGTATGGATTATGCCTGGCAAGGGGTAAGTCTCTTCGTCCAAACGTGGCGAATTGGCTTATTCAGGTCGTCGAGTATGGACTATGCTCGGCAAGGGTCCGAAGCGACCAGGATTCGGCCTAGGACTTAGGCCCTATATTATCGGTTACTATTTCAGGTCGTCGAGTATGGACTATGCTCAGCAAGGGTCCGGAGCAACCAGGATTCGGCTTAGGACTTAAGCCTTGATATTACTCAACGTCCAGGAACACTAGACCACGATCGTCAAGTGTGGATTACGCTTGGCAAGAACCCGGAGAGGTTACGGATTTAAATATCGACCCGGAGAGGTCCTGGATTCGGTTATTGGTTATTGGATAAAGATGGATCAGAACTCGGCTGTCGAGTTCAGATGGATATGGAATTGGCTAAGGCTTTGGTTGTTGGATTTGGAATCAGACATCGACTCGGAGCAGTCAAGAACGATGCACTTGGATGATATGGCTATGGGCTTTAGATATCGGATTCTGGACTATTCAAAACACACCTTCTTACCACAAGGCATGTTTTGGGGGGCAAATGTTATCCCACCTTTTGGTCAAGGCTGTAATATCAACAAACTAGTTGGAAAATGATGGATATCCGGATTGGAAATCGATTGGAAACAAGGCTTTGATCGATGTTGTCAAAATTTGACTGAGCTCCAATCAAGGCGGGATCAATTGGGAATGATGATCAAGGCTTGGAGAGACTACGTTTCAAATCTCAGGTCAAAAGGAGTTCATTTGCTCAAGATAATTGATCGATTCGAACAAGGCGTTCGTATCGATCAGCATGGATACGAACAGCGCCTTCGTATCGATCAGTAGGAAGGCCAGATGGGTTTCGAATCGATGGCTGTGGACTTGGGTTGAATGGATAGGCGCATGGTGATTTGTTCGACTCGATGATTTCGTATCGATCAGGATGGAGCATAGCAGTGTACTTCGAATCGATATTGTTCGTGTCGATCGGCATGGACTAATTCGAATCGATACTATTCGTATCGATCGACATTGGATACTTCGAGTCGATACGAAGGAAGGTTGGTCGATGGATACGAACAGAGGAGCGACCGAAGGATACGAAGAAGACCAGGAGCATTAGCTGATTGATGGACAGGAAGCTTGGATGCGAACTGGAAATATACGTGGATACGAAGGAGCCATTTTCGTATCGATCGTATTCGTATCGATCTATACGAAGGAAGCAATCAGCTCGGCGTAAAAGGTGGATCGGCCCGAAGAGTGCGCACCACGTCATCACTGTTGATTCATGAGTTTTGATTCATGACACAAGCTTCAGAGATCATACGACGAGAATGCTATATGAAAGCGACAAAAAGAGAATAAATGCATACCGTGCACTACAAAGAAGATAATCTTACAATTCAGGGATTAGTATGGATATTTTATTTTATTTGAGTCTTAGAACAATGTTAAAATCATTCCTCAAATAATCACACACGCACACAAAACATTTTATATCAAAAAATATGTTCACTGTGCATATAACACCAGGTCGGCCGACCGACCAGGATCCTCGGTCGACCGACCCTGTATCATATGCACAGTGACTTTCTGTTTTGTATACGTTTTTCAACTTAGCTGACCGGCCAGTTTTTCCGGTCGACCGACCAGAGAAAAACGGCTAGTTTTCTGAAGAGACGCGATCTTTTCATGAAGAGTAATGTCCTCTATTTCAAGAGGTATGGACACTACTGTTGACTAAAACTATTCATGAAAGATTACAACTCTTCTACAACTATATAAACATATTCAATTCACTTCTACAATCACCGATTCTTGTTTATATTTCTGAAATCTAATCTCTTCTCATTTCTGCAAATAAAAGCATTCACTCTTATTCAATATCACTAGAATCCTTGAATTTATTCATATACTTCGATTCTACGTGATTATCTTCCTTCTAAATCTTCACACACATACATATTCTTGAGGATTTGATTATAGGAAAGTTGTACTATCAAAAGACAATCAGTGTTATTTAGAACACATTCATCAACAAACATTTTCTATTAAGTTGAAGTCCTCTTCGGTTGTTGAGGCGGAAAAATTCCTGTTCGGCTGCTCAGGTGTCGTATACCTATTCCTCCGGGTTAAGTGAGGGGTTTAGTTTAAATCCAGAGGGTATTCTGGGACTGGACGTAGAACGGGAAGTTCGAACCAGTATAAAAATTCCTGGTGTGCTTACTTTAATTTTTACTTTACTGTTATTACCAGTTTCCGCATTAATTTACCATATTACACGATCCTTAGTACTGCACGTACACTTTCAATCACCTAGGCACATGCATTGATCGATTCGAATGGATCGAGTCGAATAGATCGATTTGAAGCAAACAGCCTGCCGAAAGTCCCCATTTCGTATCGATCATAACTCGAGATCCACAAGTCCAAATGCTATGAAATTTTCACAGAAGCTTATGTGCCTGCTAAAGAATGTCCACGCCAAATTTTGACTCCATTGGATGAAATCTTGATCGATACGAAATCCGTTCGTATCGATCACGGATCGGGCCGAAACTTCGCGGGCTTGGGCGCGCGGGCCTAGTCACATGCTAGAAGGGGTCTCCCGAGATTTGAGCGAAATATCAGCCTCCTACACCTATAAATAGAGCCCCAGGATATACAGAAAGGGGATCTTCTTCTTCTTCTTTGAATTCTCCAACGCCCAGACTCTGCCAAAATCAAGATCGAATTCAACCTTACTGTTTGTACTCGAAAATTATTGTTGTAATCCACTGTAATCGACGAAGAACATCAATAAAAGATTAACTTTTGGAGTGGATGTAGGCCGGAGATAGCCGAACCACTATAAATCTCGTGTCACTATCTATTTCTTTCCGTTTTAAGTTTATTGTTCTTCACTTTTTATCCTCTACATTACTTAGATTTGTGATTTGTGATTACATACCGCTGATTTGTGTTCATACACTGGTGCTTTCATGATATTTGGGGTTTTTGACCATTTTTGGCGCAAACAGCTACGTACTAAGTGTACGACTAAATAGTTCCCACATCAAGTTGAGGAACTAAAATGACCAAATTTGATAGTCGATTATTTAACTATCAAAGCAAACAACAATTATCTAGCACCATAAGCAATCACTAGGCCCTTTTAATTAATCTTTTGTTAATTAAATCACTTTTCCAAATATTCACTTCAAATTATCTATAAAAAGACAATATTCAAAACCATTTCACTTATTTCACTATTTGGAAAACATTTCCATATACTTATTTTATTAATAAGTGAATTCACAATTTACTTTATTTTCAAACCATCCAAACTTCATTTTAAAATATCGCTTTTCAAAACATGCATTTTATTTAAAGGATTATTCAGTCCAAAATAGTGAATAAAATTCTCTTACTAAATTCATTACTTCTACACATTTAATTAAAAGGATTATCCACTGTCCGAAATCATGAATATAATTCCTTTAATAAACTTTCATATTTAACTTATCAAAATAAGTTGATTTTGAATTTATAAAACAATGTTTATAAATTCCATTTATATTTTATAAAAACTTCCATATATAAATTACTTTATTAACCATTTCCATTTATCTCATATATATGCCAAAATCCAATTATAAGTTAATTTACTTATAAAATCTCTTATTACGAATTCATTGTTTTCAAGTCTTATTATTTATAAAATCCATTTAAAATTCATTTCGAAATTTTAATTCCAAACCCATATATAAATTTGATTACAATTCCATTTCTAATATTTATAAGACTTTATTTATAATTCCATTACTTTTATTTATAAAATATCAATTTTATAAATCTTATATATATAACATTTATAATAAGTCCAAAATCCAAATATAACTTATTTTATAAAATAGTTAACTTCATATTTCAAAAATCATATTTTGATTCCATTTTAAGAAACTTCTTCTTTTAATAATTTACAAATCATCATTAAAACTCATACAACTCCAAGAATCACTTAAACAACCTTTTTAATTTGAAATCATCATTTTAATATTTTTAAAATTCTGAAACATGGCCCAATGCTGCAACAGCGCTAAATAAGGTGATTCACATCAATCAAATCCATTATGGCATTCAAACATCATATATCACATGCTAACAGCATATATAACAATATATGTAAATAAAAATCAACATTGGCGAGGAATCCAGTTGGATCCCTCCAACCTGTCACCTGTAGCAAATATACATATGAGAAAATATGTACAATGTCCGCTTCGAGGTAGATGCGCGTACAAAAGGTCATCCGCTCATACACGGGAACGTATAGGGTCTCATCCGCTAAAATATGCGGGAATATATCTAAACCAACTTATATATATATATATAATATCATATATCACCCAAACAATCATCAATCAACATAAATAAATTTATTTTCACTCATATAAAAGCGAGTCAGAAAGAGTGAGTGGTACTCACTTTGATTCCAATAGTCGTTGCAGCGTTTTATTTCCAATAAAATTAAACGTACCCAAAATTTTCACCAGCTCCAATCAATCTAATTCAGCTCCATCGCGTAGTGTTTGCGAATACAAACCCAGCGCAATTTGTTTTATCTGATTTCGACCTCGTATGTAAAAGATATGATTTTTATAAGTTTACACGATTTTAAATATAAATAATTTACAACATTTTTTTATTATACCCAGATTTAATCACGGCTGTTGCTTTCAATCCCCTTGATCCAGGCCGTTTACTCCCTCTGTCGATCGTAAAGTCGATCCAATACCACCGTTCGAATGCCCCAGCCAAGCTCTACCATCAACCTGAGGCTGGCCACACTCGGCCCCCTATCCATCTCGAAAAACACGTACGAACACAGCCAAACGCGAGCGAAAATTGGCCTCTACGCTCCACTGAATTTTATCATCACCGTATAGATTTGAAGCTCTCGACAACCTCTACGATTTCCTAGTTGAAACTTTTCTCTAATATTCGATGGATTTGGAGAAAATGAGGTTGAAAGGATCCAGCTCTCTAGGCTATTGATTTCAAATGGCGGCTAGACCTAGAAAACTAGGGTTTTGGCAAATTTAGTGATAATGAGGTCCTTATATAGAAAATTATTCGCGCACTATTCACCCAAATAATTCCGAACTCCAATGGAAGCATGCCGCCTGGCGTTTATAATGTTTTACCCCTATTCCGAACACAATGGAATGTATATCGGAAGCCAATTCCATCATATTTGGAAGGAAGGTTTTCGAATCAAATTATTTTAATTCAAATTTACTTAAATAAATTTCTACGCATTTCAGCTTCCAACGATCAAATCGTACGTCCGATTGACACGAACTTTGGAATCCTGCAATGATATAATATTACGGATCCAATGAAACTAGTTTCGTTGAAACCTTAGACCGTGTCAAAAATGACTATGTTTACATGTTAATTAAATCGATAAATTTTCAATTTCTATAAATTCACTTTTAATTCACTTTTAAAAGTTTACTAACTTCATTCTAATTCAATTAGAATTTAATTCAACTTTATAAATCGTTTCCATTCACGTTAAATTCAAATCTTAATTATTTCCACAATTTCAAATATTAAATTAACAATTTAATTATCCAAATAAATTATTATATTTGAAAGGGGATTTTAGGCTCAAGGAAAAAGTTGTAGAAAAATTTAGTTATAGGGACAAGAAGTTTGTTTTTTAGGCTGAAGGACACTTTTTAATGTAAATCACAGAATGATAGTTGTAACTATCATTTTCTGTTTACACTAAAAAGTGTCCTTCAGATTAAAAAGCAAACTAGTTGTCCCTGACACTAAATTTTTTTGCAACTTTTTCTCTGTGCCTATTTTCCTGTATTTTGAAATATAAGTTATTCAACTTATAAATTAACTTGTGAATATTTAAAATCGATTAAATATTCCAATTCCGAATGACTGAAATTCTGGGTAGTTACAATTTCATTTAAAGGATCGAAAGATATTGAGGGAGGAAGATTGTGAATATTCGGCCATTAAACTTAAAAGGAGCGGCTGAGCTTATCTAGGATTTTGATTGCAAAATAGAAAATAAAGTGGCCTTATATAGAAAATCTTGCGTCACTATTCATCCGTGAAAATTCCAAACTCGAAACAACGTATGACGCCTAGCATTCTATATGCTATACCCCTATTCCGAACACAATGGAACTAGTATCAGGAGTTAACTCCATCATATTCAGAAGATAGCTTTCCAAAATTAAATTATTTTAATTAAATTCCTTAAATTAATTTCTACTCGTTTCAAGGCCGAACGGCCAAATGATTGGTCTGATCGCTACAAAACTTGAAATCCTATAAAAATTCACTATTGCGGACCCGATGAAACTGGTTTCATCAAAATCCGAGATAGTGCCCAAAAAAACTATTTTTACACGTTAATTAAAACAAAAAATTTCCAAAATCAATTTAATCGCTTTAAATTCAATTTTAAAAGTAAGAAATCTTCATTCTTGTTTAAATAAAATCTAAATCAACTTTTGATATCATTTTCATTTACATTAAATTCAGGATTCAATTATTTAAATAATTTCCAATATTAAATTTAAATAATTTAATTATCCAGTAAATCGCTATAATTGAAATACAAGTTATTTGTCTTAAAAAATTTAACTTATAAAACAAATTCAAATAACAATACAACTACTACACTCTTTATAAAATTATAACCAAAGTCAAATAAAACGTACATTAGAAATTTATCTCAAATATCACCTTATAAATTAAAATGTTTGTTCAAATTTTACACAACAAATATTCTTACAATATATACCCAGATTACACTATGTTTCACTACTTAAATTAAAGTATTTCAATAATCCAATTTCGATAAATTCCAATATTAGATTTCAAATGAATTTTAGTTATCAAATAATTATTTTATTTATATCTAAATAATTCAACATTTACTATTCAATACTTGCTATTGATTACAACAATTTAATATATTGAACTTCTTTCTAAACACAAATAATTTTCTCAAATCTTATCTAAATTGTTATTTCAAATTTTTTTCAAGTTCATATTAAATAAATTACATAAATAAAACATTAAATTTTTATTTCTAACCAATTTTATTTAATAATCATATTAAATTTAATAATTTAAAATAGTTAAAAATATGGGTCGTTACACAAACCCTCACTAATGTTCATTGTCAAGAATTGTTGCGACTTTTCTATTGATTATAAAAGCACAAATTTTAATAAATTCTGTAAGCGCACAGGCGTGTAGTATGCAGGTCGAACACAGAAAATTATGTTTTAAAATATTTGAAATCCATATTTAAATCTTAGGCGTGTTAAACAAATTCGATGGTGGTTCTTGAACAGGAAATAAAAACAATAATATACTCCGAATCGATTTCGAATCTAATCAAAATTGCAATCAAAATATAAAATTATAAAAATCAAAGAAGAACTAAAAGTGCTTAAAAGAAAATAACAGAGCAAACAACTGAAATAAAATGAACTGAATTTGTTAACTAACTGGAAAGAGTGCAGAAAATAACTAAGAACAAGAATAAATAAATTGCTAAATCTAATTAACAATCCTACGTATTCTGTCCAAAAATAAAAACACTCCTGAAATTAAAACTAAACTAGAAGAAGAGTGATGGGGTAAGAGATGATTTTTGGTTGTTGTATGATGCTGTATATATAGCCTTTTCCAGTCCAGAAAATCAATTGCCGCTTTTTAGGAGGAACTGGTACCTTGCTTGAATTGGTGAAAGAGAACATATATACGTCCACGTCATTGCTTGAATTGGTCCATATTGCTTGAATTAAATATGTTTAGTCCATGCTTTGAATTGATTGCACGTGTGCCGCTTATTGAATTGAAGTGGCTATATTACGCTGCTTGAATTGGCCACATTATTATACCATGTTATTTGATTAACAAGTGGCTTTGCTTTGAACTGGACTGCCTTGAATTGCATGAGCTGCTATGTATTTATATTTATAGTGTACCACTTTGAATATTTCCAATTGAATGATATGCTTGATACGTGTTTTCTCTTTGAATATTCGGTGTCCAAAATGCTGCACTCTTTTCTGCGTGTTATTTGAACCAATAGACGGCACAACCGATTAATTTTGGAATCTATAATCTGCAAAACCACAACAAAATACCCGTATGATACCATTTTAATAAAATAAAAATATATGAAACAAATGGTTTTAAATGCAGAAAAATACGTTCATCAAATACCCCCACACTAGGTCTTTATTCATCCTCGAATAAGCAAAAAAATAAAAACTAAATAAATCCCTTTTCGTAGGAAACACGATTTCATTGAGCGTATGCAACAAGCCGTTAAACCTCTAGGTGTCCCTAGTAGGATGAGTGGTGCCTCGTGAGGGTTTTCAGTGGATACTACCCACAAAATCCAAATGCAGTATGCGATGATTCTAATGTACTACATGAAAAATGGAGACTCAATTTATTTAAGAATAATCACAACAAAATAATGTATACAAGTTTTAGTCAATGTCTAGAAATTTTTTAGTTTCTCACTAATCACAAATTTCAATATAACTCAAGTTTTCATACATTAGATTCTAGTTTGGCCAATTGTTTTGGTTGATAACATAGTGCAGCCACGAAATAAATTCTTTATTGTTAATCATAGTTTTTCAAAATGGTATTTTCATTTCCTTTTGTATAACAAGCCAAATCAATAAAGTCAATAAGTGTTTGGGTTTCAATAGTTTACTCTCTTAATTAAAAATATATTTTTTTATATACGCCTAACTTTTGGGCCAAGGTATACCACCCATACACTGCTTTGCTGGCTTACATGAGAGTTGGGACAGATCTTGGTGGATTGTGCAAACCGACGCTGACTATGTCAGAAATGGTCGGTAATCCTTAGGTGATTATTTATTTAATTTCTTTATACACCTAACTCAGAATGCTGAGGCTAGATATATCATCCATGCACTGCCTTGCGGGCTTACGTAAGAAGAGTACAGAGCGTGGTGAGTGTACACACTTTCATAAGTGTGCATACCTATTGACTCTGGTGTTTCTTATTAAATTTTTTTATAAAATAACTAAAGAGAGTTATGCAAATCAACTTAGCACCACTTAACTTCAATGATTTGAAATGTCAACGCATGTACTTTAAATCTACCACTTTTTTAGACAAAGACTACAGTTTAGAAAGGATTTCATAACCATCACCTATGAATCCCCCTACATACTAACCTCACTATTATCGCTTGTAATTCAACTATTCATTATATTTTATAATTGAAATTAGTGATTCACAAAAAAATTCATTAATTGACTTCAACTGTTTGCTTACTTTGTCTTGACTAATTAAAAATAAATCAAAGTCCTGAAAATAATGGAAAATGAGATGAAGCTTGAAAAAAATTGAAATGAAATTTGAAAACAAATAATGAGATGATTTTTTTTTTGAAGTGATGTCACATTGTGTAATATGAACAAACAGTATGAGATATGTGGCCCCCCCATATTGGAATGAGACAGTGTCCCAACTGTCAAATGGAATGCAAATGCAAAACAGAAGGGAAAAACTAAAAAAAATACAACCTGATATGTACAAGATAGTGAGTGGCTTATGCCGAATAGCTAGGTTCGTGGAGATCCACGAACTCGTCGTCCTCGTGTTGTTCAAACTCTAGAAATGGCTTCAAGCGTTGTCTATTAACCTTTGAAATGGAACCGTCCCTAGGATTTTCAATTTCAAATGCACCATAAGGGTACACTATTTTCACAATATATAGACCTGTCCATCGAGATCTCAATTTGCCCGGAAGTAAATGAAGTCTGGAATTATATAAGAGAACTTTTTGACCTACTTTAAATGACTTACGAAGTATGGATTTATCATGATAAAATTTAGTTTTCTCTTTATAAATCTTTGCATTTCCATACGCTTCATTTCTTAGTTCTTCTAATTCTGAAAATTGTAATTTACGATGCGATCCATCTTTTTCTATGTCAAAATTAAGGTATTTGATTGCCCAAAGTGCGTGGTGCTCGAGCTCAACGGGTAAATGGCATGCTTTTCCAAAGACTACTATGTATGGTGACATTCCTAGATTGGTTTATATGCTGTGCAAAATTCCCAAAGGGCATCTATCTGTTTAGATGACCAATCTTTTCTATTGGAGTTAACTGTCTTTTCAAGATTTTTTTTAATTTGTCTATTGGAAATCTCGACTTGACCGCTAGTCTGTGGATGATATGGAGTAGATAGTTTATGAGTGATAGAGTATTTCTTAAGAAGAGATTCAAAAGCATGATTACAAAAATGAGAACCGTTATCACTTATAATAGCTCGAGGTGTGCCGAAACGAGAAAATATGTTTTCTTTCAAAAATTTGAAAACAACTTTATTGTTATTCATTCAGGTAGGAATGGCCTCAGCCATTTAGACACGTAATCTACTGCAAGTAGGATGTAGAGATTTTCAAAAGAATTAGGAAAAGGACCCATGAAATCGATGCCCCAAACATAAAAAATTTCGATGATAAGGATTGGGTTTAGGGGCATCATGTTACGTTTGAAAATACGACCTATTTTTTGACATCTAGCGCATTCGGAGCAAAATTCGTGGGCATCACGAAAAAGAGAAGGCCAATAAAAACCGCACTGCAACACCTTGGCAGCAGTTTTCTTTGCTCCAAAATGTCCTCCACATGCTTGATTATGTGAAAAAGAGAGGATGCTATGGAATTCATGTTCGGGAACATGTCTACGTATGATTTGATCGGTGCAATATTTGAAGAGATAAGGATCATCCCAGTAAAAGTTTCGAACATTGGAGAGAAATTTTTGTTTATCTTGTTTTGACCAATGGGAAGGTGTTTCATTTGTGGCAAGATAATTTACGATGTCCACGTACCATGGTGCACTGGAGAGGGAAAGAATTTGTTCGTCGGGAAAATGATCGTTGAATTGAGAGTTATCGATGTTTTCATGAAGAATACGAGAAAGATGATCAGCTACGACATTTTCAGAACCCTTTTATCCCGTATTTCTAGGTCGAACTCTTGAAGAAGGAGGATCCAACGGATTAAGCGGGATTTGCCATCCTTTTTCGTGAGTAAATACCGCAATGCGGCATGATCGGTGTAAACTATGACCTTAGAACCTATGAGATAAGATCTAAACTTATCGAGGGCAAAGATAACTGCTAAAAACTCTTTTTCTATGGTTAAGTAATTTAATTGAGCTTCGTTAAGAGTTTTTCTAGCATAATAGATGACTCGAGGAAGTTTATTGATTCATTGACCTAAGATGGCTCCAATGGCATAATCAGAAGCGTCACACATTAATTCGAAAGGCAAAGTCCAATTTGGAGGTTGGATGATAGGTGCAGTGGTCAAGATCGATTTAAGACTTTCAAAAGATGTTTTACATTCATTAGAAAATTCAAATTTAACACCTTTAGCCAGAAGATTCGAAAGAGGTTTTGAAAATTTTGAAATTTTTTTAATGAACCTCCTATAAAATCCTGCATGTCCAAGAAATGAGCAAATGTCCTTGACAGACCTTGAAGGAGGAAGGTCAACAATAAGATCAACTTCAGATTTGTCAACTTCTAGGCCACTTTTAGAGACAACATGATCTAAGACCGTTCCTCGCTTAACCATAAAATGACATTTTTCCCAATTAAGCACAAGAGATTTCTCCTTACATCGCTTTAAGACACGTTCTAAATGAAGGAGGCATTGATCGAATGATGACCCATAGATTGAAAAATCTTCCATGAATATCTCTAAGAAATCCTCCACCATATCAGAAAATATACTCATTATACATCTCTGAAAGGTAGCGGGAGCATTACAAAGACCGAAGGGCTTGCGACGATAAGCGAAAGTTCCGAAGGGACATGTGAACGTCGTTTTGTGTTGGTCCTCTAGCGCAATGGGAATTTGATTATAGCCAGAGTAACCATCAAGAAAACAATAATATTCATGATCGGATAAGCGTTCGAGCATTTGATCAATGAAAGGGAGGGTAAAATGATCTTTTCTTATTGTTGCATTGAGTTTTCGATAGTCAATGCAAACGTGCCATTTTGTTTTAACTTTTGATGGAACAAGTTCGTTATTCTCATTTGTGGTCACACTGATTCCAGACTTCTTTGGTACAACTTGTACCGAACTTACCCAAGTACTGTCAGAGATAGGGTGGATAATGTTATTGTCTAAACATTTGATAATTTATTCCTTTACCACTTCTCTCATATTAGGGTTTAATCGCCTTTGAGCTTCGCGAGTGGGTTTAGCCTCGTCGACTAAATGTATTCGATGTTCGATGATTGATGGGCTAATTCCCTTAATGTCAACGATTACCCATCCTAATGCCTCTTTATTTTCCCTTAAAATTTTCAAAAGTTGTTCTTCTTGGTCCTTAATGAAATCAGAGGCCAAGATTACAAGGAAATTTTCTGAAGAATCTAAACATGCGTACTTAAGATTGTTTGGAAGAGGTTTGAGGTCTAATTTAGGGCGTTCTTGTTTTGATGCTTCGGTAGATATCAACTGGTTGAATTCTAGTGAATTATGAAAAGAGTAGAGCATATCATTTAATTCAGAAATGTATTCATCTTCATTGAAGTTGGTAAAATGATCCAGGCACATGTTAAGTGATTCTATAAACTCAAATCATTTTCTACAATTGTTTGGATCATGTCAACTTCTTTTGTTTCATGATCCCTTGGTTATTTGTTAAGATTGAAGATATTTAGTTTAATGATTAGGTGCTCAAAGGAAAGTCGGAGTTGACAATTCCTACAATTTATGATAGCATTTGATGTTGCTAAAAATGGACGACTTAATATCAAAGGAATCTGACCATTAGGATTTGAGATGGGTGTAGTCTCTAGGACTATGAAATCGACGGGGAAATAGAATTGCTCGATTTGTATCAAAACATCTTCAACTGTGCCCAATGATTTTTTGATAAATCGATCAGCTAGTTGAATTGTGATGTTTGTAGGCTTTAATTCTCCTAGTCCAAGTTGACAGTACACAGTATAAGGCAAAAGATTCACACTCACTCCAAGATCGAGTAAGGCATGACTAATGAGTGTTACCGATTTTACAACCGATTGTAGGACAACCAGGGTCCTTATACTTGATTGGGGAGGGGTTTGAAAGAACAGAGCTAGTGTTTGCAGTTAGAAATGCAGTCTAAGGAACGTTAGTGGCACGTTTTTGATTACATAGCTCTTTCATACATTTGGCATACAGAGGAATTTGCTCGATGGTATCAAGAAGTGGAATATTGATTTGAACTTGTTTGAAGATTTCAAGAATTTGGTCAAAATTAGTGGGCTTCTTCTTTTTGTTGAGTCTACGAGGAAATGGAGCTATGGGTTTATAGACTCGTTCGGTAGTTTTTTCATTCGAAGAAGAAGGTGTAATATTAGAGGGTGAAGATAAGGGAGCTGGAATGTTGAGGTTGCCAACATCAGAAGGTAAAGAGTGGTCGGGATTTCCAACCTTGGATGAAGAATTAGAGTCGTTTGGATTGACAACAATGGGTGTCGACTGAGTTTCAAAATCTTGAACATGGGAAGACTTAAGAAGGATGTCTGGGTTGCCGACATGGTTGTCTACCTTCTTTCCAGACCTTAATGTGGTGACAGCATTAACCGGATTTACATTTTCGTCCTCACAAAGATTTACTTATCGAGAGTTATACTTTGGATTCACTTCGGGTTTACTAGGCAATTTACCTTTCTCATTGATTTTCATGAGATCCTTCATTATTATCAACATTTGTTCATTTTGGTTGGTGATTTTCTCAATTCTTGAATCTTGGTTAGTGATTTGTTCATTTTGTTTAGAGAGTTGTTTTTCCAATCGAGCAATTTCTTTTGAAGGCTGAGAAGGTTGGGTTGATGGATTGAAATTAGGATGCCTATATGGTTGATTTGAAGGTTTTGTTTGAGGAGCGGGTTGAGAATTTTGAGCATTAGAAGTTGGGCTCGATAATTTGGATTTGGTATCATCGGATACATATATAATGGACTAGCCGCATTGTTAGGATTTGACCATGAAAAATTTGGATGATGCTTCCAGTTAGGGTTGTATGTGGATGAATAAGGACTGTTTTGAGGTATAGCATTGATTTGGTCTTGTGTATAGTAATGGGTAGTCCTTCTCCTTCTTGAGGAGTTTGGGCTTCTATAGAAAGATGTGATGGGTCAATGGCATGTACTCCTCAGTTTGGAGTACGAATTGGAACACGAATTATTTCACATTGCATATCCTTTTTCGAATATTCTTCTAAAAGTTCCTAAGCTTCTTCGTCTGTTTTTGCAGTGAATACTCCTCCGCACATTGATTCGAATTGGGATCTTGTTTGTTATTTAAGCCCTTTATAAACGATCTGGCACAAAACGTGTTAACGGATTGAATGATGTGGGCAACTATATAACAATTGATTGAACCTTTCAAAATATTTTGAAAAAGTTTCTCCTTCGTTCTGAGAGAATTGATTGATTTCAGTTCGAATTTTTTGTGGAAAGGAAAAAACTTTTTCAAAAATATAGTAACGAAATCGTCCCAACTTTTAATTGAGTTTTTAGGAAGAGAATTAAGCCATCTTTTTGCACTTTCTAGAAGCGCGAATGGAATAAGTCTTACCTTGATGGATTCATTAGAAAGTTGTTGCATTTTAGTTGTAGAAGCGTATAACTCAAATTCACTCAGAAATTTATATGCATTTTCAGACCCAGTGAATTTTGGTACCCCTTGGATAAAAGAATGTTTTAGCTTAAAATTATTTCCTTCGGCAGGTGGAAATGAAATAACCGAAGGTTGAATAGTGCGTGTTGGATAGCGTAGGTCTATAAGGGATAATGGTCGGTTCTCATGAAATTCATTGTTTCCAACATGTGATTTAGGTGATGATTTAGTTGAACTGTGATGTGAACCGTGATTGCTCATGTTTGTTTGATTTGAAATTTCCGTTGATTTGTTTAATGAGATATTTTGGCTTTCTGAATGGTTAAAATTATTTCTTGACCAATTGCGCATAAAAAAATCAAGATGTAATAGCCAAAAGTAAATTTAAACAGTTTTTAGTTAGGCGCCTGTAGAGTAGAAAATTACTTACAGAGGGGTATGGCAGTTCGTCCAATGCAACTGAGTAGCGCTAGCGGATTAAACACCACATTTTGCAGTTGCTATGTTGTTGCTACCTGTTCAGATATCTAAGAGCTGATAACCTTAAAAAAAATGAAACTGCAACCGTGTGTTGTTGATGCAATTGAAGCACTACCAGCAAAACTCTTTGGTTAACGTGATTTTTTTTTTGAAAATTTGCAGAAACTTGAAAGCAAGATTAACGAATGGTTACGCTAGATGCATACATGAATGGTTAATAAGAAATATGAATGATAGCAGTTCACGTTACATGTTACTGAATGAAAGTGCAGCAAGAGGCAAGTGTGTATATATAAATGCAACGTGAGTGAAATAAACTAAATGGAATGTAACTTGATGAAATAATGCAATGAAGTATGCTTTGGTTATGTGAAAAACTATGTGTGAATGAAACATGGTGAAAACTATGTGTGAATGAAATAAGAAAACATGAAAATGTGTACTACAATGATTACTGGAAAATGTGTGAGAAAATGCAACTAACGTGTAATGTGGTCTAAAAATTTGAAGCAGTGAGAATTATATGCAAGCGGGTAACCAAAACTAACTAACTAAAATGCAAATTAAATGAACATGATTTTGAAAAAAAAATGTGTAACTGCAACGTGGTGAAAATGAGTGTAAAGTGAATGAACGTGAAAGCAAAGTGAAAGCAAGTTGCTACGTGAAAGAAAAATGAATACACAATGAACGTGCAAAACGAACTGTGTAACAGCAAAGTGAATGAACGTTTTAGTTGGAGTTATTTGAAACGTAAAACGCGAAAGCTGAAGTGGTGCTAAATGAACTGAAAAGCAAGTGGCTACGTGAAACTATTTGGGTGAATGGTTGCAAGTGAATGTTGATGCATGAAAATGCAACCTGAGCTATGTATAAATTATGTGAATCAATGCTGCGACACGTGAATAATTGTGAAAACGTGAGGACTATGCAAACATAAAACAATGGAAAGTGTAAGTGCAAAATATAACGTGAGAAACTAAATTAAAACTAATGTGAGCTGGGTACGTGAAACAGAACCCAACTAAATGAAATGCAAAATAAAACGTGAAAGCTAAATGAAACAGTGAAAAGTAAACCAAACATGAAACTTGAAAATATGCAGCTAACGAAAAGTAAAACGCTACTTGTGAAAGGAATTGAAAAACGAAAAAAAACTTTTTTTCAAAACCAATGAAAAAATAGAAAAATAAATTAACACGAATAGACTTTAAAAATATCAAAAAGTTCAAAATAGCAATTCCCCGGTAACGGCGCCAAAAACTTGTTGCGACTTTTCTATTGATTAGAAAAGCACAAATTTTAATAAATTCTGCAAGCGCACGGGCATGTAGTATGCATGTCGAACACAGGAAATTGTGTTTTAAAATATTTGAAATCCATATTTAAATCTTAGGCATGTTAAACAAATTCGATGGTGGTTCTTGAAAAGGAAATAAAAACAATAATATACTCCCAATCGATTTCGAATCTAATCAAAATTGCAATCAAAATATAAAATTATAGAAATCAGAGCAGAACTAAAAGTGCTAAAAAGAAAATAATAGAGCAAACAACTGAAATAAAATGAACTGAATTTATTAACTAACTGGAAAGAGTGCAGAAAATAACTAAGAACAAGAATAAATAAATTGCTAAATCTAATTAACAATCCTACGTATTCTGTCCGGAAAAAAAAACACTGCTGAAATTAAAACTAAAATAGAAGAAGAGTGATGGGGTAGGAGATGATTTTTGGTTGCTGTACTGTATGATGCTGTATATATAGCCTTTTCCAGCCCAGAAAATCAATTGCCGCTTTTTAGGAGGAACTGGTACCTTGCTTGACTTGGTCCATATTGCTTGAATTAAATATGTTTAGTCCATGTTTTGAATTGATTGCACGTGTGCTGCTTATTGAATTGAAGTGGCCATATAATATGCTGCTTGAATTGGTCACATTATTATATCATGTTATTTGATTAACAAGTGGTCTTGCTTTGAACTAGACTGCCTTGAATTGCGTGAGCTGCTATATACTTATATTTAGAGTGTACCACTTTGAATATTTACAATTGAATGATATGCTTGATACGTGTTTTCTCTTTGAATTATTCGGTGTCCAAAATGTTGCACTCTTTTCTGCATGTCATTTGAACCAATGGATGGCACAACCGATTAATTTCAGAATCTATAATCTGCAAAACCACAACAAAATACCCGTATAATACCATTTTATTAACATAAAAATATATGAAACAAACGGTTTTAAATGTAGAAAAATATGTTCATCAAGAATCGAGTGATAAATCATTTTTCAGGCTGGTGTAAACACCTCAATGTTCTGTACTCGAATCTTAGATTAAATCGTGCGACAAAATAATCCATATACTTCATATAAATTTAATTATCTTTCCAAAATTCTTATTTAAAAGATTCATACAAATGCGAAGTTAGAGCAAACATCATATTATAGATTTTCATATGTTTACATAATTTCAATTAGACTTGGGTTAAAATGAAAACCCTCTTCCTAACACAAATACGATACAAAATACTTATTCAAAACAACATTCTAGCCGAACTTATACAAACTAGAACTACTCTTAACTCCCCAAGTCTCTTCTACTCCTCCGAGCCCGAAGCCGATGGTGGACTCTAGTTACCAAGGTCTATCGTAACTTCCCCCTCTCCTTCTTCATCACTTCCTAGCTCATCATCGGCCTCATTATTGTCCTCTTCTGGTTGCATTTATCCCTCAACCCGAGGTACCCATGGTTGGTTCCATGGGACATGTCCCATGCCAACCGGTATTCCAGGAATTACCCAGTCCTCTTCTAGTTCTTCGAGGCCTTGCACATTCTCTTCCCTAGGATTTTTGAACTCTTCGACTCCTTCTTCTTCCGCTTCTTCTGTTATTTCTTCGTCGTTGCTCTCCACTTTGTTCCAGTTTATGTATGAGCTGGATGATCCTTCCTGCCACACAATATGCTTTCTATCCGAATCTCATATCACATTACTACACTCGTTAGATATAATAGCATCCGTGTCTTCCACTGGTTTCGATTCTTCCTTTGTAACGACCCCGGATTTTATATATATTTAAATTTATAATTAATTAATTTTTGAATTAAAATTTGTTAAATTAAATGATGAAGAGATGCGAGTTTCCCCGGATTCTAATATATTCTATATAAATCATTTATAATTAAAAAATTATGTATATGTATATATATGTATTTGGGCATATACGAGTGAATTTGAAAATAATAATATATAGATATATATTTTACTTGAATTTAAATTGTAGATAAATGGTTTTAAAAACAAATAAACAAACAATATAAGGTAAACATGTTAAATAAAATCTAACAATATAATAATAAAAGAAACTCCATTAGATTTCAAAGTATATGACCAAACAAAATATATCAACATATATATACTTGCAAAACAAGAAATATACATGTACAGCCGAAGTCAGGAAGGAAATGTAAAGCAAAATATCTATGACACATGAAACATACAATAATCTAAATTGGAGACATAAGTACTCAAAGCATTTAATGCTTCCATCTCTTAGCAGCAAATAGGTCATTCGAAATGTTTGAAGTATCATTTCAGCCTCCATTCGAGAATTCTCTGATCAATAAGTAAAAAGAAAAAGAAATATACCCTTGTACCTGTATTTGCTTAAACCAGACATCACCCCTCTGTACAACTCTTCTATACCTATTCTTATTTTCATTTCGACAAAACTAAAGTAATAACAAATACTTAAACATCTCTACAAACTTAAAAAAAAAATGTCTGCCTTACAACAGTAAGCAAGAAGATATGGTGGGAGGAAAATCAAAAGAACCATATTCCAGTTTTTCAAACACATCATTTCCAGGCCTTACTTCTTTGTTTCCTGTCTTCTGTTCGAACTGTTCCAGGTGAGTAACTACACCTTTACATCTTTAAGTAGGATTTATGTGGATATAGATAAGTAAGTTGTATATTTATATGTGAAATATCTGTGAATATTTGGATAAATGTGTGCATGCCTGCTTCAAATAAGAAATATATATATATAAGTATATATACCTCTGTTCTTTGTTTTTTTTTTGAAACCAGTTTGCAAACAAAGTCCTTATCTTTTGATCTAAGCTCTGTTAGGACTTAGAATATAAACAAATATTGTTTGTTTGATTATGAAGTAAGTTTTAAAATTTAATTCAAGTTAAAATAACCTGTTAGAATTTCTGGAAACTTTGTTTACAGGAAATCAAGTATAAAAATGATAAATTCAAGTGTTATTAAAAACTAATTCAAGTTTATATCTTGAATGCTTACTGTAATATATGATTTTTAAAACAAAAACGAGGATTTTTAGTTTGATATTCTTAGAGAAATTCGTATATGAACGAAAATGTCATTCTTACGAGTATCTAACGATCGAATCAAAAATAAAAGTTGAGATTTGTTCTGAAGCAAGCTTGATGATCACCGAGTATGGGAAAAATGCAATTAAATTTTTCCAATGTCTGGATCGTTCGAATTAGATCGAAGTAGGGTTTTAGTTTGGTTTTTAGATGGGTTTGATTGTCGTGTCTATCGCGACTGGGTTGTTTGACCGGAGATGTTAGGATTTGGGGAAGACGAAGCTTGTGGTCATGGTGTTCGATGGTGAGGTTGGCGGAGTTCAACGGCGACGAGATGGTCGGCAATGGGGGTTTTTTTGGTGGCTCGAGTTCTGCAGTAATTCGAGCTAAGGATCGAAATTTTGATTCCACCAAGTGTAGTAGGATCTGGGTTTGTAGTTGGGCTCGCACGCGATCGTGTGATGGATTGTGATGGTCGCGGTGACCGTCGCTGGCCGGAGGTGATGGGGTAGGTGCACCGTGCACGTTCGTGTGCACTGGGAGTTTGAAGAGTTGGGGAAGAAAGGTTATCTCGAGTTTAGTCTCGAGAAATTTTTTTAGCTGGCTCGAGTTTAGTTTCGCGTGAGTGTTTTGGATTCTGTTATTATAATTTAACAAAAATTTTACTTGCTGAAAAAAAAAAGAAAAAAAATTAACGAGAAGGGAGAAGAAGAAGTATACGCGAGAGAAAGAGAGCGACTCGGGGAATAGGGAAGGAAACGCGAGTGTATACTCGAGTGAAACCTGGTAGATCTCGGGTTTTGCTCAATTGGGACTTGTTGTTTCTGGGTGATCTTGGAGTTGGTAGAAAGAGTAGAAGACGGAGGCTTTGGGTTTTGTTTTCTTAAGTTTGGGCTTTGGCCCAATGTCCTTGTGATAAGTAAATTTGGGTTCGGGTTTGTATTTAAGTTTGGGCTTCAAAGGAATTTATAACTTAAGTTTTCAAAGCTTCAAAGAAAATATAAATTAGGTTTCAAATTAGAATTATAAACAAGTTTTAAGCAAGATTTTTAAAGATTTAATTTGAAAGTTGAGAATATTTTCAAAATTGTCTTAGTATAAAAAAAATCATATATTAGCTAATTTATTAAATAAATTAACAAGTGTTATCAAGAAAATATAATGTTGTGATGAAAAAAAGTAATTAAGGATAATTACTTAAAAGAAATCGATTTAAGAAAAATTACTTAACGGAAGTAGTTATTGGATGATTAAGGATAATTAATTAAAATGGGTTGTAATTAATTATCCAGGATTTGTAATTTATTCATAAGAAATTATCTGATTTAAATTTATCAGATAATAAATTTGACCTTACTTATGAATGTTTGGATTTTATTGAATGTTGAATCGTTTGATATCCCTGATATGTGATATTTTGTGATATACCCTGATTTATGCTGTGATCTGTAATCTACTTAGCTGTGATTTCTATTTCTGCGATATATTACTATGTGAATATGAAACCCTTGGCCCGTAAAACGGCACCTGAATTTCGATGCGACAGGGAGTCGGATTCCAGTTGGTTATCCGAAACCCACATCGAATTATAATTGTGAATCTTTGTGACTGATAAATTTATTTTATCTATGAATCTGTGAATGAAGATAAGCATTATCGATTATACCGCTTATCGATATATCTGTGATGATTGATGTTGTTGCACTATTGTGTGTGAAAACCCCTGGACCACAATCTTACACACACAAATATGGATTTCACGTGGAAATCGGTTAAGTCACAAATGATTTAAATTTGATGTTTTTTGAAATTGAAATTTTTAATTTCAATTGATTTTGAAATTGGGAACTTGGGTTTAAAGTGAAAAGCTTTTGAAATGGAATTTCAAAGATAGAAGTTATTTTGAATAACTTAATCGAGTTTTGAAAATTTAAATAATTTGATTTAAAATTGAATTCAAGTTTGAAATTGAATTCGATGATTTGAAACTAGGGGTTAAAGATGATGTACAAGTTATATACGGGTTAAACCATTTTAAAATTATTGATTTGGGAATTTGAATTTAATTCAAGGGTTTTAACTCGTGTAAATATAACTGGATTTTTCTGAAACGAAACTATTTGTTTTCAAATAATAAAAGCTTTCACATAAGTAAAGGATTTCCAAATTGTGTTAACAGATTTCAAGTTTTAAATGGAATTGAAATGTTTTGAAAACTATGAAATGAGTCTTTGGTTTCAAAGACCGAACGAGTTAATCCAACTTGAAATGGAATTGTTTTGAAAGGCTATGAATGAATCTTTGGAAACGAGTTTTGAAAGCTATAAGTTAAATCTTGATTTAAAGATTTAACGAGTTAATCAATTGAAATGGAAATTGTTTTGAAATCCATGAATAGATCTTTGTGAATGGGGTTAACTTTGTGAATTAAATCTTTTGTTTAAAAGATTAAAAGTGTGGAAATTGTTTAAACCAGTGAAGGTTTTCGAAATGAATCTTTTTGTTTAAAAGATTGGAAATGGTAATTTGTTTTACCATTCGAATGAAAAGTTTTTAGCTTTAAGCTGTGATTTAACTGAGACCCCAGTATCCATATGATTTTTAATTGCGCTCGTTATTCGGTTTAGCCGGGAGAGGACCTTTGTGTCATATAACCCATTCCGAATAGTGATACGACGATATGGATAGCATTTGAAGACCGGTGGTGAAGACCGGGTATTTGCGAGAGCGATAGGATGACCTATCGATTGTCTCTGCACCGAGTAGCGCCCGGTATAGAGATTTTCTAAGTGATGGGAAGTCCGATTGGGATTGTGAATACCCGGATTGCAAGGGCTTCTTTGGAAGTGCCTTCGGTTCTGTTCGAACCCGGAACAGACTTGTATGGATGTGTGTCTGACGTTACACTTTGAGATGTAAAGCTGGTTTCTATCAAATACATTTCTGTTGGTGGCGGAGAATTTATTCTCTTAGCTTAACACCCTTCTCTGAGATGTACGAGCTCAGAGGTTATGTAGTTGATGGTTACTAGTGATACATTCCCAATTTGGTAATGTGGCATACGAAGTGCTGCTGATCATTGGTTGATCAAAGCGTGGCTTTGTGGAAAAGCGTGGCTTTGTGGAAAAGCGTGGCTTTGTGAAAAAGCGTAGTTTTGTGGACGAGACTTCGTCGAGCCTCACAACCCGGTAATGGTCGAAACAGGAATGTTGCGGCAAAGGTTTGTAGGGGTAGCGCCCCTAGGGTATGTCATTTCCTTCTGGATAAAGGGTGGTATCATGGTATGGAGCCCAGATGCTTAACTCATGTGGACACGGTAATTTATTACTGTATGATGTTGCTTTATTGGTTTTCGGGATCCCGGGATAAAGGTCGGTAACGACCGGGGGATGACATGACTCGTGTGTTAGTTACCTAGTTACAGCTCGGTTAGAGCGTGAGGTAGCGTCGGCCTTTTGTTTGCAGAGATCCGGTTAGGTTCTCGGGGCGTCTTTCCAGAGGCGTTTCTATTTCGGTAAGGAAGTTCCTTAGCCTGATCATTTGTTGGAAATCCAAAGAAACAATACGAACCCTGTACGGTTTTAGTTGTATTACCTGCTAAGGGATGTGGCGGTAACCTGCTATTGAACGTAGTAGCTATAGTAGGCATACAACAATAGTTGTATGTTGGCTAAGATTGATATTATATTTTCGAAATGGTTTTTGACACTATGCACTAGTAATAATATCAAAGGAGTTTTGTTTGCGTAGTAAGCATGTTTGACTATCATAAGAAGAAATCTCCTCCAATTCTGCGATTGCATTGTGTGTGTGGTGGGAGGTCTTATGGTAGTTTCATTTTCGAAAAGCATTGCGGGTTTCAATGTGTAAAGCCTTTTGTGTTTGTTTAAAGATAAACTGTTTTTGTTGCTCACACCAGTCCCATGACTGATCCGGAGTTTATTGTTCCCTTCCTAAACTCTGGGTGCCCACCATTTTCCACACGGGCAGTCTAGAGTTGGGTTTTTTCAGATATTCAGGTTTAGTAGATTATCTGGAGCTAGTTCAGTTCTTGGAGTTCATGGACTGACGTTGCTTATCTTGGAGCATTCTATTGGAGACATTCTATCCGCTGCTGGTGTTATCGTTTTCTTTTCCGCTGCTATTTCTTGTATCATATCTCTGATGTATATTGATATCTGTTGTATCATTCTGTTGTATCAGATTTTTGTATCTGTCATGGTATCAATGTAATATATATTGATTATTCTGTTCTTCCGCTGTGTTGTTTACTTAACTGTGTTATAAGCTCCGGCGAATCGGATTTGAACGGTCGAATCTACGGCATTCGAGTACGATGTGAAGTACGGATGTTGATTTTCGAGCGTGAAAAACCCGAGTCGTTACATGTGGTATCAGAGCTAAGGTTGAACTTTAGCTCAGGAGTGTAACACGTTAAGTAGCTCATTAGAGATAGAGTGAAGTAAACTCTAGAATGAGTAATTCTCAGATATCCGTCTGAATGTCTCAGTAAATTCTCTTACTATCCACTGATAGTAAGTATGAGTGCAAGAAGAGGACGAGATAGGGGACAGGGAATACGACTATAAATGGTCAATACTCTGTGACAACAGTGGAAGCAATCTTTTCTCTATCAATCTATTTTGTTCGTCATCTCTTCTCAATTTTTCGATAGCTTCTGGTAGATTCAGGAAAAAAATTCGATATATTTGAATGGGACATAAACTCCAGAGAGGCCAAAATTGTTTGTTTGGGTATATTGGTTGCTTTGTTGCTATGGTGGATAGGTATAATTTAGTTTCTAAACTGAGAGTTTTGAAATTGTATCCATATATCCGTCTATTCTTTGGGTCCCAGTATATTCTACGAATGGTTAGTTATCCTTTTGAACTAACCGATGCCACTGTATATTTCGTAGATTTGGATAACCCGAGTATCTTGTGAAGTGTTAAACAGATTCGTTCTTGTATCTGTTATTAATATTCTGATTTGGTAAGCCAAATGCAGAATAGATATTTAGTTTGATTCAATGAAACATTCTTCATCTATCTTTGTATCTCCCTGGTAATTTCGAGGACGAAATTCTTTTAAGGGGGGAAGTCTGTAACGACCCCGGATTTTATATATATTTAAATTTATAATTAATTAATTTTTGAATTAAAATTTGTTAAATTAAATGATGAAGAGATGCGAGTTTCCCCGGATTCTAATATATTCTATATAAATCATTTATAATTAAAAAATTATGTATATGTATATATATGTATTTGGGCATATACGAGTGAATTTGAAAATAATAATATATAGATATATATTTTACTTGAATTTAAATTGTAGATAAATGGTTTTAAAAACAAATAAACAAACAATATAAGGTAAACATGTTAAATAAAATCTAACAATATAATAATAAAAGAAACTCCATTAGATTTCAAAGTATATGACCAAACAAAATATATCAACATATATATACTTGCAAAACAAGAAATATACATGTACAGCCGAAGTCAGGAAGGAAATGTAAAGCAAAATATCTATGACACATGAAACATACAATAATCTAAATTGGAGACATAAGTACTCAAAGCATTTAATGCTTCCATCTCTTAGCAGCAAATAGGTCATTCGAAATGTTTGAAGTATCATTTCAGCCTCCATTCGAGAATTCTCTGATCAATAAGTAAAAAGAAAAAGAAATATACCCTTGTACCTGTATTTGCTTAAACCAGACATCACCCCTCTGTACAACTCTTCTATACCTATTCTTATTTTCATTTCGACAAAACTAAAGTAATAACAAATACTTAAACATCTCTACAAACTTAAAAAAAAAATTGTCTGCCTTACAACAATAAGCAAGAAGATATGGTGGGAGGAAAATCAAAAGAACCATATTCCAGTTTTTCAAACACATCATTTCCAGGCCTTACTTCTTTGTTTCCTGTCTTCTGTTCGAACTGTTCCAGGTGAGTAACTACACCTTTACATCTTTAAGTAGGATTTATGTGGATATAGATAAGTAAGTTGTATATTTATATGTGAAATATCTGTGAATATTTGGATAAATGTGTGCATGCCTGCTTCAAATAAGAAATATATATATATAAGTATATATACCTCTGTTCTTTGTTTTTTTTTTGAAACCAGTTTGCAAACAAAGTCCTTATCTTTTGATCTAAGCTCTGTTAGGACTTAGAATATAAACAAATATTGTTTGTTTGATTATGAAGTAAGTTTTAAAATTTAATTCAAGTTAAAATAACCTGTTAGAATTTCTGGAAACTTTGTTTACAGGAAATCAAGTATAAAAATGATAAATTCAAGTGTTATTAAAAACTAATTCAAGTTTATATCTTGAATGCTTACTGTAATATATGATTTTTAAAACAAAAACGAGGATTTTTAGTTTGATATTCTTAGAGAAATTCGTATATGAACGAAAATGTCATTCTTACGAGTATCTAACGATCGAATCAAAAATAAAAGTTGAGATTTGTTCTGAAGCAAGCTTGATGATCACCGAGTATGGGAAAAATGCAATTAAATTTTTCCAATGTCTGGATCGTTCGAATTAGATCGAAGTAGGGTTTTAGTTTGGTTTTTAGATGGGTTTGATTGTCGTGTCTATCGCGACTGGGTTGTTTGACCGGAGATGTTAGGATTTGGGGAAGACGAAGCTTGTGGTCATGGTGTTCGATGGTGAGGTTGGCGGAGTTCAACGGCGACGAGATGGTCGGCAATGGGGGTTTTTTTGGTGGCTCGAGTTCTGCAGTAATTCGAGCTAAGGATCGAAATTTTGATTCCACCAAGTGTAGTAGGATCTGGGTTTGTAGTTGGGCTCGCACGCGATCGTGTGATGGATTGTGATGGTCGCGGTGACCGTCGCTGGCCGGAGGTGATGGGGTAGGTGCACCGTGCACGTTCGTGTGCACTGGGAGTTTGAAGAGTTGGGGAAGAAAGGTTATCTCGAGTTTAGTCTCGAGAAATTTTTTTAGCTGGCTCGAGTTTAGTTTCGCGTGAGTGTTTTGGATTCTGTTATTATAATTTAACAAAAATTTTACTTGCTGAAAAAAAAAAGAAAAAAAATTAACGAGAAGGGAGAAGAAGAAGTATACGCGAGAGAAAGAGAGCGACTCGGGGAATAGGGAAGGAAACGCGAGTGTATACTCGAGTGAAACCTGGTAGATCTCGGGTTTTGCTCAATTGGGACTTGTTGTTTTTGGGTGATCTTGGAGTTGGTAGAAAGAGTAGAAGACGGAGGCTTTGGGTTTTGTTTTCTTAAGTTTGGGCTTTGGCCCAATGTCCTTGTGATAAGTAAATTTGGGTTCGGGTTTGTATTTAAGTTTGGGCTTCAAAGGAATTTATAACTTAAGTTTTCAAAGCTTCAAAGAAAATATAAATTAGGTTTCAAATTAGAATTATAAACAAGTTTTAAGCAAGATTTTTAAAGATTTAATTTGAAAGTTGAGAATATTTTCAAAATTGTCTTAGTATAAAAAAAATCATATATTAGCTAATTTATTAAATAAATTAACAAGTGTTATCAAGAAAATATAATGTTGTGATGAAAAAAAGTAATTAAGGATAATTACTTAAAAGAAATCGATTTAAGAAAAATTACTTAACGGAAGTAGTTATTGGATGATTAAGGATAATTAATTAAAATGGGTTGTAATTAATTATCCAGGATTTGTAATTTATTCATAAGAAATTATCTGATTTAAATTTATCAGATAATAAATTTGACCTTACTTATGAATGTTTGGATTTTATTGAATGTTGAATCGTTTGATATCCCTGATATGTGATATTTTGTGATATACCCTGATTTATGCTGTGATCTGTAATCTACTTAGCTGTGATTTCTATTTCTGCGATATATTACTATGTGAATATGAAACCCTTGGCCCGTAAAACGGCACCTGAATTTCGATGCGACAGGGAGTCGGATTCCAGTTGGTTATCCGAAACCCACATCGAATTATAATTGTGAATCTTTGTGACTGATAAATTTATTTTATCTATGAATCTGTGAATGAAGATAAGCATTATCGATTATACCGCTTATCGATATATCTGTGATGATTGATGTTGTTGCACTATTGTGTGTGAAAACCCCTGGACCACACTCTTACACACACAAATATGGATTTCACGTGGAAATCGGTTAAGTCACAAATGATTTAAATTTGATGTTTTTTGAAATTGAAATTTTTAATTTCAATTGATTTTGAAATTGGGAACTAGGGTTTAAAGTGAAAAGCTTTTGAAATGGAATTTCAAAGATAGAAGTTATTTTGAATAACTTAATCGAGTTTTGAAAATTTAAATAATTTGATTTAAAATTGAATTCAAGTTTGAAATTGAATTCGATGATTTGAAACTAGGGGTTAAAGATGATGTACAAGTTATATACGGGTTAAACCATTTTAAAATTATTGATTTGGGAATTTGAATTTAATTCAAGGGTTTTAACTCGTGTAAATATAACTGGATTTTTCTGAAACGAAACTATTTGTTTTCAAATAATAAAAGCTTTCACATAAGTAAAGGATTTCCAAATTGTGTTAACAGATTTCAAGTTTGAAATGGAATTGAAATGTTTTGAAAACTATGAAATGAGTCTTTGGTTTCAAATACCGAACGAGTTAATCCAACTTGAAATGGAATTGTTTTGAAAGGCTATGAATGAATCTTTGGAAACGAGTTTTGAAAGCTATAAGTTAAATCTTGATTTAAAGATTTAACGAGTTAATCAATTGAAATGGAAATTGTTTTGAAATCCATGAATAGATCTTTGTGAATGGGGTTAACTTTGTGAATTAAATCTTTTGTTTAAAAGATTAAAAGTGTGGAAATTGTTTAAACCAGTGAAGGTTTTCGAAATGAATCTTTTTGTTTAAAAGATTGGAAATGGTAATTTGTTTTACCATTCGAATGAAAAGTTTTTAGCTTTAAGCTGTGATTTAACTGAGACCCCAGTATCCATATGATTTTTAATTGCGCTCGTTATTCGGTTTAGCCGGGAGAGGACCTTTGTGTCATATAACCCATTCCGAATAGTGATACGACGATATGGATAGCATTTGAAGACCGGTGGTGAAGACCGGGTATTTGCGAGAGCGATAGGATGACCTATCGATTGTCTCTACACCGAGTAGCGCCCGGTATAGAGATTTTCTAAGTGATGGGAAGTCCGATTGGGATTGTGAATACCCGGATTGCAAGGGCTTCTTTGGAAGTGCCTTCGGTTCTGTTCGAACCCGGAACAGACTTGTATGGATGTGTGTCTGACGTTACACTTTGAGATGTAAAGCTGGTTTCTATCAAATACATTTCTGTTGGTGGCGGAGAATTTATTCTCTTAGCTTAACACCCTTCTCTGAGATGTACGAGCTCAGAGGTTATGTAGTTGATGGTTACTAGTGATACATTCCCAATTTGGTAATGTGGCATACGAAGTGCTGCTGATCATTGGTTGATCAAAGCGTGGCTTTGTGGAAAAGCGTGGCTTTGTGGAAAAGCGTGGCTTTGTGAAAAAGCGTAGTTTTGTGGACGAGACTTCGTCGAGCCTCACAACCCGGTAATGGTCGAAACAGGAATGTTGCGGCAAAGGTTTGTAGGGGTAGCACCCCTAGGGTATGTCATTTCCTTCTGGATAAAGGGTGGTATCATGGTATGGAGCCCAGATGCTTAACTCATGTGGACACGGTAATTTATTACTGTATGATGTTGCTTTGTTGGTTTTCGGGATCCCGGGATAAAGGTCGGTAACGACCGGGGGATGACATGACTCGTGTGTTAGTTACCTAGTTACAGCTCGGTTAGAGCGTGAGGTAGCGTCGGCCTTTTGTTTGCAGAGATCCGGTTAGGTTCTCGGGGCGTCTTTCCAGAGGCGTTTCTATTTCGGTAAGGAAGTTCCTTAGCCTGATCATTTGTTGGAAATCCAAAGAAACAATACGAACCCTGTACGGTTTTAGTTGTATTACCTGCTAAGGGATGTGGCGGTAACCTGCTATTGAACGTAGTAGCTATAGTAGGCATACAACAATAGTTGTATGTTGGCTAAGATTGATATTATATTTTCGAAATGGTTTTTGACACTATGCACTAGTAATAATATCAAAGGAGTTTTGTTTGCGTAGTAAGCATGTTTGACTATCATAAGAAGAAATCTCCTCCAATTCTGCGATTGCATTGTGTGTGTGGTGGGAGGTCTTATGGTAGTTTCATTTTCGAAAAGCATTGCGGGTTTCAATGTTTAAAGCCTTTTGTGTTTGTTTAAAGATAAACTGTTTTTGTTGCTCACACCAGTCCCATGACTGATCCGGAGTTTATTGTTCCCTTCCTAAACTCTGGGTGCCCACCATTTTCCACACGGGCAGTCTAGAGTTGGGTTTTTTCAGATATTCAGGTTTAGTAGATTATCTGGAGCTAGTTCAGTTCTTGGAGTTCATGGACTGACGTTGCTTATCTTGGAGCATTCTATTGGAGACATTCTATCCGCTGCTGGTGTTATCGTTTTCTTTTCCGCTGCTATTTCTTGTATCATATCTCTGATGTATATTGATATCTGTTGTATCATTCTGTTGTATCAGATTTTTGTATCTGTCATGGTATCAATGTAATATATATTGATTATTCTGTTCTTCCGCTGTGTTGTTTACTTAACTGTGTTATAAGCTCCGGCGAATCGGATTTGAACGGTCGAATCTACGGCATTCGAGTACGATGTGAAGTACGGATGTTGATTTTCGAGCGTGAAAAACCCGAGTCGTTACATCCTTCATGGGCTTTACCTCCTTTTCCATGGGCTCCGACTCTTCTTCCATGGGTTCCACTTCTTCTATAGGTTCAATACAGAGCTAGCAGGATTTGTTATGCAATTTCAGAGATATATCTTTCGTCGACAGAAAAAGAATAAAAATGAATTTGATCTTGATCTTTGTGGAGTGAAAAAGACACTTTCTGAGGCCTAATCGGGTTAATCATCACTAGAAATTGTAATTATTTCTGGAGTCGTGGGCGGCATAAGCATTCCGGCCATTGGATATTCATCTTCACCCCTTCGAGTGTATGGGGCATGCTTCTCCTTAATCGGGAACCGATCGTTGCTAGGTGGATACTTTGGTTGGTCCCATTTGGAGGAATTTCATCCATACGGTTTCTACAAGGTAAACAGCATTTCCTAAGATATAAGCGGTAGGTAATTTTCTTAATATAATGTATTCTTGGGTAGACAGGTCTACTAGTTGCTTGGTATTATTTTTCTCAAACCAAGGTTTGGTCAATACTCGGAAAATTACTCGAGATCTAAAGGTAGCTTTTAAAATTCTTTGTATGACAAAAATGTTTTATCCTTCCAAGAATTCTTTGAAAATTTACCAATTTTTTATTTTTATTGCTTATAAATTTTTTAAATCATTTCTCAAAAATATATTTTTAGGTAAAATGATTTTATGTACAAATTTTCAAAACCAAATTCATTTGTATATATCATTAACAAATACGCGCTCATATATAATACTCTCAAACTCATTCTAGGGTGTTGCTAACCTTATCTCTAATGAGTTACCCATCCTAGGGTATTACTAACCCTTTCTCTGATGAGACTTTATCCCACCAAAGCCAAGGTTCTCGCTCAACCTAAGCTCTAATGCCAAAATGTAAGGACCCATTTCTACGATTCTCAGTAGTCGACAGTAATACATCCTTAGTATTCAGGTGCCGCAAATCCAAGTGTCGGAGAGGAGGATTCTCAAGGGTGAAAATGAAAATAAAGACAGAACAGAATCTCATATATATTATTTCAACAAATAATCTTTACAACGGAAATTTAAATACATTTATCACATTTAAAAAATGGATAGTTATATATCTGTCCTTACTAAGGCGGAATACAATACTACTCGGGTGTGGTGGAAAAATCTTCTAACTCCATGCTCCGGGGTCTTCCAGATTTCTTCGAACTAAAATTGATTACTAGGCTACTTGGGGAAAATTAGGGCACCCAGAGTTTAAGGGAAAATGAAAATAAACTCTAGGTCAGTCTTGAGACTGGTGTGAGAAACTCAGAATACGCAGTTCGAAAAGAAATGGAATCTCATAAGACCATGCCCACACACAAATACGGACGGGTTTTTACCTTATGAAACCAAAACATTTGCTACGCAAAAATCATTTGATATTATTCTAATGACATTCTTTTGAAAACATTTGCAAGTAAACTTATTAATCTTAGCCGAAATAGTTACCATTATTAAATTCCGGATATGTTAGGTTCTACAAACAAAACTCTTACATGGCTCGTTCGGAGAATGGATTTCCATACAATGGCAGGTAAGGGACTACCTTCCGTACAGTACGTCTCTAGAGGAATGTACCGAGGATACACAAACAATCCTCCGCATCTGGCAAGACCGGCCTATCCTTATTTAGCACTCATACATGGCCTGGATAGAACCGAATATGACATCACCCGGTCGTAACCGACCTATCCGGGGCCCCCTAGCATACACTACATACTCAACATATAGAGATTAATATAGAAAGGTGATGACCATACACTAATGGTTGCGAACCACATAGCCTTGTGAGGTACCCAGTTTAAGCCATTACCGGGTGATGAGGCCTAAGGTAGCGATTACCTTTCACATAACACATCCCACTTTGAATGCCACATTGCCATCGCATAGTCACACAACTGATTTCCACAAACGTATAACTCCTGAGCTCGTACGTCTCAGAAAATGGTGTCAAGCTAAGAGAAGTTGTCTTCTCCGCCACCAAATAGATAATACGTTAATAGAGATCAATTTATGTAACTAGAAATGCAACGTCAGACATTATCCATACAAGTTGTCCAGTAATAGGACAAACCGAAGGCACTCTCCTACCTCGTCTATCGGGAACTACCCCTAGGATCAGTAGCGAGAAGTCCTTGCATAGAAGATCTTAAATGAAGAACAACTACCACATAATATGATATGGGAAATTTCCCCCAAGGGTCAGTGAAAAGCAGCCCTACATTCCATCATTCAAATCAAATCCATGTCATCACTTCGAATACGTAAATTGGTTCGAAGTGATCTTCGGATAGGAATTACTTAAATCCAACCCCGATTCCTTTGAACAAATCATCGATAAAAAGATGTTCAGTGAATAGGGAATCATTCTTTAACTGATTAATTTCTTTTTATCAAAACATCTTTTGAAAATATATATTTCTAAAACATTCTTTCCAGTATATACAGAATCATTAAACCACTCTTATCAAATCCTTTGATTACCTTAAACCTATTTCAAACTGGGAATAATTTGAAATCATTTCATTTTTCTCTTAGGGAAATATTTCTAGATTTCTTAATTCAAATTTCAGAATTTTTGATTGGGTTAAAACCATGTTATCTAGGATGTTAGTTCCCAAACCAGTAAATATTAAGTGAGTAGAACTATAGAAATCAACTATTTCTACCCAATATCAATTCTCATATTCAACAAGTACTATGAGCGGAATAACGGCTAAATCACCTTTTAAATTCCACGAATTGTACGAGTTCCCTCTTCGGGATTTAACACCAAGTATAAGAAGATTATCTCCGTAAAATCCAAGTTGTTTAAATTTGGAAAATTATATCCTTTGTACTTTGGAAAATTTTGATTCGAGTAAATCAAATTTACTAGCCCCTCCGTTGGGCCATTCTGGATAGTCAGAGAGAGCAAGAAACTGATTTTCCAAACCCAAGCCTAGATACTATCTCTTTGACACCCATAAGGCGGTCAAGTTATTTGATCGACTCTAAATCATTTAGCATTTAACCATTCCATAAATCCTTCGAATCATCTTTAAAATACTTTATTAATCATTTATAGAACATTTGGAAAAGAATGGTTGCGTTTAATATTATATTTCAAAAGTTATAGAAAAGTGCTGTAGAAAAGTGCCGCGGAAAGTGCTTTTTAAGCTATATTGATCAAAATGACTTTTTATCATTTGGAAATTCATTTTTATTACTCAAATCGCTTTTAAAACATTTTTAGAATTTATTTCATATTTTTAAACAATTTTAAAATATCATTTTCAAAGAAATTCTTTTATGGATTCCGAACTGCAAACCGCGATTTTTCCAAAAACTTGTTTTACTCGCATTTCAAAATCAACTTATCGAAATCTCGATTTTCTTTCTTTGTTTGAAAACTATGGATATAATAGTTTGAAAAATTACTATATCGAAGAATTCCGAGCTGTATACTCGTTTGACTTTTATGACGCGAAATCGTGAACTACCATTACGCGACGTGCCTATTTTTGACTAAATTTTCAATTACCTTTCAAACTACACCAAAACACTTGCATATGTTTATAAAACATTTCAAACTTATTTTTAAACCTTTTTAAAGAGGTTTAACATTTCATATATACCAATTCATTTAATAAAGGAAAGTGATTTCCTTTGTGCTTATCGACGTGTATTTCCATGACTTGCATATATATTCAACATTCATATTAAACAACCATCATCGATAATAATAATCAAACATATATAATATCCAATAACATATAATGCTATAATTTAGGAGTTTCCCACCTTCATTTTTCCAACGGGCTAGTCTAAAATCAACTCTAGCCCCGCTACGATCGAATCACAGTAAATGAAATCGAGCTTGAGACCTTTGGGAGAGCTCGGCCTAGCCTTGTAGAGGGTGGAGCTTACGGCCTTGTGAACGGAGGAGATGGACGTGGGTTTAGGAAGAGGAACGAAGGAGTTTTGAGCTTGTTTTTGAAGTGGATCGCTAATTTATATGTATTATACGATTTATTTTTCTTTTGCTAAATATTTTTCCATTATTTTGTTAAGCATAGAAGCGATGAAAAGAAGCTTGAAGTGAAGAAGAAGATGATAAGAATATGGTGAAAAAATATGAGAAAGTGAATGGGTATTTATAGGAGAAAATTTGAAAAAAAATATCTAATGGCAAAATTACCATTTTACGCTTGACCCACACCCCTCCTAGCCCCCCTACATGCACAGCTCCCCGTCCCCCATGTGATGGTGATGTTTGAGGTGATGGTGGCGATGATGGTGTTGTAAGGTGAGTTGATGTTTGCTTTTTGGTTACTTAAGTATTAAGTTTTAGGAAATTATTTTAATATTTTGTAATATGTATATATGTACACATATATATGTTATGATGTGCATGTGACATGTATATGCATGTACATGTATGTGCACAAGAGGATAACAATATTTCAAATGACTTCAAACAACTTTTGTTGGTTAAACTGTTGAAAACCAGAAAATCGATTATCGGTCACATTTTCACTTATTAATTTATATACATATATTTATAAACAAAATTTGAAAATAAATTTCTTATCATTATTAATAAATTAAAATGGTCACATTTCATTTATAAAATCATATTAATTAATATCAATAATTATTTACAAAAAATTGCTATTATATTGATAAAGCGATATTGATTTTTTTTCTTATATTTTCAAATCAATTATTTGTCTTTATAAAATTATCATAAATCTTTTCTTAATACTTTATAACTATTTAAAATGAATTACTATCATTTAAAAATAATTATTTGAATAATTATAACAATTATTAAATCATTAAATCTTAATTAAATTTTAATCAATCAATTATTAAATATAAGGGCATTAAAACGATGTCAAAAACCCATTTTATTTTCAAAAACAATTCGATTGATTCTATTTAATATTCTTGTTTAATTATAAAATAAGCATATGTATCCAGACCTGTATGCGACGTTTTATGATATTAGAGCTGTTTATTGATAAAAGGTTTTCGGTCATTTTATCGATTTAAATTTCGAGGAAAATATTTTTGTAAATATTTATTCAAAATAGGATTATTATTATGAGCGTTATGGCACGCGCTTCGCGCGTGAATTGTTTTTCTGCTAATTGTATATGTTTAACGCATTCAAAAGAAAATGATTTATTGAAATATTTAATCATAATTTTGTGTTGAAATCATTTTTGTTAGTTTAAATTTTATTTCTAAGTTGGAACATCAATTTTTTTTAAGTTTGAAATTTTGTTTATATTATTAACTAATAATTTATTTGTTAGATCATATTTTTAAGTGATATTAAGATTTGATAGTATTTGTAGATGGATGTTTTAAATTTGTAAAGAAATTTTACTTGTTAGATCCTAATTTTAAGTGATATTAAGATTAGATAATATTTGTAGATGAGGGTTTTGAATTTGTTAAAGAAATTTAATTGTTAGATCTCATTTTAAAGTGATACTAAAATTTAATATTATGGACATTTTTGGTAGTTCACGTTGTACCAAAAAAATGTGACACCAAAATTATTACAACTATTATTAAAGATTTATTATCACTCATAATTATATTACTTGTATAATCAACCCTTTATTTGAGTAATTTTAAAAGTAAATATAATTTATTAAAATGATAAATTTGCTTTCGTTACTATTACAAGTGACATACACATATACGTAATATAAAAAAAAAATTATAAAAAATGGCGACTCCTTGCTTCGTATCTTTCTCATCATTCTCCACAAGATTATTCAATCTAGACCTTCATCAGGCTTTCGCTTCTTTTCCCCCCATCTAAATTATTTTCCTCTAATCCTAGACCACATCTCGGTTCTTATGCGCAAGCGGTGAAAGAATCGTGTACGATTCCTCAATCTACGTTCCAGAAACCTGTTTTTAAGAATTGGATTCACAGCAAAAAGGAAAACGTGTTTGTTATAGATGCGGTGATATCTCACACCTTGCTAGAGAATTTCGAGATCTAGTAAGATGCTTTAGATGTGGTTCGATCATAAGAGAAATCGATGTATGAGATTTGATTGGATTTCAGATACTGAAGTTAAGAAGCAGATAAATATCCCAGAACATGATTTTCAATTAGTGTTGAAATGTCTGAAACTGAAATGTATGAAACTTAAATGTATATTACTTGATCATTTATGGAATCAAAGAAATGATGGGATTGAGTTATTAGAGGATTTTGATTAAACACTTTGATGCTATAAATTCAGTTAATATTGGAATGAATTATAAGAAATTTTTTGAAGATTCAGACTGTATTTTAGATGTTGGTAGTTTCAATGGTGAAAATCCTTCAGACGAATTCTTGGGTAGGAGTAGGATTGTAGTCAATGAGAAAAGCTTTTATACTTCATCATGTTCTGACCCACTTCTATTCGATCTTGTTGTAATGAAATGTCGGACTATGATTCAGTTTCAAGATGAAGATATTATTAGAAATTCGGATAAGGACTATAAATTGCAGTGGGGTAGTCAAGAATTGGATTGTGGAACTGGCAAAAATGACGATTTTGAATGCATCAATAATAGATGGAATATAAATGAAGTTTTTAGAAATTGAAGATTTAAGATTCCTATATCGAATAGATTTGATAGCTTACAGTTTATCGATGATCAAGTTATGGTTTCAGAGGGCTGCCAAGATAATGGTGCTGATTATATGATGGGCCACAGCAAGTATTAAAGATCAGACATAGAAAACAGAGGAAGAAGAACAAGAATTTAGAAGGAAAGTATCATTTTTCATATATTTCTTTTCATTACATAGCCTGATACTTATAGTCTTTACTATTAATTCCTAGCCCTTCATCTATAACGGCCTAGGACACGTGTCCATATACTTTATTTCAGGTGTAACCACCACTAGTGCTAAATAAAGGAAAAGAGAATTTCAGAATTTGTAAAAATAGACTACTACTTTTGATAACAGAATTTGTTATATAGACTGCTACTTTTACTACCACTAGTGCATCATGCAGCTTTAATTAATTGTTGCCTGGTAGCCCAAGTATCGTGCTGGTTTGTGTATTGCACGTTTAGGACGCTTAGCCATAGGTGCATCAATACCTCCCTCTCCAAGAGCAACCTTGTCCTCAAGGTTGAGGTGGGGAAAACTGTGAGTGATTTGAGTGTAGTCTTCCCAGGTAGCTTCAGTTGGGTCAAGACCTTGCCATTGGATGAGAACTTGGTGTGTGGTGGGGTTTAGGTGGCGATGAGCAAGGATTTTGGCTGGCTGGTAGACCGGATGCCCTTCATGATCAAGTGGGGGTAGGGGTGTGGGTGTGGTGGAGTTTGGGTCAGGGCAGTATTTGAGGAGGGATATGTGGAAGACTGGATGGATTTTGGAGTCGTGGGGAAGGCGAAGTTTGTAAGCGACTGCTCCAATACGTTCTATAATTTCATAAGGTCCAAAGTATTTGCGAGCCAGTTTATGGTGTGTTGTGCCGAGGGAGGTTTGGCGATACGGTTGGAGGCGAACAAAAACCCATGTGCCGATGGTAAACTCTTTATCTGTACGGTGTTGGTTGGCTAGGTTCGTCATTCTTGCTTGGGCTTTCTGCAGATTAGTTTTGATTTGTTGGAGGAGACAATTTCGGTCAAGAAGCCATTCGTCTAGTTCCGGTAAGTTTGTGTTTCCTTCACTATAATCAGCAAGGGTTGGGGGGGGGTCGTCCATACACTACTTGAAACGGAGAAGTGCCAAGCGAAGAATGGTGATTTGTGTTGTACCACCATTCTGCCCAGGGAAGGAACTGTACCCACCGATTGGGTGTGTCACCAACTAGTGCTCGTAGGTAAGTCTCTAAGCAGCGATTCACCACTTCGGTTTGGCCGTCCGTTTGCGGGTGATAGGCGCTGCTCATTTTCAGGTCTGTGCCATGCAGGCGGCAAAGTTCCTTCCAGAAGTGGCTAACAAAAACTCGGTCTCTATCGGAAACAATGGATCGGGGAAAACCGTGTAGGCGCACGTAGTCCTGAATGAAATAATGGGCTAGTTGAGCTGCGGAGACGGAAGTCGGTAGGGCAATGAAGTGGCTGTATTTGGACAGGCGGTCGACTATGACCCAAATTGAGGTTTTTCCGGAGGATGGTGGTAGGTGAGTAACAAAATCCATGGAGATATCTTCCCATATGCGTGCGGGGATGGGCAGGGGTTGAAGGAGGCCTTTGGGTGGGCTGTTTTCTGGTTTTGATTGTAGGCAGGTCGAACACTGATTGACAAACTGTTTGATAGAGGCGGACAGGTTGGGCCAATAAAAGTTAGAAGATATACGAGCAGTAGTGACTTTTATACCTGAGTGTCCTCCGAGCTTGGATCCATGAAGGGTGGCGATAATGTGCTGGCGAAGGTTCTGGGTGTCTGGGACGAAGATTCTTCCATCATACAGTAGCAGGCCATTGCGGAACTGAACGTGGGTGGATCCTGTTGTTGCTTGCTGCCGAAGTTGCTGAGCGATAGGGTCAACTGCTGTTGCGGCCTTAATTTGTTCGGTGAGGAGGAATTTAGGTGTAAGGATGGTGTAGAAGTGAGGCGCGGCTGTGTTGGCGGTCAGTGGAGCGGATGAGAGGTCGGTTGGGGTTGGTTGTGGAGGGAGAAGTGGAGGGCTCGAATTAATTGTCTGAAGCGGCGAGGGAGGGATCTGGGGTTGGTGGTGTGGTTGCGGCAGGGCCGGTGGTGGTTGCGTCAGGGTTGGTGATGAAATCGAGGTGGAAAAATTGGTGGCAGGGGAAGAAACGAAAGATGGATTAATTGTGGAGGAGGATTTTGGGAAAACTGGTGCTGTGGGTAATGAATAAGTGGACGGATGGTTTTGTTGGGTAGGATTTGTTTTGGGCTGGGCTGCTGTAGAAGACCATCGTGAAAGTGCATCTGCTACAATATTTGAAGGTCCTGGCTGGTATTGTATGGTGAAATCGAATCCTAGCAATTTTGTCAACCATCGCTGTTGTTCTGGGGTTTGTATAATTTGGGTGGTGAGTTGGCGTAAGCTTTGGTGGTCGGTGATGATGATAAAATGACGGCCAAGGAGGTAATGGCGCCAACGCTTGACGGCGGTCGTAATAGCATACATTTCACGACTATAGGTGGAAGCTCGTTGAAGGAGGGGAGGTAGGATTTTGCTAAAATAAGATATTGGGTGCTTATTTTGGGAGAGGACGGCACCGATGGCGGTAATGGAAGCGTCGGTGTGGATGGTGAAGGTTTGGGTGAAATCGGGTAAGGCGAGGATTGGAGTGGTAGTGACGGCATGTTTAAGGGTATTGAAAGCATCGGTGGCGGAGTTGGTCCATAGGAAGGCGTTTTTTTTGAGTAGATCGGTAAGTGGGTTGGCGATTTTGGCGTAGTTTTGGATGAACTTACGGTAGTAGCCCGTGAGGCCTAAGAATCCACGAAGTTCCGTTGTGTTTTGGGGAGTGGGCCAATCAATCATAGCTTGAATTTTTTTTGGATCAACTTGAACTCCTTGCGCGGAAATAATGTGGCCCAAGTAATCAATTTCGGTGAGGGCGAATGCACATTTGGAGAGGTTAATGAAGAATTTGTGGTCGGTTAATATTTGAAGGGTGGTTTGTAGGTGTGAGATGTGAGAGGTGAGGGTGGGGCTATAAATGAGGATGTCATCGAAGAATACTAGAATGAATTTGCGGAGGTAAGGGTTAAAGATGTTGTTCATGGCTGCTTGGAAGGTTGATGGGGCGTTTGTGAGGCCAAAGGGCATGACAACGAACTCATAATGTCCTTCGTGTGTACGGAAGGCTGTTTTGTGGATGTCGGGGGGATGTACACGCACTTGGAAGTAGCCACTTCGCAAATCCAGTTTGGTGAAATATGTAGCACCATGAAGCTCATCCAAGAGTTCGTCAATTGTTGGGATGGGAAATCGGTCTTTGATTGTGATGGCGTTTAGAGCCCTATAATCGACACAAAAACGCCAAGTACCATCTTTCTTCTTTACAAGGAGCACGGGTGAGGAAAACGGGCTAGTGGATGGGCGGATTAGTTGTGTGTTGAGCATTTCGCGAATTTGTTTTTCAATTTCACTTTTTTGGAAATGAGGGTATCGATACGCATGTAACGTCTCGGGTTTTGCTCGCTCGAAAATCAACATCCGTACTTCACATTGTACTAGAATGCCGTAGATTCGATCGTTCAAATCCGATTCGCCGGAGCTATAACACAATTAAGTAAATAACACAGCGGGAGAAATGAATAATACATTGATATACAATATCTGATACAACAGAGTGATACAATGAATATCAATATACATCAGAGATGATACAACAAATATCAGAGATACAAGAAATAGCAGCGGAAAAGAAAAGATAACAACAGCAGCGGAACAATATCAATAGAAATGATAACTCCAAAATGATCTTCAAACAAGAATGAATCCACAACTCCAAGATAAGCAACTCCGATGAATGAACTAGCTCCAGATAATCTACTAAACCTGAATATCTGAAAAACCCAACTCTAGACTGCTCGTGTGGAAAATTATGAGCACCCAGAGTTTAGGAAGGGAACAATAAACTCCGGATCAGTCATGGGACTGGTGTGAGCAACAAAAACAGTTTATCTTTGAACAAACACAACAGAACTTTAAACATTGAAATCCGCAATGCTTTTCGAAAATGAAACTACCATAAGACCTCCCACCACACACACAATGCAAACGCAGACTTGGAGGAGATTTCTTCTTATGATAGTCAAACATGCTTACTACGCAAAATCATCTTGATATTATTATTAGTGCATAGTGCAGAAAACATTTCGAAAGTATAATATTAATCTTAGCCAGCATAGACATTTCGAACTATGCCTACTATAGCTACCATCTAAACAGTGGGGCGCCACCATAAGTAAATGGCAGGTTCTACAACTAATACCGTACAAGTTCCGTATTGGAGAAATGGATTTCCAACAAATGGTCAGGCTAAGGAACTTCCTTCCGCCGCATGGGAACGCCTCTGGCGGGACGTCCCGAGAGACAAACTGCTCTCTGCAAAACAAAGCCGGGTTACCCCTGTAACAGGTAACTCACGAATATGCCACCTCCCGGTCCTTTGGGACCTTTATCCGAGCGCTCGATATCCAACATCACACATCATAAAGAAGGTGTATCCACATGAGTAAGTATCTGGGCTCCATACCATGATACCACCCCTTTCCAGAAGGAAATGACATACCCTAAAGGGCGCGACCCTCATAACCTTGCCGCAACGATCCTGTTTCGACCATTTCCGGGTAGTGAGGTCCTGACGAAGTCTCGTCCACAAAGCTACGCTTTGTTCACAAAGCCATGCTTCGGGTCAACGAATGATCAACCTATGATCACAAAGATATAAGATCAAACAAATGATCATATCACAAATGATCAAACACTGATCATCACACAGCAACACTCAGCATGTCACATTACCAAATTGGGATATATCGCTGATAAATTTCAACTACATAACCTCTGAGCTCATACGTCTCAGAGAAGGGTGTTAAGCTAAGAGAATAAATTCTCCGCCACCAACAGAAATGTATTTGAAAGAAATCAGCTTTATATCTCAAAGTGTAATGTCAGACATACAATCCATATAAGTCTGTTCCGGGATCGAACAGAACCGAAGGCACTTCTCACGAAGCCCTTGCAAATCCGGATAATTTCCAATCACGTCCGGACTTCCCGTCACTAAGGATGATAAAACCTCTATATCGGGGATCAGCCGATGCAGAGTAACTCGACGGTAATCCTTCCGTTTTCAAAAATATCCGGTCTTCAACACCGGTCTTCAAATGCGATCCATATACGACGTATCACATATTCGGAATGGGTTATACGACCCAAAGGTCCTCTCCCGGCTAAACCGAATAGTGAGCGTAATATTTAAAAACATATGGATATGGGATTTCAATTAAGTCACAACTTAAACCCAAACTTCCTTTTTAAATGGTTTTAATCGATTACCATTTTAAATCTTTAAACAAAAAGATTTAACCTTTACGGTTTAAACAGTTTCCACACTTTAATCTTTTAAACAAAAGATTCATTCACAGATTTTCCAAATTAATTTCCATTTCAATTTGATTAACTCGTTAAATCTTTAAATCAAAGATTTAACTTATAGCTTTCAAAACAATCCCATTTCAAATGATTTAAACCAATCATTATTTTAAATCTGTTAAAGATAACAGATTCAATCCATAGCTTTTCAAAACAATTCATTCATAACTTGGAAAACCATTTTCACTTCAATATTGAAATTCTTTAATTAAACTGGAATTTCATTTCTTATCGGAAAGCTTTTATTCTTTTAAAACAAACAGTTTCATTTCAGAAAATCTGATTCATTCATACGAGTTAAGGTTCTTGGGTTAAATTCAAATTCTCAAACCAATATTTTAAAATGGTTTAAATTCATAGAAAACACATTTATAATATCTTTATCCCTAGTTCCAAATCATAGGATTCAATTTCAAACTTGAATTCAAATTTAAATCAAATTATTTAAATTTTCAAAACTCGATTAAGTTATTCGAAATAACTTTTATCTTTGAAATTCCATTTCAAAATCTTTTCACTTTAAACCCGAATTTATAATTTCAAAATCAATTGAAATTAAAATTTCAATTTCAAAAATATCAAATTTACATTATCTGTGACTTAACCGATTTCCACGTGAAATCCATATTTGTGTGTGTAAAAGTGTGGTCCAGGGGTTTTACACACAATAGTGCAACATCATTCAATTATCATAGATCAGAATACAGAAATATAGTTGATAAGCGATATAAACTATAACGCTTATCTTTCACATACAGATCACAGATATATATCACAGATAAGCGAACTACAGATCACAACATAAATCAGGATGTATCACAAAGCATCATATATCAGGGATATCAAATAATTCACATTTAATAGAATCCAAACATTCATAAGTAAGATCAGTTAATACCTGATTTTAATTAATTTATACCAGGTTAATTACTTATGAATAAACTACGAATTTTGGTTAATTAACATCAATAAATTACAAATCGTTTTGATTAATTATTCTTAAATTAATTACTTAATTAACCTCTATCTTTAATTAATTAAATTAACTAATTATAATTAATTTCCTAATTAACTTAATCAACACCAAGAAAATAAAACATCTTTACTTAAGATAAACATTTCTTAATTACCATTACAATTTAAAACCCTTTCTATCTTTAAAATCAATTTCTTAAACAAAATTTAGATTTAAACAAAAGTTATGAACCCATTGATATTATAAAGTAATGTTTTTAAAGAAAGTTTTAATAAAATTTGTTTAAATTTCAAAAATAACATTTTTAAACTTTTTATAAAAAACTGGGTAAGGCTGCTTCGGATCATACCCGAGAGCTACTCGGGTCCATCCCCGAGTTCTCTCCCCTTTTCCCCTGGTTTACAAAACTTAGTTAAATTTCATAGTTTTAAAACATTGGCCTTCAAAACACTCGAGTGCAGACCCGAGTTATATCCCAAAAACCCCGAGACCATCTTCGAGTCGATCACTCAAAAACACGATCACGCGAGAACTCGTCTTCCCCAAAGTCAAAATTACCCAGACCCAATGCACGTACACGTGCACAAACGAGCGCCGTAGCTCCGACCATGACCACCGTCCCCAACATGTCGTCCTCGACCTATATGAGCATCACGAACAACCAAAACCAAGAATCACTGACTAGATCGAAATCGAGCATTCCAGTTCATACTTGGAACTCGACATGATCAAAAAAGCTCCTCGATCACTCACTCCCGTCCACCAGACGAGGCGCCACCACCGCTACACGCTCCTCGACCATCCACGAAGCCATCCCCAAAATGCCATCACACTCGAAACGTCAGAGAAGAAGAATCACGCACACTTCAAACTCGACCAAAATTAGGGTTAAAAACATAAATCCCCTCTTCCACGTCGCACGATGAACTAGGACACTTCCAGTCATTTTTCCCCAACTCCCCATAGCTTCGTCCATCCCCAGCCACGATTCCGACCATCACCATCACATAGATCATCCTGGATCACTCGAAATCCCATTTCCAGTTAAACCCAAAATCCCCATTCAACACTTCATTAAAAATTGTGATTTTGTTTTTAAAAATCAAATTTTCCCAGACCATTCCAAGTTATAAACTTGAATTAGAGAATTTAATCCATAAATTTTTTACATGTTTGTAATTTACTTCTTGATTTTTGCTTTAGAGCCTGACTCCAGACATTATATAAATGTACACATGTTAGACTCTTTTAGATTCAACTTTAAGTTTAAACAACTATATTTGTATGAATCTAAAGCCTATCACAGACTAGAGGAGAAGGAGAAGTGAAATTCGTATTCAACTTAAACTCTGTAAGTAAATAAAAAAAAACAGAGAAGAACAAATTATAACAGGCATATACAACATGAATACCATCATCTATCAGAGTTCTACACTTATTCATGCACATACAGTCATCATTTCCATAGAGATTACGCAAACAACATATTCATTAACTTGTTTAGATTTTATTAAAGATGTTTACTCACCAAGATTTGAAAGAACAGAGCACCCTGATGAAAACAGTTTGGAACTTTAAAGGCTGAAAAATGTATTTACTTTGATCTTCCTGCCAAATCATCTTGCTTCTCTGTTTTGCATTGAGTTGCTTGCTCGAGAATGTTTGCTTAAGTCTTGAAATGGAGTTTTATTTTGGTTTTACTTAGTTCGAAAGGAAAATGAAAACTGGAATGGGAAAAATGCTTACAGGCTGATATATAAAACAGGGTATCATTTTCTTTTACAAAATAGTGTACATTTTGTACAATTTATCAGAGATAGTTCATAGTTTTGGAGGCTGAAAGGATTCTTTTATACAATTCGAATAGACTTGGTTTGCTGCTAATAAATGGAGACATTAAATGCTATTTGTACCTTATGTTATTTTTTTATACTTATCCTATTTTTGTTATACTTGCCTGCCTAGATTTTCACTTACATACTTACTTAATATTGTATGTTTTCTTTACAGCCTACAAAACTTTTGATTTAGTTGTACTCAAATCTGCATATCCATCATATTCGAACCACTTGTTTTACATACTTACCCTATGCAAGTTTATTTTCTAACAAGTTACTATATTTTCCTTTCTATTTGTTTCATTCTTTGACAAGTGTTCATATATATCCATACACATATATATCCCATTCTTTAGTTCGTATGTACTTATGCTTGTATATACTTTTCTTTATATAAAATGTTCAAAGATCTTTCAAGTGTACATACCATTTCCTGTACAACATGAACATGCTTCCTCTCTTAGCCTACAAATATGTTTCTAAAGTGTACATACTATTTTACTTAAGCTTTACTTTGTAATTGATAAGGTTATTGTATTATGTTAGTTTGTTTATTTGTTTTGGCCTTAATACTTTGAAACCAAATAAAGTTCTATTTTTATTTTGTTTGTTATATTTTACAAATTTGTTTACTTTATGTTTTGTTTATTCATACTTATCTCATATTTTCACTTGCCTAGCTTCAATAACAAGCTACCAGCAAATACTAGATACAAATGTATTTATATTTTACTTTTCTTTGATCTTCTTCTTTGTTGGCCGAGACAATATGTTTTTGGTGGCTTCCTTTGCTTGTTCATTCATATACTTATATTTTATTTTATTTTATGTTGTATTGATTTATTAATATTGAGATTTACTTTATATTGTATGTACTATAGAATTTATTTATTTCTCATTATCTTGTAATATTGATGATTTCTATTTTTATTTAGTTGTTAAAGTTTAGCAAATGTATTTACTTGATATTTTTATTATTTATCTTATATAATTTCATTTCTTAAACCATTTACTTACGATTTAAATTCAAACCAACTATATATACATATACTTAAAATTTCAAATTGACTCATATATGCCCGTATACATATATATTCACGTATATACATATATATATACAATATTTTTAATTTAAATGATTTATACAGAATATACTTGGATATCGGGGAAACTCGCATCTCTTCAATCCATTTATCGTTTTATTTCACAAATATTAATTCAAAAATTAATAAATTATCATTTTAAATATTTATAAAATTCGGGGTCGTTACAGACTTCCCCCCTTAAAAGAATTTCGTCCTCGAAATTACCAAGGAAGACACAAAGATAGATGAAGAATGTTTCATCGAATCAAATTGAACATCTATTCTGCATTTGGCTTACCAAATCAGAATATCAATAACAGATACAAGAACAAATCTGTCTAACACTTCACAAGATACTCGGGTTATCCAGATCTACGAAATATGCAGTGGCATCGGTTAGTTCAAAAGGATAACTAACCATTCGTAGAATATATCCGGACTCAAAAGAATAGATAGATATATGGATACAATTTCAAAACTTTCAGTTTAGAACTAAAGTATATCTATTAACCATAGCAAACAAAACATCCATACAAACAATTTTGGCTCAGTTGGAGCTTATGTCCCATTTTTAATATATATCGAATTTCCTTTCTGGATCTACCAGAAATAATCGAAGAATTGAGAAAAGATGACCAACAAAAAGAGACTGATAGAGAAAAGATTTCTTCCTTGTTGTTACAGAGTATTGACCATTTATAGTCGTATTTCCCTGTCCTCTATCTCATCCTCTTCTTGCACTCATACTTACTATCAGTGGATAGTAAGAGAATTTACTGAGGCGTACGGACAGATATCTGAGAATACTCATTCTAGAGTTTACTTCACTCTATCTCTAATGAGCTACTTAACGTGTTATACTCCTGAGCTAAAGTTCAACCTTAGCTCTGATACCACATGTAACGTCTCGGGTTTTGCTCGCTCGAAAATCAACATCCGTACTTCACATTGTACTAGAATGCCGTAGATTCGATCGTTCAAATCCGATTCGCCGGAGCTATAACACAATTAAGTAAATAACACAGCGGGAGAAATGAATAATACATTGATATACAATATCTGATACAACAGAGTGATACAATGAATATCAATATACATCAGAGATGATACAACAAATATCAGAGATACAAGAAATAGCAGCGGAAAAGAAAAGATAACAACAGCAGCGGAACAATATCAATAGAAATGATAACTCCAAAATGATCTTCAAACAAGAATGAATCCACAACTCCAAGATAAGCAACTCCGATGAATGAACTAGCTCCAGATAATCTACTAAACCTGAATATCTGAAAAACCCAACTCTAGACTGCTCGTGTGGAAAATTATGAGCACCCAGAGTTTAGGAAGGGAACAATAAACTCCGGATCAGTCATGGGAATGGTGTGAGCAACAAAAACAGTTTATCTTTGAACAAACACAACAGAACTTTAAACATTGAAATCCGCAATGCTTTTCGAAAATGAAACTACCATAAGACCTCCCACCACACACACAATGCAAACGCAGACTTGGAGGAGATTTCTTCTTATGATAGTCAAACATGCTTACTACGCAAAATCATCTTGATATTATTATTAGTGCATAGTGCAGAAAACATTTCGAAAGTATAATATTAATCTTAGCCAGCATAGACATTTCGAACTATGCCTACTATAGCTACCATCTAAACAGTGGGGCGCCACCATAAGTAAATGGCAGGTTCTACAACTAATACCGTACAAGTTCCGTATTGGAGAAATGGATTTCCAACAAATGGTCAGGCTAAGGAACTTCCTTCCGCCGCATGGGAACGCCTCTGGCGGGACGTCCCGAGAGACAAACTGCTCTCTGCAAAACAAAGCCGGGTTACCCCTGTAACAGGTAACTCACGAATATGCCACCTCCCGGTCCTTTGGGACCTTTATCCGAGCGCTCGATATCCAACATCACACATCATAAAGAAGGTGTATCCACATGAGTAAGTATCTGGGCTCCATACCATGATACCACCCCTTTCCAGAAGGAAATGACATACCCTAAAGGGCGCGACCCTCATAACCTTGCCGCAACGATCCTGTTTCGACCATTTCCGGGTAGTGAGGTCCTGACGAAGTCTCGTCCACAAAGCTACGCTTTGTTCACAAAGCCATGCTTCGGGTCAACGAATGATCAACCTATGATCACAAAGATATAAGATCAAACAAATGATCATATCACAAATGATCAAACACTGATCATCACACAGCAACACTCAGCATGTCACATTACCAAATTGGGATATATCGCTGATAAATTTCAACTACATAACCTCTGAGCTCATACGTCTCAGAGAAGGGTGTTAAGCTAAGAGAATAAATTCTCCGCCACCAACAGAAATGTATTTGAAAGAAATCAGCTTTATATCTCAAAGTGTAATGTCAGACATACAATCCATATAAGTCTGTTCCGGGATCGAACAGAACCGAAGGCACTTCTCACGAAGCCCTTGCAAATCCGGATAATTTCCAATCACGTCCGGACTTCCCGTCACTAAGGATGATAAAACCTCTATATCGGGGATCAGCCGATGCAGAGTAACTCGACGGTAATCCTTCCGTTTTCAAAAATATCCGGTCTTCAACACCGGTCTTCAAATGCGATCCATATACGACGTATCACATATTCGGAATGGGTTATACGACCCAAAGGTCCTCTCCCGGCTAAACCGAATAGTGAGCGTAATATTTAAAAACATATGGATATGGGATTTCAATTAAGTCACAACTTAAACCCAAACTTCCTTTTTAAATGGTTTTAATCGATTACCATTTTAAATCTTTAAACAAAAAGATTTAACCTTTACGGTTTAAACAGTTTCCACACTTTAATCTTTTAAACAAAAGATTCATTCACAGATTTTCCAAATTAATTTCCATTTCAATTTGATTAACTCGTTAAATCTTTAAATCAAAGATTTAACTTATAGCTTTCAAAACAATCCCATTTCAAATGATTTAAACCAATCATTATTTTAAATCTGTTAAAGATAACAGATTCAATCCATAGCTTTTCAAAACAATTCATTCATAACTTGGAAAACCATTTTCACTTCAATATTGAAATTCTTTAATTAAACTGGAATTTCATTTCTTATCGGAAAGCTTTTATTCTTTTAAAACAAACAGTTTCATTTCAGAAAATCTGATTCATTCATACGAGTTAAGGTTCTTGGGTTAAATTCAAATTCTCAAACCAATATTTTAAAATGGTTTAAATTCATAGAAAACACATTTATAATATCTTTATCCCTAGTTCCAAATCATAGGATTCAATTTCAAACTTGAATTCAAATTTAAATCAAATTATTTAAATTTTCAAAACTCGATTAAGTTATTCGAAATAACTTTTATCTTTGAAATTCCATTTCAAAATCTTTTCACTTTAAACCCGAATTTATAATTTCAAAATCAATTGAAATTAAAATTTCAATTTCAAAAATATCAAATTTACATTATCTGTGACTTAACCGATTTCCACGTGAAATCCATATTTGTGTGTGTAAAAGTGTGGTCCAGGGGTTTTACACACAATAGTGCAACATCATTCAATTATCATAGATCAGAATACAGAAATATAGTTGATAAGCGATATAAACTATAACGCTTATCTTTCACATACAGATCACAGATATATATCACAGATAAGCGAACTACAGATCACAACATAAATCAGGATGTATCACAAAGCATCATATATCAGGGATATCAAATAATTCACATTTAATAGAATCCAAACATTCATAAGTAAGATCAGTTAATACCTGATTTTAATTAATTTATACCAGGTTAATTACTTATGAATAAACTACGAATTTTGGTTAATTAACATCAATAAATTACAAATCGTTTTGATTAATTATTCTTAAATTAATTACTTAATTAACCTCTATCTTTAATTAATTAAATTAACTAATTATAATTAATTTCCTAATTAACTTAATCAACACCAAGAAAATAAAACATCTTTACTTAAGATAAACATTTCTTAATTACCATTACAATTTAAAACCCTTTCTATCTTTAAAATCAATTTCTTAAACAAAATTTAGATTTAAACAAAAGTTATGAACCCATTGATATTATAAAGTAATGTTTTTAAAGAAAGTTTTAATAAAATTTGTTTAAATTTCAAAAATAACATTTTTAAACTTTTTATAAAAAACTGGGTAAGGCTGCTTCGGATCATACCCGAGAGCTACTCGGGTCCATCCCCGAGTTCTCTCCCCTTTTCCCCTGGTTTACAAAACTTAGTTAAATTTCATAGTTTTAAAACATTGGCCTTCAAAACACTCGAGTGCAGACCCGAGTTATATCCCAAAAACCCCGAGACCATCTTCGAGTCGATCACTCAAAAACACGATCACGCGAGAACTCGTCTTCCCCAAAGTCAAAATTACCCAGACCCAATGCACGTACACGTGCACAAACGAGCGCCGTAGCTCCGACCATGACCACCGTCCCCAACATGTCGTCCTCGACCTATATGAGCATCACGAACAACCAAAACCAAGAATCACTGACTAGATCGAAATCGAGCATTCCAGTTCATACTTGGAACTCGACATGATCAAAAAAGCTCCTCGATCACTCACTCCCGTCCACCAGACGAGGCGCCACCACCGCTACACGCTCCTCGACCATCCACGAAGCCATCCCCAAAATGCCATCACACTCGAAACGTCAGAGAAGAAGAATCACGCACACTTCAAACTCGACCAAAATTAGGGTTAAAAACATAAATCCCCTCTTCCACGTCGCCACGATGAACTAGGACACTTCCAGTCATTTTTCCCCAACTCCCCATAGCTTCGTCCATCCCCAGCCACGATTCCGACCATCACCATCACATAGATCATCCTGGATCACTCGAAATCCCATTTCCAGTTAAACCCAAAATCCCCATTCAACACTTCATTAAAAATTGTGATTTTGTTTTTAAAAATCAAATTTTCCCAGACCATTCCAAGTTATAAACTTGAATTAGAGAATTTAATCCATAAATTTTTTACATGTTTGTAATTTACTTCTTGATTTTTGCTTTAGAGCCTGACTCCAGACATTATATAAATGTACACATGTTAGACTCTTTTAGATTCAACTTTAAGTTTAAACAACTATATTTGTATGAATCTAAAGCCTATCACAGACTAGAGGAGAAGGAGAAGTGAAATTCGTATTCAACTTAAACTCTGTAAGTAAATAAAAAAAAACAGAGAAGAACAAATTATAACAGGCATATACAACATGAATACCATCATCTATCAGAGTTCTACACTTATTCATGCACATACAGTCATCATTTCCATAGAGATTACGCAAACAACATATTCATTAACTTGTTTAGATTTTATTAAAGATGTTTACTCACCAAGATTTGAAAGAACAGAGCACCCTGATGAAAACAGTTTGGAACTTTAAAGGCTGAAAAATGTATTTACTTTGATCTTCCTGCCAAATCATCTTGCTTCTCTGTTTTGCATTGAGTTGCTTGCTCGAGAATGTTTGCTTAAGTCTTGAAATGGAGTTTTATTTTGGTTTTACTTAGTTCGAAAGGAAAATGAAAACTGGAATGGGAAAAATGCTTACAGGCTGATATATAAAACAGGGTATCATTTTCTTTTACAAAATAGTGTACATTTTGTACAATTTATCAGAGATAGTTCATAGTTTTGGAGGCTGAAAGGATTCTTTTATACAATTCGAATAGACTTGGTTTGCTGCTAATAAATGGAGACATTAAATGCTATTTGTACCTTATGTTATTTTTTTATACTTATCCTATTTTTGTTATACTTGCCTGCCTAGATTTTCACTTACATACTTACTTAATATTGTATGTTTTCTTTACAGCCTACAAAACTTTTGATTTAGTTGTACTCAAATCTGCATATCCATCATATTCGAACCACTTGTTTTACATACTTACCCTATGCAAGTTTATTTTCTAACAAGTTACTATATTTTCCTTTCTATTTGTTTCATTCTTTGACAAGTGTTCATATATATCCATACACATATATATCCCATTCTTTAGTTCGTATGTACTTATGCTTGTATATACTTTTCTTTATATAAAATGTTCAAAGATCTTTCAAGTGTACATACCATTTCCTGTACAACATGAACATGCTTCCTCTCTTAGCCTACAAATATGTTTCTAAAGTGTACATACTATTTTACTTAAGCTTTACTTTGTAATTGATAAGGTTATTGTATTATGTTAGTTTGTTTATTTGTTTTGGCCTTAATACTTTGAAACCAAATAAAGTTCTATTTTTATTTTGTTTGTTATATTTTACAAATTTGTTTACTTTATGTTTTGTTTATTCATACTTATCTCATATTTTCACTTGCCTAGCTTCAATAACAAGCTACCAGCAAATACTAGATACAAATGTATTTATATTTTACTTTTCTTTGATCTTCTTCTTTGTTGGCCGAGACAATATGTTTTTGGTGGCTTCCTTTGCTTGTTCATTCATATACTTATATTTTATTTTATTTTATGTTGTATTGATTTATTAATATTGAGATTTACTTTATATTGTATGTACTATAGAATTTATTTATTTCTCATTATCTTGTAATATTGATGATTTCTATTTTTATTTAGTTGTTAAAGTTTAGCAAATGTATTTACTTGATATTTTTATTATTTATCTTATATAATTTCATTTCTTAAACCATTTACTTACGATTTAAATTCAAACCAACTATATATACATATACTTAAAATTTCAAATTGACTCATATATGCCCGTATACATATATATTCACGTATATACATATATATATACAATATTTTTAATTTAAATGATTTATACAGAATATACTTGGATATCGGGGAAACTCGCATCTCTTCAATCCATTTATCGTTTTATTTCACAAATATTAATTCAAAAATTAATAAATTATCATTTTAAATATTTATAAAATTCGGGGTCGTTACAGACGGACATTTACGGGGGATTGGTTGGGTTTTAGGTTGATGTAGTGGTTACATGAACGATGGGGTGGTAATTCGGTTGGTGCTTGAAAAAGTGAAGTGTATTGGTCCAATAGTTTTTGAATAAGAGGGGGTATGTTTCGGGTTGGGCTGTGAGGAAGGAGTGTTAGTGGATCGATTTGAAGGTGGAAATAGGATGCTATAGAATTTGTGGAATCAAGGCGTTTAAGTTGGTGCAGAGATATTTCTTGGGGGTTGGATATATTAGAGAGGCCAGATAGGGTGATAGGTTCTTGGTTGTGGGTAAAGGTCATTGTGAGATGTTTATAATCAGTGGTGACTGGACCGAGTGTTTCTAACCATTGGATGCCCAAGACTATATCTGCACCCGTGAATTCCAGCAAATGTAAATCTGCTACAAATATAAATTTCTGGACCGAAAATTGTACACAACGGCAAACTCCTTTACTCATTAACTTGGCTCCGTTTCCCACTGTAACACAGAATTGTGCTTCTTCTTCAATTGGTAATTTCAGAAAAGAAGCTACACGTGGGTGGATGTAATTATGTGTTGAGCCCGTATCGATTAGCGCAAGGATGTCGTGGCCGGCGATGGCAGCTGAGAGGCGCAAGGCACGGGGACTGGCGGCGCCAACCATAGAGTGGAGGATGACGTTTGTGGGGTCCGTGGAGAAGTCAATTAGGGTTTCCGTGCCTGGCAAATGATTTTCGGAATTGGGGATGTTAGTGTTTGTGTCGATTTGTGGATTGGGGATGTCTTCTGTCGGGTCGGTTTGTTCTGGAATTGAATCTGGGATGAGGAGGAGGGCTCGTGGGGTAGTGCAACGGTGTCCGGGGGTGTATCGACTATCACAGTAGAAACACAATCCCTGAGCCTTTCGCTGAGCCATCTCTGTCGAGGAAGTACGACGGATAGGGTAGTTCGGAGAGGTTGTTTGGTTGTTTTGTGGGCTATTAGGAATTTTTTGGAGAGGAGCTGGTTGGGTAAGTGGTGCTGGCAATGGTGGGGACTGGTTTTGAGGAGTATAGGGCCGTGGGTTTCTATAGAAGGTGGGGCGTTGATCGTTGATTTTTGTTTCGATAAGTTTAGCTAGGTCGATTGCTTGGGAGAGTGATGTTGGTTGGAGAATGAGTAGTTCGTTTTTGATTGGGGTTTTTAAGCCGGAGAGAAAGCAATGGAGGAAAGAGTCGGGAGAGAGGGATACGATACGGTTGCTCAAAGTTTCAAATTCTGCTTGATATTCATCTACAGTACCGGTTTGTCGGAGTTTGAAAAGAGAAGATTCAGGGTTAATAAGAGTAGATGGACCAAACCTTTGTTCGATTGCTTTTGTAAGAGCCGTCCAAGAGGAAAGTTGCTTGTTCCGGTACATCCATTGGAACCACGTCAAGGCTTGTCCCTTCATATAAAAGCTTGAAAGTTCGATTCGCTGTTCTTCCGGTGTGGCATGGTAAGTGAAGAATCTCTCGGCTTAAAATATCCAATCCAGGGGGTTAGATCCGTTAAAGCGAGATAGGTCACATTTTGGGGTTCGGATGGCGATTGGGTTGGGTTGGAAGTTTGAATGGATTGGAGTGGAAAGAAGTGGTGGTGGTCGACCGTTGTTCGGAGAGTTTGGGGCGACTGTTTGTGATTGTGGTGGTGGAGAGGTAACTTTGGCAGTCAGATCTTGAATCATTTGTGTAAGATTAGTGATATCGGATTGCATGGAGTTCATGGAGGTTGTGTGGTTGGTGGAGTCTTCACGGAGTTGGGCAATGGCTTCATCCATGGCTTGGCTTCGGGTTTGTGAGGTTTGAACCATGGTGGTGGATATGTGGGAGGGAAGTGAAGTCAGTGAAAGCACCAATTGATGGGCCACAGCAAGTATTAAAGATCAGACATAGAAAACAGAGGAAGAAGAACAAGAATTTAGAAGGAAAGTATCATTTTTCATATATTTCTTTTCATTACATAGCCTGATACTTATAGTCTTTACTATTAATTCCTAGCCCTTCATCTATAACGGCCTAGGACACGTGTCCATATACTTTATTTCAGGTGTAACCACCACTAGTGCTAAATAAAGGAAAAGAGAATTTCAGAATTTGTAAAAATAGACTACTACTTTTGATAACAGAATTTGTTATATAGACTGCTACTTTTACTGCCACTAGTGCATCCTGCAGCTTTAATTAATTGTTGCCTGGTAGCCCAAGTATCGTGCTGGTTTGTGTATTGCACGTTTAGGACGCTTAGCCATAGGTGCATCATTATACTATTTCAGGAAGAAATAAGGTAGATGATTTGGCGAGAAAGAGGGACAGTAATGATGAAGGTAATGTTAAGGTCAGTGGGGAAATGAATGCAGTGCACAGTGATACGAAAAATGTACTCAGAGTGGCAAAAGTGTTACATGCAGATTCATTGCAGTGTAACAAATATTCTGAAATGATGCAAAAATCAGGGAATGGTGTGACGAACTCTGTACAGGTTAATTCGTTTGCAGCTACAGTTGAAAAATCTAATGGGTTAGAACCGGTAACGGTGAAAGAAGATATAGAGGATAGTGACAGAATTGTAGACTGTGGCTATGTACACAGGGATACAAATGAATCATTGATGCTACTGATGTTTGTGTTAAATGTAGAGGATGTTGAAATCTTGAATAAAAGTGGGGTTATTGATGTTGGGAATGTTGCAGTCTCAAGTAGGTTGCTTAATAATATAGTTGAACCAACAGATGAAAGTATTAGTGGATACGTGCATAGTGATATAATTATTGTGCATGTACAAACTGCAGTGGGTAGCTTGAATTCTGGAAAATCTCATATGGAGGAAAATGCCGGGGAATGCGTTTTCAATGCTGATGATAAAATGTTGATGAGTGCGGAACCACTGTGTAGTGGGATGGAGCAAGCTAATATAAAAAATGCAGACTTTTCACATTTTGAGGAGCAAACAAACACTGAACATTGTTCAAATTCTTTAATTCGGGTATAAGGTACAGTGGACCCACCTTGTTTTGGGATGGAGCAACCGATTATTAAAGATGAAGATATTGAAAAATATCAAATACAAAGTGATATAGCTTATTCAGATGTTGGGGTTGAGTAAGCAAACGCGGAGCATGTTGAAAAGATGCACGTGGCTTATATAGCACACAGGGATAACACATGGAGAGGATTGTGGTTTACACTCTATTTTGTTTCAAGTCAAATTGACGAGGAGGAGTGCTCGTCTTCGTAGAACAGCCACTGGAGTTTTCGATGATTCTAGCTCAGGTATGGATTTACTTTTACGTAGTACATATAGTCCTTGTGCTTTTAATAGAATATCCACTAGTAATATGTTGTATTTAGCTAGGAGTTCTAGTTTTGTTTTTAATGATATCTAGATAAATGTTGAGTATATTAAGTAAGAAATTAGAGCGGGCTAGATCATTTAGACCATGAGATACATCAGTTGAAACATTAGAGGTTTACATGATTTAGAAAAATGTAGTAAAATTAAAAATTTTATAAAGATAATAACATTGATATTGTTTTACTACAAGAAACAAAAATAGAACACCATGATTCTAGATTTTATTTGTGTTTAGGGGGACTTTACTTTAATCATTGGGTTCATCTTTCAGCTAAGGTTAGCTTTGGAGGATTAGGGTAGCGTAACGACCCAGAATTTCACTGTTTTGATTTGCAAACATTTAATTAATTTTAAATATTCAAATAATAGATTTTATAATTAAAATAAAACTCTTTTAAATAATAAATAATGATGGTGAAATAGTTTTCAAAATTAGTTTATAAAAATAATTAGTTCAAAGAAGAATAAAAAATTTGACCGGAATTCGTTTTTCGATTTTTCGACTTTTCTTCGAATAAAAATTGTTGGAAATATTGTAAACCTTAGAGTATAAATAGTCACATACATTTATAAGTTAGAGTTATGTATTATAGTAGTGTGTGTGTATGTGTGTGTATTTAGGATAATATATGTTGTATTTTATAAATAAATGGAAAAAGTGAATTGTCATGTCATTAGAAACATGTTTAAACATGTTCACTTATAAGGTTTTAGGGTGGAACAAGCTTGCAAGCGTGAGTACGTTGGGGTGGAGAGGACAAGATAATGTGGCAAACTAAGAATGGAGGGTAAGGTACAAGCGCATTAAGGTAATTTACTTTGTTCTCTTGCTTATAGATAGCCCTTTCACTTCTTCAATTTCACATCTTTTTACTTCCACCATATCTTTCTTATATTTTATCCAAATACAGTATTTCATTTTTTCAAACCATAACAAATTCCAGTGGCTACAACTTTCATGTGTACCACTTCTTCTAATTTGAGATGAGCCATGTCCAAATCTCATTTCTTTGTAGAGCGTTTTCAGACCTAGTTTTTTTTATTCCAAGAACACCTCTTCTTCCTCGGGCCATATCTCCCTCAAAACAGATTAAAATTGAGTGATTCTTTTTCTGAAATTGTAGAGAAGAGAATTTACAAGAACTTTCTCTTTGACAACTTTCCAAATTCCGTAAGTAACTTATCTAAAAAACGGTTGGAAGATGATCCATTTTCGGGTTTGATTTTTGTGGATTCGATGATAATCCGAAGTCCCTCCACCATTCAAGTTAAGCTCCAACATACCTTGGGCCAAGCCATTTGGCAAGGAAAGGGGAAGGAGAGTGTCGTAGTGTTGTTGTTAGTTGGGAGCATATCGGGTCGCTTTGGATAAGTTGGAGGCCTAATGGTGAGTAAAAGCTCACTACTTTAAATAAAGTTTTTAAAACTTTATTGTTGTGAAGACTCATCTCCTCAACTCTCGAAAATCGACACTAATACATCCACGGTATTTATGTGTCGTAAATCTAAGTGTCGGGGAGGCAGATTTTCAGGGGTAAAGTAAAGTAAAAGATAGAAACACAAATTATCATATTACGTTAAAATAGATATATAGTACATACGACCAACCTTATTAGGATACATCGGAGTTTTTTGTATGAACTAACCTAGCCAGGAACAGTTATAACTGTCTGCTCTCACACTTGCCGGTATTAACTAACTTAGACACAGTGGAAAAATAAAATAAATAGATAGATAAACATCCACATGAGTGCTCCGGCTCCATGCTCCAAAAATCTCTTCCAACATGCTCTTCCCCAAAACACTCTAAACAGAATCCCGACTACTTGGCTGTCCGGAAAAATAGGGCATCCAGAGTTTAAAGGAAAAACATAATAAATTCCGGGTCAGTCATGGGACTAGTGTGAGAACTTAAAATACGTTGTTTGAAAACAAAAAATGTATCTCATAAGACCACGCCGCACATAAACAAGGAGCAGGTTTTTACCTTATGATAACCAAAACATTCTTATGTAAAAATACTTGATATTATTTTTAATGAGATTCTTTGAAAACATTTGCAAGTAAACTTATTAATCTTAGCCAAAACTGTTACATTATTAAATTCCATCATACCACCTTGTAATACAAGGCTTTCTACATCTAAAATCGTACGGGCTCTTATTAGAGAATGGGTTTCCATACAAATGACCAGGTGAAGGGACCGCCTTCCGGTGGTACATCTCTAGAGCAATGTACTGAGGCCCAACTGATGGTCCTGTACCAACACAAAACCGGCCTACCTCTTCCTAGATAATACTGAATATGTCATCACCCTGGTCGTTACCGACCTATTCGAGACGTCCCTTAGCATAAACCACAATAATTTAAACATGAACGTCATAGTGGGTAGAAATATATCCAAAAGAGGATGATCATACCCTAACGGTTGCGAACCACATAGCCTTGCTGCATCTACCTTGTTTCGGCCATTTCTCGATGTGAGGCCTGAGGTAACGATTACCTTTCACATAGCACATCATCTTTCTTTGAATGCCACATGCCATTTCATGGTCACACAACTGATCTCTACAAACGTATAACTTCTGAGCTCATACATTTCAGGAAAGGGTGTTAAGCTAAGAGAAGTTGCCTTCTCCGCCATCAAACAGATGATACATTCATAGAGATCACTTATGTAACTAGAAATGCAACGTCAAACATTCATCCATACAAGTTGTCCGGGAAAATGACAAACTGAGGTACTCTACTACCAGATCCTGTCGAGAGTACCTCTAGGATTAGTAGCGATTAGTCCTTGCATTGGATATTTCATAACGAAGAGACTACCGCTACTATATGTATATTGGGAGTTTATCCCCAAATGATCAACAAGCAGTCCTTCATTATGAAAATCACAAATATCATATCCATGTCTTCACTTCGAATACGTAAATTGATTCGAAGTGGTCTTCGGATAGGAATCATCCAAATCCGATCCCGGTTCCTTCGAAACAATCATCGATAAAAAAGATGTTCTAAGAATAGGAAATCATTTTTTAATTGATTGAGTTCTTTTTATCAAAATCTCTTTTGGTGATATATATTTCTTAAAACATTCTTTTTGGTATACACGGAATCATTAAGCCTCTCTTATCACATCTTTTGATTTCTTAAAACCTTTTACACTTACACTACAAGAACAAGGGCAATTTGCGACGGTTTGCAGCCGTCGCGAGCCGTCGGAATACGGACCATGCATTTCGTCCACTTCCGATGGCTTCGACGAAGGAATTGCGACAGCTACCGACGGAATTTCCGACGGTAATTCCGACAGCATTTCCAACGGCAAAGACGACCACCTGGCATGAAAATTTTCCATTAAGCCGTCGCAATTTTTGCCCATAAAACCGCCAGAAGCTGTCGCTTGCTGTCGAAAAAATTGGCCAATAGGCCGCCGGAAGCCGTCGGAAATCTGGGTAAAATTTTTTTTCTGCATCACTTCCATACAATATATATAACAACTCATCAAAATCAATATATAAGTCAGATATATAAGTTGAAATCAATATCAATATAAAACTCAAACATCATCATATTAAACGCAAACATATTCAATCAATATAAAACAAACCTTGCATCATCAGTCTCATCCATCCAACTCCAATATTTAGATCCAACATCAATGTACAATATATACAACCAACATCCAACATCACACTCCACATATTAACTCCACAAATCAACCATCAAATTAACCACATAAATCAATGTCAAACACCACATGTCCATAAATTAATCTCACCATCACTCAATGTTTATATACACCAGTTTAAAAAAACTACAAATCGTACCTCAAGACTCATCATCGGCTCCGGAACCACCAGACGAAGGGAATGCTCCATGATGCTCCGCATACTCGGCCAAACGCTGGTTGAGTTGCTCCATTTGCACTGCTCGGAGGCGGTCGTGCTCCTATAGATGTGCAATCTGCTGTCGAAGCTCATTAATCTTCGTGTTGTCCTGAGCCATTTGGTAAGCCGTTTGTGATGTCCGAGCCTACAAAACAAGTCAAAATATGTTTTTAAGTTATTACGTAACTTTTATAAAAACTAAGCAAATTTTACAACATAGTTAATTTTTATAAATTACCGATTGATTGGCATAGCCGTAGCGCCTGTTTCTCTTGGTCGGGTCCATAACAAAGTCAAAGATTGTGTCCTCCTCATCAGTGGTCAACTGCTCCCGTTCGGAATGCTTAAGCATCTGCGCATGTGCCTGCATAAATTTTTCCTACAATGCAAAATTAAATACAAATAAATATTACATGACATTATTATAATATTTTATAACTAATTAATTAAAATGATCATTATTAATAACTTATAATTTAAAATATACTTACATGTGTGGCGTACACTCTATCATCCTCATGTCAGGCATACGACACTGGTCCCTCGCCGTCTGTCTGTCTAACGGCATGAGTATGCTCAAACACGTCCATATACGAGACGGAACCCCCACGCGCTCTTTCCTGCAATAATTGGTGTATATTATTATTGTTCATACAAATTTATACTAAAAATGTAGTAACTGTTCATAGTTACAATTAATTAATTTACCAGGTCCTCGCGATGGTGTGCTGAAATGATTTTGAGCCACACTGGTGTGTGACTGGATTTTTCAACCTGTTCGCAGAGTTTCTGTCCAACTCCGCCTGCAAATTAAAAATTAAGATTATATTTTACAGTTATAAATTATGTATTCTGTACTGAATAAATAAAGGTGATATCTGATAGACTTATCTTGAATTCGTCGCTACTCCATCATGCGACCCAAGCATCCTAGACGCTGGCGCCCATTCGTTGTGGCTTCTTCCCAGATTTTCTTATGATAGACATCGTATCCCTATAATTCTTTGCCACTTTTGAGTTTCAGTGGCGCTGGTAAAGTGATACGTCCTCCTCTTGTAAGTCTACTACCCTCTGTGTATATGTTGAATAAATATAAGTTATACATTTATACTTAGTCAATAAATTGTAAAGTGATTATATATAATGGTATATAATTTTACAGTTACCAGGAAGTCCTGCCATATGCTCTCCCGTACATGGTCCGGGATCCTGCTCCACTTCGGCCAGCATGCAGACATACAGCTCATGTATGTCTGCTTTGATATGTTGAGCACAATGTTAGAAGGCTCAAGCTCAAAACCCCTGCATTAAATATGATACAGACAAATCATGACTAATATATCATACAAAATATTTACAATGCTGAAGTAAATTTAATACTTACGAGTCATCATCTTTCTGTAGCAAACTAACTACCATACGCAGCGCCTCCTGCGAAGGACCGCTGGCATCATCACCCCTGCGACCTGTCCCTCTCTGAGACTCAAAGGGGGAATCGGATTATGAAGAACTCTACCGCGTAAAGAAGGACATCTGTAATACCTGTCACATACATAATATTTTATTATGGCCGAATATATCATTCAATTATGAGTAAACATATCAAGATTTAACAACAATAATCGCATGTAACATACAAAAAAAGTGTAACATCAATACTTCTATAAATTACATTTTTTCAACATGTATACTATTAAATTAGTCCTCGTCGTTTTCTGATTCAGACTCTGTCTCGTACTCTATATTGTTTTCCTTTGTGGTCTCAAATGCTTCTACTAATACGTTTGATTCATCATTTAGAGGTCCTAAATCGGTTTGATCATCTGTTATTGCAAATTCGCCATTTTCCTCGATATCCGCTTGGTACGCTTGTTCGTCCGGAATATTCTTTCCATCAAACGTAAATCTTTCCTTTGTTTTAAAACTGCCGATCAATCTGCTTTATCTCTTTTTATAGATGGATAAGGAGCATAATAAACTTGTAGGTCCTGTTTTGCTAGTATAAATGGATCGTACTTATGATAACATGATGTATGCTTTATTTCAATAATATTATATTTTTGGTGCACGTTAATTCCAGAACCTAGAACATTACTGAATCAGTTGCATCTAAGCAAATAAACTTCTTCCGCAGGTTTGGTGAAATATGTTAATTGCAAAACCTGAGTTAACACGCCATAAAAATCATTTATGTGATCATTTGGATCAACACTACCTTTAACATATACAATGGTATTGTTAGTTAATTTTTCAACCCCATATTCTTTGGTGTTGAATTTGTATCCATTAACAAAGAATATTGGATATGTATTGACTTTTCTTTTTGGTCCCATCGCAAGATGTTCAACCTTTCATCGACCACACAATTTACCGGATCATATACGTGGTTTGAAAACCAAGTAGCAATATTTTTACTGATATCCCCGCTTGGATGCTGTGATTCATAAATACTGCATATACAGATAATATATTGCATTATAGTTAATACACACATGTATTATTCAAGTAAATAATTTTAGATGTGTTATTCATTAGTACCTAACAAATAGCGCAACTTCTACACAGTTAAGAAGAACATATGTTGAGGCTATATGGTAATCTCCGTCGTCTAACCATACTTCCACACATTTTCCAACAAGACGTCTCTGCTGTCTAAAAATAGATAGCATTGATTCAGAAGAATCTTTTTCAATGCCATCATTATTTCGCATAGCACTTTCAAAAGATAAGTTCACATGGTCACTGAAATAATGAGAAAAAAAGAACGAAGCTTCTTCTTCGATATATGATTTGCATATCGAACCTTCAACTCGTGCTTTTTGTCTCACTTTTTTATTTAGATGATTTAAGTACCTGTTAAGAAATAATTAAATTTTATTACATGTGGTTAAACTTAAATTTAATAACTAAATATTAATACCTTTCAAATGGGTACATCCATCCATATTGCATAGGACCTCGAAGACGTGCTTCAAACGAAAGATGAACAGGTAAATGCTCCATTACATTAAAGAAACCAGGAGGAAATATTTTCTCCAGTTTGTAGAGCAGTATAGGAATTTCTTCCTCAAGTTTACGTAGACGATCAACTTTTAAGATAGTTGAACAAAGCTCCTTATAAAAAAACTAAGTTCTGTTATAACCGTCCAAACTTTTGTGGGCAACAGTTCTTTGAAAGTGACGGGTAAGAAATGTTCGATCATTACATGACAATCATGACTTTTCATCCCACTCAGTTTATCGTTCTTATAGTGGACACATCTACGAAGATTAGAGGAAATCCCATCAAGAAATCTTAATCCTTCCACCCACTTTAACAGTACTTTAACTTGGTTACTGTCTAGCTCATAGCATGCTTTGGGTTTTTTATGTCATTTGGCTTCATATGAAGTTCAGTCAGATTGCATATTGCTTCTATATCACGTCTTGATTTCAATTCGTCTTTAGTCTTTCCTTTAACATTCAGTACAATGTTAAATACATTATCGAACGCATTTTTCTCGTTGTGCATCATGTCGATATTATGACGAATCAGGAGTTTTTTCCAATAAGGAAACTCCCAAAATATACTTTGTTTGCACCAATTATGAATCGTCATTTTACCTTCAATTTCAATTTGTTCACCGGTTTCATGTATCTTTGGATAATCTTTTACAAGGTCATAAATATCTTCGCTTGACCAAATCGTTGGTCGCAAGGTCTCAACTCTATTACTTGTAAAGTTTTTTTATCTTTTCTAAAAGGATGATTAATATGGAGAAAACACCGATAACGGTCAAACCATGAAATTTTCTTCCTATGCGGTAAAGAAAATGCTCGTGTTTCTTCCATGCAATAAGGGCAAGCTAGACGACCAGTCATACTCCAACCTGATAGCATTGCATACACAGGAAAATCGCTTATAGTCCACAGTAGAGAAGCGAACATACGAATTTTTTTTAAATGCTGTATGTTTTAACATCTTCATACCACAGTGTTTTCAACTCTTCAATCAACGGTTGTAAATATACATCGATTCCTTGTGTCGGATCATCAGGGCCAGGGATGACAATAGTGAGAAACATATACGGAGTTTTCATACACATCCACGGAGGTAAATTGTAAGGTGTAACGATTATAGGCCAAGATGAATATTTTGAACCACATTGAGAGAACGGTGAAAATCCATCCGCACATAAACCAAGTCAAACATTACGGCTCTCCACTACGAAAGCGGGGTATGTCTTATCAAAATGCTTCCATGCTTCTCCATCAGCTGGGTGTGTTAACATACATTCTTTCTGTGTTCTCACACAGTGCCATTTCATATGATGCGCGGTTACAAAAGATACATATAACCTTTGAAGCCTAGGAGTGATGGGTAAGTAATGCATACGCTTGTACGGAACTTCCTTTCCCTTCTTTTTTCTTGATTTGTATCTTTCCTGATTACATATTTTACGATTCCTAAGACTGATGTGTTCTTCCCAAAACAACGTGCAACCATTTAAACATGTATCTATTTTTTGATACAGCAAACCAAAAATAGACATAAGTTTTTTCACTTCATAATGATTTTCGCACATTAAATTATTGGGTGGCATATGCCATTTTGCAGCTTGTACTATAGCTGTAAACCCGGCTTTTGTGAAGTTGTATTTTGATTTCATTGCAATGTATTATGCAGTTACTGGTAGTTGAGTACCGCTTGTACAACTATCCCAAAGGGGTTTCTTAGCAGTCTCCAATAAATCATAAAAAAAATTTGCTCCAATACTTGGTTCTTCTTCGACATTAACATCGTTACCATCAACTTCAACGATATGGAACATTGAACATGCTGCATCTTCAACCATGTCTTCTATAAGATTCGTCGGAACAAGTTCATTATCCACCTCCTCCTCCGAATGTCCGGGATTAGGTGCTATAAGTTCTCCATGACTATTCCACATTAAATAATTCGGCACGAAACCATATTGGTGCAAATGAACTATTACCATATTCGGTATCAAATGCTTTAATAGTTTGCACCTACTACATGGACAACAAATTTCTTCGTCGTTTCCATTATTATGTAAAGCGAATTCAATAAAGACGTGTACACCATTTTGAAAATGTTCACTTATTGAGCCTCCAATTTCTCTTCTATATTGGTACATCCAGCTCCGATCGATAAGATAATTGGCCATTTTTCCTACTTTAAAACATAAAAATGCATTAATCATTTATGTGTTGACATTTTTTTTCCAAATAAATCATACATTTAAATTTTCGCAAATATATAATATTATTCTATTTAATTTTATTTTCAAACGGATTTACACAAATTATTATGTGAATATAATCTACAATTTTTAGGTTATTTTTTTACACTTTGATGGTCGGTCATCCTACTTCCCATTACAAACACAGTAGTAATTATATTTTGCAAATCATTTTATTTTAAACGATTCAACAAAATTTCGGCAGCACTTCCCCTTTGTTCCCTATATCGTACACATATGTGTGTACACAGGGAACAAAAAGAAAGTGTTGTCGAAATTTTATGAACCATTTAAAATAAAATAATTTGCAAAATATAATTACTACTATGTTTGTAACTTGTCCAATACAAGGACAAATCCGACAAATATTGTATCGGATGAATATAAATGTCTGTTCTTTGACAAAAACGAATATCCATATAACGATCATATATAATATTGGTCAGACGGGGCCAAAAACTCTCTAAGAGATTTACAAAAAGTAAAGCGTATTATACAACATTTTTTACAATAATTTATTTACATTTTAAGAAATGCGTACACCAAATCATCGTTTTCGTCATCTTAAAAACGCATATACCAAATTCTGAGCAACGACTCTAATCAATCCAAAGTAGCCTTAATGCGCGTATGCACTAATTAATTAACGCATATACACCAATTAACACATATATACACCAAACAATTTTTTCTCTCAACATTTCAATGATAAACAATTATAATAACAACCTAATTAGCATTCAATTGGGTATACCAAACAATCAATGGGGTTTTATACAACTATAACAACAAATTAACCCTAATTTAATAAATCAAAATTAATTAGGATTTAGGAATAAAACCAGATTGGAGATTGATGAAGAGGCTAGGGTTGTTAAGAGTGGAGAATTATGAAGTTGGAGAAGCTCGGGGAGGCACAGCGGTTGGCTGACGACGGGGAGGAGGTGGTGGTGGTAGGGTTTTGGCTGAAATTGGGGGAATGAAAATAATGAATCAGCTCTCGGCCAGGAGGCCTGTATACACGATTATTTTCGATGGCTAGCGACGACCACCGACGGCTTTGTTGTTTCAGTTTTCAACGGCTAGCGACGACTAGTATATTTTATTTATGAAAATGCCACGGAGTTCTACAGCCGTCGGAAACTGCTGTCGGCGGCCGTCGGAACGCTCTGTCGCTATTTACTGTTGTTCTTGTAGTGTTAACTCATTCCGACATTTCGACATTATCTATCCCTCACCTAGGGAAGAGGCCAGATAAGCCAGGGCACTAGTTGCTCCTGAACATCTCCTTAGTTTAAGCACCTCACATCCGGATCTCACAAATAGAAAAATCCAGTCTACTTGTCGACTTTTAGAGCCAAGATTAAACTACTTAATTTGTGATAGCTTTTCTTTAAATCATTTATTTAGATTCTTTTAAATAAACTATAAAACTTCCAAATAATTATTAAAACACTAATTATTCCTTTTGAAAACATTTATAAAAGATTTGGAAAAGAATTGTTAAGTTTAAAGTTATATTTCAAAAGTTATTAAAAAGTGCTGCGGAAAGTGCTTATTTTAGCTATATTGATCAAAACGACTTTTTATTATTTGAAAATTCATTTTTATTACTAAAATCACATTTAAAACATTTTAAAACATTTATAAGATTTATTCCATATTTTTAAACAAATTTTAAAACATCATTTCCAAAGAAATCCAGTTTTGGATTCCAAACTACAAAACCGCGATTTCTCCAAAACTTGTTTTACTCATATTTCAAAATCTACTTATCGAAATCTTGACTTTCTTTATTTGTTAGAAAACTATGGATATAGTAGTTCAGAAAATTCTTATATCGAAGAATTCCGAGCTATATTCCATCTTTTACACTCGTTTGACTTTTAAGGCGCGAAATCGCGAACTACGGTTACGCGACGCGCCTATTTTTAACTAAAATTTTCATTTCTTTTCAAACTTCACCAAAACACTTTTCAATGTTTATAAAACATTTCAAACTCGTTTTAAACCAATTTTAAAGAGGTTTAACATTTCATACACACCATTTCATTAATTCAAGGAAAGTGATTTCCTTTGTGCTTATCAACATGTATTTCTGTGACTTGCATATATATTAAACATTCATATTTAAACAACCAAACTTGATGATCAAAGCATATTAAACATCCATTTGCAAACATCATATCATCATTCAAAATATAATAATTTTAGGAGTTTTCAACGATTAATTAAAAATTCGCTATAGCTCCGCTACTCGGTTTCTGAAGCTCACTATTCTTCAGATTTTAGCTTCTAGATGCCTTAACCAAAGCTTGTGGTGGCTTAGGGATGCACGGACTAGGGTGGAGCAAGGAAGTGGTTCGGCCTATGATGAAGTGGGGGTGGAGATTGTGAAGAACAAATACAAAAAGTGGAGTTTCAGGTTTGTTTTGAGGTGTTTAAGTATATTTAACCATATACTATAATTTAACTGCTTTTTGAAATAAATTTTGACATTATTTCTCTTAGGATGGAAGCCATTAAAGTGGAATAAAAACCTTAGAAATATGAAGAAGAAGATGAATGAAAATGGAGAGAAGAGGGCATGGTATTTATAGGAAAAGAAGAGTGTAAAAGTATCCATGCATACATCATCATCTTCATCACCATTAAATGGCTTCACCAACACACCTCCCTAGGCATGGCAAAAGCCTCCCCCATGTGCCCATCACTTCCATCTTCTTATGTATGCTTAAGGAGTAAGAAATCTTAAAATATATTACATATTTTATATTATACTTTTATACTTAATTATTTTTGTATATATAGTTTATGTGCATGTTGTCATGTATGCACATGTACATGTGTATGTTACATATTCCTACAATGTTGCACAACTTCCATACGTTGTATCATTACAAACTCCGTTTTCGATTTTCGGTCATATTTTCTCTTTTAAATTAATATGCATATTTTTGCATACAAATTTTGAAAATAAATTTCCTTGTCATTCTTAACTAATAAAAATGACCATATTTTATTTGTAAAACCATATAAATAAATAAAAATAATTATTTACAAAATTATTGTTATATCGATAAAGCTAAACAATCGTTTATTTAAAGTGATATATTTACGGGTCGTTACGGACTCCCCTCCTTAAAGAATTTCGTCCTCAAAATTAAGGTAAGAAGGAAATAGCTCAAAAAGAAATATATTCGATATAATGAATATATACAAAAATATGGATAAGTGACTACACCACAGGCGTTGAGTACACTACAACGACATGATTTATATAGTTCATTCTTCAATTTTAAACTTAGGATATGCCTTTTTCATCCTATCTTACATTTCCCAAGTGCAATCCTCAGCATCTCCACTCCATTGAACTTTGACTAACCTTACTACCTTCCTCCTTAATCGTTTCTCATCACAATCTACGATTTGAACAGGTCGCCTAATAACTGCCAAATTCGGTTCCACCTCTAAGTCTTCTTGATCAGCTGTTTCTATGATTTGCTCTAGGTCATGCACATGTTTCCTTAAATGACGTACATGAAAAACATTGTGCACTCCTGCCAATCTTTCTGATAAGTGCACTTGATAAGCTAGTGGGCCGATTCGTTTAAGAATGGGAAATGTTCCAACATATCGAGGTGCTAACTTCTCAGCTCTTCCAAATCTCACTACTCCTCTCATCGGAGAGACTTTCAAAAAGACTGAATCTCCAACCAAGAATTCCATATTTCTACGCCTTTGGTCTGCATAATTTTTTTGTCTGCTTTGGGCTTCCTTTAGCTTCTTTCTAATCATATCGACCTTCTCTGAAGCTTCTCGTATCATATCAGGACCAAGTACTAACCGATCTTCGATTTCGGTCCAACATGCTGGTGACCTGCATAGACGGCTGTATAGAGCTTCATACAGTGCCATGCCGATACTAGTTTGATAACTGTTGTTATAAGAGAACTCTGCTAAATTAAAATGATTTTCCCAAGAGCCTCCAAAGTCTAGAATACATACTCTGAGAAGATCTTCCAAAATGCGGTTGACTCTCTCCGTCTGTCCATCAGTTTGAGGGTGATAGGCAGTACTTATATTCAGCCTTGTTCCTAAAGCGGTCTGTAATGCTTTCCAAAACTAACTAGTAAAAATTGGATCCCGATCGCTTACTATACTTCTTGGAACTCCATGTAATCATACAATTTATTTCATATATATCTACAAGGCTTGCAGCAGTCCTTGTTGATTTTACTGGAATGAAGTGTGCACTTTTAATTAATAGATCTATGATAACCCAAATGCCTTCGTTCCCTTTCCTCGTTCGAGGTAAACCATCAATGAAATCCATTGATATTTGATCCCACTTCCAAGTTGGAATCTCCAAAGGTTGAAGTAATCCTGCAATTTTCTGCTGGTCGCTCTTGACTTGTTGACAATTGGTGCATCTGCTAACATAAATGGATATGTCCCTTTTCATGCTTTTCCACCAAAATGTGCGCTTCATATCTTTGTACATTTTGTTAATTCCCGGATGAATGTTAAGTTTAGTTTTGTGACATTCAGCTAATACCTCTTGCCTACGATTTTCCACATCCGAAACACAAATTCGCCCATTCAATCGTAATACTCCACTTTTATCTACCTCAAAGCTTGAATTTTTCCCTTGGCATACATTCTTATAAATTTTTCTTAAAAACCCATCTTCCTTTTTTTTTATTGGACATTCTTTCCAGAAGAGTTGGAGTTACTACCAAATAAGAAATAACAACATACTTTCTACTCAATGCGTCTGCTGCTACGTTGGCTTTCTTGGGTGTGTGTAAAATATCTAGATCATAAGATGCGAGAAATTCCAACCAACGTTGCTGCCTCATGTTTAAATCTTTTTGAGCGAAAGATACTTTAAAGATTTATGATTCGTAAAGAGCTTAAACTTTTCACCTAATTAAAAGAGGGAATTTTATTTACTAAGATCAATTCAAAGTTTGAATTGAAACAAACTATGAAAAATTCTTACCCAGCAAATAGTGCCTCCATATTTTTAATGCGAACACCACGGCTAATAATTCTAAGTCGTGCGTTGCATAATTCTTCTCATGAGTCTTTAATTGTCTACTTGCATAAGCAATCACCTTCCCTTCCTACATCAGAACTGCACCAACTCGTTCTCCACTAGCATCTGTATAAACGGTTAATCCACTATTTCCATTTATAATTGTTAGGACTGGAGCGGTTGTTAACCTCTTTTTGATTTCTTGAAATGCTGCTTCACATTTAGGAGTCCAGATAAATTTAGAATCTTTCATGGTAAACTTTGTTAGGTGGTAGGCAATCTTTGAGAAGTCTTGAATGAATCTTCTGCAATACCCTGCCAGACCTAAGAAGCTACGAATCTCTTTAGGAGTTTGTGGCTGCTTCCAATTTAGAACAGCTGCAACCTTTACAGGATCTATTGAAATCCCGTCCCTTAACACTATATGTCCAAGGAATCTTACCTCCTTTTCCCAAAAATGGCATTTTGAGAATTTGGCTTTAAGCACATTATTTCTCAGTATCTCCAACACAATTTCTAGATGCCTTTCGTGTTCTTCTTCTGTCTTAGAATAGATAAGGATATCATCGATAATGACTAACACGAATTTATTGAGTACATCTCTAAATACTCTATTCATAAGGTCTATAAAATAAGCGGGCACATTGGTTAGCCCAAAAGGCATAACCAACCACTCGAAGAAAGTGTTTGGACCTTTAATGCAGTTAGATGGATGCATTCTTCTACGGTTCTTAGTTTATGGAATCCCGTAGCTAGATCCATTTTCGAGAATACTCGAGCACCATGTAACTGATTAAATAAGTCATCTATTCGAGGTAGGGGATACTTGTTCTTAATCGTTTGTTTATTCAGATCTCGGTAATCTACGCACACTTAGAGATCCATCCGACTAAGCAACAAAAACTACTGCCGATCCCCAACTTGAATGACTCGATCTTATCAACCCCTTTTTTAATAGCTCTTGAGTTTGGTTATTTAACTCTTCCCCCTCCTTCGGAGCCATCCTTCGATCATGTTGTTTAATTGGTCTTGCATCAGCAATCAAATCAATATGAAATTCAATTTCCCGATGCGGGGGTAAACTTTTTACGTCTTCAAAGACGTCTGGGAATTCTTTAACAGCAGGTATTGTTTCGAATCCTTCATGGGATGAATCTAATGCATATAGGAAACTTCCCCTCCTTAGACTAGGATTTTCACCAGGTATTTCTATAAACTTCCCTAACTTTGTTTTTACGAAAACCGTTATTTTTACACAATCTAGAATAGCTTCGTGCTTAGTCAACCAATCCATATCGAGCAAAATTTCGAATCCAATGAAATCTAAGACAAATAGATCAAAAGGGAATTGATGGGAAGAGTGGGAAATTTTGATTTTTTCACAATTCATGCAAAGGTTAGTGTGACCACCTATATGATTTGTCATGCAAATAGGGGTATCAACTATCTTAGGGTCAAGTTTTAATTCTTCTACGGTTTTCTTAGCAACAAAACTAGGTGAAGCTCTTGTATCAAACAATACTCTAACTAAAACATCTTCAATAAAAATATTACCTTCCAAAACTCCCTTGCGCTTCAAATTCCGAGAGGTTGAAGGCTCGTCCTTTATTGCGTAGACTCTGGCTTGCTCTCCCTTCCTCATAATCAAACAATCCTTTATCATTTGTCCCAGCTGATGACAATTATAACAGTTTGGTGGTGGCCTATGAACCTTGGGGTTTTTGCAATGAGTCGCTAGGTGGCCCTTTTATTGGCAATTGTAACACGTAGCATCTTTAAATAGTTACCTTGGGCTCCTCCTCCAGATTTGCCTTGACCTGGCTTTTTCCCATTTTGATTGAAATTCCTCTTCTTCCAATTGTTGGTGTTGTTGTTGTTATTGTTGTTGGTCTGAGCTACTACCGACTTCGTCTTGTCTAATGTTTCATAACGGAATCCATATCCAGCAAGTCTATAAATGATTCTTTAATATGGACAATCATCCTGCTCTGGTACTTCTCGTTCATCCCGGAAATAAACTTCTCATTTTTATTGAAAGGCATGTCAGTTAGACCTGGCCCAAAACAAGATAATTCATTGAACTTATTTGCATACTCCTCAACTGTCATTTCGTCCTGCTTCAGATCCATAAAGCTTCTGTAAAGACGAGATTTCCCGGACCCTGGCATGTACTGCTCCTCCAAAACCTCCTTAAACCTTTCCCAAGATAAATTGTCCTCCGAATCATTTAGGGTAATTGACTCTCACCAAGTCAGAGCCCCTTCCCGAAGTTGCCACGAGGCCAAAAATCTCTTTTGCTCATCACTTATGTTCAATGCTTTAAAGATCCTCTCACATGATTTAATCCAAGCCTGTACTTCAATGATAGCTTTTGTACCCTTGAATGGTTTTCCTCCTAAGCTGGTATAATTCTTTCATAGGGTGGCAAAATTAACCTGGGGTTGTACGGGAGCAATTTCTTCTACAGCGGCGGTTGAAGCTTGACCGTTGGTTGTGTGGTGCTGCTATTTCCCTTCCTTCGTCCTCTACGAGTACTCATGTCTTAGTACCTAAATTTAGTCTGATAACTTTAGAATAAAAAGACGAAATTATCTTAGGGAATGGATATTAAGCATAACACAACTTGAGTTTATTCAGATAAGGATCTACATGCGCACTCTCAAAGAATTAACTCATTCTAGGGCATTGCTAACCCTATCTCTAATGAGTTATACCCCACCAAAGCAAAGGTTCTCGCTTAACCTTCAGCTCTGATACCAAATGTGAAGACCCGTCTCCTCAACCCTAAAAAATCGACACTAATACATCCACGGTATTCATGTGCCGTAAATCCAAGTGACGAGGAGACAGATTTTCAAGGGTAAAGTAAAGTAAAAGATAGAAACACAAATTTTCACATTACGTTAAAATAGATAGATAGTACATACAACCACCCTTACTAGGGTACATCAGAGTTTTTTTTGTATGAACTAACCCAGCCAGGAACAGTTATAACTGCCTGCTCCCATACTTGCCAGTATTAACTAACTTAGACACAGCGGAAAAATAAAATAAATAGATAGATAGACATACACATCTGGTGCTCTAGCTCCATGCCCCAAAAATCTCTTCCAGCATGCTCTTCCCAAAACACTCCAAATAGAATCCTAACTACTTGGCTGCCCAAAAAAATTGGGCACCCAGAGTTTAAAGGGAAAACAAAATAAACTCTAGGTCAGTCATGGGACTGGTGTGATGACTCAAAATACGTTGTTTGAAAATAAAAAAGTATCTCATAAGACCACACCGCACATAAACACAGAATGGTTTTTTACCATATGATAACCAAAATTTTCTTACGTAAAAATACTTGATATTATTTATAATGACATTCTTTGAAAACATTTGTAAGTAAACTTATTAATCTTAGCCGAAATTGTTACATTATTAAATTCCAGCATACCACCTTATAATACAAGGCTTTCTACATTTAAAATCGTACGAGCTTTTATTGGAGAACGGATTTCCATACAAATGACCAGGTGAAGGGACTACCTTCCGGCAGTACATCTCTAGAGGAATGTACCAAGGCCTAACTAATGGTCCTCTACAAACACAAGACCGGCTTACCTCTTTCTAGATAGTACCGAATATATCATCACCTCGGTTGTTACCGACCTATTCGAGATGTCTCTTAGCATACACCACAATAATTTAAACCCAAACTTCATAACGGGTAGAAATATATCTAGAAGGGGATGATCATACCCTATTGGTTTGAAGTGGCCTTGGATAGGAATCATCCAAATCCGACCCGGGTTCTTTCAAAACAATCATCGATAAAAAAGATGTTCTGAGAATAGGGAATCAGTTTTTAATTGATTTAGTTCTTTTATCAAAATCTCTTTTGGAGATATATATATTTCTTAAAACATTCTTTTCGGTATACATGGAATCATTAAACCTCTCATATCACATCTTTTGATTTCTTAAAATCTTTTTACACTTAACTCGTTTTCGAAATTTCGACCTTATCTATCCCTCGCCTAGGGAAGAGGCCAGATGAGCCAGGGCATTGGTTGCTCCTGAACATCTCTTTAGTTTAAGAACCTCACTTTCGTATCTCACGAATAGAAACACCTCGTCTGCTCGTCAGCTTTAAGAGCCAAGATTAAACCACTTAATTTTTGATAGCTTTTCTTTAAATCGTTTATTTAGATTCTTTTAAATAAACTATAAAACTTCCAAATAATCATTAAAACAATTAATTATTCCTTTCGATAACATTTATAAAAGATTTGGAAAAGAATTGTTAAGTTTAAAGCTATATTTTAAAAGTTATTAAAAAGTGCTGCGAAAAAGTGTTGCGGAAAGTGCTTATTTTAGCTATATTGATCAAAACATCTTTTTATTATTTGAAAATTCATTTTTATTACTCAAATAACTTTTAAAACATTTATAAGATTTATTCCATATTTTAAAAAAAAAATTTAAAACATCATTTCCAAAGAAATCCAGTTTTGGATTCTGAACTACAAAACTACGATTTCTCCAAAACTTGTTTTACTCATATTTCAAAATCTACTTATCGAAATCTCGATTTTATTCCTTCGTTAGAAAACTATGGATATAATAGTTCAGAAAATTCTTATCTCGAAGAATTCCGATCTATATTTCATCTTTTACACTCGTTTGGCTTTTACGGCGCGAAATCGTGAAGTGCCATTACGCGACACGCCTATTTTAAACTAAATTTTCCATTTCTTTTCAAACTTCACCAAAACACTTTTCAATGTTTGTAAAACTTTTCAAACTCATTTTAAACCATTTTTAAAGAGGTTTAAGATTCCACACACACCATTTCATTAATTCAAGAAAAGTGATTTCCTTTGTGCTTATCGACGTGTATTTCCATGACTTGCATATATATTCAATATTCATATTTAAACAACCAAAATTGATGATCAAAACATATTAAAAATTTATTTGCAAACATCATATTATCATTCAAAATATAATATAATAGTTTAGGAGTTCTCACCTTGAATTTTCAACGATTAATTAAAAATTCGTTATAGCTCCGCTACTCTATTTCCGAAGCTTACTATTCTTCGGATTTTATCTCCTAGATGCCTTAATCAAAGTTTAGGTTGGCTTGGGGGTGTACGGCATAGGGTGGAGCAAGGAAGTGGCTCGGCCTATGATGAAGTGGGGTGGAGATTGTGAAGAACAAAGAGAAAAGTGGAGTTTCAGGTTTGTTTTGAGGTGTTTAAGTATATATAACTATATGTTATAATTTAAATTCTTTTTGAAATAAATTTTGACATTATTTCTCTTAGGACAGAAGCCCTTAAAGTGGAAGACAAAGCTGAGAAATATGAAGAAGAAGATGAATTAAAATGGAGAGAAGAGGGTAGGGTATTTATAGGAAAAGAAGAGTGTAAAAGTATCCATGCATACATCATCATCTTCATCACCATTAAATGGCTTCACCAACACACCTCCCCCCTCCCTAGGCACGGCAAAAGCCTCCCTCCCTGTGCCCATCACTTTCATCTTCTCATATATGCATATATTGACTTATGTATGCTTAAGAAGTAAGAAATCTTAAAATATATTATATATTTTATATTATACTTTATACTTAATTATTTTTGTATATGTTTATGTGCATGTTCTCATGTATGCACATGTACATGTATATGTGCATGTTACATATTCCTACAATGTTGCACAACTTCCACATGTTGTATTGTTACAAATCCCAATTTTGATTTTCGGTCATATTTTCTCTTTTAAATTAATATGCATATTTTTGTAAACAAATTTTGAAAATAATTTTTCTTATCATTCTTAACTAATAAAAATGACCATATTTTATTTATAAAACCATATAAATAAATAAAAATAACTATTTACAAAATTATTGTTATATCGATAAAGCTAAACGATCATTTTTTAAAGTGATATATTTAAGGGTCGTTACAATTGTAGCGTTATCTTGGTTTTTAATATGTTGGATGTTGGTTGAAATCAATAATGTTGTGTATGGCTTATGTATGTGTATATGTAATGTTGATTCTCAGTTGGGAAAATGAAAATGAAAGTTAATAGCATTTGAAAATTAGAACCTTTCTTATTGTATGTTGTGATGGCATGTATAAAAGTTGAGTTCATGCATATGTTTTCATATGTTAAAGGAAAGTTAGTAGTTAATGGTTAGTTGCGACTTCGAAATCCTTTGGTCAAAAACTAGTTTTCTAACTTTACTTTCTTGAAATGTTTTAATGAAGCTTCAAAATCTTACCTTTGTTTTCAAAACTTTATTCTAAGTTATAAAGGTAAGTTAACATAAAAAGATAGAGTTTTGGAAGTGATTTAGAACATAAATCAAGTTTTGAAATTAGGGGTCATATAGCGATAGTCGCTATAAATGCAGTTCGTAAACGAACTCTTTTTGCCAATTAAAAGTGATTTTCACCTAAGTAATTTTTTTTGAAAAGTTTTTCAAACCATATTATAAGTCATAAAAAGAAATTATTATTTAATTAATTATTAATTAATTAATTATTATTTATTTAAATGTAATTAATTAATTTAATTAGGTAATTAATATTGAATCATTAGTTAAAACGTGATTAGTACTTAAGTATTAATTAAGTTAATTTTAATTAGTTAATTAACAAAAGATTAATTATATTTTTAATTAATTATTTAAGTATTAATTATTATATTTTTTTTAAGATTAAATATTAATTATTTATTATAAAAGGGTTTAATTATTTAATTACTTACTAATTAAGTTAAGATTTAGCTAAAGACATAATTAGTGGTCCAGTGGTAAAGACATAGTGGAGTTGCTACATTGTGTTGTAGTGGCACCAGTTCGATACCCAGCGGCCACAATAATAAGACATAAGTGTTCGGGCACTATAAATCTCGGTCTAACCAAAGGCGATGGAATACATAGTATCCATGGCCCCAAAGTTTGTCCGCAAGTAGTGGTACAGTGGTAAGATACTTGCTTCCCGGTAACAGGGTCGCAGGTTTGATCCCCGTCTGCCCTACTCCCATTCCAAAGGCGCGGAGGTGGGTCCCTGTTAAATCTAATAACCGAGTTGGGGGCAACAAATCTCTGTGCTGGGCTGGTCTAAAACCCTCCTGTCTGTGGTCGGACCAGGCTCGGAGGGGGATCTTCTCATCCCTTCGATTTCATCAGGGCTTTGGGTTGAGTTTTGGCCTTGCCAAAATTTTTTAAATCTAATAATTAAGATTTAAATTATTATTTAATGAAGTTTTAAAATTTTGTTTTACCATTAATTAAAGATTAATTATGGTTTAATTATTTATTTAAATGTTAAATATTATTTAATTATTTATTTAAAGAATAATTATTATTTAATTATTTATTTAATAGTTAATTATTATATAATTATTAATTAAAGGTTTAATTACTATTAAATAAAAGGTTTAAATGTTATTTAATTATTAAATAAAAGTTATAAACCATTTTATTTTCAAAGACCAGATTTTGTTTTAATTAACTCTCTTTTAAAGAGTATTTTAAATCCAAGGGATTTCTTTGTTGATCACTCCTAAGTAACCTAAATTGAATTTTAAACCCATTGACATCTGTTTAGTAGAAGAAAACACCATTCTGCTAATTAAATTGTATTTGACATCTGTTTAGTAGAAGAAAACACCATTCTGCTAATTAAATTGTATTTGACATCTGTTTGGTAGAATAAGTCACAGTTCTGCCATAGTTCACCAAGTAGATTATGTTAACATCTATTAGGTAGAATAAAAACTCATTCTACCATTATATTAACTTAGACATGTGTTTAGCAGAACAAATTCCCGTCTACTGTTGTGGTAACTTGGACACTTTCTTATATGTTGATTGGTTGTTATTGATTTATTCCTTTTACATATCTATTTGTTATGTAAATACCCATGTTATAACTTTGATAAGTTAAACTCAATTAAATAAGATCCATTGTGGTCACTAAACCTCTTTCCGATTATTGGTAAAGTCAATCTTACTTTTAATAATGGTTTCAAGTTAAGTAGTTATTTCATTAAAGGTACTTTGAAGAAATTAAATACTTTTTAAATGATTATTTAAAATCATTATTTTGTTAATGTGGTTTAAAGATAAATCAAAAAACCAATGTTTATATAATAACTTGTTTATTTCAAGGTGTTTTAAATAATTGATTTAATCAAAGGAAACTTATTTGATTAAAGTTTATCTAAGAAAATTTAGTTTTAAATAAGGAAAGTTTATAAAAGGAGTTTTATAAATTGGAAAGAGAGCTTAAAATTTGAGAAAGAGTTTTATAAATGAATTTGGAAATTTATAAAGAGTTATATATATGGTTTTGATATTTATAAAGAGTTTTGTAAATGGATTTGGAATTTAACTAAAAGAGATTTCGTAAACAAAAGAGGTTTATTAAATGATATATAGAAGTAAATTATAAAAGAATTTGAGATGAGATTTCCTTTAACCGATCTTCTTAATTTTGATGGTATGAACATTTGTTCCACACTTAACACCGAATGAATAGTATTTGGGGTTATCCTTATCTCTATTTTAAAAAACCTTTATTTTGATCCTTTTAATATGATTTTGAAATGAGAATTCTTTCACAATGCTTTGTGAACATACTTATGCCGATGAGATAAGTATATGAATATCTTGGAAAGAGATTTAAATAAATGAAAGATTTATTTTGAGGCTTAGTGGTTGCTATGGGTAATTAAATCTCTGAATAGTTGCTTGTTTGTTTATTTGATAGTTAAATAACCGACTAACGAATCTGGACCAAAATACAACTTTGGAAATAACTAGGAGAAACACATGAGTTATATGGCACAGTCATCTTCGATGATTCTGTGCTGTGCGTATAAATCTCGTTTTGTTCTCCTAGAACAAATGATAGGGAGATCCGTCCACTTAAACGGTTAGGGGGTGATCCATGCTCCTAAGTATTATCTGATTATTTCTAGAATACTTTCTTACTTTCCAAACTTATACACTTAAAAATATTTAAAAATACTTATAACATGTTTTAAATATCTATGTAAAATATTACTTAAAAATAACTAATTTATAATTTACTAAAACCTTTTATTTTAAATGAATCAAAGAAAATCTTTTCCTTTAAAACTTAATATTTAATTATTAAAAATATATTTACACTTCAAATCTTTTTTTCATACTCCAATCCATGTTATTAGACTTTCGTAAAAAGATTCCACAAAGATAATAAATTATAAACCAAAGAAAAACTAGCTAAAATGCCGCATTAAAAAAATATTGCAAGAAGCCCAAAAGTGTTGCAGTAGATCAAGACAACATTTATAAGTGATATCTAAATTTCTGGACAGAGAACAACATGAAAATGCATGATCTTTGTGGCCGGTTTTAACCACTTAAACAAATGATTTTTGATCTAATTTTTCGCAGTAAGTAGTATATTTAGGTACTTAAAGTCTATAAAAAGAAACCCCTAAGGATATATTCCAAATTAATTGTAGAAATTCTTGAAAACAAGGTATTTTTCAAAGTTCATTTATAATGACTATTTTACTACTAAATATAGTCACTTTGTTCAACTAGTTATAAAACGTATTGAAATTTAATTTTTTTACCGTAGTAATTAAGCATAAAACTACTTATTAAAACAACAAAGAGACCTCTAATGATGTCTTCCAAACTTAACTAAAAAAATTCGAACACAAGGCGATTTCAAAGTGCGTCCATAGCGACCTTTTGGGTTCAAAATTTCACAACTTTGTATCGCAAGTTCTACAACTTTCCAAACCAATTTATTACTGTTTTCCATACACAAAATATGTGTAGTGAACAACCAAAATATATCATGTCACTGTATATTGACATATCACCAAAATAAGCAAGCTAAAGCAACAGGTTCAAAGATACTTCTACTTCAAGCACAACCAAACCAAACACGTAAACACAAAGTGTAGACCATGATACATGTTTAGGGGGTTAATAGAAGTGAAAGTATTACAATATAGGTTATCGTTTGCTTTTCAAAGCAAGGGGTCCAAAAGTTATAACTTTCACCGTTCTTTATATAACTTTACATTCATACACACACATATATACACAATATATACAATCAAATGGTGAGTTAACTCACCCCATAACCTCTTTAACAACTAAGCATAAACGCTAGAACAAAGAACTACTTGCTACCATCTCTAAACTTCCAAAGCTTTCTCCTTTAGTCTTCACAAGCACAAAGTTAAGCCTTCCCCTGCCTTGGATGCTTACAGCCTCCCGTAAGTGCCCCCATTTTCTCTTCACTTCTTACACTTTTGAAAAGCTATTACATATTATAAGATGATCTAAAGCCTGTGCCAAAGTTAGACATGGATTGAAGGTGTGACGACCCGAATTCCTATGCCCAGAAAGTCGCATCATTATGAAGAAAGAAAGGGATAGAAAAGAGAAAGAAGAGAAGAAAGAAAGAAACAACAACAACGATCTCACAGCGGAATGAATAAATTATATTAATAACATAAACTATTACATAGTATACAACAATTATCAGAGTTACACAGATACACATCACATACTAGACAGTTATAAACATCTGTCTAGTTATTACAACTCAATACAATACACACACTATCACAGATATCAACACAGCGGAATACTATATCTACGAACGCCGAAGCCTCCTGCTCCATTGCTCCTCCAGAATATTCGTCAAAGCTAAACCTGAATCCCTTGGCTACTCGTACTATGAGGAAGATTTGATTACAGATTTGTTTTTGTTGAGATTTTGTTACAGGCTGAAAACTTGTTTGAAAATGCTTCCAGAAACGAAATTGCATACTTTTGTTGTTCTCAGATTAAAAATGCAGGCTCTAGTTTCAGATTGAAGAAATGCATTACAGAGTTGAAGGAAAAACTTTTTAATTAATTATCTTAACTAAAAATTTAATAATTTAGTTAATAAAGTTAATTCTATATGATATATTATATTTCATTCGTTTCCGCTGTGAGATTCTTTTGTGTTGTTGTTTCTTCTTTTCTATCCTTTCTTCTTCTATCCCTTTCTTTCTTCATGATGATATGACTTTCTGTGGAGAAAAAGTCGGGTCGTTACAGAAGGTGTTTTGATGAGTTTGGAAGATTAAAGAGGAGAAAAAGAAGATAATGAAGACACCATTTTTGCACAAAAATTAGGCAAAATAATTTGTGAACTAAAGAAGTATGTATTGTAGATTTAATCAAGAGGAAGATTACCTCCTCTACCCCTCAAGTGGTCGGCCAAAGCTCACTCCCCCTCCATGTGAACATCACTTCTCCTTTCCACCTTTACACCTTTTACTTAACCCCTAAGGCTTTCCTTAAACGCTCTCCTACAAAAATATCTTCCTTATCTTGTCCCCCACCTCATTTTAGTTAACCTAAACTAGAAAAATATTTTTAATTGCTAATTAATGATACATTAGTTAATTAGATAAGCATAACAAGCTTGAACAGCTTCTGTAGAATAAAGAGGTATTTATCGGTAAAATGATTTTCGATCACATTATCGATATTTCTTCAAACTATTTATTTTTATAAACATATTTCAAAAACAAGTTTATCATCATTAGTTGTTAATTAAAAAGAGGTTTAACAAGGTTATAAAATCAATTTAATCACATTAAATAGAAGATTCAAATATTTAAATAATTTAGATATTTAAATACGAAGTGTTCGAAATTCTGGGTCGTTATAGATTATCTTTCTCAAATTGATAAGAAACTCGTAGTTTCTCTTAAATTTGCAAGAATATTTATTAGACATTCTAACATGTTGAGTTCATTTAGGTTTGTTTAGTTTTATTTCATCCCTCATAGTCAGTTTTATCCTTGGATCATATCCAAATCCATTTTAATACCAATAATTTCTGAAAGAAATTTCTTCGCTATGAAGTTGATATTTCTTGAAACAACAATTGTTTCTTAGTTCAACGGAATATGTATTCATAAACATTTTTTGAGTTGTCTTATATATAAAACTTACTTGTTTTTTAGTTTACTATACTTATGTTCAAAATATAAATTGGTCATCTAATGACTATCATTCCTAAAATTCTTTTGAGCCGATCCATACAAGGGTAGTCAAGTACAATTATTACGTATAGTCTTTCAACCCGCACAACCTACTAGCTACTTGGCTTTGGATATGTTAGGGTTTCTTATAAACCACTATTTTGTATGATTTTATAAACTATTCTTTAGATAAAATTAATTTTAACCTTGTGTACTACTCATAAGTACATGTCCTTATATAAAGAAGTTAACTCAACTTCACTCATCATTAATCATACTTTGTTTAACGAAGTTTTATTACTTCTTATCGATACATCATTATGTATCATAGGGAGGAGTGACATTTGATATTGAATCTCTATTCATTCTTAGGTACATTTGGAACCGTTTCCAACATGCTCACATATTCGATCAAATTGAATCATTTTTATTTTCTATTGCATGATATTTTATTTAATTTCATTTTTATGTTCTATGAACTCATCATTAACTTACCATCACTACACCAGAAAAGACTTTTGGTAGCGTTGAAAAAACGCTACCATAACTTATGGTAGCGTTTTAGAGAACGCTGTTATACGACATGCAACTAAAAGTCTAAAACTTTTTGTTGCGTTATAGTAAACGCTACCAAAAGTCACTTTTAAATGCAACTATAGGTATTTTCTGTAGGATTTAAAAAACGCTACCAAAAGTCACTTTTAAATGCAGCTATAGGTTTTTTCTGTAGGATTAAAAATACGCTACCAGAAGTCTTCATTTTTTGGTTGCATTTTTTGTTTATATGCTTTTTTTGATTTTCAATAGCGTTTTTAAAATGCAACTGTATAATTTTTATATTAGTTTACATTTGTTTCTGTAGCATTTCTGAAACGCTACTAAAAGTTATTGGTTGTTTGGTAGCATATTTTAAATGCTACTTTTACGGTTGATGGTTTATACCATTTCCAGCAATCTCTTATATACTATTCATATTAAAACGAACGATCAATCGCATAATTTTCATATATTCAAACAAACAATTAAATCACATAATTAGCATATATAAACAATCAATCATATGATCATCATATTCAAATAATTGCAAAAACATGCTAATCTCACAATCAAATATAATATCCATAGTCAATTCGATAGTAGTTTTTCAACAAAATAAGTCACATACTACAAGCATTCACAGACAAGTTTCCACAAATGGTACTAACAAAATACGACAACATATATAACAATTAAATTCATGTTCGTTGCTTGATTACCAATAGTTCTTTGTTGTCGACAGTCTTTGCTTCGAAATAGCTAATTACATGCAAACGAGTTTAACAATCAACAATATATATATATATATATATGTATATATATATATGTATATATATATGTATATATGAAAATCATGTAATCTATAACTCGATATTCTATATTAACACATATTAACAAAAATTGTTCTATTTTTATATGCCTCCTATATAATTTACACAGATATTCAGATAAAAACTGGGTTAGAAGTCTGATTGGATTTCATTCTATGTGCAGATTGTGTATTCAGTACTATGAGCAGATTGTGTATTCAGTACCATGGTCAAGTTAAATCTTATAAAACATATTCAACCACAAACTTGCCATCCATATCCACCCTCCATGGCATCAGAAGCTAACCTAACCTCATCAACTTCATTTGCAGCATTCATTGTGCATCCCTGTGAACTTCGGTATAAACTCCTACAACCCACTGTTTCTAACTTCCCTTCACAGCTACCCCATCTTCAAAAGTTCTCCTCCCCAAAACATCAATCCGAAACCAGCACTGTCGAACCGAACTACCTTGCAACATCATCAACAGCCTGAATCATCCATCAACCTCCTCCATAACCACTATCTCTCTGCTACACCAAACACTCACCAAAAATCACTCTCAACACAACCAGCCTCTGCCATATACCCAAACTTCTCCTCGGCCTTGAAATTACTCACACCAACCTTCTAACCCTACAACCACAAACTACTCCATAACAGCCTACAAAACACCAAGCTTCACAACAAACCAACCTTCCCCTATTCTTTCAACAGCAATTCCCCCTTACCATCCAAAACTTCTTCTATTCGTCATCCACCAGACTCTATCAAACTCCAACAGACCTCTCCCACTCCTCCCCTCATATCACAACTCCTTCCGCTGCCTCGACCATCTTCAACACAACACACCTTTCATTCCATTCCTTTCACTACCAAACACTACAATCACCTTCACAGCCAACATTCACCAGAAAAAAAAAACAAAAAAAAACCTGTTGCCCTTATGAAAATGATTTCTAAATTTTCATGATTTTGTGTGACCTTTTTTTTCCTGCATACTCAATCTCCTCCCTTAAGACTACCCTTTACTTAGTTCCTTAGTTTCTCACTTCATAACAACCTCTTCCTCCAAACTCATGAAAATTATTAAGGAATCTCAAATCTCACCAAACTCACAATTTACATAAGTAAAAGGAGTAGCAGGTAGGCCAAATTATTAAGGAAATTCGTATGTTGTGTACAATAGCATGTGCTGTTGTATACAATAGCAGCAGCACATGGCTGCTCCATAGTGTAGGGGCAATGCCACCTTTACTGCATAGTGGAGTGTACGTTTAGAGTGCTTTCATGTCAGGCTAAAACAAACAAACAATTTTCATGATTCCAGATGAAAAATGGATACTCTCCTGTAGAAGCAGTATTCAGATTTTCTATTGTATTGAGAAGAATATGTAGTGAAATAATGAACATTTAAATTCAAGTTATCAAGTATCATAGTTACAACAACCTTTTTGTGTTGTTATTGGACAAGGATTGCAGTGATTGTTTTTTTTGTAACTTAAGAAAGGCTGACATAATTTAATTCTCTTCCTTAGGTACAAATTTGTCACCTTCCAAAGCCAGTTATAGCAATGGTATAATGCTCATCTTATAGTATGCTGGCACTCACTGATGTACTGTACTCTCTATGTGATTTGGCCTGTTTCTTATTCTATTCAGTTAGCAGGTTTTGCTATTCGTGGCAGTCATACATTGCAGTAGATAATACAGTGTTTGGATAGACTAGTCCTAAGGATTGTGTTTTCTCTAGTACTATGATAATTGAAGTTGAACTACTTCGTGTGCATGGTTTAACTTGTCATTGTTGTTTTCATCATAATCAATTCGTCAACTTAACGCTACTTCCAATTTCCAATAATCTGGGTTTGTTGTCAAATTGCACTAGCTTATAATAGGATGCAATTACGAGTGCATTCTTGTTACACAATGAAGTCTAATACGACCATGAAGACAAAATAAACCTGGCTTGTAAGTGATTCTATTTTTTAATAAAAAATGTGATAAGTTGGTAACTGGCTTTTTGTCTATAGTTCTACAACTCATCTTTCCTGATATAGATACAAATAATAGTTTGTATTAGATAACTATAAAAGGTGATCATAACTATCTGAAATTCAAATAATAAACAACTAAAAACATACATATTAATTATTCATGTGTATAGCACGTAAGTATCAATAACAAAGTGAAATAGACAGCATATCCAACAAACTTTTTAGAAAAAAATTATCCAACTGTCTAACAGAAATATAGTAACTACACAAACATAACAAGTATTTATAAATATAGGCAGTGAAGATAAACCTGAAATGTGAACTCCTGCCCTCTAGATATATGAACTCCTGCCCCTATCATAGTTGCCACCACCATCGTGTGATACAGCAACTACCGTCAGCCCCATTATAGAATCTGTTCCTCCTACCATTTACCTGTACATATACATGTAATTAACACATACCTTCATAAATATTATAATTTCTTTTATCATTTGAGGCTAAAACGCTGAGAAATTTTGTCCTTGACAATAATTTCCTGAACTAATTATTATGAGGTGTTTGTCATGAAAACTTATTACCTTGAGCTAAAAAATCCTTCATTCCAATTTCTTGTTGTTAATTTACATAAGTTATTTTGAGGCAGTTTTTTTCCTAAAAAAACTAACAAGTGGCTTTAGGGGAAATGTTCAAAGTATGATATGTACCCATCTTTATGTAAGAGCGATCCTAATATAATGTGAGTATTAATACTCACAAAATACCTAAATCAAGGTAGCAAGTGGGTATCATTGTTCTAATAAATGGATGAACTAATCAGATTGATGCTGCATAAGAGAATGGAGGTATGAGTATGTTAGATGTCATGTAGGATCAATGCTATGTTATTTCATGGTAGCATTGGAGTTGCTCTAAATAGTATTTTGCTAAGGTAACCTTGGTAAGCAAAAGAACATCTTTATATTGTATAAAATTGTGCATACTTAAAATTCAGATGTAATGGGGTTATGATGGTTGGTTCAGTTCATGACAGTATAAACACAGGGAAATAAAATGGGAAAAATGACGGAGTAATATTCTCTTTTAAAGAGCTATAAGAGTCAATGTGTTATGGAACAGTATTTTACCTTTAATAATAGAGATAACAGATAGTATTTGGGAGGGGCAAGTAATCAGAAAAGGCGCATTTTTCTGTTTAATAATAGAGATAGTAAGATAGTAACAAGAGTGAAGTTTGGTCAAAGAAGGATACGGTTATCCCAACCCCAGTTCAAAAACAAAAAATTAAGCAAAAGTAGGACAAAACTGTTAATTAAAAGTTGACACAATTTGATACAAATAAAAAAACATGGTGCGATACATGATATATAATGATATTGCCAACTCTGGTAAAGAATACTGTAATAGAATGTTCAAAATCATACATTAATGAACACATATGCTTTCCTTAGAATTAAAAATGAAGTAAACAGTGTACATCAGTTGATCTGGACACGTATATCTATCTATATGTATTGGGCTACCATTTCAACTTTGTCAATCATTCCATATAGTATTCGTTCATATTTTTTTGTCAGCACTGGCATGCCAAATATCTCAATTCTATGTAAGACTGGAATTTGAACTTTCTCAATCATTTTGTGTACGAATCTAGCATAGGTGGACATCGGATAATTCCTATTATGTAGTAAAGTTTTGTAATAGAGAATGACAATTTCGGATCATTTCGCTGTGCTGAAAGCTTCAAATTGTCTCTATCTTGATAATTTAGTAGCCTGTTCATCTTAATAATACTATTCCAAATACAGGTTATGATCTAGTTCAAAATTGTTGTGGCACATAGATTATTACAAAAAATATTAATTATATCATATATTCATCATATTTAGCTTTCCAAATATGTGATTTTAAATTGATCGGTTATGATCTAATTTGATTTCCAATGTATTTTTTCACAATTAGGCTGAAAGATAAAACAGAAGAATAGAACACATTGTCATAGATTATGTGAGTGCATTTTAGGAAATGTGTGATATGAAGTAAATAGTAGTAAATACATATTTTATGGTTGCTAACTGTATTGGTATATCCCCTTAACATAGGTTGGTGGGTAGCTAAACATGTGTATCCTGATATAAACAAAAGTTCTGTAACATGCATTTTAGATTAAACAAGTAATTTTTTTAAAATACTCATATAAACAGAACTCGGCTTATTTAGACATTTAGCAGAACACGTATCCAACAACACAAGCTTCAAGTGATAAAAGGGATTTCTAACCTTCTTAATGATTGGATCTTTGCACATCCTATTATATAATTTGATTCCTGATAGATGGACATATGAAGTAATTATATAAGTAACTGAAATGAACTATTCAAGGCTAGGGGTGAGCCAGATGGGTGACAACGAATCTAATCGTTGGTTATTAGGTAAGGCTTGTACACAAAACAGAAAACTGATGGAAACTGATATTAGTGGGCAAGCTTTTGTTCCATGTTCTATATGAAAACTAAATCCTACTTTTCATTTCAATCCCTTATATAACAGGCCCTTATATAACAGGTTTCCTTAATTATTGCAGTACCTCAAATGATGACTCTTAAGTAAATATAGCATGAGGATTCATTCATATTTCTCAGCTGAAATGAAATCTTAATGAGGGGATACTCAGTCAGTCGTTTGGCTTTGTAAGAAAGTTGGCAATTTCAAAGGCTAAAGTGCAGGCTAATATGTTATAACTATTGTTGGCTAAAGTGCAGGCTGACAATTTCAAAGGCTAAAGTGCAGGCATAGGTTCATAAATTCAAAAGTCTAAAGTGTGGGCATAGGTTCATAAATTCAAAAGTCTAAAGTGTGGGCATAGGTTCATAAATTCAAAAGTCTAAATTATGAGCAACCATCAATCATCTCTATTTATTCTATCTTTGCTAATAGCTAAATAAAATTAACAATAGATATACCTAAATAAAATGAAAATTTCGGATTAAGAAAATATACACGGTTTAATAGCATAGGCATATTAAATTATGAAAACATGAATTATCCAATAGCAATGGAACCAACAAAAGATATTATTCACGATTAATCATCTACTAAAGTTGAGGAAACATTTACTAAAATATATAAAATAACAGCAAAAATAAATTAAATACCTCGGCTAAATAAGGGTTTTTGCGAGCCTCTATTTGTTCTGAATGCTTATTTAGGGTTTATGCAGAAATGAGGGGTGAGATTAAGGAGGAGTAGATGGAACTTAAGATTTCTATAGAGACAAGATTGAAGAATTGGAGAGGAGTAAGGCGACGATGGAGGAAACGCGGGGTAAGTCGAATTTTTAAGTGAAATGAAAAAAAAAGAACGGAGTTGGGAATTTGAGAGGCAAAACATAACACGCGAATTATTTTAGGCGGGGAAGGGCGGTAAATTTTTGTAGCGAAGAAGAAGAGAAAAAATAACAATGGTTGCACTTACATTTAAACGCAGCCAATAAGTGCAACCAAAGACACATTTTCTTGTAGTGCATATGTGTATCATATGCACATGTTCATGTTTGTGATAATTCATTAGTGAATATAACGAAGTACATGAAACCATTTTTGTATTAATAGACTTACGATTGCATACATACATATATACATATACACATATATATATATACATACATATATATATATATATACATACATATATATATATATATATCAATCCGAAGAGTTCATCAACTCTTATGATGCTCCCACTAAATAGGTGCTTTGACCTTAATTGTCTGAGATATAATTAGTAGTACCGTATGATTCATAATCATATAATAAAAAATTATTTCTCAGAACTATGGCTTAGTCTATAATTATAAAATAATTGCAAATAAATTTAGATACTTCTATATTTCCAATGCATCACAAATACCGGTACTATAGTTTTATTTTATAACAATATGCATATTAAAATAATACTATGTCTATTTTTCAGTCAATACTAAAAAATAATCGTTATTTCATAAATAATGTTTGACACATTTTACGAAAATAATATTCATAACTTGATGCGACTCAGAAGTGTTCTACGGAAAACTCCCACTTTTACTGTCATTATTATAATACTATACGAAATACGGAGGTCCATTAAACCACTTAATATGAGCTATTTATTCCATCAACTATAACCAGTTTACAATCATGAATTTTCAGATCAAATATCTTAAATTCAAAGAAATATATCTCATGGATAAAAAATTTCTATGTGAAAATACATTTGGAATAGATATCATATTTCTTTTTCCTTGTTAAGTATCTATTATTATTTTACAATTCTCATTTCTGATGTTCCTTTATGAATCAAAAGTGACCATTCACTCTCTTCATTCCAACCGTGCCTTAAATTACAACTATTCTTGAACATTCTCATTCCTTTTTAAATGGTCAAATCGTTCAAAGGAAACTGTCACTACAATATTGTAAAGAACTCTTTATAAAAGTACATTTGGTTACACTTAATATTAAAGAATATCAAATATGTTGCACTTCACGTAAAATGATTAGACTGACATTTCAGCAATCAAATTCTTACATCCATCTTGTACCTCTTGGTTTAGTATTACATTTAACATGACAAGATCTTGATTGTAATAATATCTACATATATGTATACACGGTCTCACAATATGGTTCACTTGCTTATTTCAAATGAACTAAGTTCATCGACATTTCGTGCATTACGATTTATGACTGTTCACCATATAACATTATATGTGATTGAATGAATCAAATATTAATATCCTTGTATTCCTTTTAGAGTTCGAAACTGATTGAAGACAATACATAGTCTTGGGCAAATAAATACGTAAGCGACCAACTTATGAACATAATTAGTAGTTATATAATAAGGCACTTGCATGGGTCAATATGCAAAAAATATTTATTGGTAAGTATATTTTATATATCTATTTGTCAATATTTATTCAGTTCGTTTGTATAATTTAATTGATAAACATTTGACCAATTATATTATTTGCACAAATTTTTCAATGTAGATTATTATAACTTTATATTGAAGTTGTTCTTATAATATTAGCAAGGTTAAACTTTATGTTTCATTTTACTAATAAGTTCCTACTAGTCTTTTATGTTTCACTATACCCTAAATTGAAACATAGAAGTCTTTCGACTTGACTAGTATGTGTTAGGACTTGTATATCTTAGGATTCTGACCTTGAGGAAAGCTCAACAAATCATACTCCCATATACGATGGATAACTCATTATCGGTTGTATCATATACAACTCCTAACTCGTTGTTCCTTGTCCTAATCTCATTTTTACTTTGAGGAAAGCTCAATAGGTAAAAATAGATTATTCACTCATACCCACCATTTCGCAATGGCTTAAGTATGCTATAAATTCCTTGAGGAAAACTCAACGAATATGTATAAGTATCTTACCACGTCTAGTCTATACATTAATAATACTACACATAATTCTCTAGCTTGAGGAAAGCTCAACAATTAGAGAGTATGATAGTAATTTATTAATGTATAAATGGTAGATGACAACTTTATATTAAAGATTCATAATCTTTAATATATTGTATCGAGTGATATCGACTTATGGAATTAAGTATTTCTTATAAAATACCCTCATGATTCAACTGTCAAACACATCGGGAATCATGGTATACGTACATTTACGTATGTATTTATTTCCTAAGTTTGTTTAGGGTTTCTTTAATGTTCCACCTTTAGTTTATACATTTATATTATGTAAGCTTTATTGTTATATAACTTTTATACTTTATTTAACTTATATAATATTTTACGTATAATATTATATTAGTTAAATCTTATCTAATTAATTTACAATTTAATCAAGTATTATATTTTCAATTATAACATATTATATTGAATATATATACTATAACCTTTATAGTAATACACATACATCTTATATATATATGTATTTTAATTTATTAATTAAATTTTAATTTATTTATTTAATTAAATAATTTCAAATAAATTTTATTAATTTCGAAAATTCTTTTATATACACATGTATACTCACACTACATCAGAAAAGGCCTTCCGTAGCGCTGAAACAGGGCTGCAAAACTTTTAGTAGCATTTTGGTAAACGCTGCGATAGACATGCTACTAAATGTCTGAACCTTTTTAGAGCGTTGTAGAAAATGCTACTGTAACATCTCGCCTTTTTGGACACTTTAAGAAGGCACACGTGCTGATCAAACCATACAGAAGGGCGGATTGTTATTGGGGTGAATAAGAAAAAGCAGAGAAAGAAAAAAACAAAATAGAATCTCGCAGCGGAATGACAAAATATAATAATCAAATAACAAGTCATGAAGCTGTTTACAAAACATTTGATTATACTTATACAATAGAGAATTAGAGTTACATAAACAGAGAATAAATATTCAAATGCAGTGGAACAGTATGAATGTAGTGGAATAATAGAATAAGTAATAATAGTAGTACAAATCTTCGTCTTTGTCCTCCAGAAATAAGGTCTTCAAATCCTGAAATGCTCAGGCTGACCCGAGCGAATTGAAAAGACAAAACACTCGAGTCAGAACTAAAAGATCTTATGTAAGTCAAATCAACGGTAAATAAATATGTGTGTAAATGGCGTCGGAGATGTTTACGGGGTTTGACATCTCCTATCCAGTGTCTAACATGAGTGCAGTAACTTAAGAGATGTTCGGGATTCACATCTCCTAAGGATCCGTTAAACTATCTACTATGTAGTACAATACACTATTATAATATGTCTACAATAAGATAAACTATTAAAATAGCGTTAAGGCGTTATCCATTTCCCTCCTAACACATTTTTATATATTCCCACAGTCTATACAGTACCGTAATCCCGTCTGTACTGGACTTCGTCAGAGGGCACTCCATAGGTATGGTACAAAACAAACTCGTAGTGGTCTCGATAGGGTAGGTGACACAGCACAACTAGACAATGCCAGGGTAGATATACCAATTACACTTCCGGACTGGTGGTAACGCATAGCCAAGGTTTTAAATCTCGGATTTCGGTCGCGTTTCGTCTCGAAAATTTTACACACATTATCTCGTATCGGACGAGATCTCGGGTGAGATGAGTGTATCTCGGGTGTACATCTCGGATTGACATCTCGGAATTTAATGTCCATCTCGGGACTATCTCGGAGTAACTTAAGTCTAAATTTGATATTTTTAAGATTATTGTAATAACTGTTATCTATATATATAAAAGTTTTTAACATACATAATTTATATAAAATGATAATATTAGTTTTACATTTTAGATCAAAGTGATAACACGATTGATTTGGTATTAACTAAATAATTCTCTAATCATCTGAATATTAAAAGTTAAAAAATAAATAATAAGTTTTTTTTGCTCATTCATTAAACGATAAAAGAAGAATTAGAGTGTAAGTAAAAAGTCATTAGAGTGCAATTTATTGTGCTCTCACATAAGAAGTAAAAAAATGTAAGTGAAAAAACATACTTTCTATGGGAGCTTCTATTGAGATCTCACCACAAATTTCACTATCTTGGATGAGATGAGCGTCAAGTAATATATTTAAAAAAATTAATGTCTCGTTTCGCTAAATCTCGTCTCGCTCAAGTTCGAAAATGAGATCTCGAGCGAGATCTCGGACGAGATGAACGAGATCTTAAACAGTGCGCATAGCAGCTACTACCGCCCACCTCGGAACACACTCCCAAATCAAAAATTGAGGGTGACCACCAAATCAATCGCAAAGTCAGAATATAGTATCGAAGGAGTGTACCCGATCGGAGGAATGACCTCACTTGGCCCGTCAATTGCTCCTGTTTTAGCTACCTTAAGCTAACTCATGGGAGTCAGGTCCACGTATATAACTCATATAGGATCGTCGCCAACCATCCTACTGCATTCTGAAATCTCCACTGCATACACAGTTGTCAAAGTGGTTTTCGGTATTGGCAGAGAGTGACAATATCCGATCCCGGTCTCTTTAACAACCAATCGCTTATTACACAACAGATGGTTCTTTTACATTTCCAAAATCATTTCATAATTGATATCAAAATATCATATTCAATTCAAATCATATCATTTTCGAAATCATTACTTACTTCCGAAATTATATCACATTGAAATCATAGTTCGAAATTATATTTCCTTTCAAAAGTCATATTTCCAAAATAGGAGAAACTCTCATTTTAAATTATCATATTAAACCAAATATGCTATTTAGATCCCAACTTAGGTTATAAATTTGCTTAACCACATTCACTTTAAAAATCGAGAATTTGAATATAAACCCATCCATTTTACTTAGTTTGGAATTTAGAAGAAAATAGTTTAAATAGTTAATATAGATTTAAAATAGATTAAATATAATTAAATAGATTGAATAACTTTAAAATAGATTAATTATATTTAAAATAAGTTAAAACAGATTAATTAGTTTAAATAAATTAAATGGTTTAAAATAGGTTAAAATGATTTAATATAATTAATAGAGGTTAAAATAGTTTAATACTTTGAAATCTTAATAATTAGAAATTTTGAAATAAAAATATATTTTTAAAACAGTTTATATTAAAACATGAATTTGGAATTAATATCAAATTAAACTATTCATTTCATTTCAACACATTTGGACCATTTTCAATTTCCAAGTCAACAAACCAAATTCCAAACCTTTCAATTTAACATTTCAATTTGAATTTCATATCATTTCAATCTATGTTCAAATATCAATTCGGATTACTCCAATTTCAAAATATTTCAAAGTTATTCTCAAACAACTTCAATAACTTAATTTCGATAGAATTTCATTTATACTTAAAAGTTTAACTTTAAACTTCCAATTTAATTTCTTAAAGCAATTCCTTTTAAACCAATTCACATTTCAACATAAACTTGATTTTCCAATAATACTTCAATTTACATAAATCAAATTTTATTTCAAAATATCATTTAATTAAATTCGAAAATTAAGGATTTTAAAATCATTTAATTTAACCAATCCGGTGTCCGTATATAATTCTCTACCCTAGGGTCAAGTGATATGGATATTTATCATTTCAATCTGCAATTTAAAATTTTACGGTTATATATCATTTCAAACCGCAATCTCGAATTAACAAAATCCATAAAATCGCTCATGTTTATCATTTCAACCCATAATGATTTTCCTTAATCTATGGATCATTCAGGTATGTACCATTTCAACCCATAGTGAACTTGCAGTTTATAATGATATAAAATACAACACCATTCATCTAATATCAATAATCAACATCCATTACAAACATCATCCAAGTCAATCAATAAATATCAATATAGAACAGATAATCAATAACAGGTATTTAACTAGCAATTTAATTTCAATAATAAATTAAATAACGATTTAATTCAAATAAATTCAAATTAACTGGAATGATGATTTAAATATATCAAACAGCCATAATTAAATTTCTAATCACATCAAAAATTTAATTAACAAACATAAGAAATTTTAGAAGTTATGAGTGGGTTAAACACTCAACTTTGAATTTAATTTGAATATAAATCCACTTTAGACCCAGAATTCAAACTACCTCAGAATTCTTCCAAACAAACGTCAAAATGTTTGGAATTTCGATACGATCCCAATGGATCAAGCTGCGTCAAAATCCGAGTCCGTATGCAAAAGATATACAGTTTAAAACGTTCGAAAATAAAATTTAAAATAAAATAAACTAAAAGAAGATCCTCACTCACACAACAGCCACGCCATCAGGAACGCAAGAAAACGCACGGACCCAAGTTAAACGAGGCCAATAACCTTCAGCTGCCACGCGTTGCCTGTACTCGAACAAGAAACGGCATCGCCACAACCCAAATTGACGCCGCCTACGGCCTCCGACCCATCGTACCACCGCTGTCCGAGGTCGCCGACCCCACGCGCCCCACCAAGACGCTGACCGAAGCCATGCAAACCCACAGCCGTCGAAAAAAATTTAAACCCTAATCGAATTTTAGTGAGTAAATCGACCGTTAACTCGCTGAACGAACCTCACCGATGAGTTACGCTCATCGATCTCTACCCATCCATACCCGTGAAATCGTCGATCCATAGCAGTTGATCGGAGCACGACGGACGGCCGAGGCTTGTTCTTCAATTTCTGGACAGACAGAGGTTCAAACTGGAAAATGAATTACAGATCTGAGATGCGCTCGTCGAGAGCTTCAAATCGATATATAATTCGATGAAGTTTGAGGAGTTTGAATTTTTGATTTGGTTTTGATTTTGACTTTGCAATTGGGAATTAGGGATTGTCTACCATTGGAAAGAGAGGAACAAATGAAATTGTACATACAGACTAACTGAGTTAAGGAACACTAGGGTTTATAACAGGTTATTTATAGACAAAGCTGAAAATAGAATGGATGGACAAGATTTGGTTTGAATTGGAACGATAAACGACCCGAAAAGCTCGTTCTGACTCCGGAACGAAAATGGGTCATCCCATATATCAAAATAGATGTTTTTGATGATTTCAAATTCAATGAAACAGGTTCCAAGTCCAAATTCCATCGTATGAAGAAGTTATGTTAAAATCATCTTATTTCAAATTGATTTCAATTGATTTGATTTCTAGGCGTTTCGAGTCCGTACGATCAAACGACAAGTGTGATCGTTACGAGACTTGAAATCCTATAATAATTCACTGTTACGGATCCGATGAAACTGGTTTCGTCGAAATCCGAGTCAGTGGCCAAAATGGCTATTTTCACATTAATTAAATAAATAAATTATTAAATTAAATAAATCACATTTCATTTCAAATTTAATTATTAACAAATTTCATCAATTTTGATTACCTAGACACATATACAAATTTAAAGTAAATTTACATATCAATTTCAGTGTTGATTATTTCAATAATTACAGCGTTCAAATTCAACTGAAATAAATCCAATTAATTAAAGTTTAGTTCCAATAATTTGATTTTATTTGATTCAAATATTTATACTCAATCAATTATTATTCTATAACATAGCTAGCATTTGGTTTACATTTCATTAAATTAATATCCTCTAATTTCTATCTTTTATTTGTACTAATTACTATATTTCAATTATATTGGAATTTTGTCAATTTTACACATTAATTAAAATTTAAAATCCCAAATTGACTTATTTATCTTGATTTCACTATTTTATTAAATAAATTATTACATCATGAGTATAATTAACATTCCTATTTATTTTATTACATTCACAATTTCAATTATTTTCTTAATCTTATTAGTGTAACATTAAAGTTCATTTAATTCTAATTGATTTCCCATTTTAATTTAACAGACCAAATAAAAGGTAACTTATAACAACCATTACCATAACTTTTAATTACACTTATGAATTCATTATTCACAAACAAATGTTAAAATTCTTATATAATACTGATCTTATTCAATCACCATTTATCATACTATTTCATACATCAATCCAATATTTACATTTTTCTTTTCTTTCATTTAATTTATAGCCAAGTATAACAATTTACATTATTTTATTATTGGAATTTCATTTCAATTGTAAATAATTAGCTTTAATTTACATTGTTACATTTCATTTTAGTATACATTCCTTTATTAAATTACAAAATTATATTCCTTCCAATATTACATTATAAAATCTTATTAAATTAATAAATTAAATTACCGAAAATTTACGGGTTGTTACACTCTCCCACACTGAAAACTTTTCGTCCCCGAAAAGGGAAAGAAGGAAAAAGGAGGAATTAAGAAATCAATATATCTTATTTAAAATACTAAATTTATAAAAAATCAATTTACAAAATTAATTAATTTAAATAAAATGTATCAATTTATAACAATTAAATCCCTTTTATACTCAAATTAATAAAGTTTGGAAAACATTTCTCAAAATTTTCTAAGTCCAAAATTCACGAAAAATTTCGACAGGGTCTCCTTTTTACAGAGAGGCTCGGGAGAAATTATAATATCAATAATAATAATATATATCAAAATTTCAAAATAATATATCCCAACAGCGGGAAAACAATATAATATCGCTAGAAAACCGTAATCCGAGAACATACCTATTTGTCGGGCAAACAATGCTTAATTATGAAACCAAAAGCAGTAGCAATTGCTTCCATAAACCTGTATTTCACTTATATAATCCAAAGATGTTAATAATTATATAAAGAGAAATATTTACAGTTGTTTCAACCACAAACAAACAAATCAATAAAATATAACAAAAATCACTTGCAGCCATAAGTTAAATAACGATTTAATTCAAATAAATTCAAATTAACTGGAATGACAATTTAAATATATCAAACAACCATAATTAAATTTCTAATCACATCAAAAATTTAATTTAACAAACATAAGAAATTTTAGAAATTGTGATTGGGTTAAACACTCACCTTTGAATTTAAATCTAATTTAGACCCAGAATTCAAACTACCTCAGAATTCATCCAAACAAACGTCAAAATGTCCGGAATTTTGATACGATCCCAATGGTTCAAGCCGCGTCAAAATCCGAGTCTGCATGCAAAAGATATACAATTTAGAACATTCGAGAATAAAATTTAAAATAAAATAAACTAAAAGAAGATCCTCACTCACACAACATCCACGTCATCAGGAACGCAAGCAAACGCACGGACCCAAGTTAAAAGAGGCCAATAACCTTCAACTGCCATGCATTGCTTGTACGCGAACAAGAAACGGCACTGCCACAACCCAAATTGACGCCGCCTACGGCCTCCGACCCATCGTACCACCGCTCTCCGAGGTCGCCGACCCCACGCGCCCCACCAAGACGTCGACCGAAGAGACACAAACCCACAGCCGCCGAAAAAAATTTAAACCCTAATCGAATTTTAGCGAGCAATCCGACCGTTAACTCGCCGAACGAACCTCACCGATGTGTTACGCTCATCGATCTTTACCCATCCATACCCGTGAATCGCCGATCCATAGCAGTTGATCGGAGCACGACGGACGGCCGAAGCTTGTTCTTTAATTTCTGAACAGACAGAGGTTCAAATTGGAAAATGAATTGCAGATTCGAGATGCGCTCGTCAAGAGCTTCAAATCGATATATAATTCGATGAAGTTTGAGGAGTTTGAATTTTTGATCTGGTTTTGATTTTGAATTTGCAATTGGGAATTAGGGTTTGTCTGCCATTGGAAAGAGAGGAACGAATGAAATTGTACATATAGACAAACTGAGTTGAGGAACACTAGGGTTTATAACAGGTTATTTATAGACAAAGCTGAAAATAGAATGGGTGGACAAGATTTGGTTTGAATTGGAACGATAAACGACCTGAAAAGCCTGTTCTGACTCCGGAACGAAAATGGGTCATCCCATATATCAAAATAGATGTTTTTGATAATTTCAAGTTCAATGGAACAGGTTTCAAGTCCAAATTCCATCGTATGAATAAGTTATGTTAAAATCAGCTTATTTCAAATTGATTTCAATTAATTTGATTTCTAGGCATTTCGAGTCCGTACGATCAAACAACAAGTCTGATCGTTACGAGACTTGAAATCCTACAATAGTTCATTTTTAAGGATCCAATGAAACTGGTTTCGTCGAAATCCGAGTCAGTGGCCAAAATTGCTATTTTCACATTAATTAAATAAATAAATTATTAAATTAAATAAATCACTTTTCATTTCAAATTTAATTATTAACAAATTTCATCAATTTTGATTACCTAGACACATATAAAAATTTAAAGTAAATTTACATATCAATTTCAGTGTTGATTATTTCAATAATTACAGCGTTCAAATTCAACTGAAATAAATCCAATTAATTAAAGTTTAGTTCCAATAATTTGATTTTATTTGATTGAAATCTTTATACTCAATCAATTATTATTCTATAACATAGCTAGCATTTGGTTTACATTTCATTAAATTAATATCCTCTAATTTCCATCTTTTATTTGTACTAATTACTATATTTCAATTATATTGGAATTTTGTCAATTTTACACATTAATTGAAATTTAAAATCCCAAATTGACTTATTTATCTTGATTTCACTATTTTATTAAATCAATTATTACATCATGAATATAATTAACATTCCTATTTATTTATTACACTCACAATTTCAATTATTGTCTTAATCTTATTAGTGTAACATTAAAGTTCATTTAATTCTAATTGATTTCCCATTTTAATTTAATAGACCAAATAAACAGGTTACTTATAACAACCGTTACCATAACTTTTAATTACACTTATGAATTCATTATTCACAAAAAAATGTTAAAATTCTTATATAATACTGATCTTATTCAATCACCATTTATCATGCTATTTCATACATTAATCCAATATTTACATTTTTCTTTTCTTTCATTTAATTTATAGCCAAGTATAACAGTTTACATTATTTTATTATTGGAATTTCATTTCACTTATAAATAATTAGCTTTAATTTACATTATTACATTTCATTTTAGTATTCATTCCTTTATTAAATTACAAAATTTTATTCCTTCTAGTATTACATTACAAAATCTTATTAAATTAATAAATTAAATTATCGAAAATTTACGGGTTGTTACACTCTCCCACACTGAGAACTTTTCGTCCCCGAAAAGGGAAAGAAGGGAAAAGGAGGAATTAAGAAATCAATATATCTTATTTAAAATATTAAATTTCTAAAAATCAATTTACAAAATTAATTAATTTAAATAAAATGTATCAATTTATAACAATTAAATCCCTTTTATACTCAAATTAATAAAGTTTGGAAAACATTTCTCAAAATTTTCTAAGTCCAAAATTCACGAAAATTTTTGACACAGTCTCCTTTGTACAGAGAGGCTCGGGAGAAATTATAATATCAATAATAATAATATATATCAAAATTTCAAAATAATATATCCCAACAGCGGGAAAACAATATAATATCGCTAGAAAACCGTAATCCGAGAACGTACCTATTTGTCGGGCAAACAACGCTTAATTATGAAACCAAAAGCAGTAGCAATTGCTTCCATAAACCTATATTTCACTTATATAATCCAAAGATGTTAATAATTATATAAAGAGAAATATTTACAGTTGTTTCAACCACTAAAAAAATCAATAAAATATAACAACAATCACTTGCAGCCAAAAACATACAATCATCACATGAAATCAATGAAATCAACTATCCATCCATAACAACCAAAACAAATAGTTTGTTCGGGTTAAGACACTTTTAATCACATAGAATGACAAATAACTACTAAGTATACCATTTACTCAACAGTCTTAGATAAACTCAAAAGATTATTCATACATCCAAACAATTAGAAGTATCATTTCCTAAACAATCCATAAACCAAACAAATAATAATTTACAATGTACTTGAGTTATTCTTATTAAATTTATTTTACAACATTTACAGTTTTTTTTTTCTTTTCATTCATACAAGGATTATTCCTTTAACTTACATTTATCTCTTACAAAATTTTATTCCCATTCATTCATTCAGTGTTTATTTCATTTATTTTTCCTTTATTACTTACAAAAATTCATTTTCATTTGTTCATATCATGTCAATTTCTATTTATTGCATTACATTCATTCATTCATTTATTACTTAATTTCATTTGTTTATAGTATTCATGTTAATTCAATTGCTTAGCATATCAATTCATTAACTTAAGTTTATAATCATCTGCTTACAATACTTACTTCCCATCACATTTTATATAGTACATTTCAATTATTAGGTTTATAACAACTATAACATCAAATTCTTATTTATAAAAGTAATTCATTGAACACTTCCCTTACTTAAGTTTTACTTGTAAAATTTTCCATTACATATTCTTTTAACATTTCAACTTTTTATAATTGGTAAGTTATATATATATATATATATATATGCTTTTAAGAATGCAATTGAAAGTTACACAAGTTTGACTTACTTATTTTAATTAACTTAAGGTTCAATAATTATCATTTCTTATTTTCATATTCTTTTCGTTTACAAGTTACAAATTTCAAATTCCTTGTATATTTCAGTTATAACTTAGCATATCATTTCTTATTTTCATTTAGAAGTTTCAATTATTAAATAGTTACAATTTTTATTCCATTTCAATATTTGAAATCTCTAATTCATAGAAATTTAAGAACTAAATGCCAGGTTCCATTTCAAATCATTTAAAATAATACATACATACATACATACATACATACATATATATATATATACTCATAACTTTTATATCCAATCCTATTTAAACTTTAAAAAATTTATTTGTTTATCAAAATAGATCTGTAGTAAAACTACTACAATGGCCTTCCCACTTTGAAACTCGAAAATGAATGTCGATGATGCATGCACTCATCACCGAAATTATTTTCCACCGATAGAGAGGGGAGTACAAAACTTATTTCTTTCCAAAATTTCTTTAAAACAATTCTTTCAAATTATATTGAAATATTTATATCAGAAAATACTTCTAATAATATTATTATTATATCCCAAAATTATTTGAAAGAGATTTTCAAAAATCCTGAAACTTAAGTTCTAAATATCCAAATTTCATTTATTTTATTTTCAAATCTTATTTCCAACCTATATTTATAAATTTCACTACTTAACAACCAACATATTACAACCAAATATATATCATTTATAAATAATTATTTTATATATAAAAATATACAATAGGTAAATTTATTTCATTTACCTACATTTCAAAACAAATATTGTGTCGGTCTATCCTATTAAGTGTTTAGAAATCCCTATCGATGTCATAGCGTCCTATGCACCAACCAGAATTTGTAATTACAAAACGGAACAAATTAACACAATATAAAAACCTTTTATAACACTAACAAATATGCTCTCTCATATATATACTCTCAATGACTCATTCTAGGGTATTACTACCCTATTTCTAAAGAGTCAGACCCCACAAAGCTAAGGTTATCGCTAAACCAGGCTCTAATACCAACTGTAACATCCCGCCTTTTTGGATGCTTTAAGCAGGCACACGTGTCGACTCAAACCATCCAGAAGAGCGGATTGTTATTGGGGTGAATAAAAAAAAGCAGAGAAAGAAAAAAAACAAAACAGAATCTCAAAGTGGAATGACAAAATATAATAATCAAATAATAGGTCATGAAGCTGTTTACAAATTTTTTTATTATACTTATACAATAGAGAATCAGAGTTACATAAACAGAGAATAAATATTCAAATGCAATGGAACAGTATGAATGCAGTGGAATAATAGAATAAGTAATAATAGTAGTACAAATCATCATCTTCGTCCTCCAAAAATAAGGTCTTCAAATCCTGAAATGCTCAGGCCGACCCGAGCAAATTGAAAAGATAAATCACTCGAGTCAGAACTAAAAGATCTTATGTAAGTCAAATCAACGGTAAATAAATATGAGTGTAAATGGCATCGGAGTTGTTTATGGGGTTTGACATCTCCTATATAGTGTCTAACGTGAGTGTAGTAACTTAAGAGATGTTCGGGGTTCACATCTCCTAAGGATCCATTAAACTATCTACTATGTAGTACAATACGCTATTATAATATGTCTACACTAAGATAAACTATTAAAATAGCGTTAAGGCATTACCTATATCCCCCTTAACACATTTTTATATATTCGCATAGTTTATATAGTACCGTAATCTCGTCCGTACTGGACGTCATCAGAGGGCACTCCATAGGTATGGTACAAAACAAACTCGTAGTGGTCTCGATAGGGTAGGTGACATGGCATAACTAGGCAATGCCAGGATAGATATACCAATTACACTCGGACTAGTGGTAACGCATAGCAGCTACTACCGCCCACCTCAGAACACACACCCAAATCAAAAATCGAGGGTGGCAACCAAATCAATTGCAAAGTCAGAATATAGTATCGAAGAAGTGTTCCCGATCGGAGGAATGACCTCACTTGGCCCGTCAATTGCTCCTGTTTTAGCTACCTTAAGCTTACTCATAGGAGTCAGGTCGATGTATATACCTTATATAGGATCGTCGCCAACCATCCTACTTCATTCTGGAATCTTCACCGCGTACACAGTTGTCAAAGTGGTTTTCGGTATTGGTAGAGAGTATGACAATATCTGATCCCGGTCTCTTTAACAACCAATCGCTTATTACACACCGTATGGTTCTTTTACATTTCCAAAATCATTTCATAATTGATATCAAAATATCATATTCAATTCAAATTGTATCATTTTCGAAATCATTACTTACTTCCGAAATTATATCACATTGAAATCATAGTTAGAAATTATATTTTCTTTCAAAAGTCATATTTCCAAAATAGGTTAAACTCTCATTTCAAAATTACCATATTAAACCAAATATGCTATTTAGATCCCAACATAGGTTATGATGTCGCTTAACTACATTCACTTTAAAAATCGAGAATTTGAATATAAACCCATCCATTTTACTTAGTTTGGAATTTAGAAGAAAATAGTTTAAATAGTAATAAATAGTTAATATAGATTTAAATTAGATTAAATATAATTAAATAGATTAAATAGCTTTAAAATAGATTAATTAGATTTAAAATAAGTTAAAACAGATTAATTAGTTTAAATAAATTAAATGGTTTAAAATAGGTTAAAATGATTTAATATAATTAATACAGGTTAAAATAGTTTAATACTTTGAAATCTTAATAATTAGAAATTTTGAAATAAAAATATATTTTTAAAATAGTTTATATTGAAACATGAATTTGGAATTAATATCAAATTAAACTATTCATTTCATTTCAACACATTTGGACCATTTTCAATTTCCAAGTCAACAAACCAAATTCCAAACCTTTCAATTTAACATTTCAATAAAATATTGAATTTCATATCTTTTCAATCTATGTTCAAATATCAGTTCGGATTACTCCAATTTCAAAATATTTCAAAGCTATTTTCAAACAACTTCAATAACTTAATTTCGATAGAATTTCATTTATACTTAAAAGTTTAACTTTAAACTTCCAATTTAATTTCTTAAAGCAATTCCTTTTAAACCAATTCACATTTCAGCATAAACTTGATTTTCCAATAATACTTCAATTTACATAAATCAAATTTTATTTCAAAATATCATTTAATTAAATTCGAAAATTAAGGATTTTAAAATCATTTAATTTCACCAATCCGGTGTCTGTATATAACTCTCTACCATAGGGTCAAGTGATACGGATATTTATCATTTCAATCCGCAATTTAAAATTTTACGGTTATATATCATTTCAAACCGCAATCCCGAATTAACAAAATCCATAAAATCGCTCAAGTCTATCATTTCAACCCATAACGATTTTCCTTAATCTATGGATCATTCAGGTATGTATCATTTCAACCCATAGTGAACTTGCAGTTTATAACGATATAAAATACTACATCCACTCATCCAATATCAACAATCAACATCCATTACAAACATCATCAAAATCAATCAATAAATATCAATATAGAATTGATAATCAATAATAGGTATTTAACTGGCAATTTAATTTCAATAATAAATTAAATAACGATTTAATTCAAATAAATTCAAATTAACTGGAATGACGATTTAAATATATCAAACAACCATAATTAAATTTCTAATCACATCAAAAAATTTATTTAACAAACATAAGAAATTTTAGAAGTTGTGAGTGGGTTAAACACTCACCTTTGAATTTAAATTGAATTTAAATCCAATTTAGACCCAGAATTCAATCTGCCTCAGAATTCGTCCAAACTAATGTCAAAATTTCTGGAATTTTGATACGATCCCAACAGATCAAGCCGCGTCCAAATTCGAGTCCGTACGCAAATGATATACAATTTAGAACATTCAAAAATAAAATAAACTAAAAGAAGATCCTCACTCACACAACAGCCACGTCATCAGGAACGCAAGAAAACGCATGGAACCCAAGTTAAACAAGGCCAATAACCTTTAGCTGCCACGCGTTGCCTGTACGCGAACAAGAAACAGCACCGCCACAACCCAAATTGACTCCGCCTACGGTCTCCGACCCATCGTACCATCGCCCTTCGAGGTCGCCGACCCCACGCGCCCCTCCAAGACGCTGACCGAAGCCACACAAACACACAGCCGCCAAAAAAAATTTAAACCCTAATCAAATTTTAGCGGGCAATCCGACCGTTAACTCGCTGAATGAACCTCACCGATGAGTTACGCTCATCGATCTCTACCCATCCATACCCGTGAATCGCCGATCCATAGCAGTTGATCGGAGCGCGACGGACGGCCGAGGCTTATTCTTTAATTTCTGAACAGACAGAGGTTCAAATTGGAAAATGAATTGCAGATTCGAGATGCGCTCGTCAAGAGCTTCAAATCGATGTATAATTCGATGAAGTTTGAGGAGTTTGAATTTTTGATCTGGTTTTGATTTTGAATTTGCAATTTGGAATTAGGGTTTGTCTGCCATTGGAAAGAGAGGAACGAATCAAATTGTACATATAGACAAACTGAGTTGAGGAACACTAGGGTTTATAATAGGTTATTTATAGACAAAGCTGAAAATAGAATGGGTGGACAAGATTTGGTTTGAATTGGAACGATAAACGACCTGAAAAGCCTGTTCTGACTCCGGAACGAAAATGGGTCATCCCATATATCAAAATAGATGTTTTTGATGATTTCAAGTTCAATGGAACAGGTTTCAAGTCCAAATTCCATCGTATGAATAAGTTATGTTAAAATCAGCTTATTTCAAATTGATTTCAATTAATTTGATTTCTAGGCGTTTCGAGTCCGTACGATCAAACAACAAGTCTGATCGTTACGACACTTGAAATCCTACAATAGTTCATTTTTAAGGATCCAATGAAACTGGTTTCGTCGAAATCCGAGTCAGTGGCCAAAATTGCTATTTTCACATTAATTAAATAAATAAATTATTAAATTAAATATATCACTTTTCATTTCAAATTTAATTATTAACAAATTTCATCAATTTTAATTACCTAAACACTTATAAAAATTTACATATCAATTTCAGTGTTGATTATTTCAATAATTACAGCTTTCAAATTCAACTGAAATAAATCCAATTAATTAAAGTTTAGTTCCAATAATTTGATCATTTGGTTTACATTTCATTAAAATAATATCCTCTAATTTACATCTTTTATTTGTACTAATTACTATATTTCAATTATATTGGAAGTTTGTCAATTTTACACATTAATTAAAATTTAAAATCCCAAATTGACTTATTTATCTTGATTTCACTATTTTATTAAATCAATTATTACATCATGAATACAATTAACATTCCTATTTATTTTATTACAATCACAATTTCAGTTATTGTCTTAATCTTATTAGTGTAACATTAAAGTTCATTTAATTCTAATTTTTTTTTTGGCATAGCCGACGGGGTTGGATGGACCCCGACCATTTTATTATAACAAAATAATAAAAGCATACAGAACAGGTGAATGACAGATTGTCACTCAACATCAATCCTGGAAAAATTCCAGAAAAAAGAAAAACAGAGAAAGCGAGTCACGACGACTCAGCATGCATTGTAAAACCCAAAGCAGTTTGACAATGCAATAACACTTTAAATCTTGGTAGACCAATATATATCACGAAACAGAGAATACCAAGGCCAAAATAGAGAGCAGATCAACCACTATATCCGAAGGTCCTAATGTCCAAATAGTAACACACTTACTACCGAATTGTCAAACACTGTACGTGCTTCATACCTCATGATGCGGGCTATGTGGGGAGGACCATCGTGTTCATGAAACCCACTTTCATGCGTCTAGTCATAGGCCCAGTGGTAGTCTGAGGAGAAGCAATAGGCGAGGTGGAGACGTTTGACTCGACAAGGGGAGGAGGCGCTCTATATGCCGCTGGCGGAAGGATATGATCATAACAGTTCGAATTAATTTTCTTTGGCGTTTTGGACGATTTTGCATTATTAGTAGCATGGGAGAGCTTTAAAGGCACAAAAGGGGCTGCATTTTTCGTCTTACTATGACCTGGGTCGGCATTTTTGGCACTGGAAAGAAAACTAGGAGAAATTTCACATGGACCATCTAGCTGAGACGAAGAGTTAGGATCTGCACGCAAAAATTGGGCAGACATATGCACGGGGTGGGCATGAACCTGGATTTGAGTGTCACCATAGACTGTACTCTGAAGGATAGCCTCGTCTATTTCACCCTCCTCTCTGGTTTCAGAGCATACAGTAGGAGGTTTACTTCGTTCAGGAGTCAAAGCAACTAATTCAATCACATTACTCACGGTGCTCTGTATGTTTTCATTCTTTGTTTCTCTATCAGATTTATCTAAATCTGAAGCATCAACCACAACACACTCGTTAACTTCCTTATTCTCTTGCACCACTTCCATGTCAGTACTACGATCTAGATCAAGTTCACTGCTAATAATAGCAGGAGAAGTAAGATTCAGTTCATGCCTTTGTATTTTTTCCGCTCTAGCTAAGGTCTTTTTTCCTTCCGAGAGATTTACTCCCAAAGCTGCATCTTCATCAGATAATTTTACTTTGCCAGCACCATTTAAATTATTGCATTGACTTTCAACAGGGGAGAATTGATTCCTAGCTTTAGTTGTATTAGTTCTCATATTTCTTTTCCTGACTTTAATCCATACTCCATTTTGCTTTCTTTTTATAGGCATAGTTACATTTCCACTTTCAGCTTTACTATCAACACTTTTCTTGGAAACAATCACTTTCTCAACTGTTATTTTACCATCCCCTCCTGCATCGTTCTCCTTATCCTTATTGTGCTTAAGACAACTAGATTGATTATGGCCAAACGCTTTGCAGCGACAACAGATCAGTGGTTTCCATAGATAACTGACTCGAACAAAGTGCACTGAGCCATCAACCATCTGAATAGGAAACTCATCAGGTAGGTCTTGATTTCCCTTTTTAATTTAATAGACCAAATAAACAGGTAACTTATAACAACCGTTACCATAACTTTTAATTACACTTATGAATTCATTATTCACAAACAAATGTTAAAATTCTTATATAATACTGATCTTATTCAATCACCATTTATCATGCTATTTCATACATTAATCCAATATTTACATTTTGCCTTTCATTCATTTAATTTATAGCCAAGTATAACAATTTACATTATTTTATTATTGGAATTTCATTTCAATTGTAAATAATTAGCTTTAATTTACATTGTTACATTTCATTTTAGTATTCATTTCATTATTAAATTACAAAATTTTATTCCTTCCAATATTACATTATAAAATCTTATTAAATTAATAAATTAAATTATCGAAAATTTACGAGTTGTTACAGCTACCAAAACTTGACCTATTGTAGGATTTTAGAAAAGCTACAAAAAGTTTTTGATTTTTGGTAGCATGTCGTATCGTAGTGTTTATCGAAATGCTCTAAAAGTTTTGGTTGCATTTTTTCAACGCTGCGAAGTCGTATCGTAGCTTTTTAAATTTATTTCCGTAGCCTTTTTAAAATGCTACTAAAAGTTATTAACTATTTTGTAGCTGTATGTGCTACCATTTCATGTTAATGGCTTGTACTATTTCCATCCATCGCTCACATAATAGTCTTATTGCAACTAGCAATCAACCACATAATCTATTCAAACTAACAATCAATTACATAATCATCATATTCAAACAATTAAAAAACACGTTAATCACAAAATCAAATATAATATCCTTAACCATTTTGATAATAGTTTTTCGACAAACTGAGAAAATTCACATAAAATCCATAACCATTCATAAACAAGTTTAAACAAAAAGTACTAACAAAATGTTATAGTGTATATAACAATTAAAGCCATGTTCATTACTTGACTACCCACAATTCTTCGCTGCAGCTAGTCTTTACTCCTAAAAAGCTAATTACCTGTAGACAAGTTTAACAATCAACAGATGATTATGAAACTGTTTTGCATATTTAAAGTATATCAAACATCCTTAGTTAAACTTTTGTTAAATTTAAATAATTTTTATAAAACTTAGTTAACTTAGTTAAATTTTTATAAAACTTGGTTAATTTTTATAATAAACTTATTTAATTTTTAAAAACTTATTAACGTAGTTAAATTCTAATAAAACTTAATTAATTTGTATAAATTTATTTAATTTTTATAAAACATAGTTAAATTATATAAAACTTAGTTAATTTTAAAAATCTTTGTTGATTTTTATAAAAATTAGTTAAACTTTTATAAAGCTCGGTTAACTTATTTATAACTTTATTTATATTAACTCAAACTTATAAATTATCTCAATTGCTAAAACTTAAATGTCATAACTTATACTTTAATTAACTTAAACTTATAAATTATCTCAAACTTAAACTTTATTAACTTGGTTAATTTTTATAAATTATCTCAAACTTATAAATTTTTCATAAACTTAGTTAATTTTATTATTAGTGTAAACTTAGTTAATTTATTATTATTATAAACTTAATTATTTTTTATAAACTTATTTTTTTATAAAACTTAGTTAATTTTTATAAACTTAGTTTTAGTTATTATTTTTGTTGTTGTTGTTATTATTATTAATTATAAAACTTAGTTGGCTGTTAACCCAAAAAATGGATCAACACCCTGGTTTGAGTTTGAAAGCAGCAACCCTGTTTGATAGAGCAATATCACAGATCACAGATATAGAAAAAGAATAGTAAAAGAAAGTAGACAGAGAATTTTTATAGTGGTTCGGCTATTAATGAAGCCTACGTCCACTTTATAGTTTTATTAAAGACCGATTGTTGTTACAAGAGATGTTTGATTACAAGGCTTTGATTATCTTTAGCTAGATTGAATCCCCATAGTTGGAATCCACTAGAGAATCACAATGAATTCCTTTGGAGATTGTTGTGAGGGAGGTAGAGAGTGAAGAATAATTCCTACAGAGCTTCAACAACCAGTCCGAAGAAGATCCCATTTATGTCGCGGGGAGGATGGTGTTTATAGAGATTGGAGAATTTCTGGGCCAGACCACTTCATCAACTTCTCACGGGTGGATGCATAACGACCTAGGAGAGTTTAGCTCGTGATCCGAGCCAAAATTCAGTCTCGTCGCACATTGTTCCGTTCTTATGACAATTTACTAGCTATTTGCGCTCAGCTGCTGATTGGACTGAAAGGACGCTAGGTTCTTGGTTTTTTGTTTAGTCAAATTTAGTCGTTGCTCTAGTAATATGACTTTGCTCTCTTTAACTTGTTGCTTTATCCCTTTTGGTTGGGTTCTGAGCCATTCTGACTTCGTTAAGTCATTCTATCTTCCTTTGGAACGTGGGTTAAAAACCCGAATAACATTTGTCCCCCAGAGTACGTCTTCATTGAAAACAAGGCATGCTCTGGAAGTAACTTCTTTTGAGTCTTCATTTTGTGGAATCTAGTTAATCGTGTCGAGGTTACCATGGAAATTTGGCTTTGACTGTTGAATTTTAGATGTGAATCGTCAAAGTGCACCTCAAGATGTTTTTCTCAATTGATCGACTTCTGACAGCCGTTCGTTTTTTGATTTTGATCTGAATTTCAATTCCTGGTATTGACGATGCAATCTTTGCTCCGTAGTTTACACAAAGATTTAGGTTAGTAAAAGGGTGCATGACGTAGGTTTGGATTCGACCTATATAGTTTTAACTCGACCGGCGATGAGTTAAGTTTTATCTCGAATGATTGTACGCTTTCTTGGAGCGAAATCTTGCTCTTTGTCCTTAACTTCTCCTTTTCGAGAACTTGGTTAAGTTCCCATCGATGTTTTTGAATTCCAATGCGATGATTTATTCCAAAATCATATATAGTGGATGATTCGATCGTATCGCTCTTCCTGTTTCTGTACTCCAGTGATCCTGAAAAGAAAAGCTTCCCGCATCGCTTCGGACGACGGCTCCGTTTTCGATCGTTGATCGATAACGGGTGAGTGTGGAAGAGATAATTTCAAAGGACGATATGGATTGTTTTTCAAATGCAAGCAAGCTATCTACACTAGATTGTTTGTCTGCGGTATTTGGGATACTGGACTCTTCTCATGTAGATAACACACTGCATCTGCCCCAATCATCGCTCAGAACCCGACTGGTCAACATATATACGTCGATTTCCCTCGGATTCCGGGCGTTGGTTATACGAGGATATTATTTAAAGCAGAACATACCTAGCAGGGTTGAATGCCAAGTTTTGTTGTTGAAAATGACTTTTCGGTCATCCAATCTTTAGTTTGGCGGAGGAACTTCCACTCCTCCAAAAGTTGGGTCCTTCGCAACTTAATCTTTGCTTATTATTCCTATCATATTGGGATGATTGATTACAGTCAAATTAGAAGGCACAGTTTAAGTCTTCGGAAACTAGCGCATGAGTTGTTCGATTGTGATTATCCTTCCTTTGCGATTTTCGGAATTCAACCTGCACACCAGCATCTGTCTCTGAGGACTATTGGCTTAATTGCTGGATTCCAAGCATTGCGTTTTCTCGTTGTTGCACTTCTTCTACTCATGTGCAGCATACTCGTTTACTGTAATTCTATACATGTATGTAATACTTGTGCGGTCATTTCGGCATATTCTATTTCATAGCTTTGTTCAGAACTATGAAGTAGCTTGGTTTAGCCAGTTCTGTAGCCAATCCCTACTTATGCTCAACTGATTTCATTTCAACAAAGTGTTGGCGTAAATGCCTTAGTCTGTAAGGCTGATTACTTTGACTACCAAACCAACATGTTTTGGGAGACTAGATCTCCTAAGCAATAAGCTCGATTGCCCCAGTTTGATTGACACGATAGCTCCTACCTTCGAGAACTAGGGACTTTGTTGCTTGATCCCAAGATCTGAGTTTTGTAATGATGTCGGTATGTATTAGAAAGATGCATTTCTGGCATCTTTTGCTAAAGTCAATTCTTTTGAGTCCAACGTTGAGGTCCTAATCATGTTTTGGTTTCTATCTTCGGAAACTCATACACGGATGACTCAACTCTGTGGATTTTTCCTTAATGTTGTGAATATTCAGATAACGTAAGATTCCATAAGGTAGGATTAAAGAGTTGATCAAGCTTTTGCTTCTATTTTCGAAAACCGATGTATCGATAGTTTCATTCTGGGATTTTCTTCTTAGCATCACCAAACTTCGGGTAATGGCATATTCCTGCAAGTTGGAACCGAATGATCTAGTTAAACCTTGAGTAGGTCATCGATCTTTCTTGTCATTGCCATACTATGAGTGATGGTTGATTTCTGATCGTTAAATCCTTCAATTCCTTTGTTGGCGGTTTTGTGGCCAGAATGCTCTATTTTGTGACACAAAACCATTATCTAACCAACCTCGCGGGTATTCTTGTTTGGACTTTGCAACATTTTTTTCGATCAAGTATTTGTGCATCTATCCCTGCTCGAGGGACTAGCTATTTCGAACGCCTGTATTTGGGTGATTGTGAGAGACAGAGAGGTTTGGAACACATGATTCGATTGCCCCTGGTCTAGCTCTAAATCCCATTCTAGGATTGTGAAAGTCCGGGGATTTTATTTCCGAACATCCATGATTGCTCCCAATTGTCCTCAGCCATGCATGCTTTTCTTGGTTGTCGACGTTGTCATGGAAGTTTAGTTCATATGTCAACTCCTGTCTTTGAGAATTGATAACCTAGCAGCTTGGTTCCAAGCAACATTTCCTCGAGGCTGCCTATCTTTCGGTTGTGTCTAAATTCTTTCTAAGTTGAATTTAGGAAATTCGGTTGTGCACCAGATTTCATCCCTAGAAATTAGTACACGGGCAATTCAATCCTAGGATTTCCTTTCGATGCTGCTTTATTCCTGTGCAGTGGTTGATTCCTGTGATGAAAGGTCGAACCATCCGGCTGACCTATGAAAGGATATGTCTTTCGGTCATTGCCTATCATTGGGCAACATTAGTTTTTTGAAGAGAAGGTAGAAACTCAGTTGAGGACCAAGTTCTATCTCTGGAAGCTAGTGCGTCGATGGTTCACTGTGATGAGTGTTTCTCATCAGCCATGTATATTAAAATTTTCCTGGCATTGCCGGGGCAATACCGGTACTTAAGGAGTAGAATGTTTCCCGGAGTTGCCGGGGCAACACGGTACTTATGAAATAGAAAGTTTCATAGCATTGTCGGGGCAACCTGGTACTTAGGAAATAGAAAATTTTCTCGGCGTTGCCAGGGCAACACTAGTACTTAAAAGAAAAAAGAAGGCCTTGGCATTGCCGAGGCAACACCGACACTCAGTAGTTTGGGATCGATTTTCCCCGTCGATTTAATGGTACTTTTAGTCCAGTTGGTTACAAGTTTCGGTCTTTAGAAACTAGCATTTCGATGATTGGATTGAAGAAGTATTTGCTTAGTACTGCCTATCTTCGGGCAGTGTTAAAGTCACGTTGGTGAGGATTGAATCATTAATCTGATCCTATAAAGTTGAGTAGATTCATTTTAACCTAATGTGGTTGTTTTCTCAATGTTCCTTAAATATGGGAGATGCCATGTTCTGGAAGGGCGAGAGTCCTAGGCGTTTTTGCTGCCTAGCTTTGTTTATAACTGTCAAGTATTACCCTTGGAGATGCAAGGCCGTTGCTTAATCAATTCCATAGTTATTCATATTCACTAAAATCGAACTTCCTCCCACCGATTTTTGTTATGATCTGACGACTATCCGCGGAACCCTTCATTTCTGGGCGGGACCCTTCACTTCTAGATGTCAAACTCCAGGTTCTTATAGAAAATCTAAAATTGTGGAGCAAGTCATCACATTGCTCCTGGTACAACCGCGTTCATTCTTATACTGATCATGGACCGGTAGGGTTCGATAGTGTTTGTCTTGAATCCGTGACACTTAACCTTGTTTATTTCATGCCATATGCATTATGATGGACTAATAGCATTGTTGTGGAAATCAACCTTATTCGTTGGGTCCAATCTTCAGGAATCAATGGTTTAGCTGCTCGATTTTGAGCGTTTTCTCCTTGCCGTTGCCTGTCTTCGGATAACGGATGGTTTTTTGCAAGTTAGGGTTTGAGACCTCATTCGAGCACCTGCTTCTGTCTTTGGAGGCTGATGCGTTGATGATTTGATTCTGGAAATGCGTTCCGTCATCGTCTATCTCTGAACGACGGTAAGTTCCTCCTTTTATTGCAAGTTGGAGCGAACTTTTATGCTGACCAAGTGTTAATGTGTTATGTGCCCCTCAGTCCACAGGGCTGATTATTCGATGTGAGACTTGATGTTTTGGGTGGCTCCCCGGATGCCCCCCGTCAAAGGTACGTCGTTGCTCCTTTCTGTGGGAACTCGTGACTTGGGTATCTTGAATTTTGACATTTTATACATTAACTTTGATCAAAGATCAGAATTCTTTGTCGACTTCTTGGTTTGTGAGCTTTACGGTACTACCGAAGCAATGTCGGTTCTTTCGGGTAGTGGGAGTTGATCCATATTGATCCTACAATAGACAAGTTTCCCGGTGTTGTCGGGACAACACCAGTACTTAGAATATTTTAACGGTTCGTCGATAATGCCAAAGCAACATCAAGTAGTGTTTGCGCGGCTTATCAGATGTGTGGATTTTAGGATCAATATGTCCCGTTGATCTGAAATGGTTTGGAACTTCTCGACATTGCCAATCTTTGGGTAACATGAGGAGTTCATGCTTCAAGAGCATGGTTCCACGGCTCAATAAGTGATGCGCGAGGATTTGGGCCTTCTCGATGTTGCCGGAGCAACACCAGTTCTCAGATGGCTGGGATCGAGATTTCCTATTGATGTGCCAGCTTCCTCGGTGCCCGTACCTGCTTCTATTTCTAGAGCCACCATGCTCGTTTCTGTTCCTGATCCTGTTTCCATATCCGTGTCTGGCTCGTAGCTGCGGCCAGAGTCCGAAAAGATAGTCGCACTTCATGGCTTGGATGACCCTTCTGTGTCTTTGGAGGGTGACGTAACAGCGGCAGAAGTTAAGGAGCAGGAAGTTCAAACGGAGCAGCCTCGTAAGACTCAACATGAATTGGTCGCTATCAAGAAGGAGAAGGTTGAAGCAATCAAAGTCTCAAAGAGCTCCCGCTAATCACGGTGGTGCAAAGCAAAGGGAGAATCTTCTGAGAAGGTGACGGAGCAAGAGGAGGACGTTACCACCGAGGAGTTTGTTGATATTACCGGCAGTGACACCACTACTGAGACGAGGTAGAAACTGCGAACAAAGGGCGGAAAGGGGAGCGGTGGAAGGAAGCGCTGATGAGCTTGTGTGGAGACTGGTCTGATTTTGGTTCTTTTTGAGTCATTTTGTTCAAATGCAGAGTCTGCACTTAGTGTTCTTGTCGTGGAGTCTGTATTTTCTTTTTGTTGGCCGGTGATGTATGGGTGCGGCCCCTACGTTTTGACCTTATGTAAAGGAAATTATAAGCAATACATTGATATTTTGACTGTACTCTTGTCTGTCTGTTCATATGTGTTTTGTGCACTTGTGCTTGTTTTGTTTACACTTATCCAATTTTGTGATTGCCACTAAAAAATTTATTTGGAGCAACAATTCTTTGTTTGGAGTAACAGAACTTATGAACTTATTGTTTTCAATTGTTTTTATTTAAGTACCGGTGCATGCCCTCCCAGTTCACAGTTCTGTTTACTTCAAATGACCGGTAACTTATAGTTTATATAATTTTCATATTAGACTTGAAATTTGGCTAAGTCAAAGCTTGATTTTCCTTCTTTCGGAAGTTTTGCAACTTTAGCATGTAATCCAAGTTTCTTGTGATATTCTGATAAGTATGCAATATATGCGTGTTTGAGAGGAGCACGTTGCATGGGTTAACTGATGGCAGTTTTAATTATTAAGTGTCATCAGTTGAAGCTTTTCTGTTGGTTTGTAGTACTCCGCTTTTGTTGGAGTTGTGCCCATCATTCCCAGTCATAGAAGTAGTTGGCGCTGGTCGTGAGATGCGTGGTGTTCGGGATTGACATGGCCCGTCAATCCGGCACTACAAGAAATACAGACTTTTATAGCGGCATATAGCCGCTATTAAACACAACAATAGCGGTTTGATAAACGCTGTATATCGACATGTTATAAAAAAGAATTGCATATTTATAACACAAAAAAAACCGCTATAAAAGAGCATGATTTCATAGCATAAAATAGCCGCTATAAAATAATTATTCTATAGAACCTATTTCGCGCTATATATCAACATGTTTATAGTATATTCTACATCCATTTACAGCATATATACACCGCTATAAAATGTATAGATACAATAACGCCTATTTGCTGCTATCCTTTGACAGTAACCTCATACATTGCATTATCTTTTTATAGCATTTATGTCATATAGTTCTAATGCCTTTTAGGAGCTATGCTTTATTTTACTATATATTTAATGCTCCCCACTATATATTACATTTTAATAGTAGCAATCAAAATGAATCTTTAAATAGATAACAATTTAAACAATGTATGAACGAAAAAATATAATAATCAGCAAATGTAATGCATATTCATGATAACAAAATAAAGTATCAACTAATAAAAAATAAGTTCAATACATGAGTTACCAAATTCAATACATATTCATGATAAAAAAAGACAACATAGTTCATAGTTAACGTCTACAAGTACCAAATGCATCACTAAGAACTTGAACTGCTCAAAGCCTTTCTTCATGCATGTCTTCGTTCATTATTGGTAGTACTTCATGAAAATTCAGAACAATTTGAAAATAATTATATAAAACTGTGAAAATAATTATATAAAATGAAAGTGGCGAATTGATCACAAAGCAATAGAATGTGAAAAGTGCAGTCTACAGGAAGTTAGTATGAAGCAAATATGAGAAATGACCAACGTGTGGTAAATGTGGTTAATTAAGAATCTCGGTACACATATGATCACAAACCATAACCCTACAGTTTGCTACCTCAGTTTGCTACATGTACATCACATCGTTTACATCTCTTCCCCGCCTTTTGCCTCACTGCAAATCCCACCTCTCATTTTTAAAAAAAACAAAACACTCCACTGTATTATTATATAAATTAAGTTATTTTTATAGACTTAGTTAATTATTATTATTATTATTATTATTATTATTATTATAAACTTAGTTAATTTTTATAAACATTAGTTAAATTATTATTGTTATTATCAACTTAGTTAATTTTTATAAGCTTATTTATATTTTATATAACATAATACATGAAGTTAATTTTATAATCTTAGTTAATTTATTATTATTATTATTATATATAACCTAGCACACACTAGGACACACACCCAGTCACACAAGAGTAGCGGATGCTCAAGCACTTGTACATCCACATACCCACAACACCGCACACACCACACAGGAACAACACACACACCCAGTCACACAAGAGCAGCAGATGCTCAAGCACTTACACATCCACATTCCTACAACACCGCACACACCACACAGGAACAACACACACACTAATGCACACATCTATCCACTGAAACACACACAGTAGCAGCTACACTACACAACCTAACTAACTAAACATACATCCCCAAACTAACATACGCATGCGCATAACAGCAATCACATGCCTGAACGCATATCACCATAGCATAAATGTACACCCACATACACTTTCACTAACACACACACATGCAGAAGAAAAAAGAAGCGCACACACTCTCATAAAAAAATCACTAAATAGCAGCTTCTTCAAATACACACACACACACATATTATTATAGAAGACCAACTTAAACTAATATGTTACCTCCCATTTATATCCCAGTAATTGAGATGTCATTTAGAGGTACCACTCAACATACACATGCAAGTGCATCACTGCACAGCTCAGCCACATAACGAAAATAAACCCTTGATACTCGGCCTTGCATGCAATCATCGTTACCTAATATAATTTTAAAGCATCCCAAAAACTACCAAAAATATGCATTGAATCAGAAACCTATACAAGCTTAATAATTAGATTATAGACAGTGATATGATTTTACTCACCTATGATATCAGTCTCACTATATATGTATATGTATATGTCTATATATATATATATATCTATCTTATGTAAAATATATAATTGGATATTAGATAGAAATATGATTAGCTATATTACTTTGCATACTTCCTTGATAAATATATAAAAGCAAATCCACTTACCATTCCCACTATACACATTTGTACACCTATTTACTTACCTAATACTCTTGATTTATGACTAAACATTTGTTTGCGCTTAATGATATAAAATATGGAAATAGAAGCACGGTGTTCCTTAAATAGGCCAGCAATTTTTATTATATTATTAAATAAGTATTTTCTTCTTTTATAGTTTTTAGTTATTCAGTTCCAATTTTAAACTACTGTACGGTGAAAATATTTTCCCTTGTTCAACATAATGTAGTCTAACTATTTTTTCTATCAGGGAAAATGCTAATAGAAGTGCCATTGTATTTACTTGGCTAAAGCAATTCCCCAAGTAGACAAGGCATATATGGTTTTTTCCGGCTTCCTACAGGTGTTTCAACTGGTCGTTTTCCTTATATCCACCCAAAGCACTTGCAATACCAATGTGATTAACATAACTTGCAATATTAGTTGCATTTTATTGATATATTTAGAAGAAAGTGTCACTTCACATTTGCATGTATGAAGATTTTTTATCTATTTTATGGCAAATTCATGATCCCACTTCTCTTAATTCTCAAGTAACATAATTAATGTTTTGAGTTATCAAAAATGTGCACTGCCTCCAAACATACATATATTAATAGTTTAATACATATACATATATTTCAGTTCTGATCAATTTTCCATAAGATCATCTTGAATAGTTTAAGAACATATTCACAAAATTTGTTTCTTTTAAAGACATGAATTTAATAATACTACAACTAGCTAACATGGCTTAAAAAGCCAAAAGGCTAAATTGTATAACCAAACCTTCCACATAAAGTTAAGTTAGTTTTGCATTAATCAACGGCTAAACTGAGAATAAAAACAATACCTGAAGCTTATAGTAAATTTATTATTTATTATTACTGTTATTATTGTTATTATTCTAAACTTAATCAATCATTATAAAACTTATTTAATATTTATATACTTAGTTGTTTATTGTTATATTTACTACGACTCTTGTAGTTATTGTTGTTAGTATTATTAATTTTAGACTTAGTTAATGTATTATATATATAAACTTAGTTATCTTTTGTAAAATTTAATAAACTTGATTAATATTGTATAATTTGTTACTTTACTATAATTATAATAAACTTAGCTTATATATTACTATTATTATAAATTTAGTTAATTTTTATAAAACTCGGTAAATGAAGTTAAATTTTATGAACTATATACAAATTTAGTTACTTTTTTCAAAATTTAGATAACCTGGTTAATGTTTTATAATTTTTTACTAATATTATATAAATGTAGTTACATTTATTAAACTTTGATAACTTGGTAAATATTTTTTAATTTATTATTCTTACTGTTAATAGTGTTATTATTAATGTAAACATAGTTAATATTTATGAAATCAATAATTAATCTGTTATTATTATTATACACTTCATTAATTTATATAAAACTTGGTTAATTTCAAATCAAAATTTACCTATCAAAATTTCAAAAATTCCTTAAAAAAAATTTCTAACGGCTTAAATTTTCGAAAAATTTCGCCAACGTCTCATTTGCGTGGCTAATGTTTCAAAATTTTACAATGTATATATAACAACATAATATACATCTCATCTCAACGATGAGGCATCCCATAGGAAAAAATATAAAAATATGGTATGTAATCCCAAATACGTACCTTTTACAATCTTTTGTGAGCGTTTAAAGCGATTTATAATGCAAAAGCAAGCATGAAAGCTCCGAATGCAAAGCATTTTCCTTTGATACCTACTACATACTCAAACAATTACATGAGTACATAATAATTGCATATAAAAATCAATAACCATGCGTAGACAAGTACAAAGACCACAGCCATGTACACGGACTAGAAGACATCAAAATGCACATGCACATATATACATATGTGTACACATATATACATGCATATATAGGCAAATCCAACATGATAGCAAGGCATCAAGAAAGTCGGATACTAGATCTAGGGCTAGTTATATATACAGTACGCAAATGGAATAATAATGAAAAAACATTAAATTACCTCATAATTAGGCATCTCCATAGTGATAGACCAAATGATTTTTCACATAACTGTAATACTAAGTCAAAAATTATGATATTAAGTCAAGAGTAATTTAGTATGAATACAAGAGATAAAATAAACAATAAATAGATGCATTAGTACCGAAACTGAAGAAAATATATTACATTTAAGGTCCAAATGTGATCATATACATCTTAAAATGGGTCAGTGGTCGCTCCCTCTAGGTATCAACCGGTGGCACTTACGCAGAACTTGAAATTATACTACGAACTTGTTAAGTATCATTACTGAATCACAAAAATATGGTAGTTATCAATCATGTATAACACTTTGTACCCCGAGATAATAATAGTAAGCAACATAATGTCAACATAATTGCTGATATCAAATTCAAAAGTCAATTAAAACTAACTTGTCCATTATTGCATTTTCTTTGTTATCACGAAATAAGCCTTAATTTCTCTAATCGTTCATTATAGGATAATAAGCCTTAATTTGTACATGGCACAACAGACGATGCACGAATCATATAACAAGCTATATCATAGGGTTCATTGTAAGTTACTAATTCTGTATTGTTTACTTAATTAAGTTTTAAAAGTGGAAGCTGAGGTTGTACAATCGAGAAGCTCGTCTAAGGAAATCTAACGGTGGTAAATATCTGATGAAGCGGCATACCGGGATGATGCAGTATATCATCGCCGACCTATCATCGCCGACCTATCATCGCCGACCCATCACCGCGACTCACGACACCACTTCGCTGCCGCCCAAAACCCTAGTTCGCGACACGACCCAAAGCCTAAGTCGGAGCCGAGATACCCCATAAGTCGGCGACGAGATACCATAAGTCGGAACCGAGATATTTCCCCTGAGTCGATTGCCGAGTTTGCCCTAACTCGTGAAGCTCCAGTCGCGGCAATTTCAAAGTCGTCGCCGAGTTATCTGTAGATCGCGAAATTCGTTGCCGAGATACCCCATGAGTCGTTGCCGAGATAAGCTGAGTCGCTGCCGAGGTAGCTGGAATCACTGCAGTTTTTAAGTCGCGTACGACTTAATTATAAGTCGCGTGAATATTTTTTAAGTCGGAACCGACCTAAATACTTGTAATATTTTAAACTTTTTCTGAACTGTGTTGTAAATAGTATGCGACTTATGTTAAGTCGGAGATGTGATAAGTCGGTTGCCGACTTATGACTTGTTTTTTTTTCTGTGTTGGTGTGTTGTAGCCTATAAATAGGCAAGTGAAGTCATTTGTAAAGGTTGTTGAATATTGAATAAAATTCTCTTTTGTTAGCTTGTTGCTTTCAATTTCAATTGGTAGTCGAGTGTATCTCCTATCTCCACTAACGTCATTCGAGTGCGCTCGGATCATCGTTTGTTGAAGCCGATTCATGGTATCTTGTGCGCAAGATCAACGTCGAAGAATCGTAGATCTCTTTCCCGGTATCTTCGGATCAACGAGTCAGAGATAGCTAGAGTTCGGCATCTTCGGATCAACGAATTCGAGCATTTCAGTATCCATCAATCCATCGACTGCTACTTTCACCGATCTACATTGTTTTGAATTATCCGCTGCGTCAGTTTGGTATCAGAGCTTGTTTTAGCCAATCATAGCTAAATCGAGTCTTGGAGCCGAGAATTTGAAGTGTTGAAGTTGTGTTCATCGTGTTCATCATAATTTGCAACAAAGTTGGAGTTTTCGATCCATTTCATTTTGGATCAAATTTCGAAAGGTGTTTGAAACTTGAAGTGTGAATTTGTTGAAGTGTTTGAGAAGTATTCAATCATGCCGCCAAGACGAGTTCAACGTCATCGCAATATTAATGCTTTATACGGAAGAGAAGAGGCCGACGAAATGGAGCAACGAATCAACGAGAATTTCAATGAGAAGCTTACAGAAGGGATTGGTCGATTAGAGAGGATGATGTTGGAAATGAGTCAAAATCAGAGAAGGGTTTCACCTGAATCGAGCCATGGAAGAAGTAGGATTTCACCACATTCAAATCGAGAGAGAAGTGTAGATAGTGATCATAGAAGCGTGGATCAAGATTGTGATAGAAATGTGACTGATCGAGATCGGAGGAATGTGGATCGTAGGAATATTGGTGGAAGACGTGATGGTGGTAGAGATGTTGGTGGTCAGGATCGACATCGATATACATCGGATGGTGAAGAAGAGTATGATGGTGGTAGTGTTCATGGACGAGGACGTGGACGAGGAAGGAATCAGTCGGAGTACGATCACAAGTGGGAATCTGGGATGAAGACAGAAATTCCAGAATTCAAAGGTGGTATGCAGGCTGAAGAGTTTTTGGATTGGATGGCTAATGTTGAAGAAATTTTTGATTTCAAAGAAGTTCCAGAACGTCGTAGAGTGAAGTTGGTTGCTACAAGGTTGAGGGGTCGAGCTTTGGCATGGTGGCAACAAACTAAACTTACACGTGAACGAATGGGGAAGTCAAAAGTTGAATCTTGGGGGAAGATGAAGAAATTGATGAAAGCAACGTTCTTACCTTACAATTATCAATCTTTGATGTATCAACGTTTGCAGAACTTGAGGCAGGGCACAAAGACTGTTAATGATTATGCGGATGAGTTTTACCAGCTTATTGCGAGGAATGATATTATGGAAACGGAAGAGCAGCTGACATCTAGATTCATTGGGGGATTGAGAATGCAGATTCAGGATATGGTTAATATGTTCGATCCAAGATCTGTGGTGGAAGCACATCAGAAAGCGTTGGCTTGGGAGAAGCAGGGACGACGAGGGGGTGGTGTGTTTACGAATTCCAATAATCAAGTGAAGGGTGTTGGTGGAAGTTCTAATATGTCTAAACCTATCAGTAAACCAGTGGTGAAGGAGGTTGAGAAGGCAAAGGTTAACAACGGTTTCAAATGTTACAATTGTCAGGAGTTGGGTCATAAAAGCAATGAGTGTCCAAAGCCAAAGAAGAGAGCAATGATTGCTGAGGTTGAGGATGAGGATGAAGAAGCTGAATGCTCTAATTCTTTACCAGTTGAGGAGGAAGACTTACTGTCGGGAGATGACGGGTATGCATTGATGATGAGGAGAAGTTGTTTAACACCGAAGCAAGAGGAGGAAAGTAGTTGGTTGAGAAACAATATCTTTCAATCTACATGCACTATTCTGGGAAGAGTTTGTAAATTTGTTATTGATGCTGGAAGTTGTGATAATATTATCTCTACAGAAGCGGTGAAGAAGTTGGAGTTGAAAACCGAGAAACATCCTAAACCGTACAAGTTAGCTTGGTTGAGGAAGGGTGGTGAAGTGAAAGTTGGACGTAGAGCTTGTGTGAAGTTTTCAATTGGGAAGAAATACAAGGATGAGGTTTGGTGTGACGTAGTAGACATGGATGTGTGTCATCTGTTGTTGGGCAGGCCATGGCAGTTTGATAGAGCAGTACAACATGATGGACGGACCAACAGTTACAGTTTCATGTTCGAAGGTACAAAGATTACTCTGGTTCCGAAGAAACGCCAACAGGAAGAAAACAAAGTGGAGGAAATCGAAGAGCTGAAAACTCTATTGACTTTGAAGGAGTTTGTTAAAGAAGTTGAAGAAGAGCCGGAAGTATTCCTGTTGATTGGACGAGAAAGCAGTGAAGAGGTTGAAATTCCAGAAGAAGTTAAACCAGTTCTGAAAGAATTTGACGATGTATTTCCAGAGGAGTTACCAACGGAGTTGCCACCGTTGAGGGATATACAACATCAGATAGATCTTGTTACCGGTGCTGTATTGCCACACAGACCACATTATCGAATGAGTCCGAAGGAACATGAAGAATTGCGGAGGCAGGTAGAGGAATTGCTTGAACAGGGGCGTGTGCAGGAGAGTCTGAGTCCTTGTGCTGTACCAGCTTTATTGGTACCCAAGAAGGATGGGACATGGAGAATGTGCACTGACAGTCGAGCATTGAATAAGATTACCGTGAGATATAGATTTCCAATGCCGAGGTTGGATGACTTGTTGGATCAGATAAGCGGAGCTACTATCTTTTCTAAGATCGATTTGAAGAGCGGATATCATCAAATTCGTATCAGACCAGGAGATGAATGGAAGACTGCTTTTAAAACCAGGGAGGGTCTATACGAATGGTTGGTTATGCCATTTGGTTTATCCAATGCACCAAGTACGTTCATGAGGGTGATGAATCAGATTTTTCGACCGTTCATTGGGAAATTCGTGGTGGTGTATTTCGATGATATTCTTATTTACAGTGGGAGTCCAGAGGAACATTTGAATCATCTTAGAGAAGTGCTGATGGTATTGCGACAAGAACAATTCTATGCTGCAACGAAGAAATGCGTGTTCATGACGCATAGTGTTTTATTTCTGGGGTATGTTGTTTCAGAGAAAGGAATACAGGTCGACCAAAGTAAAGTTGAGGCGATCAGAAATTGGCCGCAGCCCAAGACGATAACGGAAGTTCGTAGTTTTCATGGGTTGGCTTCATTTTATCGAAGGTTTATCCCACACTTTAGTAGTGTGATGGCGCCTGTTACAGATTGTATGAAAGGCAAACAGTTTTCATGGTCAGAGGAAGCAGGGATTGCTTTTGGAAAAATCAAGGAATTGCTGACATCTGCACCAATTCTAGTGCTACCTGATTTTCAGTTGGTGTTTGAACTACATACTGATGCATCCAAGGTTGGGATTGGAGGGGTGTTGAGTCAGAGGGGGCGTCCTATTGCATATTTCAGTGAGAAGTTGTCCGGAGCGAAGATGCGATACAGTACATATGATGTGGAGTTTTATGCTGTTGTACAATCTATTAAACACTGGAGACACTATCTATTTCAGAAGGAGTTCGTTCTGTATACTGATCATGAAGCACTGAAGCATTTGCAAGGGCAAGACAAGATTTCAGCGAGACATGCATCGTGGATTGCATATCTGCAACAATTTACTTTTGTCGTTAAACACAAGTCAGGGGTAACCAATCATGTGGCTGATGCTTTGAGCAGGAGGAGTCATTTGTTGACGACAATGGAAGTTGAAGTGACAGGGTTTGAATTATTGCCAGAATTGATTGAAGAAGATCCTTACTTTGTGAAATTTGTTGAAAAGGTAAAGGAAGGAAATACGGATGAATTTGTGTTGGTGGATGGCTTTCTGTTTAAGGGAAATCGTTTGTGCATTCCAGACTGTAGCTTGAGAATGAAGATTGTTAAAGAACTACATGAAGAAGGCCATGTGGGTAGAGATCGTACGTTGCAGTTAATTTCTCAATCTTATTATTGGCCATCAATGAGGAAAGAGGTGGAAAGATTTGTTGAGAGATGCCATATCTGTCAAGTTTCGAAAGGAACTGCGACTAATGCGGGTTTATATATGCCGTTACCGGTACCAACTAAACCATGGGTTGATGTGAGTATGGACTTCGTGTTGGGATTACCGAGGACACAGCGAGGTAACGATTCCATATATGTGGTGGTGGACAGATTCTCGAAAATGGCACACTTTATTGCTTGTAAGAAAACGGCAGATGCTGTTCATGTTGCTCAGTTGTTTTTCAAGGAGATCTATCGACTTCATGGATTGCCAGAATCTATTGTGTCAGATAGAGATACTCGATTTCTGAGTCACTTTTGGTTGAGTTTGTGGAAAATGGTGGGAACAAAGCTGAAGTTTAGTAGTGCGTATCATCCGCAAACTGATGGACAAACGGAGGTGGTTAATCGATCGTTGGGAAACTTGTTGAGGTTTCTTGTTCAAGATAATCTAAAGAGTTGGGATGTGAAGTTATGTCAGGCAGAATTTGCCCATAATCATGCTGTGAATCGAAGTACTGGGTTCAGTCCATTCCAGATTGTTTATTCGAGCTTACCGAAGGGACCGTTGGATTTAACGGTAATACCACAATCAAAGAAGACAGTTAAGAAAGCTGCTGATTTTGTTGAAGGGTTGACGGAGTGCCATAGAATCGTTCAAGAACGATTGGAAAAGACAAATGAGAAGTACAAACAAATGGCGGATAAGAAACGAAGGAGTGTAGTCTTCAAAGAGGGTGATTTTGTTTACGCAGTATTGACGAAAGATCGTTTTCCAGTTGGAACTTACAACAAGCTGAAAGCTCGCAAGATTGGACCAGTAGAAATCTTGAAGAAAATCAATGACAATGCTTATCAGTTAAAGTTGCCAGATCACATTCACACTGCTGACGTTTTCAACGTTAAACATTTGATTCCGTACCAGGGAGATGAGCTTGCTGAGGAAGAGAGAAGTACAAATTCGAGGTCGAATTTTTGTCAACAAGGGGAGGATGATGAAGCGGCATACCGGGATGATGAAGTATATCATCGTCGACCTATCATCGCCGACCTATCATCGCCGACCCATCACCGCGACTCACGACACCACTTCGCTGCCGCCCAAAACCCTAGTTCGCGACACGACCCAAAGCCTAAGTCGGAGCCGAGATACCCCATAAGTCGGCGACGAGATACCATAAGTCGGAACCGAGATATTTCCCCTGAGTCGATTGCCGAGTTTGCCCTAACTCGTGAAGCTCCAGTCGCGGCAATTTCAAAGTCGTCGCCGAGTTATCTGTAGATCGCGAAATTCGTTGCCGAGATACCCCATGAGTCGTTGCCGAGATAAGCTGAGTCGCTGCCGAGGTAGCTGGAATCACTGCAGTTTTTAAGTCGCGTACGACTTAATTATAAGTCGCGTGAATATTTTTTAAGTCGGAACCGACCTAAATACTTGTAATATTTTAAACTTTTTCTGAACTGTGTTGTAAATAGTATGCGACTTATGTTAAGTCGGAGATGTGATAAGTCGGTTGCCGACTTATGACTTGTTTTTTTTTCTGTGTTGGTGTGTTGTAGCCTATAAATAGGCAAGTGAAGTCATTTGTAAAGGTTGTTGAATATTGAATAAAATTCTCTTTTGTTAGCTTGTTGCTTTCAATTTCAATTGGTAGTCGAGTGTATCTCCTATCTCCACTAACGTCATTCGAGTGCGCTCGGATCATCGTTTGTTGAAGCCGATTCACGGTATCTTGTGCGCAAGATCAACGTCGAAGAATCGTAGATCTCTTTCCCGGTATCTTCGGATCAACGAGTCAGAGATAGCTAGAGTTTGGCATCTTCGGATCAACGAATTCGAGCATTTCAGTATCCATCAATCCATCGACTGCTACTTTCACCGATCTACATTGTTTTGAATTATCCGCTGCGTCAATATCAGAAGAAGCAAGGACAAGAAATTGAAACAGAGCAAGGCATTGATTATTAATTTTAAAATAAAAAGTTAAATACTAATTATATGTTTATTATACATTGATTTAAATAATGAATAGAAAATAAACGTATTTTGATATTACAGATGTTGTTGAATTAACTCAAAAAAATGACATAACTAATAAGCTGTATAATGCAGCATAGTTAATTGTACATGCTAGATTGCCAAAGTATAAATGTGTGTTTCCTTCTTGTTAGATGGCTATTCATCATGGTATAATATAGTATAACTAAAGCCAACACTTTATTTGCTCTCCTGTACAACAAGGAAATCGATCATGAAGATTATTTAGGTCTAAGCAGATCTTGTTACATTACAGTTAGAAAATGTGTAAAATAGGGCCGAGAGCAGCCAAAGTTGGAAATTAGCATGCAGAAACTGTTAATGGTATAAATGAGAGAACTGGAGAACAAAAATAACTGAGGTGCACATAAAATGAACAGTTGAAAAATACACTTACCAAGCTATAACTTTTTCTTTAACAGTGCTTGCAACTGCACAGATCATAAATTTCTGTCAGTTTTCAACCACAATAATGGCCTTGAAGTACAAAAAGGGATGAATAGTAGCATGAATGAACAGAAATCACTACGTTTGGATTAATCTGTATTGTAAACTACTGAAATCATGCATCAACAAACATTGGATACGCAGGAAGTGAAATTTTGAATCAATACAAATTTAACAGGAAATTGTATTCAACAAATTCCATTTACTTGATATTGCTGACATTAACACAGAGGGACAAGGGAGAAGATGGTAGAGGTGGATTTAGTAATTAGCTGATATTAGGACAGCCCTTCCATTTTAGGTGGAAACTCCATTATCGATAGTCGGTCGACCACTTGAACTAGAGGTCCTTGAAGGCAATATTTACTTTGAATATTTGTTTTATTGGTATTCGCATTTTTGTTGAAGATTTAGTACAAGCATTTAAAGGTTTTTACCGTAGGTAGTTGCAGTTTTCTTGAAAATAATGTTAAAGATGTATCGTGATGCTTGGTTTATGAAGGGACGAAATTATATTTTGAAACCCATAGATAGGTGTTTAATAAAACTTCCTTTTAATATTCACCATTAGTACACCCAACAAGCTCTGCATCCATGCAACACAAAGGCTATTTACTAGTATAATATTAAAGTATGAAGTTTCAATCATGTGCCATTTATATAAACACAAGCATGAGTTTTTATGAAGTATAACTTGCTTGTTTATCCCAGATTTGGGAAGTAAATTGGTATGTTTTTGTTATATCTAGACTTTTCTTAAAGCAGATAGATTTGTTATGTCTTTAGAAAGGAAAATTGATCCACGTATTAACAACTAGATGATTTACTAAAAAGTAATAGAAAGAAAAAACTATAAATGAGAAAACACACACATTATTTTTCATTCTTTTTCTGTCATAACTAGATGATAATATTGCTGTAATTACTAGTGGCCAAAATGTGATATAATTTCTACAATGTGTCTTTGGGATTCGCTAGGTCAGAAAGATATGTCTAGATTATGAGTGCGTCAGGTGTTCCATACTCTCTAACAGCCTTAGTAACTAATTTTAGTGCAACCTCTCATTTTGCTGCAAGAATAAGACAAGATCCCTTCTTCGCATATTCTTATGCTGATTATTGATAAATTTACAGATCACATATAGTAAACTTTAGTTTTCTTTCTCCTTTTTATAAATTTATTTTATATTTGCCAATCTGACGTTAATTGATGAGTATATTAAGTTACAGAGACTGCACTTAGTTATGGAGATTCGAACAAGAGGATTAAAATGGGGTATTCGATTTTCAAATAATAATAGTATGAACGAGTTTTTGATAAACATAAAATGAATCATAAAACTTTAAGTTTAAAGTACTTATGATTTCACAAATGCTTTTGCAGTCTCTTAAGGAAATAATACACTTACAAAAAAATAAATTAAAAGAGGCTCAGCTTTGTTTTCTTTACAATGGCTCCACCTAAACCGCAATTTTTTAATAGTAATAAAACTAATTTCTTGGTGGCATACCTGGAAATATAACCACTTGTAGTACCTACTTCTTGCACAATTCTTTTTTCCTTTCTTTATTTCTTCCTTCTCCTCGCATTTTCATCCTCTCACTATTATTATCCTCCTCGCACAATAAGTGGCACGATGGCACAGTTCAAGAGTTTTGCAGGCCACCTTCTATCCATTGTCGACATTTGCAACTCTAGAAATTGAACGGTTGCACTCGGTATTGGTTATTCTATGGGTCTCCAATTTGCCTTACCATTGACATGAGCCAGAAAGTATTTTCAGGAAAACATAAGCATGTTTAACCAAATTTCCAACCATTTTACTAATAATGCATACACTAAATCCATTTTTTCCAGAGCTTATAATAAACGGATGGATATCGCGTAAAGCAATTCAACATTTCCACATGCAAATCATCATCCCCTCATTATATAAAAAATATATCCATGCACACTCTTTTTAAAAAAATGCAAATACGAATAAAATTGTTGGTTAAACTTGTACCCAAAACTATAAACTAGTAGAGTACCGCATAAAATAATCAAATAATTTTGCAAGCAGATCATCATCACCTCATTGTTGACGAGGTTAAAAATTAAAGTGGATGCAGGTCAAAAATTAAAATTATGGTCATCTGATTAGTGGCATGGACATAGGGCAGTTCAAAATTAAGGAAGATGAAGAAATTGTATGAATACAATATTTAACATTTGATTATCATATGATGCAGCCCAGAATGACAACCAGAATGTTGAAGTGTTAGGTCGCGAACGACCTAACGAGTCCTTTAAGTCGTTCCAGGATGATGCAGCTCAAGTTGGTAAAGTGTTAGGTCGTGAACGACCTAACGAGGCTTTTAAGTCGCTCCAACGACCTACTGGAGACTCGCGAGCTAACGAGCTAAAAGGAAAGGCGCTCAAACGACCTAACGAGTTACGATTTACCTTAGGTCGCGGAGTTATGTTTCGATCTATGTTAGGTCGTAGAGAAAAGGAACGACCTAAATAAGGTCGCGGGGAGATGTGGAGAGATAGGTCGTTCACTATAGGTCGCGAAGTTTTCTGAAGCCGCTTCTTTTAGGTCGCTCACTGCTACAGTTCGTTAAGTCGCTTATGGGGTAAGTCGCATGAAGTGTTAGGTCGTTAACGACCTATACTAGGTTGCTGAAGGAGGCGGATGTACTAAAGTTAGGTCGCGTGAGTTGTATTTTAGGTTGTAACCGATCTATGTGTTGTAAATATATGCTATATTTTGTACTGTATTGCCGTGTTGTTTCTTTAGGTCGCAGACGACCTTAGTTAGGTCGTAAGTCGTGTATGTTAGGTCGTGACCGACCTAAGTGTTGTACAAATTTCTGTTGTGTGTGTTGTAACTTCTATAAATAGGCCGGTGGTGCCATTTGTAATGGTTGTTGATTTTGAATAAAATTCTTGTTTGTTAGCTTGGTGCTTTCAATTAAAATCGGTAGTTGAGTGTAATCTCCTATCTCCACCTTCGACATTCGAGTGCGCTCGAATCTTCGATCGTTGAAGCCAATTCGCGGAATCAAGTGCGCTTGATCAATGCTCGAAGAATTGTAGATCTCTCTTCACGGTATCGTGCGCGATCAACGTGTCAGAGATAGCTAGAATTCGGTATCTTCGGATCAACGAATTTGGGCATTTCAGTATTTCTCAATCCACCGATTGGTATTTTCATCGTATCGTCAATTTTTGTATTCCGCTGCTGCGTCATTTGGTATCAGAGCTTGTTTTAGCCAATCATAGCTAAATCGAATCTTGGAGCCGAGAATTTGAAGTTTGAAGAGTTAGAGATACCGAGCTACATCAAGAAAAGCCGAGTTGAAATCGAAGAGTTTTGTGTTCGTCGTGTACATCATTGGGTATCTTTTGATTTGTCCAAACCGAGAATTGAAGTGTTTGTGAAGTTTTTAAGTATGCCGCCAAGAAGAGCTAATCGACATCAAAATATTGAAGCTTTGTATAGAAGAGAAGAAGCTGACGAGATGGAGCAAAGAATTAATGAAAACTAATGAGAAGCTTAATGAAGGGAATGGTCGAATAGAGAAGATGATGTTAGAGATGAATCAAAATCAGAGAAGGGTTTCACCTGAATCTAACCATGGGGGGTAGAGTTTCGCCACATTCAAATCGAGAGAGAAGTATCGATAGTAATCATAGAAGTATGGATCGAGATTCTTATAGAAATGTTGGTGATCGGAATGTGAATGGTCGAGAACGGAGGAATGTAGATCGAAGACGTGATGGTAGTAGAGATGTTGGTGGTCAGGATCGACATCGATATACATCTGATTTTGAAGAGGAGTATGACGGTGGTAGTGTTCGAGGACAAGGACGAGGTCAAGGAAGAAATTACTCTGAGTATGATCACAAGTGGGAATCGGGGATGAAAACTGAAATTCCTAAATTCAAGGGTGGTATGCAAGCTGAGGAGTTTTTGGATTGGGTGGCTAATGTTGAAGAAATTTTTGACTTCAAGGAAGTTCCAGAACATCGTAGAGTGAAGTTGGTTGCTGTTATCCCAACTTTTGGCAAAGTCGAGATACCCAAAGATTAATTGAAAATAAACGATTATTAGTCCTGAACATCGATTGTGCATCGTAGGTTCACCATGGATATCGATGAATTTTGTCGGAGTCCGGATCGGGCTGGAATTGGTAAGACATGTCAAGCAAGGTCAGATGAAGCAACGTTCCAAGTTTCGAGTCAATCCGAGTTCGTATGCTCAAGATATCGCCAAAAGGAAATGGGTGAAATAGGCTAGGCCCGAATCCATGAGGAAAGGTTGATTCGAATCGATCAGAAGATCATTGCGTCGAATCCATCAAGGTCGACTCCATCATCTTCGTATCCATCAAGTTTTACATGGTTCGTATCCATCAAGGTCGACTCCATCGAACATGCCTTCGCTTCAAATCATACGGAGTAGAAGACCTTCGAATCGATGGAGGGAAAGTGCTTCGAATCCACGAAGCATAAGCCCTACTTCGAATCCATTAGGCAAAACATGGTTCGAATCGACCAGATCATTCTCCACTTCAGGTCCATGAAGGTGAAAGAGCTTCGACTCCATCCCACGACTACCTTCGAATCGATTCAGCCAAGAAACTTTCGAATCGATCAACTGTAACCTACCGTGATCGATTCGAAGGGAACATTCATTCGATCGATTCGAAGGAAGCAAACTTCGAATCCAACGCCTCGAGTCCACCAGGTCAGCACGGCAAAAACCAAGGATTCAACCCGGTCAACTCGGAGAAAAAAGAGGATCGACTCGAAGGTTGCGCGCCACATCACCACGAGCGCGCGTGCCATGATCGATTCGAGGCAATCGATTCGAACGTGATCGATTCGAACCAAACACTGCAACCAGAAATGCAACCTTGAATCGATCGTAACTTGAGATCTACACATCCAAATGCTATGAAATTTTCACAGAAGCTTCAACACATGATGAAGAATGTCCACACCAAATTTCAGCTTGATTGGATAATTTCTTGATCGATTCGAACCTAGGGTCGAATCGATCCCAAAGTGGGCCCGGGACTCCAGACTTCGGCCATGTGGGCCTTCTCACGTGCCAGAACTGGCCTTCCCTCATTTTAGGCGAAATATCAGCCTTCTACACCTATAAATAGAGCCCCTGGTCATTCAGAAAGGGGGTCGGACAATTCTTAGAGCTAAAGAGCGCCCAGATTCTGCCAGATTCGCTCCAGATCACCATTGCTGCCTTAGATTCAGACTTAGTTCAGCAAATCAGTTGTAATACAACATACGAAATTGTAATCTTCAAGCATCGAGCAATAAAATCATAAAAACCTTGAAGTGGACGTAGGCCGGAGATAGCCGAACCACTATAAATTGTGTGTCACTGTTCATTATTTCTTGATTGTTGCTTGCTACTTATTTAAGATCCGTGATTTGTGTGTGAATATTGTTGATTCTTATTCATACGCTGGTGCTTTCATTACACTTGGGGTTTGTGACCATTTTTGGTGCAAACACTTTGGTGCTTTCACTGAGAATTGAACTCGCACCCGCTACACCAGATTCGAAGTTCAGATTTGAAAACTCGAAGGTTTGAAGACAATGACTCGGCAAACAAGACAAAGAGCTGAAAGAAGCCAACAAGGAGGAAGTCAAGAGGCATCCTCCGGAGCTGGAGAGGAGCCAGCCTCGATCTACATCACTAGAGACGAAATGGAGACCATGGCCAATCAGATGCACGAGCGAATGATGAAGAGCCAACAAGAGATGCTGCAGAATTTCTTCGAGCAGATGAGAGCTGCAGGGACGCAAAATCCTGGACCAGCTACAGCGGCTGTGAATATGGAACAAGGACCTAGGGCTATGGAACCCAACGGAGGACAGAATGCAGAACCAGAAGGCAATCAACAAGGACTTGGGGGCAGGCCCGCAGGATCCAACGCAGAGGTACCTTTGGAAGGAGCTCAGCCGGCTAGGGCCAACACAAATGCTAACGAGCCACCCGAAGAGTACGTACCAGAATTCCCTACAAGACTCGGAGGGCAAGACAGAGACATGACAAGGGGGCAACCCCTAGATGGAGATGAAAGAATGATTGGCCTAGTGAGACGACTCATGAGAGGAGGGTTGTCAGGGGGAGGATTGGAAGAAGTTAGTCGGAGTCCGTTCGCTCCGAATATCAGGAATGCAAGGAACCCTCCGAAGTTTAAACTACCAACGCTGAATCCTTATGACGGAAAGTCGGACCCGACCATGCATATCACCAGATATATCAGACACATGGAAGTGCTGGGAGCATCCGAAGAAGTGATGGCACGATGTTTCCCCTTATTCTTATCAGATTTGGCTGCGCTTTGGTTTAGGCAGCTAGAAACCGGATCAATCAGGACATGGGGCGAGCTTGTGGATTGCTTCATGAAGCAATTTAGGGTTCACGTGACACGACCTAAGAGCGTGATGACTTTGGCATCAATGAAACAAAGGACCGGAGAGTCCATAAAAGATTTTTTGTTACGATTTAATGCGACGGTGACTTCTGTAGATCGCCCGGATCCATCGATGATTTTAATGGCGGCGGTGGCAGGAGTTGGAGAAGGCACCGAATTCAAAGACTCTTTGACTAAAGATCCACCACAAGATCTTGGAGAGTTTTTCCATGAAGCTGAAAAATTCATTCGATTGGAGGAATCACGAGCCGAGAGGCAGGAAATAAATGTTGCACAAGGCGAAGGAACCGCCAGGGAACAGTCCAGGGCAGACAAAGGAAAGAGAAAGCAGGATGACACACATGATGGTCCTGATAAACGGAAGAAATTCCGAGAACCCAGATTCAGGCAATACACAGATTTGGTGGCAGGACTGGAACGAATTTACACCGAAACTCGGGGGCAACTCACCTATCGAAAGCCACCAAGGAGAAATCCCACAGAGCGGGAACGTAGAACCGGAAAATACTGCCTATTCCATGAGCTGGATGGGCACACTACCGATGAATGCCGCCACCTGAAGGATGAGGTGGAAGAACATGCCAGGAGTGGTAGATTGCCACAATATGTCAGAGAACGTGCAACGGCGGTCAGGCCCGAACAACTACCGCCTCAACCTAACAGGACTGATCCTGGATCGGGATCACGACTCGTCATCAACTGATCACGATGGCAAAGGCCAAGTTCAGGATATGAGCTTTGGTCACTTAGTTTTCTTATATTTGATTTTCAAAATAAAACGGCTATCCCACTTACTCATGTACGGGAACCGGAGAGATCCCTAGGCATGCTCTGAGATGGAAATAGACCGCTCCGCCCGGAGAGGCATTATCTTGTTTTTCCTGGTGTTTGAGATTGAACATCTAGGATTTGAATTTAATAAAGAAACACTTATTAAAATAAACCTTTGACCGGAGAGTTAAAGGATAAACTTTAAATATCGATACAAACATGATCGCTTTATGATCCTACCCGAAGAGGTAGGGTCCGGAGTGCAAGAAGTGAGTTGCTTCGCCGGAGAGTGACAGGATCAACTCACTTAAGCATCGTTTCCCATTCGCCGGAGAGTGATTGGATCAGGATTCGATAAGAGCCCGGAGAGGCTGTGATCGACCGATGATTCAGGTCATGACATCGCTTAACGTTCAGATGCACTGAACCAGAGTGCAGGAGGTGAGTCGCTTCGCCGGAGAGCGACAGGATTGACTCACTTAACGTTGTTTCCCCTTCACCGGAGAGTGACAGGATGGGATCCAGCATGAGCCCGGAGAGGCTATTATCGGTCGAGAACGACCAAGACATCGCTATACGCCCTAGCTGGGGCCAGAGTGCAAGGGATAGAAAGCAACACCGGAGTGCAATAGGATCTTTCTATTCAATCGCTAAGTCTGGAATGGGCTCGGCAAGGGTCCGGAGTGACCATCGATAATACGGAGAGACAGTGGAATCTCATTCTTAACTTCCACTGAAAGAAATTAATAACGATTCGGCTCCGAACAGCCATGGACTAGATTGAAAATGCTATAAGCTATGAAATACACATGAACTCACTGCATTTAATTTGAGACTGATCAAAACACGCCTTTTACCAAAAAGACATGTTTTGGGGGGCAAAATGTTATCCCAACTTTTGGCAAAGTCGAGATACCCAAAGATTAATTGAAAATAAACGATTATTAGTCCTGAACATCGATTGTGCATCGTAGGTTCACCATGGATATCGATGAATTTTGTCGGAGTCCGGATCGGGCTGGAATTGGTAAGACATGTCAAGCAAGGTCAGATGAAGCAACGTTCCAAGTTTCGAGTCAATCCGAGTTCGTATGCTCAAGATATCGCCAAAAGGAAATGGGTGAAATAGGCTAGGCCCGAATCCATGAGGAAAGGTTGATTCGAATCGATCAGAAGATCATTGCGTCGAATCCATCAAGGTCGACTCCATCATCTTCGTATCCATCAAGTTTTACATGGTTCGTATCCATCAAGGTCGACTCCATCGAACATGCCTTCGCTTCAAATCATACGGAGTAGAAGACCTTCGAATCGATGGAGGGAAAGTGCTTCGAATCCACGAAGCATAAGCCCTACTTCGAATCCATTAGGCAAAACATGGTTCGAATCGACCAGATCATTCTCCACTTCAGGTCCATGAAGGTGAAAGAGCTTCGACTCCATCCCACGACTACCTTCGAATCGATTCAGCCAAGAAACTTTCGAATCGATCAACTGTAACCTACCGTGATCGATTCGAAGGGAACATTCATTCGATCGATTCGAAGGAAGCAAACTTCGAATCCAACGCCTCGAGTCCACCAGGTCAGCACGGCAAAAACCAAGGATTCAACCCGGTCAACTCGGAGAAAAAAGAGGATCGACTCGAAGGTTGCGCGCCACATCACCACGAGCGCGCGTGCCATGATCGATTCGAGGCAATCGATTCGAACGTGATCGATTCGAACCAAACACTGCAACCAGAAATGCAACCTTGAATCGATCGTAACTTGAGATCTACACATCCAAATGCTATGAAATTTTCACAGAAGCTTCAACACATGATGAAGAATGTCCACACCAAATTTCAGCTTGATTGGATAATTTCTTGATCGATTCGAACCTAGGGTCGAATCGATCCCAAAGTGGGCCCGGGACTCCAGACTTCGGCCATGTGGGCCTTCTCACGTGCCAGAACTGGCCTTCCCTCATTTTAGGCGAAATATCAGCCTTCTACACCTATAAATAGAGCCCCTGGTCATTCAGAAAGGGGGTCGGACAATTCTTAGAGCTAAAGAGCGCCCAGATTCTGCCAGATTCGCTCCAGATCACCATTGCTGCCTTAGATTCAGACTTAGTTCAGCAAATCAGTTGTAATACAACATACGAAATTGTAATCTTCAAGCATCGAGCAATAAAATCATAAAAACCTTGAAGTGGACGTAGGCCGGAGATAGCCGAACCACTATAAATTGTGTGTCACTGTTCATTATTTCTTGATTGTTGCTTGCTACTTATTTAAGATCCGTGATTTGTGTGTGAATATTGTTGATTCGTATTCATACGCTGGTGCTTTCATTACACTTGGGGTTTGTGACCATTTTTGGTGCAAACAGTTGCTACAAGGTTGAGGGGTAGAGCTTTGGCATGGTGGCAGCAAACCAAACTTACACGTGAACGAATGGGGAAGTCAAAGGTTGAATCATGAGAAAAGATGAAGAAGTTGATGAAAGCTACGTTTTTACCTTACAATTACCAGTCTCTCATGTACCAGCGTTTGCAGAACTTGAGGCAGGGCACAAAGACTGTTAATGATTACGCAGATGAGTTTTATCAGCTTATTGCGAGGAATGATATTATGGAAACAGAAGAACAGCTAACAGCTAGATTTATTGGAGGGTTGAGAATGCAGATCCAAGATATGGTGAATATGTTTGATCCCAGATCTGTTGCTGAAGCACATCAAAAAGCGTTAGCTTGGGAGAAACAAGGCAGACAAGGAGGTGGTGTGTTTACAAATTCCAACAATCCAGTGAAAGGGGCTAGTAGCAGCGCAAATGTTTCTAAGGCTGTTACCAAACCAGTCATTAATGAAGTTGCTAAAACCAAAGTCAACAGTGGTATCAAATGTTTCGATTGTCAGGAGTTTGGTCACAAAAGCAATGAATGCCCAAAGCCAAAGAAGCGAGCAATGATAGTTGAGGTTGAGGATGAGGATGAGGAGGCTGAATGTTCTAATTCATTACCAGTTGAGGAGGAAGAATTGTTGTCAGGAGATGATGGATATACATTAATGATGAGGAGGAATTGCTTAACACCGAAGCAGGAGGAAGAGACTAGCTGGTTGAGGAGCAACATCTTTCAATCAACATGTACTATCTTGGGAAGGGTTTGCAAGTTTGTCATTGAAGTGGGAAGCTGTGATAATATTATCTCTACCGAAGCTATGAAGAAGTTATCATTGAGGACAGAGAAACATCCGAAGCCTTACAAGTTAGCTTGGTTGAGGAAAGGTGGGGAGGTGAAAGTTAGTCGAAGAGCTTGTGTTAATTTTTCAATTGGGAAGAAATACAAGGATGAAATTTGGTGTGATGTTGTGGATATGGACGTATGTCATCTATTGTTGGGGAGACCGTGGCAGTATGACAGAGCTGTGCAACATGATGGGCGTACAAACAGTTACAGTTTTATGTTTGAAGGCACGAAGATTACTCTAGTTCCAAAAAAGCGAGAAGAAAGTAAGTTGGAAGAGATTGAAGAGCTTAAAACTTTGCCATCTTTGAAGGAGTTTGTCAAGGAGGTTGAGGAGGAGCCTGAAGTATTTTTATTGATCGGACGGGAGAGTCATGAAGTGGTGGAAATACCAGAAGAAGTAAAACCGGTACTAGAAGAGTTTGACGATGTATTTCCAGAGGAGTTGCCAACGGAGTTACCGCCGTTGAGGGACATTCAACATCAAATTGATCTTGTTCCAGGAGCTGTGTTACCTCATAGACCACACTACAGAATGAGTCCAAAAGAGCATGAGGAGTTGCGAAGGCAGGTGGAAGAATTGCTTGAACAGGGGCGTGTGCAGGAGAATTTAAGTCCTTGTGCTGTGCCAGCTTTGTTGGTACCCAAGAAGGATGGAACGTGGAGGATGTGCACTGATAGTCGGGCAGTGAATAAAATAACTGTCAGATACAGATTTCCAGTGCCGAGGCTTGATGATTTGTTGGATCAGTTGAGCGGGGCTACTATATTTTCAAAGATTGATTTGAAAAGTGGTTATCATCAAATTCGAATCAGACCAGGGGATGAATGGAAAACAGCGTTCAAGAGACGTGAGGGGTTGTACGAATGGCTGGTGATATCGTTTGGTCTTTCGAATGCACCAAGTACATTTATGCGGGTGATGAATCAGATTTTTAGACCATTCATTGGGAAGTTTGTAGTGGTGTATTTTGATGATATTCTGATTTATAGTGGAAGCGCAGAAGAACACTTGCAACATCTGAGAGAAGCGTTAATGGTACTGCGACAGGAACAATTTTATGCTGCAACGAAGAAATGCGTGTTCATGACGCATAGTGTTTTATTTTTGGGATATGTTATATCGGGAGGAGGTATACAGGTGGATCAGAATAAAATTAAAGCAATCAGAAATTGGCCACAACCCAAGACGATAACCGAAGTTAGAAGCTTTCATGGTTTGGCATCATTCTACCGAAGATTTATTCCACACTTCAGTAGCGTGATGGCACCAGTTACTGATTGTATGAAGGGGAAGCAATTTTCATGGTCGGTGGAAGCAGGATTTGCGTTTGAGAGAATCAAGGAACTTTTGACGACAACACCAATTCTAGTATTACCAGATTTTCAGTTGTTGTTTGAATTACATACTGATGCATCTAAAGTTGGGATTAGAGGAGTGTTGAGTCAGAAAGGACGTCCTATTGCATATTTCAGTGAGAAGCTATCGGGAGCAAAGATGAGATATAGTACATATGATATGGAATTTTATGCTATCGTGCAAGCTAACAAACAATGGAGACATTATTTGTTTCATAAAGAATTTGTGTTGTATACTGATCATGAGGCATTGAAGCATATGCAGGGACAGGACAAGATTGCAGCTAGGCATGCTTCGTGGATTGCATACTTACAACAATTTACATTTGTGGTGAAGCATAAATCGGGAATTACGAACAGAGTGGCAGATGCATTGAGCAGAAGGAATCATGTGTTGACTACAATGAAGGTTGAAGTGACAGGGTTTGATGTGTTGCCAGAATTATTTGTCGATGATCCTTACTTTGTGAAGTTTGTTGATGAAGTCAAGGAGGGAAAGACGGATGAGTTTGTTATGGTGGATGGTTTTCTTTTCAAAGGGAATCAATTGTGCATACCAGAGTGCAGCTTACGTATGAAGATTGTGAAGGAGTTACATGAGGAAGGTCATGTGGGCCGAGATCGCACTTTGCAATTGATTTCTCAATCTTATTATTGGCCTTCGATGAAGCGGGAAGTTGGGAAGTTTGTGGAGAGATGTCATATTTGTCAAGTTTCCAAGGGGACAGCGACGAATGCGGGATTGTATATGCCGTTACCCGTGCCGATTAGACCATGGGTTGATGTCAGTATGGATTTTGTTTTGGGATACCGAGAACTCAGAGGGGGAATGATTCGATATATGTTGTAGTGGACAGGTTCTCGAAGATGGCACATTTCATCGCTTGCAAGAAGATAGCTGATGCCGTCCGTGTTGCCGAGTTATTCTTTAAAGAAGTGTATTGCTTACATGGTTTACCAGAATCCATTGTTTCTGATCGGAATACTAGATTTCTAAGTCATTTTTGGCTAAGTTTGTGGAAGATGGTGGGAACAAAGTTAAATTTCAGTAGTGCTTACCATCCGTAGTCCGATGGTCAGACTGAAGTCGTTAATAGATCTTTGGGAAATTTGTTGCGGTGCCTGGTGAAGGATAATCTGAAGAGTTGGGATATGAAGCTATGCCAAGCAGAGTTTGCTCATAATCATGCTATAAACCGTAGTATGGGTTTCAGTCCATTTCAGATTGTATATTCTAGTCTACCAAAGGGACCGTTGGATTTAACGATAGTACCAAAACCGAAGGGGACAGTTAAAAAAGCTGCTGATTTTGTTGAAGGGCTGACAGAATGTCATAAAATCGTTCAGGAATGATTGGAGAAAGCAAATGAAAAGTATAAACGATCTGCGGATTTGAAACAAAGAAGCGTTGAATTTAATGAAGGAGATTTAGTATATGCAGTGCTAACGAAAGATCGTTTTCCAGTAGGAACATATAATAAGCTTAAAGCTCGAAAGATTGGTCCTGTAACGATTGTGAAACGGATCAATGAAAACGCTTATAGATTAAAGCTGCCGGAGGATGTGTACACTTCTGACGTGTTCAATGTTAAACATCTTATACCGTATCATGGGAATGAATTTGTTGAGGAAGAGGAGGGCGCAAATTCGAGGATGAATTTTTCCCAACCGAGGGAGGATGATGCAGCCCAGAATGACAACCAGAATGTTGAAGTGTTAGGTCGCGAACGACCTAACGAGTCCTTTAAGTCGTTCCAAGATGATGCAGCTCAAGTTGGTAAAGTGTTAGGTCGTGAACGACCTAACGAGGCTTTTAAGTCGCTCCAACGACCTACTAGAGACTCGCGAGCTAACGAGCTAAAAGGAAAGGCGCTCAAACGACCTAACGAGTTACGACTTACCTTAGGTCGTGGAGTTATGTTTCGATCTATGTTAGGTCGCAGAGAAAAGGAACGACCTAAATTAGGTCGCGGGGAGATGTGGAGAGATAGGTCGTTCACTATAGGTCGTGAGGCCTTAGGTCGCGAAGTTTTCTAAAGCCGCTTCTTTTAGGTCGCTCACTGCTACATTTCGTTAAGTCACTTATAGGGTAAGTCGCATGAAGTGTTAGGTCATTAACGACCTATACTAGGTCGCTGAAGGAGGCGGATGCACTGAAGTTAGGTCACGTGAGTTGTATTTTAGGTTGTAACCGATCTATGTGTTGTAAATATGTGCTATATTTTGTACTGTATTGCTGTGTTGTTTCTTTAGGTCGCAGACGACCTTAGTTAGGTCATAAGTCGTGTATGTTAGGTCGTGGCCGACCTAAGTGTTGTACAAATTTCTGTTGTGTGTGTTGTAACTTCTATAAATAGGCCGGTGGTGCCATTTGTAATGGTTGTTGATTTTGAATAAAATTCTTGTTTGTTAGCTTGGTGCTTTCAATTAAAATCGGTAGTTGAGTGTAATCTCCTATCTCCACCTTCGACATTCGAGTGCGCTCGAATCTTTGATCGTTGAAGCCAATTTGCGGAATCAAGTGTGCTTGATCAATGCTCGAAGAATTGTAGATCTCTCTTCACGGTATCATGCGCGATCAACGTGTCAGAGATAGCTAGAATTCGCTATCTTCGGATCAACGAATTTGGGCATTTCAGTATTTCTCAATCCACCGATTGGTATTTTCATCGTATCGTCAATTTTTGTATTCCGCTGCTGCGTCATCATATAACCACAATTGACATTCACATTCACATTGCCATAAACTAACATGAAAAAGGTATTATTAATTTTTTAATGATATATTCAAAGTAATCACAGAAAATGAAATATAAATTACCAAAAGTGGCTTGGATTTGTCGATTCATCAAGAATGTTTTACACCTCAATTTACCACATTGGGTGCTTTATAGAACCGTTATCGCACTAATCTTTGGTCAACACAATCAAAAGGCACCTTTATAGCATTATTGTTGTTATTGTTGCTGCTGCTATGACAATTAACATTCCCATTCCTTTACTCCTCTTCCTTTCCTCCTGTCACTTAAAAATAAGGGACACAAGGGTGGTTCTCGAATGCCCATCCAGTCCACTAATCGATCCTACAAGTTATAATTGGTAAATGGTTGCATCAGGTACCTGCTATGAAGCAAGCTTCCATGTTGCCTTGCCATTGACATAGGAAATCCATTAAATAATAGCAAAGCTTAAGAATTTCTAGCCTCATACTAAAATTATTTTCGACCTTTTTTTGAAAATTCAAATCTTCACTTAATTATAGGTTATTATGACTAAAATAGGTAAATTTCAAACTAACAATTTAAAAATAGATAAATTTCAAGCTCCATGTTTTCTCTTCCTAATTTGAAATTCCAGTTCCACCTTATAAATAGCTCTAAGCTAAAAAGTGTACTTAGTACTCACCTTTAAATAAAAAATTAATCATGACCCTTTCCTTTGCTTAGTCTTTCTTCCACTTATAAACGAACATGAAAACGATGCATGCCTTTGTTCTCTACTATAAGCAGAAGTTACAGTATAAGCAATAGCATTTCCAAACAAGCCCAACTGCTGCATAACGCTACATTAGTATTAATTTTGCATATGGGGTCGGTGATATATATTAGTATTCACTTTGCATTGTCAGGTTTCTTAACAGTTGTCTATTCTGTACCTCTACTAAGTGGATGGATGAAATAAAAGCCATATATACTATGCAATGAATCAGTTATGGTATAAAAATTACATAAGAAAATTTTCTTTTGGATGTATTAATTTCCTAAGGGCTTCCCTTAGTGGGAATTATGTAACAAAATACCCCCTTTTAGTATGCTGATATCAGTGAGTTATTATCAACCAGTCAAGAAAATTTTTACAACCTTACATGAATAGATATACAAGTAAAATTGAAGAAAATTGAAAACTGGACCTTCAATCTTGTTTCATCAGAAAAGAAGTAACAACATTTGGGTTTGGCAACCTAGAAACCTGATCTGGCAATGTACTAGCTGTTCGACCAATCTTCACATCGCAACTAGGACATTCAACAATGAACAGAAGTGAAATATCTGAAAACATTGATTGAGCTAAAGGCAGAAACACAGAGGTATCAGAGAGCATAAGGATATAGTAGCCACCAGTCACAAAGTGGACCATTAGAAGGCAGGGAAAAGGCATGACATATCTAGACAAACTCGAATGAGAAGCAAGAAAAAGACTAAAAGATATACCTGAAATCTATGTGAAATGAGCTCCATATTTCATCAACGATAGGCGCAACAGATCTAGGGTTTTAGAGAAAAATAAATCGAACTCGAGGTTCGATAGGGAGGCTAAGGTCAGTGACGACAAGCAGGAGTTTGACAAGCTTGAGGCAAGCCGAGGCCAGTGGCATGCGGTGGGTGTGAAATGTTACGGGCGTAGGCAGTGATAAGGGAAGGGATTCTAAGGTTAAGGATTTGAGGAAATAACTGGAGGAAGAGGGAATACTTTGTAAAGAGGCGGGCACGCGAAAAATTTGAGCCGTTGAATGTGTTACGGAGCCAATTCACAACCAAAATAAAGCAAATTAGGAAATTCAATAACACTATAAAATAGTGTGTTATCTATTGGCGTTATAGAATACAACTTTTCTTGTACTGCGGTTCAGATGCTCCTTAGTGCTACCTATCTTCGGGTAATGTGAGGAGTTTATGCTTCAGGGGTGTGATTTTTCGGCGATGTTCCTCGGTGTTGTCGATCTTCGGGAAATGTCAAGGAGTTTGTGTTTTGAAAGTTAGTGCATGGCTTATTGGATGCATGGTTTTTGGTATTTCTCGGCGTTGCCTCTCTTCGGGCAATGCGAGGAGCGTATGTTTTGGCGTGCCTTATGGAATGCACGGCTTTTGGTACTCCTTGGCGTTGCCTGTCTTCGGGCAACGTGAGGAGCATATGTTTTGGCATGGCTTATGCAATGCATGGCTTTTGGTACTCCTCGGTGCTGCCTACCTTCGGGCAACACGAGGACCCTATGTTTTGGCGCAGCTTATGAAATGTGTGGCTTTTGGTACTCCTCGGTGTTGCCTATCTTTGGGTAACATGAGGAGCGTTTGTTTTGACGCGACTTATGGAATGCGTGGCTTTTGGTACTCCTCGGTGTTTCCTATCTTCGGGCAATGTAAGGAGCGTAATTTTGGGCCTTCACGATGTTGCCGGAGCAACACCGGTTTTAAGAAGGCAAGGATCGGGTTCCGCCGATCCATTGGTTTGAGTCGATTTGACCTCGTCGACTCAGTAGGTTTCTTACATGAACACAAATTTATTGGTTCAAGAAGCTAAACAGTTTTTGGTTCGGGTGACCATGGCTTGGATGATCGTTCCGTGTTTCTGGAAGATGTACACGTCCAAATAGATCAGGCTACCATAGGGGAGAAATCTATAGCTGACCGCATGAAGATGGATTGAAGAAAGGGCCTATGAGAGTTTAGGGCATGACTCTTAGCTCTTGGTCCAAACTACCTTTAGAGAATGGGTCATTGACTGGCATATAGTCTAAGAGGAAGAGGAATTGGTCACCAAGAGCGGTAAAATAGTAGTGGAAAGAAGTGGGCAAGTATTATTCTAGTATTTCGTTTGTTGCACTAGCTAGGTCATTAAGTCCATTGTTGTCAGAATGCCAGAATTTTTGATCGGGCATAACAGAACTATGGTATGATTAGTCTCGGCCTTTTTTATGGCTATTCAAGTTTGTGCGTTGCACTCATTTGGTTGCCCCCGGTCTAGTGGGTGCGAAATTCCCGGGTGCCGAACCTTGGCATGATTCGAGTTGGCCTCTGATTGATCACAAAGTAAGTTTAGTTTTGGCTTAGTTTCTCTGAGGGAATTTGAAGCTCTGGAATTTAGCACTATTTGTCTCATTGGTCGTTGGAAGTGATTCCATTACTTTTGCAGAGTGATTGGTATGATTGTCAATTTGTCGCCCCGGAGCATGACTTTGTTGACTTTGGGGAGCTCTGGATCAAATGACTGCTGATCTTCCAGTTCACCTTCGCGGATATCAGTCATACATAAATTTCACTTATCTACCGGTTCGCCTTCACGACACTTTGGGTCATGAAAGACCTTCGCATTCATGAAGGGTTTTTTGGATCTTATGACTGCTGATCTACCGGTTCACCTTCATGACGCTTTAGTTCATGAAAGACCTTCACATTCGTGAAGGGTTTTTTTTGGATCAGTAGACCGTTGATCTACCAGTTCACCTTTACGACGCTTTAGTTCATGAAAGACCTTCGCGTTTGCGAAGGGTTTTTTGGATCAGATGACCGCTGATCTACCGGTTCACCTTCATGACGGTTTAGTTCGTGAAAGACCTTTACGTTCGCGAACGGTTTTTTTGGATCAGATGACCGTTGATCTACCGGTTCACCTTCATGACGCTTTAGTTCGTGAAAGACCTTCACGTTCGCGAAGGGTTTTTTGGATCAGATGACCACTGATCTACCGGTTCACCTTCACGACCCTTTAGTTTGTGAGAGACCTTCATGTTCGCGAAGGGTTTTTTGGATCAGATGACCGTTGATCTACTGGTTCACCTTCACGACGCTTTAGTTCATGAAAGACCTTCACGTTCGTAAAGGGTTTTTTGGATCAGATGACCGCTGATCTATCGGTTTACCTTCACGACGCTTTAGTTCATGAAGGACCTTCACGTTTGCGATCAGATGACCGCTGATCTATCGGTTCACCTTCACGACACTTTAATTCGTAAAAGACCTTCACGTTCATGAAGGGATTTTTGTGGTCGGATGTCCGGTGACCAGACGGCCTTGGAATGATAATTTATCAATTCGGAGAGGAGTTTTGGGTCATGTGTCCGACGGCCCGATGGTCTTAAAGCAATGATTCATCGACTTCAAGAGGAACTTTTTGGATTCAGCTCGAGGGAATACAATCTTATCGGTTCTTGTAGGCTACGACATTGGATCTGTTTGTTCGACGATCCTTTGGATAAGACTTCATGACGCAACCAACAACGCTGGTTCTTAGAAGGGGGATTGGCATGAATAATCGAGGGCATAGAAGCATTTCTTTCGCCGTGTTGTCTGCAATGCCCCTAGTGTCCCGGCTTGGCTCATTTGGAAAGGGAGAGTAGACAAGGATGGATGAGAAGGCATCGCTTTAGGTTGTTGTCCCATTCCTTAATTGCCAGCTAGCTAGAGTGTTATTTGATAATCATCTTTTCGTGAGATTTCGTCAATTAGTTGGGGCGCTTTTCTACTAAGTCTTAGTAGCCTTGCTTGGGCAGAAGGTCCCTGAGGTCCTGTAGCTCCTTTACCGTTTGGTATGTTCTTTGGCAAACTACCGGGTTTGCCTTCTTCTAATTGCACTACTTCTAATCTTTAGAACCGGTTGGCCTTCCCATAGAACTCTTCCAGGGTAGTAGGTTGTTTCATCCTTTAATGATTCCCGAGGGCCTTGCAGCAGACTGCATCCGTCACCCTCGCTTTATCCATATGCCGTTCATACCTGTAAAGAAGAAATTTCGATTCAGTTGTACATTTGTATAAAAGGTATAGTTGGCATAACAAACTTCTTTGGATATTCTGCATGTTGAATGGCTTCGGTGAATGTGTTCGATTAGGGAATATGCTTTAATCATTGTCAGATCAGTCCATTTTCAAGTTACGGTTGTTTATAATGCTTGAGAACGATATATGCATGATTGTCTATGCTTAAATGATTGGAAATGCCGACTGAATGGCGAACCACTTATGATGGGGTCATGGATCGGTGACGATCCCTAAAAAATTTCAAAGTTGGTGAGATCGGTCGGGGGTGAAAAAGAAGGCCCTATAAGGTTGCATTCCAAATTTCAAGGTATTTGGAGTTCCAATATTCGAGTTATGGGAAAAAGAAGATGGATCGGCATTGATGGATTGGTGGTATTTTACTTTGAATCCAACCCGAGAAAATTTGCCATTTGCTTGGGGTTAGCACATGATTCGCTTGGAGTCATAGAATTTGAAGTGTTGGGTTGGTGACAAACATTGCTTGGAGCCATTTGCCTATTTGCTTGGAGAAAATCTTGGTTTTACTCAAGTCCGATTTCGGGCCAGAATTTCCTAGGTTTACTTCGAGTCGAATGGGTGATTACCTGAGTTCGACTTCGAATCAGGACTAAAGTGAGTATTTCAATGACCATTTTGATGATTTTTGATGATTTTCGATGATGACCATTCATGATTCGATGGTGGGAGCTCCGTGATATGATTCGGAAGCTGGTCATTCAGGAGTAGTCACAATATACCATGGGATCTTGGCATTGTAATTGATCTCGGTTTATATCATATCTTCTTTGTTCTCCTGCCTCTAGGAGCACCGTTTGAGTAGCAATTCCTCGTCCATTGCTTAGCACTGTGCTATGGCATGGGTTTTAGAGCTTCTTTTAGCATTTTGCAAATTTCCATTTTCATCTAATTTGTCTTCCTCAAAATATTTGTCACCTTCAGAGCCGAAGAGAGACATCATTATATCCTTCCATGGGGTTTCCCCCCCTAAGTTCGGGTTTACAGGCGATGCTTTTGCAGTAGGTGGAGTGTTAACGTTTTCTTCCGTCATGATTCTAGGAGCTCTGCCCATTGATTCATTTCGACTATATCCCCTTTCGTACATATGCCCCTAGGTGCGATCCATAGCTTTTGGCGATCCATAGTACATGGATCACTAGCGATCCATGTACTTAACAGATTTGAGTACTTTGTCTTTTGGGGGTGCCTATTGGATCATGATGCGAGAGAGTTGATTAACCCACCAGCGAATATCATGGATCGCTAGAGATCCATAGGAGATGGATCGCTAGCGACCCATCACCTTAGCATGCATTTGCTTGCTTTTTCTCCGATCCTTCTTGGTTGGTTCTTCTGTTCCTAACAGCAAATCTTCGAAGTAGAGATTGAGGATCTAACTTCTAGACCTACGAGATCCAAAGTAGATAGCTAGATCTGGATCTTGAGTTGCATTTCTCAATGAAAGCACCAAAATGTAACCCAAAAAATGGATGAACACCCTGGTTTGAGTTTGAAAGCATTGGCCCTATTCTGACAGAGCAATATCATAGATCACAGATATAGAAAAGAATAGTAAAAGAAAGTAGACAGAGAATTTTTATAGTGGTTCAGCTGTTAATGAAGCCTACTTCCACTTTATAGTTTTATTAAAGGCTGATTGTTGTTACAAGTGATGTTTGATAACAAGGCTTCGATTATCTTTAGCTAGATTGAATTCCCAGAGTTGGAATCCACTAGAGAATCACAATGAATTCCTTCGAAGATTGTTGTGAGGGAGGTAGAGAGTGAAGAATAATTCCAGCAGAGCTTCAGCAACCAGTCCGGAGAAGATCTCGTTTATGTCGCAGGTAGGATGGTATTTATAAAGATTGGAGGACTTCTGGGCCATGCCACTTCATCAACTTCTCACACATGGATGCATAACGACCAAGGAGGGTTTAGCTCGCGATCCAAGCCAAAACCATGGGTCACTAGCAACCCATGATCTATGTGTCGCTAGCGACCCATAGAGTTGGCTCGTACGCGAGCTAATAACTTGGCTCCCTAGCCATTGCATTGCTTAGTTAACTTGTTGAAGACTCATGGAGATGCATGGGTCGCTAGCGATCCATGGTGTATGGGTCGCTAGCGACCCATGCACTTAGCATATTTTTTAACACCCTTCTTCCTTCCTTCCATGCAACAGAGTGACCCTTCATTTTGAATGGATAACTAGCAATCCATAGGGTATGGATCGCTGGCGATCCAAGCACTTAGGATATTTCTTGGAGTTTGGAGTTTGGGATGTTTCCATGGTCTTGTGTCGTCGTTGTATGCGTAGTCTCGTCGCACGTTGTTCCGTTCTGATGACAATTTACTAGCTGTTTGCGCTCAGCTGCTGATTGGACTGAAAGGACACTAGGTTCTTGGTTTTTGGTTTAGTCAAATTCAGTCGTTGCTCTAGTAATATGACTTTGCTCTCTTTAACTTGTTGCTTTATCCCTTTTGGTTGGGTTCTGAGCCATTCTGACTTCGTTAAGTCATTATGTCTTCCTTTGGATCCTGATGGGTTAAAAATCCGGATAACATTGACTTTATTAATTTATTATTATTATTATAAACTTAGATAATTTTTATCAAACTATAGTTTATTATTATTATAAACTTAGTTTATTCTTATTAATATTATAAACTTGTTAATTTTTATAATACTTAGTTAATTTTTATAAATGTATTTAATTTTTATCAACTTAGTTAATTTTTAACTATTGTTTATTATTATTATTATTAAACTTATAAATTATATTAATTGCAAAAACTTAAAATGTCATAACTTATATTTTAATTAACTTAAACATATAAATTATCTCAAACTTAAACTCTACTATCTTAGTTAATTTTTATAAATTATCTCAAACTTTTAAATTTTTCATAAACTTAGTTAATTTATTATTATTATTATTATTATAAACTTAGTTAATTTTTATAAATTTATTTAATTTTTATAAAATTTAGTTAACTTAGTTAATTTTTATAAACTTAGTTTTTATTATTACTATTATTATTGTTATTAATTATAAAACTTAGTTGACTTAGTTAATTTATTATTATTATTATTATTATAAATTTAGTTAATTTTTATCAAAATATAGTTTATTGTTGTTGTTGTTGTTATTATTATAAACTCAGTTAAGTTAACAATAAACTTTTTGATTTCTATAAAACTTAGTTAATTTATTCAAACTATTGTTTATTATTATTATTATCATTATTATAAACATAGCTAATTTTTATAAACTTTGTGAATGCTTATCAAACTTAGCTAATTTCAATACAACCAAGTTAGTGTAATATCCATAACCGTATATAGAGAAGCTTGCACACCTGGTGCTAACAAAATGTTATAATATAAATGATGATTAAAAGCAAATACCAATTCGTTGCTGCAACCAATCATTTCTTCAAAAAAATTTATGTACGAAAGGATACCTGCAAGGCAAGAAACTATCTACTATGAAAGCCCGAGACCAACAGCTGGTATCCACCGTTATTATTTTATCTTGTTCCAACAGCTTGGGCGCCAAACTGTATAAGCGTCGAACTGGTGCCAAAACTTTAATACTCGAGAATTTGCAGAAATTACAACCTTGGGTCTCCTGTTGTTGCAGTTTACTTCAACTGCCAGAGAGAATCGGGATCTGGTGGGAGGAGAATGTACACTTGATTGATTACTGTTATATTGTGTCCTTATGGCACTTTGAAGATAGATAATTAGGTTCCATAAATGTTATCAGTACATTATAAAGCTTCATAAGTAAGCATGGGAAATATAATGATCTGTGGTATTTTAATAACTATGGGTTGATGATGCATGGACTACTATCGATTTGTATGTTCTTTTGCTTTTGGACTCTGTCTTGGAAATTCGCATAAATATTGCAACCACGTGGTCAGTGCTCAAATAAAATGCAACAAGATACGAATGTAATAACCATTTTCTAGTATGTATTACAAGGATAAGGGTAATCTAGGGAGCACAAATAAAACATAAGGAAACAGAGGAAAGAATTAGGTTGAAAGAAAATTTACGAGGACTCCAAATTAACCAATTTTCCAATAAAAGATAGTAACGGCCCTGAAAATCCATTCCCTTCAATACTCCTAATAAACAAGTTTGTCAATACTAGCAAAAATAACATCAACAATTTATATTTAATCTATGAAATCACAAATTGCTTCTTACAAATTTACTAAGGTAGTAATTTGTGTCAATGTTTCTAGAAACTATCCTAACATGCGATTGGCCATTAATGATATATATCAGAAAATAAAATGGAAATGCTTATTTACACTGATTTTTTTATAGGGAAGTTTCAGCATTCTAACAACAAATATAATTAATGTGACTTACAAACCAAGTAGTTTAAGTGTACTCCATTTCTTAGGGACTGTCCCATTGAGATAATTTCAACTAAAATCTCTAGAATCATAATAATTTGATAATATAACTACATTATATTTTGCAGACAAACATAAAATAACCAAAACTTTATTTATATCAAATATAAACTTTTTAAGTAATCAATTATTCCCAATTGGCTCAATTACTGAAGTCATGGGTCTGAATCACAATAATGATGCAAGTCTTGTTGAGTTTCTAAAATATGTGTTAGGGACAAACACCCATTTCATAGTTTTATAAGAAAAATGCATTTTCCAGGATCTGAGAACCCACCTGGAAACAACATCTTTTATAACTAACTAAAGGTAGGTCTGATTTTTGATTTATAAGTGGATCATAAAAGTAAAAGTTTATGGGGAGACAAATATCAATTTAGTTAAAAAAAGTTGAATTAGCTCAATAACAAGTGTTTTGTACTTAATTCTTTCATATTTGCTACATTTTAGTAAATAAATTAAAAAAATAATATACAAAAAGGAAATAAAATTGTTGTCAAACACTTGTCGAACATCATCTCCATAAACTTTGCCAAGTAATTCAATCGAAGCTTGATAATCTTATGCTTGCATACTCAAAAAAATTATAAATAAAATTACATAAAAGATATTAATCTATTTTATAAAATAAAATTCATGAAAAGTGTCATGGTTACTGGCTTAAAGAAGGGAACTTTTCTGATAGAAGTTGAGCAGAAATAATAAATTAAAACTATTATTTACATAAACCCGTCGAAGATATTTAAGCTTAGCAATCTCTGGTGGCAAAGTTCCGGAATGGTTTTCTCCTTTTATAGACCTACAACAAATAAAAAGTTGCAGAATCATAAATAAAAAACCATAAACAGATAATGGTTCAAAATTACAAGTTAGTAATATGGCGCCGAGGGTTGTTAACAACTAGAGAACAATTGTAGGTCACAAAGCTTTCAAATCCTTTAAGTGGGTTGGGAATGGACCAATTTCCATGTCCGGTACATGGATCAACTTTGAAATCCCAATTTGACTTGTCCATTTTCTTCCCAATTTGTACAAGGGCATCCACTCTCAAGTAAAAATAATCAAAATTAATAAACACATTATATTATTTATTGAATTTCAATTACAGCATATGCAAAGAAATTTACTATAAAATTGCCAAGATATAATGCATTATGTATCCACGGATACACATAAGGCAACATACTTACGTTCAATTTTTGCAAGAGTGCTTTCTTGAAAAGTGAGGAAAAATAAGGAGAAAATGAATGGATTGAAGAAATGTTTGTTAGCCATCGTTTGAGTTTGCTGAATACATGGCAAGATAGATATGTCTGAATATTTATTGGTGCTGCTATTAGCTCCGCTCATAATTAACAGATTCAACACTACCAGGTAGGATATTCCCACTTGCATTAGTACTACTTCTATCTTTGTGGTTATTTGCATATAACCTCGTGTGATGGCGCTTTTGAATGATAACAAAGTCATAGGAGGCCGACATTCAGTTCTAATGAAGCAAGCACCTATATTAAGTTAAGTGTAAGTAGAAAAACATAAACATAGCAAATAAGAGTATAGGTTGCATGATTAAATTGTATAGTATGACAACCTTTTAAATAACATCTAATTCGTACAGCAGGACTTGGTAAAACTGTCCCTCACTCACAGCATCTCTGTTTTGCCATGAATAATTGAACTAATATGAATGTATGGAAAAATAGCAAAAATTGCAAGACATAATAAGGTGAAGGTAAATGTGTTATTATGTACCTATAGAAGATAAAGAAGAAAAGAAAGAAGAAGACGAACTTAAAGGTGTTTCATACCTTTAAAGAATAAAAAAATTCAAGGACATAGTAGCTAGTGCAAGCGCCTCTCCTGTTTGAGCGCATCATCGGTCATGCCAAAGCCATTGAAGAACTCATGACGAGCTTTAAACTGTGCAGTTAAAGTGCTCGATAGATTCAATGCAGCAGAGGTGCAAAATGTCACAGCGGGGATACAGCGAGGAAATAGTGGGATATAGCGCATGGCTCTAAAATAGCATATAAAACTCGTACTTAATGTTTTTACAAATATATAAATGGTAATTAAATGAAAAATTAAAATTCAATTGAATTATAATTAATACATAAATAATTTTAAATAGAAACATGTGCGAATATAATGTAAACAAATGTAAAACTGTTATATAACATAATTGAATTTAATATAATATTAGAGTATTTTCATTCCTGAAAATATATTGAAAATTTAATTAAATAAATTAATTTCATAATTTTTATAATGTATAAATGTCATTTTTCAATTCATTTCTTTTAAAGAAGATATATCGGAAATAGCGAAAATAACAGGATATAGCGGAAATAGCGGGGCTTAAAGTGGAAAGGCTGTATTTGGGGCTATATGGAAAAATCGTAGCGGTAGAAATCTGATATGAGATATTGCAGGGTTATAGTGGGATAATAGCGGGGAATTAACTGCACATGCTTTAAATAATGAAATATACAAGTTATGATTAGATTTACATATTGAAATTTACAAATGCTGTACTGGATCAAATGTTAAAATGATATATACCATGTTGGTAGTAACTAGAATAGTTTGTGTAGTTACAAACATTATATTGGCCAAACTCGCTGTCTCGAACCTTTAGTTCGATTTCAAGAAACTGATTACTTCTAAAGAAGTAATATAATGAAGGATTCAAAACTATATATACATAAGTTTATCTTCACAAGAGAATACGGTGGACAACATAAATACACAAAAGCTGAAACTTACTACTTCACCAACTGCTTCCATATGTTACTATATACACAGAAGTATGTGAACTAGTTATCTTTTTAAGTGAAGCAGTAAGTGGATAGCATAATACTATATACACAAGTTGAAAATTGAAACTGAAAAGGATGTAAGTAAGCAGACCCAAATATTAACGGATTGAGAAAACATCTAATGTGCTTAACAATTTGATTAGGTGGATAATTAAATACCATTAGATATCTTTCTTTTATTAGATTCACTACATTATTTTTAAGGTATTTGACTTCACTGCATATCATTTGCTAATCTCTAATCATTAGGGCATTTCTCAATTCCTGTTCCAATTAAAAAAACTCATATGACTTCACTATGTAAATGCTATATAATTTTGAATAATATTGTAATATTGGAGGTAGTGATTTGACTCATTCATGATGATTTGTATCCTTGAGTTCTATGTTGTTATAGTCTTGAATCCCAAGCGGTAAACTACATAAGGTTTTCTGATATCACAGTTATATCACAACATGATAGACTTGCATAAGAATTTTTCGACGATTACGGTTGCTGATAATGTAAAATAGATAAGGTTTTTGACTTTTTACTATTACTATTACTGATAAATCCTCTTCATGGCATGGCTGCTGTCCACCATATCCGGATCTCATCCCTTCAGCTCTAGCAGCTCGGTTTAATGCTACAGTCCGCATTTCCTTGTCTCTGTCCAATCAAGCCTCTGAATCATTTCATTGTCTATGTTACTTTAGTCTGTCACTTCAGTTCCATAGGTGCTCTTCAAATCTAGACCTACCCACCACCTACCTTTATTATTGCCTTTGTTATTGCCTATATAAACCCTTTAACCTAAGATTAAAGTGCAAAAAATACATACTTACATTGTACCTTATTAAATATACTTTAAAATTGTAGCTTTGTATATTATTCTAACATGAGAATATTTCAATTTGTAAATAAAAACTTCAAGTAGGAAAAAGCCAATTATCCACACATCAATCAAATAAAATCTTTCAAACAGTAAATAAACACACGACAAACCATGTTAATTTTTGATTGTATTGTCAATATTCCAAACCTTAAACGAACTCACACCAAATAATCTTCTAAACTATAAACTGAAAATGTACTTAAAACACACGGACAACAAATTTCAATGTTAGTACTCAAAATCATTATCGACATCCAAAACCTGTATAGAAAACCTTAGTATTGAAAACAAATAGCCATGTAAAAATCACAATGTAAACAAATAACCCATCGTTTTGATTGTATTGTATAGCAAAACATAATACACAAAATTAATTACCACAACCAAATTAGGTTTTCGAGATTAGCATCAGTTTGATGTTTCTTAATAAGATCTCATTGAAGTTAGTAGTCATACCCAACTGTGATTTATTTCTGTAGAACGATTAACCTCTATTTCAGATTACCCTTGAATTTATGTTTTCGAAGAACAAAGTGCAAAGAAGTAGATCGATGACATGAAGAGGAGTAAACTAACGGAGATGAGCAAAGTGACTGAGAGGAGCAGAGCGATGAGGAAACATGAAGAAGGAGAAAATGAGTTAGGGTTGTGGAGATAGAGGAATTATGTTTAAGAAGTGGATACAGAACGTAATTTTTGTGTATAATTATAATAGCGCGGTGAAATAAAAAATGGGTGGGGAAGCCGATATTTTTTCTTGGCAGCGTTTAAGCTTAATAAAACATGCTTAGAAAACAAATGTAGTAGCACTTAGCTTTTAAACACTACAAATGAATGCTACTAAAAACAAATTTTCTTGTAGTGTCATATTGTCTTAAACAATTCATGACAACATAAAATATATCGTTATATATATTATACATGTATATATATACTTAATTAATTCACTTATTTTATTAATCTTATTAATAAACAACAATTTCAAAATAATTTTATAATATTTTCAAACATTTTAAAAAATATATTATAGCATTTATAATATCCATTTTATTTCAAATTTAACTTTTAAATTTAAAACTTTTATTTTAATTTTCAAAATAATTTGAAAATATGTATTATAGAATTTATAATATTTTTCTTATTTTAAGTTTAACTTTCAAATTTAAAACTTTTATTCTAATTTCAAAATAGATCTTGAAAATTAACCTAATGCCCAAATCAGCTCAAACCTTTATAATAGGGATAACCTTTGGGTTTATCTCATCCTTTCGTGTCAGCCTAGTAGCTAGGTAGAGCAAAGTGCTAGATTACTCAAACCCAACCTAGACATTACTTTTTTAGATACCCTACTACATGGGTAAGCTTTAATAAGCTAGCCATAATACTGCTAATTTAGACCGCATGTGCTATTTGACTCTAATACTAATGTTGGAACTGGGCCAACATGCAACTGGATAAATAGGTTAATTTCAAAAAAATTCCATTATTGAATCTTTATTGGGCTTATATAGTCTAACTCATTCAGAACTTTTCTAAATTTTCTGTTAAAAAAAATCAATATTTTATTTAAATTTATAAATTAAGTTTTATTTTATTTAGTTTATATTATATTAAATGTATGTGAGTCAAATACATATATATGTGCGTGTACGAATGGAACAAGGTAATGTGTACATGGTTTGACATGACCGTGTGTAGATGCTATGATTTACACCACAACGAATATGTTAACCCCTCATGTATATAAATTGATTGTCTAAACGTATGTATATATATGCAAAAAATTATTTATATATATCTATGTGTGTATGCGAAAATATAATTATATAATTAGTTATAATTATTTACATAACACATTAATTAAAATACATATATATACATATATATAATTAAATTATATAATTATTTTAAACATTAATTTGTAAAGTTATTTAGAATATTTATAATATATAATTCAAACTGAAATATATATATATTTATTTATTTATTTTGAATTGAATTAAATACGTATTAAGTATAAACATATAATTAGTTATAATTAAATATATATGTATATATATGTGTGTGTGTATGTGTGTGTGTCTATATAATTTATAATTAAAAATATATTTTGCTGCTACATCCAACCTAAAAATAAAAATAATTTTTTAATTTAATTTTTGGTTTTTTAAATAATTTATCAGTTAAATACTTATGATTAATTAATAAACTTATGGAAATAATAAAAAATATTTAAAAAATTATTTTCAAAACCATAATATATATTTTTTATTATATAAAATTTTTCCAGAATTTTATATTATTTATAAATATATATGTACATACATTTTATTTATATAATCAATTTTGAATTAAATATTAGTATATATATATATATATTAAATATCTAATTTTTTTAATTATTACCAAAACTATACTAACAAAATTAAATTTTGTTAAGTTTTAAAAATATATATATTATGTATTGTTAAAATTTTAAAATTAGATTTGATATTTAAATCCATATAATATATTATTATTTAAAATTTCAAAAATAAAAAGGTTTTTTTTAGTTTTAGGCTGAGAGCATATATAAACAAATATGCATAAAAGATTCTTTTTATTTTTATTTTAATATACGTACACTTATATACACACACACATAACCATTAGAATGTACCAATCCATCGATATTCCGATTTGTGATATATTTACCAAAATAATATACAAAAAAATAATCGTATAAACATCACCTTAAAGTAGTAAACTAGAAGAATACCTTTCACGAAAGCTCAAAGCTCATACGTTGAAACGAAGAAGTAAACTCCTTGAATCAAATTCCAATCACGAAGTTGCCTGCTTTCAAATTGCCTTCCAATCGACGATTATTTGATTTTAATTTTATATTTATATTACTTGAATATTTTAGGAGTGGGAGAGGATGTGTTCGGCCAACAAAGAAGAGGATGGAGATAGCAAAAAAAAGTTCCAATCTAAAGTAAGAGTTAAGATGTTTATATAAGGGAGAGACTAGAGAGCAAAAGTGGGATCAAGTTCCTTAAATTTCTTACCTATTCTCTTCTTTCAAACATTCAAAATCCCCCTTCCTATCCATCTTATGGTCGACCTCTATGTTCCTATTGTTGTCTCCACAAATATTGATTTTGATGACAACAACTCTATAAATATAAGTACTAATGTTTTCCCAAGTTGTATTGTATATTTTGCAGGATATTATATAGGTTTATACAAGTAAATGATAATCAAGTTTAAGACTGATCGGTAAAATGACTAGAGATCAAGATTCAAAGATGATCAAGATAATTAAAGACTCGTGGGTTTTAGAGACGAAGACAAGAAGTGCTCAAGATTAAAGTTTATAGTATGCATTAGAATAATTTGTTAAGGTCCTTGGATGAAAACCATTTGATTCTTTGAAAACTCACTTATCAAAATACTTACTATTATTTTATTATCATCAAAATTATTTATTTTATTTTTCAAAATAAAGTTTTACAATATTAAAGTATTTAGAAACTATGTTTAAACAATTTTAAAAGAGTTCAGAATCCTTGCAACATTTTAAAGGTGTTTCTATTTTTTTTCAAAACATACAATTGTATGTCGACATTTAATACATCAGGTATGTCGACATATGGATCGTTGGGGAGTTGGTTTAAATTTTGAAAAGTTTTGGTTTTTTTTGCATCTCTTTACGAATAGACACTTTCTTTTAAAAACTGTTTAAACCAGTGAGAAAAGATGTATTTTTAATTTTAAAAAGTTGTGATTGTTTATTACATCTTTTCACGAATAGATACATCTTTTCATACAATATATAAAGGATTAGAAAACGAATTTTTAACTAGATTTTCTTTCTTCTTCTTACTCTGAACTCTCACTGCATATTCTCTCAAATTAAAATTCTACTTTGCTCTTCACAAACTACTCACTAATCGGCACATTCTCTCTCATCAATTCAAAGATCAAAATTCTATAGGATATCTTATATAAAAGTACAATGGTATGTATTTGGAAATCAACAACTCTCTACTACTATTTGTTTGGGTATGCTTGTTGCCCGTTCAAATCAAGTGGGTGTGCTTGTTGCCCATTTAAATCAAGTGGGGTGTGCTTGTAGCCCATTTAAATCAAGTGGGTAATCTTGTTGCCAAATTAAATCAAGAGAGTCTACCCTAAACTTAGATATCAGAAGGGTGTATCTCATTGCCTTGAAATCGAGACTGTATTCTGGTTTGCTTGCAACAGTCAAAGTAGGCGATTAAAAAAATTTGTACAAGAAATTGTTTAAATATAGGAGAAATCCGAACTAGTATAACATTCTCAATCTCATCTCTCTAACTCATTACTTTAATTTTACTACATTTATTTACATATATTATGTTAGTATGTGTGTGTGTGTGTGATTGATTGTCTGTGTTTGATTCAAATCTTGAAATAAGTTAAAATGTTTCATAAAAGTTATAAAACACTATTCACCCCCCTCTAGTGTTAAAGTAGCCATAAAATTCATTCACATTAGTACTACACCGTTTCCCACACCTATCATAGACAAAATTAACATGCCCCATATAGGCCTCAAATTCATTTCAAACTCGAACAATATTTATTACATTTAAATCAAATTTAAACAGATATTGATATCGGATATCGATTATTGTTTATATAACTATTATATCGGATATCAATGTCGGATACCTATTTAATATTGTTCATAAATATTAATTAATTTAATTAATTTGTAATAATTACAAATTAATTAAATCGGGTGGTAATAAGAATATTCAACGTTTCGGTTGTGTGACTATTAGGTATAAATTTTGTTAGGATTAATGTCTAACCATCGAATATTAATGTTCACATATCAATTAGAAGGTTATGTGACGTTTTGACCAAATTTATCACTTATTTGGTTTTGGTAAAATCTAATTTTACTTTGTTAAGCATTACCCGGTACACCAATTCTCTTCGTTAAAACTATATCACTTTGGAATTATGACATTTTGTAATGGCCAAAATTCCAACATTGTCCATATTTAACTCTACATTCCAAACACAAAGTCCTTGATTCAATAATAATAATAACTATTAACCGTACTACTATGGTCAAAGACTTTGACTTTGAGTTGACTTTAGTTGACCATGATACTAACCACATATAACTAAGCAGACGAATCCTCTTTTGAATAGTATTTCACTTCCAATGCTTCTACGTGATCCAATTATAATCATTCGATGGATGCCATGCCATGATTTAACCGTAATCAAAGAAGTGTTTCCACATGGAAGATCGATAATATTCTCAAGTTAAGAGAACTGTGTAATTTTATCACTTCGATATTTTCTATTTGACCTTAGTTATTTTAACCAACAGAAATCTATCGAGTGAGTCATTTTATAGTAATCCAATAACTATTTGTACATAGCTCCTTAGTGCCCCCAAAAGCCAGCCTAAATTTTGGAGAGCGTTATGTACTTTAGTCTCAATATATTTTTAATATCCAGTCCCAGTATATCTTGGCTAGGAATATTTAAAATGGTATGTTATTTTCACTGTGATAAACTACTCATGGTTATAACACTTTGTAACAACTATTACAAAACATACCATTTATAGATTTTCTATTAACTTCTAATTAACTTAGTTAATTAATATAACACATTACACCAAGTATATAATAGAAGAAAATACCTTTTATTTCGGACAAGATTGGTTATCAAGTTAGAAATATATAACAAATTACATAATTTTCCCTAGGACATACCCTAACTCTATCATGCTTATCACCTAGGAGAACACATGAGTCGACATGCGCTACCGCTCATGTCGGTGCCACCTACCACTCTGCATTTAGCCAGTACATAATTCACATGAACGACCGGGCTCAACCCATGTCATTAACACACATTGGTATTTAACCTATCTTAAAAGAGTAACATTTCTACAAATAATGCAGGAAATATGCCAACTACTTGGAATACACTACTCTACAAGTTATGCATAGAAAATCAAGAAAAGTTAAAGCAACAAAGTTCTTATCCAAGATTCACAACAAAATATATGTTTCATTTAGCCTAAGAGTGCAGGGCACAGTGCCCTCCCCACTAGGCGTAAAAAGATATTTTATCACTAGCTAGTTGAAAAGAAGGAAAAGAGGAGGAAGAGGCAGGTGCCATAGAATGTTTTGGAAGATCCAGCTTCATGTGTGTAGATGAAACATACCAACCCACGCTCTTGTCACTGCCCAGGCCGCATTGTACTTTGGAAGTATAAGTGCACCATCACCCTTAAATCTTTCTGCATTAAATCTCTAGAGCATCCTCAAAAAGTTACTAGTCGACGACGCTAGAGCGCCAACAGAGGCATTAGCTATAACATCATAGGCTGAGGTTGTAGCCCTGCGTCTTCAAGCAAGACATTAAGTGTTGATTTAGTACTGCTAGGAGAGGTAATGGGAAAGTTCATCAACATCAAGTAAACCATTGGCACAGCAGCGATGGTCAATCGATGTCCGAAAGATGACCAAAGGGCGTAAGCCTAGGTTAACTAACGATGAAAGATCCATCTCAAAACATTGTTCCCAACAATAGTCCAAAAACAAGAATAAATAAGAACAGTTCAACACAAAGAAACCTTTCCTATTCTTTGGAAAAAAGTAAAGTTTGAGAAAACGTTCAAGAGCTTGAAGAGAAAGAGAAAGATGAAAATAGTTGTTTTTATCGGTAGAAAATCGTGGGAAGTTTGGGGTTTCTAAAAGAATTACATGGCAAAAGCTTTATGGGTTTAAGTGAAGGGAGAAAAGGATATTTATATACCCATCCCTTTAATCACATGTGTTGGATTCAAAAAGGCAAAAGGATCTCAATCATTTAGCTGCAAGCCTGCAATCAAGTGGTGTGTTACACCATGCACGTAGGAGATGTGATATGTCTATGCCTCCTCAATAAAAGTGAACTGTCACAACTAATGACTTAGTACCACGTTGTAACAACCCGAAAATCCAACATAGTTAATATTAAATTAATTTAAATGAATTTTTAATAAAATGGTGAATTAGATGTCGTATTTATAACAATAGCGAAGGTCTTTCCGAGTTGATTAATTTGGTGTATAATTTTGATAGATTTGGAGTTACAATTTAGAAGACAATGAATTTATAAGCCTAAAAGATTTGCATTTATGATAAATAATATTCAATATTCTAATTTTGAAAACAAAAGTTTGTTTAGCATAGTTAGTAAAGAGAGTAGTCTTAGCTTGGAGAGGTCATTGGTTCAAACTTGGCTAATGACACATTTTTGAATTTTATACAAAATAAATAAAGTGATACATATCTACAGAGAGAAATATGTGTGCGTGTGTGTATGGGAGAGAGATATGGAAAAAAGGAATAGCAAAAAGGTATAGTCAAAATATATACATATATACAAGTACTTATATAAGGAAAATGTGTATATATATTTATATGCAGTTAATCGGATATAAATTTGGTAACATGCACAAATTAAATCGTATGAATTATGGGTGTATTAAATAGGTATATATCTATAAATATAAGTATATTCAATGCGATGAATTTATTACATATTCTAATTGTTGAATATATATATATATATAACTGATTATATATTAATTTTCTATGTTGTGGAAAATTTATTGCGTAGACTAGCAATTAATTTCACATTAATTGATATATTGGTAAATTAATCTTTTTATTTATGTAGAATATAATCAATATCTGTTCGATTTTCTTTTGGTTTTTATGTTGATCAATATTGATTCATATTCGATATGTAAGGTGATTTCATGTGGTGATTTGACTATGTGGCTTGATGATTGATATGTTGGTTGGTTTATATGTTGATTCATGTTGGATTCATTACGTATACTGTGATTTGAGTTTGTGGTTTGACCTTTAAGCATGTGGAATTAGGAACTTCCTTACTCGACCTAACAGAGTATAAGGAAATAGGGATTTGGGTCTATTCTTTAAAAAATGAGAGAACAAACATTTTTAAACCATTCAATTTGTGCATGCACATTTGTGCAATGTGCATGTACAAAATTAAAAAGTAGAACGGTGAACTCGTACTTGCTTATTCCACAAATGTGCATGTACATGTTTGAAATAACATGTGCGCAATTCGTAAATGTGCATGTGTAATCTTCTGAGCCTTAATTTGAGATTTGTTTTTACAATTACTTTAGATCCACATCTGAAATGGGAACAAACTTTTTCAGAAAGCTTTTTAAAATATGTCCCATATTTAATATTCTTGACGTATTAGCCCAAAATGGTCAATAGAAAAAGCATCTGTTCCATCGTGCATTGTTAAAATAGGAAATATAGGTTAGATACAATATCATTTGGCACATGGAGATTTTACCCTCAGCTGCCAGATTTGCAACCACTTTTACAGCATGAACACGGACATCGATTTCATCCGACTGTAGCAACGACAATATCTTTTGCAAACCCACTGCCAAAGAAAATAACCAATACAATAAAAACGTAAGTAGGGAGGAAAATACATGTTCGTACAATAAATTTACTAAAAAATATATTTAAATATTTAAAACCTTGCTCAAATAGTTTAGCAGTTGAAGCCTTTGTTCCAGATCCAGAATCTCGAAGATGCAACTGCCTAGCTTGGGATACAAGAGAGTCTAGCCCAGTGAATTTTTTTCCAGATCCACCTCCATCAAGACTTCTCCTAGTCTACATAGTAAAAGCAGCATAATATAAATAAACAAAATTATAAAATAATACTCAATGCAATCAGAATTTCAAGTGATGACTAGAACTTCTGCAAATGCTGACTTAATCAAGTAATAATCAACATGATATGTATAACATCCACTAGTAAACTGAAAACAATAACATAGGTCCCTTTAATGATACCTCATCAGCTTCCAAACTGATTTCCAACAAATGACTTCGCAATTCTGCTATCTCTTCCTCAAGCTTCTCTTTTTGATTGGCCTCGTTCTCTAACATCTTTCTTAACTTTATAATCTCAGAGTTTGCAGATGCCTACAAATAAAGTAAAAAGGCTTTCAAAATAAACTAATTACACGTACTCTATGGAGATTTTATTACTGATTGGCATACCTGTAATCCTTTCAGATGTAAAATTTGGCTCCTGAGATGAGTTATCTCATTATCATTATCACACAGACTTCCATGCTCTTTTTGGTCGTCCAAATTACTTTCAGATGAGGTTGAAGCTATTGTTGCCTATAAACACTAAATAATGGCTATGAGTACTTCTCAAAAAACAGGACCTTGGATTTGAATAGATACTTTGCACCCATTACACTCACAGCTATATAATATTTCTACTAAACCGAAGCGGTATTCCAGTAAACAGGCTAGCTACCCAAGTCCGCAGACATCTAAGAAAATGAACACTGGACACAGCTTTTACTTTCCGCCAAAGATAACCTCTTAAAACAAAAAAAATTGGTTTGCAATATACTCACAGTTAACTCATCCTGCCGATTATCTAATCGTATTTTCTGACAATTCCCTACCTCATCACTTCGTCATCCTAAAAACCGATGCCAAAAAATATTAAGTAATAAAAGTTAAACAACTACCTTCATCTCTAATACGACTCATATAACTCTCTACATGCCATTAGCCATTAAATCTCATACTCTGTAGTTTGTTTCCATCACTTACTCAACCCAAAACAATGACCTTAAGAACTTAAAATACTATACCCTATACTTTTTCCATGACAGTACTGGTGAGCGTTTTCAGTTAACGGAAATGTTAATTGATTATAGTTCAATAACCACCCTTTCATAATAAAATAGTTGAAAAGGATGCACACAGACTGTAGGAAATAGTAAATTTGATTAGTCAACACCTAGCCACCTGCCTTGGAACCCACGAAACTTGGAAACAAACCGCCTGGATCCGGTTCTCTTTTAAGAATCTTGCATGAAAGCATGTATAGTTTATGTAAATGAATAAGAAAAATATTCCTTTTAATTCTCCAGGCATATGTATCCATCTTTTCAATCTAATGGACTATAAATAATAATAACAGTCAAAATAAACATTAAAGCACCATGATGATCACTCTTCGTTAATATTTGATGCAATCAATAAGCTACCCTTAAAACTCCATTTAATTAAATAGAGCTTTTTCTAGTTTATAAAACTCTTACATGCACAAAGACAGCATCAGATATGTATTAAAATATTAAAACACTCTGCAATACTCCCAATAAAAGAATGTAGAGGTGAGTAGGAGACCTTTTCCCAATGACTTTTTTAGAACCAAATAATATGAGAACATGGTGAACTGAACAAGTACACTGTAGCTCTGTTTAGTAAATCTACTGAAAATTGTAGCAGAAAGCGAAATGAAATTTTCAGAAACTGACAAAACGTTGCGACTATGCAGCTTTTAAATTATATATAAATGGAGTTGTGGAACTGAGAAACTAATAGAAAACCTACAAATGCCTTTAGTCAGAAGTATTGATGAAGTCGTCAAGTTATATGATAGAAAATATCAAAGTAAACTCCAAATCATAAAACAAACCTCTCTATTGCAGGTTTTCTCAAAAGAATGTCCATCATTGTCAGCTATTGACTTTCCATGGTTATTAACTTGTTGACTGACCATCCACTTCTCCTCTAATTGCTTGATTGAATCCATATAATCTTTCTGATACTTATGTTTCTCATTCTACATAGCACATAATAAAAAATAAAGATATCTAAAATCAGTAGTATGTATGTTTAGAGCTAAAGAAGCACAAGAAGATGCCAAAATGGATATATGAAACTAGATGTCTCAAATGGTACCCTACATACCCATAGAAATATTGGGATACTGAAGATTTGATGCAAATCTGTAGTTGGTAACAAAGCATATTATCTTTAACAAAGGTAAGCTGTTAAACTGGATTCAAAAGAAGTAATAGCATGATTACAAAATGACTAGTTTCCTCCATTCAGCAATTCTTGCATGTGATTAACGAGTAAAGCATATAGCATGTTTGAAGTCTGAAGTTGGAACACATAAAACCTTCACTTTACCCAAGGTTAATTTCATCCTTGGTTTTCCTCTAGCATCAGAGAAAGTACTCAAATTGGCAGTATGCCTCCACACTTAAAAAGCTTACACTTAAAAAGCTTACACACACATATGAACTCAACATACCTCAGGCTCTGGAAGATCAGACACAGCCTCAACCACCTTACTTAATACAACTTTATCAAATTTCGAAGTATATCTGTAATTTAATAGCCATATAGTCAATAAACCAATGTATCAGAAAACTTGAAGTTACCAGAATTAAAACAATAATAATTAAACAGGACTCCATGTATAAGGACCAACTCTACAACAGCAGCATCTCCTCTATTTTGCACATCATCACCGATAGGTTGCACCTGTTGTTAGTTGAATCATAAAAATTACAGCAAATTACTTCAGTTGTGAATATTGACTTTTTTAACGAAAAAATTATTAAAACTGACCACATTGAAAATTGAAGTGAAATCGATTCGAGGTCGAGCTTTCAAGCCATCAATTTCAGCGCTTTTCAGCTCAGATAACTTGTAAGATTTCATTGCACACTTAATTTTCAACTTTTGAACCGTAGAACCTACAGTGAGCAATCAAATTCACATGAAAAAAAAACTAAAAAATTCACCTTTTAAACTTCAATCATACGAAATAAGCAAATAACATTATACCTGCAGAAAATAAGTTGAAAATCACTCAATGACTTAAACCCTGCAAATTTCTACTTTTCTTCGAGGACCAACCGTCGTTTCTCATTGCTTGCTTTCCACTTTGATCTTACCAGTACAATCACTAAAATCCTAACCTTTCAACTTGAATTCAGAGAAACTCCACTCAAAGACCACCAATGAGACATGAAAAATTGGTTAGGGCATCATTTTTTATTAATATTGATTGCTTCCTGTTGCCAATACGTCATTGTTTGATATTTTTTACTTCTTGTTCTCCAACTCCAAGTATCCACAGTATCATCAAACACTATCAACACTCAAGCAAAAGTCACATACGTATTCCATAACAAATAGCGTCAAACATTCATCGGTTCAAATATAATATGAACAAAAAATACTTAAGTCCATTTATCAATTGACATAACTCATAAAATATACCTAAAAAAATTCAATTTTTAAAGTGTAAACTCATACTCACCCATCTTACCAATACCAAATCATCAATTTGATCATAAATCCTCCCAAGAAATTACTGAGCACCATAAGTCCGTAACCAAACTCATTCTTACCATCACTAGTTCATTTTCGTGGCTTGCTACAACCCACTGTGAGCTGATTCTATGCTGATCGTCTGATGTTGTGTGCCTTGAGATCTATGCCATACTCCTTTTGATTCCCACTCTAATTGGTTAATTATTCTCTCTGCAATAGTGCGTTAAGGCTTTCTAATTAGGTTTAGAGGTAATAATGGCGAATCATGGTATTTCCGAGAACCAGTTATGAAGATTTGGTTAGTCAGCGATGGATTTGAGATGCAGAGCGATGTCAAGCCAGCGAAGTCAAGGCCGAGCGGAATTGAGATTTGCAGAGATGGAGCGGATTTGAGATTTGCAGAGATGGAGCAGATTTGAGATGAAGGGTTGGAGCGGATTTGAGATAAAGTGTTATTTGGTTGGAAGCGAAAAGAATAAAAATGAGGCCGCGAAACGAGTCATCTCCCCGCCAAAACATACGTGGTTACGCAGCGTTTTCTTTTTTATATTTAATTATATATGAAAGTAAATTTGAACAATCGCAGCTTTTTGAATTAAATGCTGTTACATGGAGCTGCAAAAAACCACTTTTCTTGTAGTGGTTCAATGTATAGGAGGGATCGGCATATATTAACTTCCATAATAGGGATTACTATGTTACAGGGAGTAAGAGCATTTCAATAGAAAATAATCAATATCTCAAGATCCACAAGTCCAATGCATATGAAATTTTATGAGCAAGATATGTTGACCTTAGAGGGCCTACCCTAGGGATCGCACCCCAAGAAGTTGAAGTCGGAGGGATCGGGACTCTTCCCTTGGTAGGGATCGGCAAGAATTAGCAAGCAACCAATGTTGAAGCAAAGATCAAGCAATAACTCAAGTTCTTCTGATCCAATTGGCATGAAATTTGAAGGTTAAGAATATTTTAGCATGATGAAGCTACCATAGAGATCACGCCCCAAAACTCCACCAAAGTAGGGATCGGTACCTGTTAAACCGCCTTTTGGCAAGGCCGTAGATAGGCGGACTTAACTAAATTGACTACTCCTTCGTCGAGGTCGGTTTACGATGGATTTAGTCAACTAGATGGATGGATGATCAAGCATGGTCGATGGGTAAACGAAGATTCACGCTTGGAAGGTCGGTTGGCTATATTGGAGGTGGCTCGGCACCCGGATGGGTCGGCATTGGAGGCGGTTCGGCATCCGGATGGGTCGGCATTGGGTATGGCTAGGCAAAGGGTCGTTCAGCATTGAGGTGAGGTACAGGCCGTTCGGCATCAAGGAGTAAAGGGTCGTTCGACATTGCTGGTCATTCGGCATCAAGGAAGAAAGGGTCGTTCGGCATTGCTGGTCGTTCGGCATCAAGGAGGTACAGGCCGTTCGGCATCAAGGTGGAAAGGGTCGTTCGACATAGCCGGTCGTTCGACATCAGGGAGATATAGGTCATTCGACATTGGTGTTCATTCGGCATCAAGGAGGTACACGCCGTTCGGCATCAAGGAGGAAAGGGTCGTTCGACATAGCTGGTCGTTCGGCATCAAGGAGGTATAGGTCGTTCGGCATTGCTGGTCGTTCGGCATCAAGGAGGAAAGGGTCGTTCGACATTACTGGTCGTTCGACATCAAGGAGGAAAGGGTCGTTCGTCATTGCTGGTCGTTCGGCATCAGGGAGGTATAGGTCATTTGGCACTTGAGTGAGTATTACTTCAACTAGAGTTTGGCCTAGGCTTTAGGTCATGTTACTTCGAGTCGAGGAGAATTTGACTTCGGGTCATTACCGTGGTTACTTCGGGTCGGCCGATGGAAGACTTGGGGTTGGTCGAGGTGAAGGGTGTGAGCTCGGCCAAGGTCTAAGTAGGCCCAGACTATTCAGGAAGCCCAGCAACCTCCTGGATTTTCCTATAAATACAGCATGTGAAAAAGGATCTTTTTTCTGGTCTCTAGTTTTCTATTTTTTAAGGCTGAGGTTACTCTGCCATCTTGTAACTGTAATCGATCATTACACCAATAAAATGGAAACTTCTGGAGTGGACGTAGGCCGGAGTTAGCCGAACCACTATAAAATCTGTTGTTCTTTACTACTTTCTTTTTGAATTTTTACTGTTCTTCACATTATTACTCTCTACATATACTCTATCTGTGAGTTGTGACTGTTAGTTGGTGCTTTTATTTACATTCGGGTGTTAGTGACCAATTTTGGCACTAACATTTTGGTGCTTTCATTGAAAAGGCAGACACTGGGGAATTTTGGAGCTAGAAACTTGGATTCTAGGAAGAAATGGCTAGGCCATCAACAAGGAAGAAAGTGACAGAAAGAAGCAATCAAGAGGGAAGTCAAGAGGCCTCCTCTGGAGCTGGAGCAGGTCAAGTGTCCATCTATATCACCAGGGACGAGATGGAGACGATGCTGAAAAGGCAGGAAGACATGATACAGAACCTGCTTCGACGGGTTGGACATATTGGGGCATAAAGTCAAGGGAATGGACCAACCGCGGCTGTTGGCATTGCAGAACAAGGAACCGAGGCTATAGAAGTATCTGGAGGTCAAAACCAGAACCAGACTGGAGAGGTTGGAGGAAATCAGCCAAGTCCTGGGGGCAGACCTCCAGGATTGGATAATGGGAGAGCGGTGAATGAAGCTCAGCAAGCAGGGACCAACGTGAACGTAAATGGCCAACATGAAGAGTACTACCCGGAGTACCCCCTAGGACATGGGGGGCAAAGTAGAGATGCAAACCGGGGACAACCCCTGGATGGAGATGAAAGAATGGTTGGACTAGTATGACGGATTATGAGAGGAGGATTGTCAAGCGGAGGATCAGAGGAAGTTAGTCGGAGTCTGTTCACTCCGAATATCAGAAATGCAAGGAATCCTCCAAAGTTCAAGTTACCCGCGCTGGATCCTTATGATGGGAAATCAGACCCAACCATGCATATTACCAGATATATCAGGCATATGGAAGTGTTGGGCATCTGAGGAAGTGATGGCACGATGCTTCCCTCTATATCTGACATACTTGGCTGCGCTTTGGTTCAGGTAGCTAGAGAAGGGATCAATCAGAACATGGGGTGAGCTAGTGGAATGCTTCATGAGATAGTTTAGGGTCCAAATGACGTGACCCAAGAGTGTGATGACCTTAGCTTCAATAAAGCAGAGGACCGAAGAGTCCATAAGAGATTTTCTATTGCGATTCAATGCAACGGTGGCTTCAGTAGATCGCTCGGATCCATCAATGATTTTGATGGCGGTGGTAGTAGGGGTTGCGGAAAGCACGGAGTTTAAGGATTCTCTGGCAAGAGATCCACCACAAGACCTCGGAGAATTCTATCATGAAGCTGAAAGGTTCATTCGGCTAGAGGATTCACACGCCTTAAGGCGAGAAACAAACGCTGTACAAGGCGAAGGAACCTCCAAAGAACTACCTGGAGCAGACAAAGGTAAGCGAAAGCAGGACGACAGATATGACAGTCCTGATAGACGGAAGAAATTCCAAGAACCCAGGTTCAGACAATACACGGACTTGGCGGCAAACCTGGAATGGATTTACACGGAGACTCGGGGGCAGCTCCCCTATCGAAAACCACCCAGGAGAGATCCTATAGAATGGGAACGTAGAAGTGGAAGGTACTGCCTATTCCATGAGTTGGAAGGGCATACTACCGATGAATGTCGCCATCTGAAGGATGAGGTGGAAGAGCATGTCAGAAGTGGTAGATTGCCACAATACGCCAGAGATCAGACGGTGGCCGTAGGACCTGAGCAACTACCGCCTCCACCTAACGGGACTAATCCTGGATCGGGATCATGACTCGTCATCAATTGATCATGATGGCAAGGGCCAAGTTCAGGACTTGAACTTTGGTCGATTACATAAACTCTTTAGATTTGATTTTAAAATAAAACGGCTATTCCACTTACACATGTACGGGAACCAGAGAGATCCCCAGGCATGCTCTTAGATGGTAACAGACCGCTCTGCCCGGAGAGGCAGTATCTAGGTTTATCCTTTATTTGTGATTGAACATTTGGAATTTTAAATTAATAAATGAACTTGAATTTCATAAAATGAACCCTTGACCAGAGGGTTAAAGGATGAATATTGAAAATTGATTTGAAATTGATCGCTTTATGACCCTACCCGGAGAGACGGGGTCCGGAGTGCAGGGAGTGACGCTGCTTCGTCGGAGAGCGACAACGTCTCACTCAACGCTATTTCCCCTTTACCGAAGAGTGACAAGATGGGATACAGTAAGAGCCCGGAGAGGCTGACATCGGTCCAGGAGGATCATGACATCGCCTAATGTTCAGGGACACTGAACCGGAGTTCAAGGAGTGACGCTGCTTCGTCGGAGAGCGATAGGATCGGCTCACTCGACGTTGTTTACCCTTCACCGGAGAGTGATAGGATGGGATCCAGTAAGAGCCCAGAGAGGTTGACATCGGTCCAGGAGGATCATGACATCGCTTAGTGTTCAGGGACACTGAACCGGAGTGCAGGGAGTGACGCTACTTCGCCGGAGAGCGACAGGATCGGCTCACTCAATGCTGTTTCCCCTTCACCGGAGAGTGACAGGATGGGATCCAGTAGGAGCCCAGAGAGGCTGACATCGGTCTAGGAGGATCATGACATCGCTTAATGTTCAGGGACATTGAACCGGAGTGCAGGGAGTGACACTGCTTCGCCGGAGAGCGACAGGATCGGCTCACTCAGCGTTGTTTCCCCTTCATCGAAGAGTGACATGATGGGATCCAGTAAGAGCCCGGAGAGGCTGACATCGGTCCAGGAGGATCAGGGCATCGCTTGATGTTCAGAGATGCTGAACCGAAACGCATGGGATAGGTTGCTTCGTCGAAGCGCGACACGATCTGCCTATTCAATCGTTAAGTTTGGAGCAGGCTTGGCAAAGGTCCGGAGAGGCCGTCAACGGTCTGGATAGATCGTAGGATTCGATTGCTGCTTCTAAGGGGCAAATTTGAAATTGGATAACGACTTGGAATGGTCGTGAAATAAACTATCAGATTCGGATCGTTTGATCACAAATTTATCATGGACTTTGGATATCGAGATAGAACTATTCAAAACAAACCTTCCAATAGCAAGGCATGTTTTGGGGGGCAAAGTGTTAAACCGCCTTTTGGCAAGGCCGTAGATAAGCGGATTTAACTAAATTGACTACTCGTTCGTCGAGGTCGATTCAAGATGGATTTATTCAACTGGATGGATGGACGATCAAGCATGGTCGATGGGTAAACGAAGCTGCAGGATTGGAAGGTCGGTTGGCCATATTGGAGGTGGCTCGGCATTCAGATGGGTCGACATTGGAGGCGGCTTGGCATCCGGATGGGTCGGCATTGGGTATGGCTAGGCAAAGGGTCGTTCGTCATTGAGGTGAGGTACAAGCCGTTCGGCATCAAGGAGAAAAGGCTCGTTCGGCATTGCTGGTCGTTCGACATCAAAGAGGAAAGGGTCGTTTGGCATTGCTGGTCATTCGACATCAAGGAGGTACATGCCGTTCGACATCAAGGTGGAAAGGGTCGTTCGGCATAGCTGGTCGTTCGGCATCAGGGAGATATAGGTCGTTCGGCATTGCCGGTCGTTCGGCATCAAGGAGGTACAGGCCGTTCGGCATCAAGGAGGAAAGGGTCGTTTGGCATAGCTGGTCGTCCGGCATCAGGGAGGTATAGGTCGTTCGGCATTGCTGGTCGTTCGGCATCAAGGAAGAAAGGGTCGTTCGGCACTGCTGGTCGTTCGACATCAAGGAGTAAAGGGTCGTTCGGCATTGCTGGTCGTTCGGCATCAGGGAGTTATAGGTCGTTCGGCACTTGGGTGAGTGTTACTTCAACTAGAGTTTGTCCTGGGCTTTAGGTCATGTTACTTCGAGTCGCGGAGCGTTTGACTTCGGGTCATTACCATGGTTACTTCGGGTCGGCCGATGGAGGACTTGGGGTTGGTCGAGGTGAAGGCTGTGAGCTTGGCCAAGGTCTTAGTGGGCCTAGACTATTCAGGAAGCCCAACAACCTCCTGGATTTGCCTATAAATACATCATGTGGAGGTTCAGAAAAAGGATCTTTTTTCTGCTCTCTAGTTTCCTATTTTCTAAGGCTGAGGTTACTCTGTCATCTTGTAACTGTAATTGATCATTACACCAATAAAAAGCAAACTTCTGGAGTGGACGTAGGCCGGAGTTAGCCGAACCACTATAAAATCTGTTGTTCTTTACTGCTTTCTTTTTGAATTTTTACTGTTCTTCACATTATTACTCTCTACATATGCACTATCTGTGAGCTGTGACTGTTAGTTGGTGCTTTCATTTACATTCGGGTGTTAGTGATCAATTTTGGCGCTAACAGTACATATCCCTCTTCTTCGAGAATTAGGCCATGTGATCCCTCTTGTGGGTCCATATGGTTCTGGAGGTCCTTCTACCGAATTTTCAGGGAGATATCATCTTCGTCTATAAATACAGGCTTAGTTGTTCATTTTTGAGACTTTTACGCTGCTAGTTTCTTAATAATCTTTTGTAACTAAGGATTTTCATTCGATCCCTATTGTACTCAGTTTATAAAGTGATTAATAAAGCAATCTGTTCAAAGTGGACGTAGGCAAACAACGCCGAACCATTGTAAATTATTGTGTGTGTGTTATTATTTCAATTTACTGCCATTTTTTGTTATTATCCTCTGTTTTCATTTTATATTCTTCATTTGTTTCTATTCAAAACTTCTATTGGATATTTGTGCCAATTTTTGTTGCAAACACCTAAGCATTGGAAATTAATTTTCTGTACGGAAAAAGAAAGTTTTTAATAAATATTCATATATTACTCTCTTCAAAGTCGTACGTTCCAATTTCCTCTATTTATCGTCCCACCATATAAGTAAAGGAGCTTGAGGTGGGACGAAATTAATTTTGAGAGAAGCAACCACTAAGAATTTTTCTACAATCTTCGTTCCCTGCTTAATTCAAAAAGCATATGTAACATCCCCCTACTTGGAGGCCCAAAACTAACGGCTACGGATGATGCAGTCATACAAAGTTATTAATCTTCAACGACCAAGTACAACGGTGTTAGATACATTGATACACAGATCACAGAAATATGTCAGAAATTTAACAATTCAAAAACATATTTCCACATTCAAATACAAACATTTTTTGTTCATTACATAATACCAAAACGTTACCCACGTTCAGCAAAATATAATTATTACAAATATGCCAAGAGCGACATATGAAGATGCCCCCTTGGTTGATCAGAGAATATAGTAAGGCTGATAAATTTGCCTTTACAACAAAACACACATCAGAAAGAAAAACTCTAAATATCTATCTGCCTCCTGCACGCCTCCGGAAGCAGAGAAGAAAACCTGAAACCTTAAATCTCAAACTACTCAAAATCAATTGAGTACCCGAGAGTTAAAGGGGAAAACAAAACTTCGAGTCAATCATAAAGCCTAGTATGAATAATAATCTAACATTTCAATCCTTTTTAGATATCTAGTGAGACCACGCCGCTTAGCGGAACGGGTTTTCCCCTCACTAGTATCCTAAAACCTTTATAAAGCCATATACCGTGCTCCTGCATCCACAATGGTTAAAACATACCTTTTCAAAATATTATGATGATATGCATACTTGAAAATAAATAATATTTCCCCATTCCCAGTTTAATCTGACACCCTGTCATAATTATAGTTTCTAGGGTCACTATTAACTTTTTTTTAGTTTTCATGGGTTTACTAATAACCTATAGGCTCCTGCCAGTTAACTTAATTAATTGATAGGTCCTCCTGAACCTATTAGTCATTCCTATAACTAATCACCTTATCCTAGTTTTCATGGGTTAACTAGGAACCTATGGACTTATCCAGTAACTCACTGCACATCCAAGTTTTCATGGGTTGACTAGGAACCTACCGATACTTCCATTAGCCACTTAATTATTCTAGTTTTCATGGATTTACTAGGAACCTATTGACTGATGTCAATTCTTAATCCGGATATAGTTTTCATGGGTTCACTACAAACCAATTAGCCACTGCCAATTGTCCTTATGCATAGTTTTCATGGGTTAACTATGAACCTTTCGGTATGCACCAATAACTACCTTACCATAGTTTTCATGGGTTTACTATGAACCTCTTGTTATGCACCAATAACTGCCTTATCATACTTTTCATGGGTTTACTATGAACCTTTTTGTTTACCTCCAATAACTACAAAGTTTAGGCATACTATATTTTTGGCCACTCTGACTCCATGGATGCAATTCTACTCATTCAGGAGTTTAAGCAATTTATATTTACTAGTGAGTTAACCTAACTGGTTCTTCTACCCCCTTTTCCAAAATACAGTTATGGGTTATCATGTGAATATATTCATATTTGAAGAAGTAAAACATCAATTTAACTATACCACTCATGTGGGTTTAAAGTCCTTGAAATACATATCATAAAACATTGTTAACACCTTTAACTTATATTTTTATCAAGGCAATACTTATTCAAAATTACATACTTAAAACCATTACAAAACTCCTTTATATATGCCATGAGTTTTCCTTTAAAAATTTAGAGTATGGATTTCCAAACCTTTTAAAACCAAACCTTTTAAAACCAAACCTTTCGACCTTGTCGAAAGGCCTTCAAAAAAACCATTTGAATCATAACCTTTCGAAACTATTGAAAACATTCAACACTTTAAACCTTTCGAAAGCATTGAATTCTTAAAATATAATTCTTTCGAAACCATTGGATCTTACTTTTTGAAAACTTATTGGGTTCAAGTTAAAACATTCAGAAGGTCCTCTTTTAAAACCTTTCGATTACGATGGAAGCAACCTTTCGACCTTGTCGGAAGGTCTGCTTCGAAAGCTTTAAAACATTTCATTTAAGACAACAGACCTCTGCCTTTTTAAAGCAACTCTTTCGAAATCTTGGGTTATACTTCAATTATAAAACAAGGGTAAATCATCTAAGTCAAAGGCTTTTATACCATTCGAAAGCAATGGGAGAAGCGGATGATTTTTAAAACAGGTAGACCTTTTGACTTTTTCTAAAACAACGACTTCGAAAGGTTGGAAAAAGCGGCAAATACCTTTCGACTATGTCGGAAGGTTCAAAACAAAACAATGATAAGTGGCAGTAACCTTTTGACTATGTCGAAAGGTTTCAAAACAAAATAGTGGTAAAGTAGCAGTAACCTTTTGACTTTGTCGAAAGGTTTAAAACTTTCCTTTTAAACATTTGACCTAGTTGAAAGCAATCAAGTCGAAAGCTATAATTCGAAAGCAAAGCAGGTGAAAGATTTAGTTTGTAAAACAAACATACCCTAACCTCTTTGGCCATCAACCTTTCGACTAAGAACCCTTCGACTTTGTCCAATTCATTACGTACCAAGTAACTTGATACCATATGCATTGGTTTGACCTTGTCGAAAGCTTTAAACCTCTCAACCTTGTCGAAAGGTCTGGGTCGGAAGGTTTACTACCATAAAAGGCTGAAACATGCTAAAAGTATGATTTTTTTGTTTTTAACTTAAAATGGTTAACTTTTCAACTAACCTGCCTTTGTCAAATTCTCATTGGTTAACAATTTCTTTTCAGAAAAATGCTACCACTATTTTCATATCTAAATAATAATTTTATTTTATAAAATGCCCCTTCTCCTTAATTAAATATATAAAACATTTAAGTCCCATACATAAAATAATTTTATATGTTCATCAAAACACTTAGGAAAAATTTGGAAAAATTCCAAAAAATCTATTTTATTATGTTTTCCAACCTGTAAAAATTTCAAACACAAATAATCAATATTTTAACCGTAATTAATTTATAACCAATAAATCATTTTCTTCACTAGAAAATTCAAACAAAATCCATATAAACTCAGAAAATTATGAAAATTGAAATCCATCTTCAAAATCATATTTTCTATAACATAAAATTTTCCCATGTCATTTAAAAATCATTTAATCTTGATTTTACCCTAAAACCATGTATATCTACCTTTTTAAACAACCTTGTTTAATCCATATAAATCATAAATCAAGCATATCATCATTCAATATCATAAAAACAGATTTATCATTAAATCCGAAACCATTTGATGTAAAAATTAAAATAGAGTTGTAGAAACTATTATTCACCTTAGATTGGATAAGAAAATTGAAGTTTGATTGAGATTGATTCCTTCTAACTTGAATCCTAAGCTTTAAGTTGATTTTCTCTTCTCTTCTTCCTAATGGCCGGCCTTGCTTGCTTCTTACGTTTTGAAATTTTGTTTGAGATAAAATTAACATGTAATACTAAGGGGATAGTATAAAGGTGGGAAATATGGGCGGCTAATTACCCTAATGCCCTTGTGTTTAGTATCCTAACCATTTATATAAGCTCATTTGATTTAATATCCTAACCATTTTCATCAGGGCTGTGGGTTGAGTTTTTGAAAGAAAGAAAAAATTAAGCACGGCCACCTAGTTTATTAACAAACCTCAATCTCCTTATCTACATTATTCTATTAATTTATTTTAATTAAAGGGGATTTTCACATCAAGGGCTTATTTTTGCCGGGTAATAAGTTTCAAGGACACTACTTCTAAAAAATTAGTTTTTAGGATATTTTACAGAAAAAAGATAAAAGAATTTATCATTTTTAGTTATACAGAAATAACGATAAAAAGATTTATCATTTTCCTGTATAACTTAAAATGATAAACGAATTTATCATTATACTGTATATTGTCCTTAAAACTAATTATTCAGAAGTCATGTCCTTAAAACTTATTACCTTGCAAGTAGAAGGCCTTCAACCTAATTTCCACTTAATTAAATTTCTTGAATAATGTTAATAAAATTAAGGGTGTTACACATACCATCTATTTCAAAAGAAAACCGTAATTAAAAAAGAGTAGGAATTCATTCAACAACACGTACACTTGTATTTTGAAGGGAATTTGTGTTATGATGGAAGGATAAAAAATTACCTTTCATTGATTTGAAATATATCTAGGTTAATCTTCATTTGAGTTTCTTTCGTTGGACACGTGGCAAGATTCCAGATGATTTTGCACTTACTTTGTTGAGTTTGGAGACTGTTGGAAAAAATGTGTTGGTACGAACTGTTTAATTTAATTAACTAAATTTCAAATTATAAATCCATAACTATTCATGCAAAATCATATTTATTGATATATGTAGTGTTTTATGGGTAACCGTTTGGTTGTTAAGATATTTTATATGTGTTGTGCCTTGGTTGGATGATTATTGTTAATTGTTGTGTTTTTGGATGTTTCATTAAAATATATTCTTTGATTTGAATTGAAAAATAATTAATTGGAATAAAATATATAATGATGAAAAAATAGATAATAAGTAATAAATGAGGTTATTTATGGATATTTGATGGTGTTTGTAAATGATGGTGGTACGACAAACTTTACTGAAATCAAAGTGTGAATTATATAAGGTTATTATTTACGAATTTCTGTGTAAATTCATAAATTATGACTAAAGTTATATTATAAATTTAGATTTGAGAAGTATATTTGTAGTTATAAAATGAAACGAGACTTTAAATAATAATTTTATCATTTTATAAAGCGATTTGACGATGATTACTATTCTGATTTGAAATACGATGTTTAGGGTATTTGAAGAAATGGAAGTACAATAAAGAATTTAAAGATTATATTATCATTTAAAAGGTATTATTATTGTTATTGGGATGAATAAATAAAGATGACTTTATAATAAACAATAATAAAATGATTTTATACTTAGAAGGATAATGGATGCAAATATGTTATTTGAATGGTTGTTGGATCTATGATTGATTATTTACTATTAAATATCATAAATACTTGATTGTTTGATAACGGTATCACATTAGGATGTGGTTGTGATATTTTACCATTTTTATTACAAAAAAATGAGTAAATGATTATGGTTAATTGATGACTGATGATGTGTTACTATTATGAGGTGATTAGTAAACATAGGATGATTTATATTTACGATTAATATTTATGTTGTGATCCGTTACAATAATGAATGGTTAGCATAAATGTAAGTATATTTATATTGTAATTATTTTCTTATTTGATGATTTGGGTTGACTTTGAATGTTGTTCGTGTTTGAAGGCTAGTTTTCTTTTTAATGTTGACCCGAGTAATGATTTGTTATAATGGAGAAATACTGCTTTATGCTTCTATTATTACCATGGTTGCGATGGATACAATGGTTGTTATGTATTCATAAGTATTTTGATGTAGGAGAAGAGCAGAAAACAGAATTATGTAGGCTTGATTCTCCAAAATGAGGTATATATGTAGGCTGCATTAGCTATTGAGCCTATGACCATAGTGTATAGGATTAGCTGCAGTCCGAAGATAGTGGAAACCTTTCCTTTATTCTATGTGCATGTTTATTTGTAAGTTTGTTGGCGAAAATAAAGAAAAGAGGAAAGGATCTAGAAGGAGCCATGCCCATATGGTAGATCAGTATATCTCTTGCATCAAACTTTTACAGTTGTTATTTTAATAATTGATGTATTAAAAAATGTATAATATATGATGTACTTGATTTGTGCAATATTTAATTATTGATATGAGATTTTATATATATGCTGACGATTAAATTTTATTATGAGGTTTTCACTTTTTATTCATTATTTTAGAATTTTTAATTTTAATCTATCCAGAATACACTACTTTTAGTGTTTAAAAGTAGTTGTAAGCATCTTTTGACGTCGTTTATAATTGATTTTGGATGTTAAAAATAGTGGCTCGTCACATACATAGTCGGTGCATTAAATGCATGGCATAGTTGCCGATCAGTAAGGTCTTAATGATTTGACAAGCCCGCACCCGTATGCGGGTACGGAACTAAGGCAAAATGTTTCTCCATTTTCTCACAAGTAATTAGCATACGACTAAGGCTTGACCTGACTCAATCAAAGCCGATCCAGCTATTCTCCGACCTGCCCATTCATGCTTGCCTAAACTCAAGTTGGTTCTGAACCTATTTATCCACTCGGGAAGGCATCAAGCTGAAGACTGGCCGTCTTAGCCCTAGGCGACACTCGTAGTCAATTCATTAGGTGAAGATAGAGCTAAGTATTGCCATGCGCTGTCCACTCCGGTCCAGCTCAATGACGACCGAAACTTTTATGTCGTCCCACTTTTAGTCCGACTCAAAGTAGGCCCGTCCTCTCAGCGTCACTTCAGTTGTTGTCAACCCAACTCAAAACTACCTCAAGTAACCAGCATATTCGACAAGGCTAGCTCAAGCATGACCTATCCTTGGACCGACTTCAATATAGTTGTCTCCGTCAGTTCGAAATAGCCCACCCTGTCATCTCACACCTGGCATGACATCATCTCCCCACTTTGGCCTTTAATAACTTCCAGTTTCCTTCTCACCTTCAGCAGGCAGCTAGGCAACTCAGCAAGCCTTACCACGTTGATGCACAAAAGTAAATGACAATCCCTATAGCCATCTGCACAAAGCACTATAGCAAAGCGACTTAAAGCACACATCCATGCCTTTAGAAAGCCGTCGGTATTTAATGCGCATTAAATGCCGAGTCTATGCCTTGTATAGAGGGACAATTGGTATATTTCTCAACCACACATCCCTTTGTACCATCACAGCTGTCTCCCATTAGCTCAGGCAACCAGATCAACTGTTAGACGTTCTTCTATCCTGTTTTGTGGCACAAGCTCAGCCATCCACCATCTATCTCAACTAAATAGATAGCCTATGCATTACCACGTCAAAGGGGTTAAAAAATATAAAAATTCTTGGTATTGTACACAACTCAGAGCTTTTTACACAGCAAATTCTTAAAATAAGCTACCTCATTAGTTTAAGAGCTTCCTTTTTCTTATTATTCTCTTATAATTCTCTATTATTGTGAGAGAGAAATATAGTAAGGGAACTTCATAGTGGATATACACAAGCTTGTCGAACCACTCTATATTTGGTGTCATTTACTTTAATTGCTTACTTTCTTTCTCATTTTTCATTTTAAGCATAAGGATTAACAAACAACGTTTGCTCTTCACAACACATCAGTATACTTTCGAGGTTGACAAAAATATTGGCCAACAGACATCATTTCCAAATACATGAACTGAATTTACACTGAAAAAGTAAACGTTCCACGTTTTCTTCGTATTATTACGTATATAGTTTACACGTTGAATCTATGTTTAAGCCCATGTAATTTAAGTTTTCTTTTGGTTGGCAAAAAGTTCATTATTTTTTACACACAAAGAACCATTTTAGGCATGTAGTTTATGCCATACAAACTGAGCACATGGGACTAGGTTATGAGTTGAACGTATGTCATTCCAAATTGATTTATAACTATATTTACCGTTTTTGCTACAAGTCCACGCCCAATAGTCTTCTGACCTATCATTAAAAAAATTATGCTCATGATTTCACTTCTTAACTGACCAAGAAAGCTAAATCTATCGATTCTTCATGCATTATTGTTAATTATATCCCTTACTAACATTACTTCTCCTCTAGCTCTCTCCATTGTCTCAATCCCTAGTTTATTGATCAGCCTTCCATCTCTAATCCATAGGTAAACCAAAGTAAAGTGATTTGACAATCGACTATTCTTCTTAAAATGTATGCACTCTTGTTGCGTAAAAGGCTCTTCCAAATATCCGAGTCATCTTGTTTTATATTAATTTCCCAGAAAGACTGCATTTTCAAATGCTTGTCCCTCATTCATCTAGCCCATATTCCTTCTCCATATAATATTTTTCGGACTTGTTTATGGTCAAGGTTGTACTAATGTTTTCTAGTTACCTCAAACCTAGGCCTCCTTCTCCTTTACTTTTATAGATAACTTCCCATGGAATTTTGCTTAGTTTCCCTTTCCGCAAAAAATGAGACATAAATGCTTAACTCGATTTAATGCTGCAACTGGTAAGTTAAAACCCTGCAACTTATGAGAGAGTTCGATGGTATAATTGTGTTATATCAGATGCGGGTGCAATGTATTGAATAGTTAGGCCAACCCATAGCCCATTGCTAAGTATTTTATATAAATAAGAATGTAACGTATCTTTAACGAACCGATACAAATCTGATACAAAATATACAATACTTCCTCTTTCAAATTAGCAATACAACTTGTCGTTTTATCTTGCATGGTAGCAGAGCCACTAAGTGCTTAACAGCAAGTGCCTCGCCAAGATTCTCATCAGTAAGTTCTCATCATTTTAGAATTGGCTGCACAGTTTTTGTATCTCATTAGATTAGCATCATCATTTGAGTTTTTAAGAAAAAACACAAATCATCAAAATCTGTGATCAAGAATTCTCAAAAAGATTGAGTCTTTTCATCATCTGATTGTAGTGCCATGCCAAGCCAGGGTGAGTCAGCATATCATCATCCACACCCTGACTGGCTGCATCTAAATCATCAGAGAGCCCGGTATAAACAAATATTACCTGACTCGCTACTATAGAAAGGTGAATCAGAGGTTATCATCATCTGTCACCTACCAAACAGTCATATTTCTTTACCCACCATTTGTTCTTGATTCTTGATATCAGAAGATAGCATCATGGCCAAAGAAGATAATGTTGGATCTTCCTTCTCGGCACTAAGAACCACTCCAAACCAATCCAATATCACCTAAGAACTTATGAATTCTATCATTAAGCCTCAAAGCCAAATTTTCACCATTCAACTGGAGGAATCTAATTATCTGCTTTGGAAATTTCAGATGGAAACAACAATTAGAGGATATGGACTGGAGGAATATGTTCTTGGCACATTAAGTGTCCCACCAAAATTTATTGCAGACAAAGAAGGTAAATTAGTGAGCAACCAAGATTATGTAGTGCATCAAAGACAAGATAGCTTAATCAGTTCATGGTTACTTTCCTCAATCAGTGCAAATTTATTGTTACAATTGGTAGGATGTAAAACAACTCATGAAATATGGCACACAATTGAAAAAATTTCTAGTTCTCAATCTACAGCAAGAATCATGCAGTATAAAAAAAAAGTTACACAACTTAAAGAAAGACAACAAAAGTATGAGAGAGTATTTGTCAAAGGCAAAATCATTATGTGATCAATTAGCCTCTACAGGGCACAATGTATCAGAAACTAAACAGGTTCTATCAATATTGGATGGTCTAGATGAAGAGTATGAAGTCGTGGTGGCAGTAATATCCTCTAATGAAGTTTTACCATCACTGCAGTATGTCAGTTCCATGCTTCTTGTCCATGAAGGGAGATTAAAGCAATAGAAATCAACTATTTCAGAGTACTCTATCAATTATGTTGCAAACAACAAGAATAGAAATCAAGAAAAAAACTATGGCAATAAAAATCAACCAAACAATAGTCAAAGGGGTGGTCAGTCTAACAGATCCAGAGGTAGAGATGGTAGATGGAATTATAACAACAGGCCAAGATGTCAGATAAGTGAAAATTTTGGACACACTGCAAATAAATGATATTTCAGATGTGATGCAAACTTTACACCAACATAACAAGGCAATAAAAGTTCAAGATCACAAAATATCAGTGCAAATATGATTAATGCACAGCCAGAGGTCAAATCGGAAGATGCAAACAGTGATATGGCCAAAATTGAAGATACACATGATGAAAGCTGGTATCCAGATTCTAGAGCAACCAATCATGTAACTAGCAATTTAAGTAATATGAATCTTGGGAATAGAGAATACAAAGGTAAAAAATTAACATATTTAGGTAATGTTAAACCTATTCATATTTCTCACACTGGAAATGCAAGCATATAAGGTGTAAGACAACTTTATCTCAATAATCTATTGAGAGTTCCACTCATTAGAAAAAACTTAATGAGTGTATCTCATTTTGCAAAAGACAATAATGTATATTTTGAATTTTATTCAAAACATTATTTAGTAAAAGATGTTCTAACAGAGTAAACTCTCTTGTAGGGTAGAGAATGTAAGGGGATATACAAATTTGATGTTGCAAACTCAAGAAATGCTGGATGTAAAGAAAATTGGTGTTATGTTTCTGAAATGAAAATTGTAAGATGTATAATATCTGGCACTATAAACTGGGACATCCCGGTATAAAGATTTTAAAGCATGTTCTAAACAGTTGTGATAATATTTATGTTGATAAAATTCCAAAATCTTACACTTGTACATATTGCCAAATGGGCAAAAGTCACAAGCTTGCATTTCCAGATTCGGAGACTCTACATTATAAACCCATAGAATTGATTGTTACAGATCTATGGGAACCAACCCCAATAAGCACTGATTATGGTTACAAATATTATATTTCCTTTATTGATGCTTATTCTATATACGTTTGGATATACTTCTTTAAATCAAAGTATGAAACTAAGAATGCAATGATGTAGTTCATAGCTAATGTAGAAATACAAACAAACTGTCAAGTGAAAATTATTCAGACATATGGTGGAAAAGAATTTCTACCACTAAAGGATTACTTTCTGAAAAAGGGCATTATATAGAGGACAACATGTCCCTACACTTCAGAGCAAAATGGTCTTATTGAAATAAAACATAGACACATTGTAGAAACTAGTTTGACTTTATTGGCACGGGCATCACTACCACTAAAATTTTAGCCTGATGCATGCTCTACAGTAGTCTATTTAATAAATAGACTGTCCACAAAGGTCTTAAAATACAAAAGTACAATAGAAATATTGACAAAAGTGAAACCAGATTATAATAATCTAAAAGTATTTGGATGTCTATGTTTTCCTTATTTAAGACCATACAATACACACAAATTAGAATTTAGATCTTATCCATGTACATTTCTAGGATATGTAGCAAATCAAAAAGGGTCCAAGTGTCTTGACAACAGGGGAAGAGTGTACATATCAAGACATGTGGTATTTAATGAACAAGAATTTCCATTCAACAATGCCAAAAGACAACTCAAAAAATATACAATCCAAGATATTCATTACCTCCAATATCTGTCTTCCCAAAAGAGATTATACCAACTTAAAATGGTGGCAATCAAGAAAGAGATGGTTCCAGTCCACATCCTCCTGTATGCACAAGTGAACTAGGTCATAAACAAAATGAAGTGCCTAGAAGTTTAAGCCATCCATCTCAATTAGACACCATTCATCCTTTTGACTTATGTTAAATATTGGATGACATTCAGTCACCCAATACTCAACAAGAAATCACTATAGGTGATGGCGATCAACCTCCTCCACCTACAAATACTGGACATCACATGATAACAAGGGCTAAAAGTGGTATATTTAAACCAAAAGTATACAGTGTTGAATCTGAGCTTACTAAACCTAGTGCATATCAGCAGGCTATAAAAAATATCAATTGGAAAACAGCCATGGAGGAAGAGTATGATGCATTGATAAGGAACAAGACATGGGATCTTGTACCCTTACCAATGCATAAGAATGTTGTTGGATGTAAATGGACATATAGGCTCAAGAAAAACTCTGATGGTTCAGTTTTTAAATACAAAGAAAGACTGGTGGCAAAAGGGTATTTACAATAGAATGGTTTTGATTTCAATGAGATATTTTCTCCTATTGTAAAACCCTCTTCCATCAGAATCTAGGTTTTAAATCTCGGATTTCGGTCACGTCTCGTCTCGAAGAATTTAGAGAGCTTATCTCGTATCGGGTGAGATCTCGAACGAGATGAGTGCATCTCGGTCGTCCATCTCGAATTTACATCTCGGTTTCTAAAATTCATTTCGGAGTTATCTTAGAGTATATGTCATGTCGAAAATTAGCTTTCATACACCTAAATTTATAATACTAGTCACTACCTTAAGGAAAACACTATGCACTTACCTTGAATATATGACACGCTTATCATTAGTAATTTAGTATGGAAAATATCACTTGTATCATGTAAAATAAACAAATAACTAGATTTCATGAATAATGTTCAATATAATATCATATGAGATAAAGTAGAAAAGAAACAAACCATAACATATACACCTTTACTTTGTTTGATCATTCACTTAACTTTCCTACACAATATAATGTCTCATTTCTACCTTTGATGATTTATAGTGCTGCAAGGGAAATCTTAATTTTATAACTTCAAATACAAAAGTCTAAAAGTAGAATTAAGATGTTCTATGTCTGATTATAGTATTTAATTATTAGCAAACAAAATCTCATTAAGCAACTAATAGCATAGATGTTTCAAACAAACGTAGAAAATAGCATACATAGTACAAACAATTTTCAAATATTTAGTAATATTATAAGAAAATCAAAAAAATGATGTATGAATGAACATGTAATCATCAAATGAAATTAATAGATGAAAGAGAATTCCTTTATTGCTTAAAAATAAGGCTTGGGGAAAAAAATTATAATTGCAAAGACTAAATGAAATCAAAATGGAAATCCATTTGGAACATAAAGTTAAATAAGTGAAGCCCAAAATTTATAGCTACAAAAAAATAGGGTTAGGAAAAAAACTCAAGAAAGTGTCGAAAAAAGAAAAATGAAATCGGATGTAAATTAATTTGGATCAGAAACCTAAATGAAAATCATAAAGTGAAATACTTACCATAATCGATGTAGATTTTATCATCTTCTTACACTCGTCACTGCCATAAAATAAGAGATGAAGATTAAATGAGATTTATATAAGAAATAAGGGTTAAAAAAAGTACAATTAAGAAGGCTTAAATTAAGGTAAATGATAAGCTAGCCCAATATGGAAAAAAAGTTGATTTTTTTCAAAATTCAACAACTCGGCCGATATCTCGCTGTTAAATCTCGTCCGAGATACCGGACGAGATATTGAAATATCGTCCGAGATTTTGGTCAGACGAGATTAAACGAAATAGCTTGTTTCGAATCGCCCAGGCTTGAAAACGAGATTTCGGCCGAGATCTCGGCCGAGATGAGCGAGATTTAAAACCTTGATCAGAATTATTCTAACTATTGCTTTGTATAAAAACTGGACTATTAGACATTAGATGTTAATAATGCTTTCTTAAATGGTGTTTTGTAGGAGGAAGTCTACATGGAGCAACCATATGGATTTATAAAGAAAGGCAGTGAAAAACTTGTGTGCAAACTAAACAAAGCAATTTATGGTCTCAAGCAAGCACCGAGAGTCTGGTTTGACAAGCTGAAATCAACACTTACAAGACTTGGATACAACTCAAAAAAATCAGACAACTCCATATTTGTTAAATTTTCTACCAGTATCATCACTTAAATACTGATTTATGTTGATGATTTTATTGTTACAGGGAATAGTGAACTAGAGATTAACAACATCACACAATGCCTAAACAAGGAATTCTCCATCAAGGATCTGGGAGACCAGAACTATTTTCTTGGTATTGAAGTTAAAAGAGTGACAAGCACTGAAATGCATCTAAATCAGAGAAAATATATTTCTGAAATTTTGGTGAAGGCAAAAATGGACAAAGCAAATCCACTTCCTACACCAATGACAAGCAACTTGCATTTATCAAAGAATAAGGTTAAACCAATAATCGGTGACAAGAAATATAGGAGCATAGTTGGAGCATTGCAATATGTTACTATAACAAGACCAGACATCTCATTCAGTGTGAATAAAGTAAGTCAGTTTATGCAAAGACCTTTAGATGAGCACTAGAAAGCAGTTAAACGTATTCTAAGATATCTTTAAGGGACAATGAATCAAGGACAACTCGTGCAATCAAGAAAATCACTAAATATCAATGCATATGCTGATGCAGACTGAGAAAATGATAAAGATGACAGAAAATCAACAACTGGCTACTGTATTTTTCTAGGAAAAAATCCAATATCATGGTGTGCAAAGAAACAATCAACAGTTTCAAGATCAAGCACTGAGGCCGAGTATAGAAGCATAGCTAGTATAGCAGCAGAAATTATGTGGATACAATCCTTATTAAAAGAACTACAAATCAACACTAACAGCAAGGAAACTATATGGTGTGATAATATTAGTGTTGTATCACTTACTGCTAATACAGTACTGCATTCGCGAACCAATCACATGGAATTTTATCTGTATTTTGTTAGAGAACAAGTTATGAAGGATAAACTTAGAGTAGACTACGTACCTTCTACTTACCAAAGGGTCGATGTTCTTACCAAGCCTCTCTCAAGACAGAACTTCAACAGATTTAAACACGAGCTGAACGTGGACATTTTCGATGCAAATCAGAGATCTCAAGCTCCGATTTACTTGCCAGAGTCTATTTGAGACCACAAGTAGAAGAGATCACCATCAAAAATCTCAACTTGAAGCAGCCAAAATTATACTGTCGTTAATTCATAATCGCTCCTCAAATTATGATCTTGAAGCTATCAAAGGACCGAAGAAACGTTGAAATCACTCTCGAACCAAAAGTTGCTTTTGATTCGAGGAAATTTTATGAAGAAAAAATTCATGGCGGCGGATTATTTTGAGAACTCTCTTTGCAAACCCTAACTGTGTTTAGGTTTGAGGGGGGTATAGAGAGTTCGATGGTATAATTGTGTTATATCTGATGCGGGTGCAGTGTATTGAATAATTGGGCCAACCCGCAGCCCATTGCTTAGTATTTTATATATATAAGAATGTAACGTATCAGTAACAATCTAAGACAAATTTGATACAAAATATATAATACTTCCTCTTTCAAATTAGCAATACAACTTGTCATTTTATCTTACACAACCAATATCGGACCATAAGGTAAACTGTTGATTTAATAAGTTCCAACCTTCCGGCTAGGCTAAGAAACTTTTATTTCCACCCTTGGATTCTACTTTTGATTCTTTCTATTAGGATTTGGCAGTCGTTGCTCTTGAGTTGACGCCTGACAGAGAAATGCCAAGATATGTAATCGGAATATCACATAGTCCAATGTTTAATACTGTTGCCATCTCTTCTTTGTTTTCAACTCCTCTACCTAAAAAGATCTTAGATTTCTTATTACTCAATTTCAAACTAGTAATTACATTCATTTCCTTGAAGACATCATTAATCGCTTCAGCTCCCATAACATTTGCTTTTGCAAAGATGAATGGATCATAAACGTGTATAATGTGTGTTACCTTAATCCCCATATTTGAAACTAGAACGATCTTCCCTTCTTTTACCTTCTTCTCCATTAGTAACCTAAACAATTCCGTTGCAATAGGAAACAAGAAGGGTGAAAGCGGATCATCTTTTGTCAGATCCAAGGAAATTTCAGAAAAAACCAAACAGGCTTATGCTTTTCGAAGATCAATCTTTATGCACATATTCTTTTTATTACTTCTCCCTAAACCCCTTGACAACTCATGAGCAAGTAGAATATTACCTCCTATCAACTTATTCAGAACAAACGAACATCGATTTTCTGAAATAAGATCGTCCGTAAATAATTTCATTCTGTTACGTAAAATCTTTACCATTATTTTATATAACATGTTGGAACACGGTATAACAACATTTTTTTAAATACATAGGACTATAGGAGTAAACATGCAGTGCAAAGATGATAAGCAAGCGGTACCAAACTCTTTTCTCTTATTGATTTATCACATTAAATTCCACTCATACACTAATTATATACTCCAAAACTATTAATCTAACAAAAATTATGATGTAGTTAAAGAAACTGGAAGATAATGATGATGAACAAACTCCATCACGATATGAATCTAAAGAAGAATTCATATTGAAAGTTGACTCACAAGAAGCTATTTCGGAATCAACGCAAGCCTCCAGTTTCATCCGAATCAAAACTTTATGAATTTCACGAACAATAACAAAATCAATCAACTACAATCCACAGGGTAAGTTTATATCTTCATGACGCAAACAATCACATATACATTCCAAAACTCATATCTATTGGTCCGTACCACTATTCAAGAAATGCATATCTTGCAAACCTGAAACATGTAAAGGTAAAATATTTTTCACGATTTCATGAAAAAAGACCATTGATATTTCCTTAAACACATACATTCAATTTGCTCGAGATTATAAGATTGAAGCAATGCAAAAGTATTCAAGTTCAGCTGAAATGAGTTAGGAACACTTTGTGAAGGTAATGCTGGTAGACAGTTATTTTTTAATCGAGTTTCTAATTAAGTGGTTACTGGAAGGGATGAAACTAGACACACTGAAAACGAAGACAAAAGAATTGAGCTGTCGAACCACATAGAGAAGGAAAGTTCTAGAACATCTTATTGGCCATTCTTTCAAATACGGTATTTCGATAAAATTTTAAAATTTGGCAATATAATGCATGAACTTGTTCCACTTCATCAAGCATTAGCTTCATGCCACATTTCAGATAGTGGTGTGATTCGGAAAATTCACGATCTATCGAAGAAAATAGTTTGGGCACCAATCTCGAGTTTTGCATCTGGCACTAAGATATAGTGGGAGGAAATGATGGCCAAATTAAACGGAGATGATACACAAATTAGGTTTTAAAGTGTGCATCACCAAATTCCAAATTTTCTAAGTGTGCTTGATTGAATAAAAGTCGTACAGATTTTGAACCTGATTACAGTGTTGGAAGGCTTAATTGAATGGGAAAGTTAGGCTAAAGTCTCTAATAAGTTTCAAAATACACCAGACATCTTTACCAAAAAAAGTATGTAAATTAGGTCACTAGAATTAAGTTACTGAATAATTGCATACATTTATGCAATTATTCAGTAAATAATTGCAGACATTTATGCAATTACATTCAAAAATTGTAAACATTTCCGTAATTATTCACTAAAAAATTACCGACATTGCAGTTTTTGGATATAATAGCATAAATGTTCATAATTATTCACTGAATAATTACCTAAATGTATGCAATTATTCAGTAACTTAATTCTAAATACCTAATTTACAATATTTTTTTGGGAGGAGTTTTCGTGTATTAGGTTTGATTTTAAAAACCTGAGTCTAATATTGACTAATTGAATTCTGAAAGTCAATAACTCGATAACTTGTTTTTACCTAATGAGTTGAATTATCATTTGAAAGAATCTACTATATAGATCTTTGAAATTGGATGTACTGTTTTAATATCAGGCTCGAACCAACTAAGGTATCCAACAAGCATCGTGTCATTATGTGTGGTTTGTCAATTAGATCTTTTCAAAAAGGCCAAACTGTTAATTCACGTAAACTGAAATTTGTTAATCAGGATTCTAACACTTTATGCTTGTTATTATGTCTTGCAACTAATCCAACACTGAACTTATACCTTAGATAACTGTAGGTGGCTATGTGCTATTACTGAACTGCTTAAGTATGTAATTTAAGTTGACAGTGATTATCCATCAGGAGGACTGTCCTTTGCTTTACTGCATTATTTCAAAGCGCGCAACTTGTTGCAGGCCAGTACAACTCACTTGTTTAGAGTTCAATACATCTCACTTGTTTATAGTCTGTAATCATACGTATAGTACTTAAATAATAAGCAAGTAGTACCCAGCTCTTTTCTGTCGTTGACTTTTATCACCAATCACCATCATGTTCCACTCATACACTAATCATGTACGCTTAACCTATTAATCAAACAAAAATCAAAAAGGCGGAAAATGGCAGGGTAACCATCACCAATTAATTCGGAAGAACTTTGCATTTCCATGGTAAATACTTTACGTTTGCATCAAAAATGGTCACAAACCCCAAGTGTAGTGAAAGCACTAGCGTATGAATACAGATCAACAATATTCACACACAAACCACAGATCTAAGCAAGTAACAAGCAGCAATCAAGAAATAATGAATAGTGACGCACGATTTATAGTGGTTCGGCTACCGGCCTACGTCCACCTCAAAGTTTTTATGATTTTATTGCTCGATGCTTGAAAATTACAATTTCGTGTGTTGTATTACAACTGATTTTCTGAGCTAAGTCTGAATCTAAGGCAGCAGTGGTGATCTGGAGTAAATCTGGCAGAGTTTGGACGCTCTTTAGCTCTTGAAATTGTCCGATCCCTTTTTGAATGACCTGGGGGGTCTATTTATAGGTGCAGGAGGCTGATATTTCGCCTAAATTGAAGGAAGACCAGTTCTGGCACGTGAGGGGGCCCACACGCCCGCTTTCTGGAAATCCGGGCCCACTTTGGGATCGATTCGAAGCTACGTTCGAATCGATCAAGAAATTGTCCGATTGACTTGAAATTTGGAGTGAACATTCTTCAACACGTACTCAAGCTACTGTGAAAATTTCATTGCTTTTGGATTTGTAGATCTCAAGATATGATCGATTCAAGTTGTATAATTTCGTTGGCTGTCGCCTTCGATTCCATCCGTTCGAATCCATTGCTTCGTATCCACCTCCTTCGACTCGATCAAGTCGCGTGCGCGCTTGGTGAAGTTGCCTCATCTTCAGGGCTTGATCCGCTTTCCTCGCCGTGTTGATTGGGTCGAGTCCATGGTTTTAGCCGTCCTATCCTGGTGGATTCGAGGCAACAGATTCGAAAGTACGCTGCCTTCAAATCGATCGAATGGATGATCCCTTCGAATCGATCAAGGTAGGCCATAGTCGATTGATACAAAGGCTCTTCAATTACGTGGTTTCGAAGCACCTTCTCTTTGATGGGTACGAAGCACCCTAATCCGATGGATTCGAACTCTCCTTGGCCCCATGGATTCGAAGTATTATGCTTTGTCTTGATTGATTCGAACATGTTGTCCCAGAACAGATGACTAATTCCATCTTCATCGATACGAACCATATCGATACGAAGTGCAGTGAACTTCAATCGATTCGAACATTCATCGATTCGAACCAACATCCATCGATGCGAAGTACATCGATTCGAACCGTGCTCTGTGCATTTTAATTCATTCATATCTCGTGCGTACGAACTCCGATCGTCCTGAAAATTGAAACATAGCCTCTCCTAACCTTGATTGTCATTCCCAATCAATTCTGCCTTGATCGGAGCTCGTCCAAATTTTGACGACATCGATTACAACCTTGTTTCCAGTTGACCTCCAATCCTGATATCCATCCTTTCTTGCCAATTTGTTTGATATTCCGACTTTGACCAAAAAGCGGGATAACACTTTAGTAATTGAGACCGAAGGAGCTTTGGGAAGAAATGGAGAACAGACACAAAATCAATCAACTACAATCCACAAGGTAAGTTTATATCTTCATGATGCGTACAATCCGATTTACTGACAGAGTGACAGTTATCATAAGTCATTTTATACAGCTTGGAAAAAGAAAAAGAAAAAAAAAGGCAATTCAAATTCTAAAGGACTTTGTATAAGACAACAGACAGTTATCATAAGTCATTTAGCATTGCCTACCCACCAACCTTAATTAAAACAATGACCAGTATTTATGATACTATCAAGAATGGATTCAACAATGATCGATCGTGGAATAAAATTTGGTTTAAATGACTAACTATTGAAATAAAATGATCAGTTCATTTTAAGTTTCAAACTATTGCAATAAAATGAGCACTTTACACGATATAAAATAATTCACATTATGTAACCATGCACGTTCTATTTCATATTCAGTCAATGAACTTCAATTAATGATTTCCTACGACTGAAAAATAAAGTATAAATTTATATTTGTTTGATTATTGCTGAAATTAAGTAAAATGATTTGTATATTCCGTTTCAAAAAACCTTCGTCATGTGGTTTTATGACAATCATATGTGAATTTCATCATGTTATATTAGCTATATGCACGTAAAAATAACGTTATGCATCTACAACATTCTTTTTAAAATACATAGTTACATGCTTACAGTACTTAAACAATAAGCAAGTAATACCTAACTCGTTTCTCCCATTGACCTTTATCACCATTAAATTCCACTCATACAGTAATCATACACTCTTAAACTATTGATCAAACAAAGATCAAAAAGGGGGAAAATGGCAGAGTACTACGCATACCAATGGGCTCCATCACCAATTAATTCTGAAGAACTTTGTGCTTTCATCGAAAAAACTTTAGAAACCAAGATTAATAGTGCTTTGGACAGATATCGAGGACAGCCACAAATTCAATCAGCCACAATCCACAAGGTTAGTTCATATCTTCATGATGCAGACAATCAGATTTACATTCCACAACTTGTTTCTGTTGGTCCTTACCACTATCGTAGTAACGAAATTCTTGCAAACATGGAAGATGCAAAGATAATATATTTTAATGATCTCAGGAAAAGAAGATCAGATCTTACTTTAGACACATACATTCGATATGCTCGAGATCATATGAATGAAGCAAAGCAAAAGTATTCATCAAGGTCATTCACAAGAGATGAGAAACAGTTTGTGGAAGTAATTGTGGTTGATGGTTGTTTTGTAATAGAGTTTCTAATTAAGTGGTACTTGAAATGTGGAGAATCTCAGCTCAAGCAACTAATCTCAAATCGACTTATTCTGAAAAACGATTTGTTACTTGCCGAAAACCAAATCCCTTTCTTTGTTATGGAGAAAATTTACACTTATTTCATGGAAATTCCAGAGTTCAAGAAAATTATAAAGGAGTGTCCAACGTATAATTCAATGTATCCTTCTATAACATTAGTTGAAATTGCACTCACATTTTTCATGGGTGATTGGCATGACGCGCTGTGGGCCGCCCGCGAAATTCATGAAAAAAACACCAAGTTCGACCACCTTCTTGATTTGTACTATTACTCGATAAACTTATGTTTATCAAAAGATTCAAAACACAAGGAAAAAGAAAGTTCTGGACAATCATGTTGGTCATTTCAGATACCTCTTTCCGATAAAATTCTGAAGTCTGTCAATTGTACGTACGATATTGAGTTGGATCATCCAGCATTAGCTTGGTGTTGCATTTCAGATAGTTGTGTGATTCGGAAACTACACAATTTATTGAAGGAAATAATTTGGGCACCAATCTCGAGTTTTGCTTCTGGCATCAAAATGAAGTGGGAGGAAATGATGGCCAAATTAAACAAGGACGATAGACAAGAAAAGTGGTTGCTATCAGGAATACCAAATGCTAGTTATCTGCGTGACACTGGGTTCAGTTTCAAGAAAAAATACACGATGGAGTATGAATTCATGGACATTACACAAAAAGGTACAGAGATAAGTATCCCAATACTGCACATTGACGAGACAACTAAAGTCAATTTCACCAACCTTATAGCATTTGAACAATGCTTGAAAAATGAGAACAATTTCACAGCATATGCTACGTTTATGAGCCATCTAATAGATGCAGAGGAGGATGTTGCATTGCTTAAAGAGTGTGGGATCATCAATAACAGACTTGGTACTAATCAGAAAGTCGTGGACTTTTTTAGTAGTCTTCGTAGAGGTATATATTTGGACCAAGAAACGCATTATCTTTCCGCACTGTTTGATTTTGTAGGGAAATATTATACGGAAAGTTACTACAAGGTGAAGCTTTATCGAGTGAGGAAAAAGTACATACCAGACTACTTTACAAAACCGTGTCCTATACTTTGCTTAGTGGTTTCTGTTACGGCAGTTATAATCACTTTATTCCAGGCGATCCTCGCGATTATCCGCTTCTTCCATCCTAAATAAGGTTATATCCTATATTATAATATGTTCTAGGAGAAGTAGTCAGTATTAAGTTATTTACAACTATGTTATGCGTTATTGCAGGTGTTTTTTTTACAATTTTTCGCTACTTTCATCCTAAATAAGATTGTATTATGTATGATAGTATGTTAAGGAAAACTTTTTGGTATTAAGCTGTTTGCAACCATGTTACACTTAGAATACATGTGTGTTTGTGTGTGGGGTAAACCAAGTATTTGAATTTACAGTGCTGTTACTTAATTTGTGCAGAACTAATAGTAGTGTGAAGCCGTGTTACCCATTGGAGTTCACCACAAAATATATTTAGCACTGTATTTTTAGATATTTTTTTTAAGCTACAAAGATGGAAGTGTATATTTATGGGTTTATTTATTTTAGATTATATTTTTTTCTAAACATTATTGATAAATAATTGCTGATAAATCTATTTAAATACTCTCGAAGCACATAATATATAACTATTTTTTTTAGAGAACAACAGCTTCGTACGATACATGATAACGTAAACCACCGATTATTCTTAACTTGGTAAGTATTAAATTACTATGCACCTTTTTAATTTTCAAATGTAATTAAGTAGCATATATTCAATATAAGGTTATACTATATTTAATAGATAAATATAAATATAAATTTGTGTATGTACATGATTTGGTTAATAATAGTGCTTCAAACCTAACATAGAAAATAGTGGTTAAATTGAAACGGTGTTAAAAATTTGGTTCAAATAAATAACATTCCAAATTCGCAGAGTATACTCTTTGACATTAACCATTATCAAATGAGTTAGAAAATATTAAAATAGTTGTGACACATCGTATTTCTTAATAAATGTAGCACAGTATAACATGAGAAATCTGTGTACTATATAAGTATTGTTGTAACGATCCGGGTTTCTGAACATTTTATAATTAAATAATGAAATTAATAAAATAATGAATCTTGGATTTAATGTGAATAAAAATAATTTTCAAAGCTTATTTAAATTTTGGTTAAATAAGAACGATAATAGTATGCTCTTAATTGAGAACTAACAATGATTATATTTGTTTATAATAATTCGTTTTAATTAAAAGTGTGAAATTATCATGTTGGGGCACTATCTCGAATTTTGACAAAATCAGTGTCATTGGATCCGGAATAATGAATTGTTGTACGCCGACGAGTTTCGTGGCGATCAGACGCACTGTGTGGTCATGCGAGCTCGAAACGCATAGCGATTAATTTCAGTAATTAAAATATAATATAATTTTATTATAAAAGCTAACTTCTGTATATGATGGAATTAGATCCTGAAATTAGTTTCATTGAGTTTGGAATATGGGTATTAGCTAGGGGTGACAAGGAGCACGCCTCGTTTGGAGTTCGTGATTTGAAGGGATGAATAATGCAGAAATTTTTTTCTATATAAGGACCTCACTTTTCTTTTTTTTCATAAACTAAAACCCTAACCCTTAAACAAACCCTCCATCCAACGGCCTAGGTTCATCGGCGCCGTTAGAGGTCGTTTTAGGTGATGGCCTCAACTAGAGAAATGTGCGGGGTAGGGGGATGAGGTGGATGACCAGTTGGATCGTCGAATGGAGGAGCGAGGCGGCGTAGATCTTGCGATGAATGCAGCGGCGATTTTGGATCGGATCTCCTGCTACAGGCGATGGCGACGGATGAGAATCGTGGCGTTGGACTCAACTTCGGCAGGGGAGGTGGCGGTAGGAATGCGACGACGTGAAATCGCCTGAGGCGGGGGCGACGCATTGAGGAAGTGGCGACATGGGTTTGTTATCGCGTGCGGCCTAGGTAGAGGAAGGTGATTAAGTTAATTACCTATTAACTAAAGTTAATTATAATTTAATTAATCTCAAGATGTTCATTAATTCGTATCTTGTTCATACAAGGTCGGATTTGGACGCTAACTTTTGCATTGGACTTATAGCAATGATATCTACGCATTGGAGTTGGATTCGTCGAGTTTGGAGCAAGTAAAATTTTGGGTTAAATTCGAACAACGTTCGAATTTGTGCTCGTGTAGGAATGCGTAAGCTTTAGCCGGAACTTCGGTGAGTTTACTCGCTAGTTGATTTGAATATTGTGTGATAATTATTGTTGTCAAATATAAATTAAAATTGATAGCATTACAGGTTATTGCTTTTGGACCCCTCGCTGCTTTTAAAAGTAAATGACAAAAATATAAGTAGTGTAGTCTCACTTTAATCCTCTAAAACATGTATCGTGGTCCAGACTTGTTTACATGTTTGATATTATTATTTGATCGGGTTTGAAATTGTGTTGTGAATGGTCGAAGCGAAATTGTCGCTATAAAAGTACTATGAAATCCCCTGTATTTAACACTTGTTAAATTTGTTAAATGTGGTATATTGTGGATATTTATTTTGGGCTATTGTACACATATGTTTGACTGTGTTTGACCTAAAGAAATTGGTTTGGAAAAGTTATTGAGATTTGTGAAACAAATTGTTGTTGGAAATCTTGGTTTTTAGTAAAGTATAAAGGGCTTTGACTTCAGATATTTTCCAATCTTTTTTAAATATTTTTGAGAAAATTTATTAAAGTATTTTAATAAGGAAGTTTAATATAATGACCCGGAATTTCACTGCTTTGATTAGTGGATATTTAATTAATTTCAAATATTCAATATATAGGTTTTATAACGAATATAAACTCATTTTAATTAATTAATGATGATGGTAAAATCGTTTTTAAAATTTGTTTACCAAATTAAATAGTTCGTAGAAAAACAGAAAATGTGATCGAAAAATGATTTTCGAAATTTCGACCTTTCGATACTGGAAAGTTGTCGGGAACGTTGTTTGTTTTTATGCACTATATATACATATATATAAGAGCTAATTAACTAGATAATAATACACTTAAAAATAAATTATCTTATGTTAATTTGGATAAGTAAGTGATGTGACAAGACATAGTTTAAAAAATAATTAACATTTTATATAAATATGTATATATAGCATTGTCATATCTTAGATTTTGCAATCATTAACCATCATCATATCTTATCACATCTTAGTTTAATTAATAATTAAACTTATATATATATATATAATGATGTGACAATTCATAGTTTTTAAATTATATATTTATATATATAAAGAGAGTGACGTGACAACTCATAGATTTAAAAATAATATACATTTTATATAAATATATATATATATAAGTATTGTCACATCTTGAATATTTTTATAATGAATCATCGTTAACCATAATTACATTGATGAGGTAACTAGAGTGTAGAGATGTGATGCATGAGAGGGAGGAAAAAATGTTGATTTGATTTCACATAATGATGACATAGGAAAATTTGCTTATAAATAGTTCCAACCTCCTCTCATTTTTACTACTTCAGTCTTCTACCATAATTTCTTCATTCCTATCTCAAATGGTGATTTTCATTTTTTCAAATCACCTAAAATTCCAATGGCTGCAACATTCTAGTTGACTACTTTTTCCAGTTTCGAAAATAGCTATGTCAAAATATCCAATCTTTGCAAATAATTTTTCATCCAGAATTTCAAGTCCTAAAATTACCCTTCTTCTTTTGATCATAACTTCTTCAAAACCAATCGGAAATAAGTGATTCTTTTTTTAAATGATAAAGGAAAGAAATTCCTACAACTTTTCTTTTAGCTACTTTTCCAAATTTTGTGAGTTGCTGGCCTAAAAACCAGTGGGAAAATGATCTAATTTTGGGTTCATTTTCGACAAATCGATGATAACCCGAAGCTCCTCTACCTTCAAGCTACTACCCCACATCCATCACCACACTTCTAGCAAAGCCTACATACACCTAGGCCAAGCCCAGCATCTAATGCCTTCATTCTTCAAAGCTAGGTAGTCGTTAGCAAGTTTAGCTTAAGTTAGGGTAGCTTTTGTAGAAATTTGGTTAGTCAACTACTCGTTTTTTTATGAAAATGGTAACTTTATTTATATCACTATATATGGTAATTATATAGTGTAGAAGCTGAATGATAATCATGTGGTTTGATTATGATTTGGATGGTTGATTTTAGTTTGATTTGGTTATGGAAATCGTTGTTGTATTATAAAGTTAGTAAGCATGTATACGGATGTATACTCGCAATCCATGATGAAGATGGTTGGTGTTAGTAATATGTTGATTGTAAAACATGAGCTATGGCATGAGGCTGGTAAACAAAGTTAACTACTTTGTGTAATTATGACGGTTATGAGATCCGGTTGAAATCGAAGTTTGTTTTCGAAGTTTAAAGTTTTGAAATGGATTAAAGTTTTTTTTTAAACTTTCAAAGTTATGTTTCAAATCATGAAAAGTAAGGTTTGTGAAGTGATTCGCTAAGAATATGTTACAACGAACAGTGCCCATAGCGATAGTCGCAATGGATGTAGTTCGGGAAAGGTTTGAATTTCTATTTCAAATTTGTTTTATTTTGAAATTAGTTTACAAAGTTTTTCAAACTTAATTAGTAATATTAAAAAGCAATTTCTTTAAATTGGGCACCTTTGGGTCATGGTATTGCGGCTGTAGAAAAAAGGAAATGTTTGATCCAATGTCGATTACAACTATCTCATAAACTACTAGAGGAATTGCAACACTTACGTCTAACTAACCACCAACTAGCAAACCCTGGCGAGCATCGAACATAGAACCACTCCGTTTTGAAGTAGCTAAGACTGGTCCAGGATCCAGTCACCACTTGGCAATTCCTAACTGCGTCTAGGAATGTGAATGAGGGGTTATCTCCCCGACTCTTAACGTTGAACAAGAATCTGATATCTTTCGGAGTCGGGGGTCGAAAGAGATGCTCCATAATAACAATGAATAGACTGTTCAACAATGCATATCCGTTCGGATGTAACTGTGACGGAGCGATTCCAAAGAAAGCTAACACTTCTCGAATATATTGGTTAAATGGAGGAAGTGTTCCAGCTGTGCACGAATGTTTGTTAAAAGCAGTGAATCCTTCTGGGGTAGAGTGTGGCCTATCATTCGGTCCTGGTAGTAGAAAGTCATCTAGCGATAGACCGTGTCTTAAGCAGATTCTCCCCAACATATCTTCGAAGACATTAAAGGGTACAAAATCTTGAGGATTCCCGATAAAGCTTTCTCCCGATAACTCGTCCGGAGCCGGACCTATAACTTCGGCCGCAATGGCCGACATCTCTATTATCAGAGGAGATGAACTTTGAGCCTCCTGCAGTTGTGAACTTCCAGGTTCCATAACTAGTAAACTCGGTAAAAACCATCATTAAATGATAATAAGCCCGTGTGTTCCCTAGTGTGAAGTGCGTGAATGCATTGTGCAGTGTAGTGCTATATAATACTTAAGAAATTCTATGGAATTTGGGAAAATATCTAAACAACAAGACTTTGAAATTCAACCGGAGTGACCCTCATCACCGACCATCACACCCGTGTCATCCAGACTTCGGAAATCGACCCAAGTTAAAGTTCGTCAGAATTTGGTCAAGTTACAGTTCAATCGACGAGCTTCGAAGGGCAGTCAAATATGCAGTTTAACAGTTAAGTCCAAATATGCAAGAATGAAGCCCGTCAGATTCAGATGCTCGATTGTAAATGATTTTGTATCCATCGCGGTATGTACTTGGATCAATCACTAGGAATGAGTTTGTATCGGTCATGGCAGGCAGTAGTTCGTATCGATCTTAGAACAGCGTTTCGTATCGGTCACCGAAAACTCAGTTCGTATCGATCAAAGTCCTCTAATTCGTATCGATCATCAGGTCCAGCATTCACATCGATCACTTCGCATTGATATGAATGACCATCGCTAAATGATCGACACGAATACCCACCATCCATCGGTATGAAGCAATTCACTCATTTGGTACGAAGTATTATCGCGTCCGGATCGATACGAACTCGCCTACCATCGATCATCCATACAGATCTCTTCCTCGTATCCCTCCATACTTCTTCTTCTCCAAACAGCCTGAACGCCATTACCGCTCCATCAGCCCCACTCCAACCCAATTTCAACATCGAAGACACCGGAATCGACCACGGCCTTGGTTGGAATGGCATCAAGTGTCAAGTCACGTCATTTATAGATAGGTTTAATTAGTTAATTACCTAGTTCGAATGAATTGGATTAAGGATTAAACACTGAATGTTTTGGAGGCGAAGACTTCTGCAGTTCCTTTTGTTTTCTCGAGTTTTCAATCGATGTGAGGCAAAGGTAAAAAGCAAGAGCAAGTAAGGAAATTTGGCTAAGTATAAATGGTATATATATGACTTTGTAGCCAAGGTAGAAAATGCTTCGTATCCCAGTAGCCAAAACCGATTGAAACGGTCACTTGCATCGATACGAAGGCGCTGATTCGTAACCATCAACCCAGAGCGATCCGTAGTCTAACACTTTGACCTTTGTTTCGTATCCATCGATACTATATTCAAACATGCCTAATAAATTTTAGCATACATAAAAATAGTATGGCTTTATCATTGTATACATACACATTAAAAGGTGTGATGAAATATTTGAAAAATACTCAAGAATAACTTACCACTTCCTCCAATTTCCACTACTAGGAGAATTCATATTCTTGAAAAAAACTTGTGGATGATGGGTTGTCAATACATATTCTTGGAAACTAATTAATAATGAAAATGGTTATAAATAAAAATATTGATTATAAGATAAAAACCTTCTTCGTTATATTCATTCTACAATCATAAATACTACTTTATGTATGCCTTCTGCAACAATCTTATTTCTTTTGTTCCATATGGCTTTTTAGAAATTATACCTTTTAGCTTTGGATATAAGGGAAATTAAATTTTTTTTATAGAATAAAAATTTCAACTATGAAGATTAAAATGAATACTGAGGCGACTGAATGAGAGTAAAAGTATAAGATCATGTTACATATTCTCTTTCCCCACCAATAAAATATGAATATATTTCAGTAAAAAATTGTATGATTAAAGTCCGCTCCCTCTAGATCATGAAAATAACCATTTTGTATCTAAATATATATTTGAAACTTGTTGTCCTTCTATTTCATTCATCCATCAAATTAGAAGTTGAGAGCATCCTTGGTTTTGTTATTATTTGAGTTCCTATGAAGGCAAGGTGTCCTAAAGTAAAAACATGGTATTCTAAAATTCATAAAATTTTATGATAAGGAAGATATGATAATATATATAGACCAATTACCTTTTGAAGTTTGTGTCTTCTTATTTAGGTAGCTTGTTATAATATACTAATTATTCCATGAAATTTTCATTTATCATACTGTTACTTTATTTGGCAAGTCACAACTGTTTTGGCTTTTTTACATTGTGTGCATAAAGGATTAACATTTTATGCTTGCTTCACATAAATGATAGCTAATTTCCACATAATGGAACATAATTATATTAAAATACCCATCTAATGGAAAATATTTGGCATGATCAGCATTTAACTAGAAAAAGAATGCCATTTGCGGATGCATTTAAGGCTTGCGTCCATGTAAAATGATTTTAAATGAATCAACAAATACATTGAAATAAGTCAATTATGATTGACAGCTGTTGGATGAATAAATGTAATAGAAGGAAATGAGCATGAATATAATAATAGTTGAAATACTGTATAGTTAAAGATAATAAAACTAGTTCACATCTTATGCCACAACATGCCTTTAAAATGTAAATTAAATGATCATATATAAAAGTTAAGTAAAACGTTTAGTCCCACATTCCAAGATTAAGGGAGTGGATAAAATTTAACAGTACGAAAATGAGTGGTGGAAATTCTTGTTGGTTAGGCTTTTACAGTCTTAATCTGTTGGGACAAGTATGGTGATAAGCTATTTAGGTATGGCCTATTGCTCGATATGAATATATTTTCAATAATATTTCACAAATCTAGCCAGGGTGCCTTCTTGCCATAAGCTAGAGCCACCCCTGCATCTGCTATCAAACTTTGGATCATAGGTTGTAGCTGTAAGATTTATACATATATATCTAAAAATGTTTGCAAACTGCACATTTTCCTTTAAGATATGCAAACTACACATATATATCTTGCTTTGTATCTTTTATTCTGAATTGCAATTTCAAGAATAGAAAGATAATGCAAAACGGTGGATCAATAGATTGAGCTATGGGTCTGGAAGAACAAGGTATGATATGTGAGAATTACTGTAACGACCCGTAAATTTCAACTGTTTTAATAACGTAATTAGTTGAAATTTTGTAAAATTTTAAACGATAAAATTTTGAAATAAAAATTTAATATTTGGAATACGTCTAGTTAAACATAGCAACTGGTAAATTTTCGTTCGAAAATATGAAAGTTTATTTCGCGCGTAAATCCACTTCAATTTAATCAGTTAAAAAGCAATGAAAATAAAATGTTTCCGAAACCTAAATATTTTTACATAGAAAAATTCTAAACCATCTTCTGAGCAAGATGTCAGTTTATCGTTTTTCCCAATTCGGACATCTTTGGCTCCGTCGATCTTATTTTTCAGCGTTTTTCTTGCATTTTCCGCTATTAGAAAATTCGAATTTTATAAATTAAATCGTACCACTGATATCTGTATACCGTTTTGATCGACTCGTCATGCCAATCTCAACGGTATCTTCATTTCTGTTTTTCGAACCCCGAAATATCGTGGAGTCAGTAAAACAATTCCGTATCGATACCGGTTTTGTAACTTTTGGTTCTCGGGATCTTCTGAATCTCTGGTGCATTTAACTCGTATAACTCAACAGCTATTCCTTTTATTATCTTCATAAATTTGGCTTGTTCCCAGACCATTCTTGTTTAGTTCAAGGATAAAGATACTTAAAGCAATATGGAATACAAAACTTTTCATATTTTACATCTCCTCTGCCTGTTCATATTGTCCAAGCCTAAACGTCATTTCCCAGATTCCTTTCATTGCCGAGAAAACCAAGCCCCATCCTCCCAACAACCCAATCACCATAAACCCACTCCATGGCAGAACACCCCACTCCCCTCACCAGCTTGCTCAGGCGACCACCCAGCCTCAAACCCTCCTCATCGCCACCTACTCGCCCTCCCTGCCATTTGCCAGCAAACCCGACCCCATCACATTCCCATCCTTGCATTTTTTCACGGATCGAAAAGTTTGTCAAATCTGGAATTTTAGCATTTTTAAGTCATTTCAGATTTTTAGGGAAATTTGTCTAAGTCCTAGGTCGTGAACGACCTAAGAGCTAAGTCGTGACCGAGTTAAGGAATTCGGCGAGTTAGTGTTAGGTCGTGGGTTAGTTGGAGCGACCTATAGAGTTATGCGACCTAGGGTTTGATTAAGTATTAGGTCGGCAGGGCGAGTTAACGACCTAAAGAATTGACCGACCTAAGGAAACTATTGGGAGCGACCTAAGAGTTTCGGTGAGCTAAGTGTTAGGTCGGCAGGGCGAGTTAGCGACCTAGTGGTTACTGGGTGTGTGGTTAGGTCGGCAACGACTTAAGGTTAGAGTTAGGTCGTAGTAACCGAGTTAAGGGATAGGTCGCTATGTGTTAGGTCGTCTGGTAGCTTGGGTGGTAAGGTCGTAAGCGACCTAAGGGTTAAGTTGTTACCAAGTTAAGTCGACTGGGTGGGTTAGCGACCTAAGGAGTTAACAAGTTGGCGACCTTAAGAGTTAGGCTATGTGTTAGGTCGTAACACTGTTAGGTCGCGTAGGTTGCTAAGTTGTTAGGTCGCTAGGATTTAGGTCGCGTAGATCTATCTGTTAGGTCGTATGTTGTGTTAGGTCGCGTGGAAGCCTAAGTTGTTAGGTCGCAACCCAACTAAGTCGTAGGTCGAAGGAAAGCGCATTGCTTTAGGTCGTCAAGTGTTAGGTCGCTGAGGAGTTATGTCGTGCATCTGTTAGGTCGGAGAAGCTTAGGTCGGAGAGGCTTAGGTCGGAAGCGACTTAGGGAGATAGCCAGATTTCGACTTAAGGGCAGTTTTCAGCTATAAATAGGAGGGGTTGTACTCACTTTTTGGGATCCGGATTTTTGAAGCGACGAAGTGCTGCCATTTTGAGAGCTCGACTTCTACACTTCTTCACTTCTTTTCTCCACTCTAATCTAGTGCTTCCATCCATCCAAATCGAAGATCAAGATTGAAGATTCAAGAGCTTAGATTGAAGATCTTCATCTTTTCAAGAGAGATTCCTTCATTTGAAGCGGATTTGTGATAGATCAAGCTTCATCCTTCGCTGCCCAGATCTGAAGCGTGTTGATTTGGGTTTGTTTAGGTGATTTGGTGAGTGGTGATTATCTCTCACACGGATCCAAAGGAGTATATCGGATTGTTGGCTCGTTTTGGTGTTAAAATAGTGATTTCCATGCATTTTCTTCATCCTAAGTGTAGATCCATATAGATCCATTGTTCATGATGATGTTACATCCATTTTATCATATGCTAACCTATGCAAGTTCATTCATCAAGTTTGTAGAGATATAATCCATGTTTTCATGCTTATTGGACTTTCAACTCTTTAATTACGAAAATGCCATTATTGTTATAATTGTCTACTTAGATCATATTTGAATGCTTGATTGTTTGAATTGATGTTTGATTTGATTGATTGTTATGAACTAGATGATTGATGATTAGATTTAGACCGAAGACGATTCAAAAGCTAAGGGAAAGGCTCTTGAATTGGGAAAGCTGCTCGTGGCATATGTAGCGGGATGATGAAGCTCTTATGCATAGATTTGATGATGTGATGATGAGATGAGGCTTTGCGAGGATGTAATGAAGTGAGGCAATCATGTGATGAAGACTTGGTCTAATCCAGACGGGATCATTCCAAGCATGTTGATAACTCGGTGATATGATTCGAGTTGAAGATAATGAATGGATATGAGAATAGTCGTCGAGGAGGATGACTAGGAGGCTTGGATAGCATCGTTGTTGAAGGTTCTAGCATGCTCTAAGCAAGAGTACGTTTGGGCAGATTCGATAGTCCCAACGGCCAACTGTTGATGGTCGAGTACTCTGGGCAGATTCGATAGTCCTAGGCACGGGCTGCGACGACGTGCGGGAGTTATGTCTAGAACCGGGGTTTCCATTAGCCCTTGACGGACGGCTGAAAGAATGTGCCGGTCATTCAATTAACGGTGATATCGAAGCAATGATAACAGTGATAGCCAGAGTCATGGATGTTTGGTTGTATCGTCATTCGGACTCAAGAGCGGTATTTTCTGGGTGCTTATCTGATTTAGGCCTTGGTACTTGGAAAACATCGCCCTTGACTCGAGTGATAGTAGTTTTACTTTAAATTGTATGCTCTGCTATGTTTGCTTCTACTTAGTGTGTGTCTGGGGGCTATCACTGTAGAATGAGGTTGGAGTGAGAGGGTTGTATTCCTATTCCTTTTCCTTTATGCTCTTTTGGTATGTTGTTAGTTAATTTACTGCTCACTAAGACTGTTGTCTGACTCAAGGCTTTATGTTTTAATTCTTATTGCCTTGGGCTGTTCGTCCATTTTTGGGACGGGCAGACTAGGTAGCAGGTGACAGGTGCTGTTCTCTTCTCACGATGCTGATATCGAAGACGAGCTAGAGGGTTGCATATTATCTTCTTATATGTACTGGATATTCCGCTGTTTTGTATTCTCTGAGAGATTTGTAGTGAGGCTGGATGTATTGACTATGTGGATGCTTGTATTCAACTATTATGGAGTTTTATATGATGTCATTTTGTTCCGTAAAGCTTCACTATACATATGTTCTATTGTATTTTGTCCATGCGCTGTGAGTAATACGATAGATTCTGTTGTTTTAAATCTTACCTTGACAATCGTCCATGGTCGCCTGGCACACTTTACAGCGCTCTATCTCTAGATTCGGTGCAGGGGTCATGGGCGGTCGTCACATTTGGTATCAGAGCATTGGTTAATCGATTTTACCCAACGCTCGCTGAAGTAACCACGTATGAGAGACGTAATTGTATTTTGATGGATGAATACTATATATAATATAGTAGTTTAGTAGAGTTGAGCCCTTTATGCAGTTGTTTCTCTAGATGTTCTAATCATTCCTTTTTATAGATATTGAGAATGAGTCGAAGAGGGAGACCAGCTGCCAGGGAAGGCCGTGCTACTGAAGAGACTGCTGATTATGCAGCCATGTTCGAAGCTATGATGACTTCGATCATGAGAAGGATACCAGTTCCGGGGGCAGCAGTAGATGTTGGAGTTCAAGTCCAAACTCCGAAACCAGTGGATTTTGCCAAGTTGTGCAAGGATTATACTGCTCTTGGAGGGAAGGTTTTCTTGGGAACAGAATCAACTATCGAGGTCCAGAGATGGATAGATGCTTGTAGAAGGATCTTTGGTGATTTGGGAATTGATGATGCAACTAAGAGGAAGTTGGCATCGAGACAGCTTCAAGGGAGAGCCTCTGATTGGTGGAACTCTATTACCATCTCTACTCCGGAAGAAGAGATTACTTGGGAGCAATTCCAAGCTAGGTTTGAAGCTAAGTTCATTTCTACAGCTCAGAAGTCTGTTCTGTTCAAGAAGTTTGTAGAGCTCAAGCAGGGTGGAAGATCTGTTCTTGAGTATGTTTCTGAGTTTGAAGCTTTATCCAAATATGCCCGGTCATATATTGAGTCTGCTTATCAGAAGAATGAGAAGTTCGTGACCGGCTTGGATAGTTATCTTGGGAGGCAGTTGGTGGATCATTTGGACGATTCATTTGAGAAGCTTGTGGAGAAAGCTCTTAGGCATGAGAGTCTGTTTCCTAAGGAAGGACCTGTTGTTGCTGTTACCAAGGGAGAATCTAAACCACAGCAGGGTGGAAACCAGAAGAGGAAGCAGCAGCAGCAGAAGGGTAAGGATGGCCAGAAGAAGCCGAAAGGCGAGGTGACTTGCTACAATTGTCAGCAGAAGGGCCATTTCTCTAAGGATTGTAAGAATCCTAAGGTGCCGATGAAGTGTCACAACTGTGACAAGCTGGGGCATTTCAGGAAGAATTGTCCAGAACCAAGGAAGGACAGGCAGATTGTGCAAGCCTATGCTTTGGGGGCTGTTCCGTCGTCTTCGAAAGCTCCTACTGCTGAAGAGAAGGGAAAGAGTGTGGTTGTTCAAGGTACTCTTTTCCTATGTGGTGTTCCAGTTAGAGTTCTGTTTGATACTGGAGCGTCGCATTCGTTTGTTTGTAATGAACTAGTAGGCCGGTTAGGTTTGAAGCCGGATATTGTTGACAGGCCATTGGTTGTGACTAATCCAGTTGGGGGTTCGTCTTGTTTGTGTATGTTATGCCGTGGTCTAGTTGTGTCGAGTCATGGTTGCTCTTTTGTTTGTGATTGCTTTGTTCTGAACTTTGCGGGGTTCGGAATTATTTTGGGTATGGACTGGCTTAGGAAGTATGCGGCTAAGGTTGATTGCGAAAGGTTGGAAGTGACAGTCGAGAATGTGGAGGGGCGAAAGATTGTGATACGATGTAAGCATGAAGAAGGCGTCTTCATGAGCTTCATGTATTCGCTAGTTGTTCCACGGGATGGACTGTCATCAGTGCCGATCGCTAATGGATTCGAGGATGTCTTTGACGAAGTCAAAGGGTTGCCGCCGCATAGAGAGATCGAGTTTCGTATAGATCTAGTTGAAGGAGCCAGACCTGTTGTGATGCCTCTTAGGCGAATGGCGCCTAGGGAACAGCAGGAGTTGAGGGTGCAAGTTGATGATCTTTTGCAGAAAGGATTCATTCGGCGTAGTGTGTCCGAGTGGGGTGCACCAGTTGTGTTTGCAACCAAGGCAGATGGGTCGTTGAGATTGTGTGTGGATTATCGGGAGCTGAATAAGGTGACTAAGAAGAACAAGTATCCATTGCCGAGAATAGATGACTTGTTTGATCAGCTTCACGAGGCTAAGGTGTTTTCTCAGATGGATTTGGCAACGGGATTTCACCAGTTGGGAGTGGCTAAGGATAGTGTGCCGAAGACTGCTTTTAGGACACCATCCGGTTTCTTTGAGTGGCTGGTAATGCCGTTTGGATTGACTAACGCGCCAGCATATTTTGTGGATCTTATGAATAGAGTGTTCAGAGATCAGTTGAACAAGTTCGTACTTGTGTTCGTGGATGATATTTTGATTTATTCCAGAACGGAAGAAGAGCACAAGACGCACTTGCGTATTGTTTTGGAGATCTTACGGGAACATCAGCTGAAGGCTAAGTTTTCGAAGTGTCACTTCTGGAGGAGTGAAGTGAGGTTCTTAGGCCATGTGATTTCTGGAAGTGGAATAGCGGTTGATCCCGCTAAGGTGGCAGCAATCTAGGATTGGATTAGACCTAAGAACGCATCTGATGTGAGAAGTTTTCTTGGATTAGCAGGATATTATCGACGGTTTATCAAAGACTTCTCCAAGGTAGCTGCACCGTTAACAGGATTGACGAAAAAGTACCAAGTGTTCAGTTGGGATGCTAAATGTGAGCAAGCTTTCGCAATCCTGAAAGAGCGATTGACGAGTGCTCCTGTTTTGACTATTCCAAGTGGAAATGATGAGATGGTGGTTTACACCGACGCATGTGGTACTGGACTTGGAGCAGTGCTGATGCAGAAGGATAAAGTTGTTGCGTATGCCAGTCGACAACTGAAGCCGCATGAAAGGAATTATCCAACTCATGATTTGGAATTGGCGGCGATTGTATTTGCTCTGAAGATGTGGAGGCATTATCTGTTGGGAGTTCGATTCGAGTTGTTTACGGATCATAAGTCGTTGAAGTATCTTTTCTTCCAGAAGGATTTGAATCTTCGGCAGCAACGTTGGCTAGAATTTTTGGCATCATATGATTTTGGTATAGCTTATACTCCGGGAAAAGGTAACGCAGTGGCAGATGCGTTAAGTCGAAGACATGCAGGATTGGGAGCCATGTTTTCTGAATGGAAGAATCTCGAGTATTTAGCTGGATTTGACTTCAGGCATATATGCGAATTGGAACCTGAGATGTTGGCAAACTTATCGATAAGACCCACTCTTGTGGAAAGGATTGGCGAGGGCCAAAAGCGAGATGATAAGCTTGTCAATATTATCCGTGATTTGGAATCTGGAATGGACCCAGAAAAAGATAAAGGATTCGAGGTCGATCGAGAGGGTTGGCTTCGGAAGCAAGGACGACTAGTTGTTCCCGATATAGATGAATTGAGGAGTGAAGTTCTGAAGGAAAGTCATCACTCGAAGTTGACAATTCATCCAGGTGGAAACAAGATGTATCGGGATATGAAGAGAACCTACTACTGGGAAGGCATGAAGAAGGATGTTGGAGATTTCATTTCCAAGTGTATGAACTGCCAGTTGGTAAAGGCTGAACAGAAGAAGCCAAGCGGATTGCTTCAGCCATTAGAAGTTCCTACATGGAAGTGGGAACAAGTGTCGATGGATTTTATCGATGGATTGCCTAGAACCAGAACGGGAAATGAAGGGATCTGGGTCATTGTGGATCGTCTGACTAAGAGTGCACGATTCATTCCTGTTCGATCGACTAGGACTGCATCAAAGTTGGCTGAGTTGTATGTTAAGTGGATAGTTCGTTTCCATGGTATTCCGAAGAGTATAGTGAGTGATCGAGATCCATTGTTCACTAGTGGATTTTGGAAAAGCTTCCAGGAAGTTTTGGGAACCGAGTTGTGTTTGAGTACAGCTTATCACCCCCAAACAGATGGTCAGACCGAGAGAGTCAACCGAGTTTTGGAAGATCTCCTCAGAGCTTGTGTTTTGGATTTCGGAGGATCATGGGAAGATCACCTTCATTTGGTAGAGTTTGCATACAACAACAGTTACCAGTCAAGCATTGGTATGGCACCGTATGAGGCATTGTATGAAAGACCGTGTAACTCTCCGACATGTTGGTTGGAAACTGGAGAAAAGCTGATGCTTGGGCCAGAGATGATTCGTCAGACTTCAGATTGTATAGAGATCATTCGGCAACGAATGAAGGCAGCCCAAGACCATCAGAAGAGTTATGCCGATAAGCGTCGAAAGGATTTGAAATTCGACGTAGGAGATATGGTTTTTGTGAAGATTTCTCCACTGAAGAATGTTATTCGATTCGGGAAGAAAGGAAAATTGACTCCGAGATTTGTTGGACCATTCCCGATTATCGAGCGAATTGGAAAGCTCGCCTATAGGTTGGAGTTACCTGAGAAGATGTCGGGTGTGCACAATGTTTTTCATGTATCTTATCTACGGAAGTATGTGCACGACTCGAATACAGTGGTTTCTGCTGATAGCTGTGAAGACTTAGAAGTTGATCCAGTCGATAGAAGACCTCGTAAGCCGCTTCGTGTTGTTGAAACTGACACGAAACAGCTTAGGAGGAAGGTGGTTAAGTTGCTCAAGATACAATGGAGTGATGATGATAACGACTGTACGTGGGAGGTGGAAGAGAGGATGAAGGCAGCTCATCCTGAACTCTTCGAGGTATGGCCCTAAGGTGTCGTGTCATCTCGCGATATTGTAACTTGTTCTAAGTCTTAGAATTCTGTACGCTAAGTTAGAATTGGATGCATGGTTTGATGATTGCTATGGATGGTAGGCGTACAGAATAGTTTTGATTGCTATGATTGTTTGGGATTTCGGGGGCGAAATTCCTAAGGGGGAGAGAATGTAACGACCCGTATTTTTCACGGATCGAAAAGTTTGTCAAATCTGGAATTTTAGCATTTTTTAAGTCATTTCAGATTTTTAGGGAAATTTGTCTAAGTCCTAGGTCGTGAACGACCTAAGAGCTAAGTCGTGACCGAGTTAAGGAATTCGGCGAGTTAGTGTTAGGTCGTGGGTTAGTTGGAGCGACCTATAGAGTTATGCGACCTAGGGTTTGATTAAGTATTAGGTCGGCAGGGCGTGTTAACGACCTAAAGAACTGACCGACCTAAGGAAACTATTGGGAGCGACCTAAGAGTTTCGGTGAGCTAAGTGTTAGGTCGGCAGGGCGAGTTAGCGACCTAGTGGTTACTGGGTGTGTGGTTAGGTCGGCAACGACTTAAGGTTAGAGTTAGGTCGTAGTAACCGAGTTAAGGGATAGGTCGCTATGTGTTAGGTCGTCTGGTAGCTTGGGTGGTAAGGTCGTAAGCGACCTAAGGGTTAAGTTGTTACCAAGTTAAGTCGACTGGGTGGGTTAGCGACCTAAGGAGTTAACAAGTTGGCGACCTTAAGAGTTAGGCTATGTGTTAGGTCGTAACACTGTTAGGTCGCGTAGGTTGCTAAGTTGTTAGGTCGCTAGGATTTAGGTCGCGTAGATCTATCTGTTAGGTCGTATGTTGTGTTAGGTCGCGTGGAAGCCTAAGTTGTTAGGTCGCAACCCAACTAAGTCGTAGGTCGAAGGAAAGCGCATTGCTTTAGGTCGTCAAGTGTTAGGTCGTTGAGGAGTTATGTCGTGCATCTGTTAGGTCGGAGAAGCTTAGGTCGGAGAGGCTTAGGTCGGAAGCGACTTAGGGAGATAGCCAGATTTCGACTTAAGGGCAGTTTTCAGCTATAAATAGGAGGGGTTGTTCTCACTTTTTGGGATCCGGATTTTTGAAGCGACGAAGTGCTGCCATTTTGAGAGCTCGACTTCTACACTTCTTCACTTCTTTTCTCCACTCTAATCTAGTGCTTCCATCCATCCAAATCGAAGATCAAGATTGAAGATTCAAGAGCTTAGATTGAAGATCTTCATCTTTTCAAGAGAGATTCCTTCATTTGAAGCGGATTTGTGATAGATCAAGCTTCATCCTTCGCTGCCCAGATCTGAAGCGTGTTGATTTAGGTTTGTTTAGGTGATTTGGTGAGTGGTGATTATCTCTCACACGGATCCAAAGGAGTATATCGGATTGTTGGCTCGTTTTGGTGTTAAAATAGTGATTTCCATGCATTTTCTTCATCCTAAGTGTAGATCCATATAGATCCATTGTTCATGATGATGTTACATCCATTTTATCATATGTTAACCTATGCAAGTTCATTCATCAAGTTTGTAGAGATATAATCCATGTTTTCATGCTTATTGGACTTTCAACTCTTTAATTACGAAAATGCCATTATTGTTATAATTGTCTACTTAGATCATATTTGAATGCTTGATTGTTTGAATTGATGTTTGATTTGATTGATTGTTATGAACTAGATGATTGATGATTAGATTTAGACCGAAGACGATTCAAAAGCTAAGGGAAAGGCTCTTGAATTGGGAAAGCTGCTCGTGGCATATGTAGCGGGATGATGAAGCTCTTATGCATAGATTTGATGATGTGATGATGAGATGAGGCTTTGCGAGGATGTAATGAAGTGAGGCAATCATGTGATGAAGACTTGGTCTAATCCAGACGGGATCATTCCAAGCATGTTGATAACTCGGTGATATGATTCGAGTTGAAGATAATGAATGGATATGAGAATAGTCGTCGAGGAGGATGACTAGGAGGCTTGGATAGCATCGTTGTTGAAGGTTCTAGCATGCTCTAAGCAAGAGTACGTTTGGGCAGATTCGATAGTCCCAACGGCCAACTGTTGATGGTCGAGTACTCTGGGCAGATTCGATAGTCCTAGGCACGGGCTGCGACGACGTGCGGGAGTTATGTCTAGAACCGGGGTTTCCATTAGCCCTTGACGGACGGCTGAAAGAATGTGCCGGTCATTCAATTAACGGTGATATCGAAGCAATGATAACAGTGATAGCCAGAGTCATGGATGTTTGGTTGTATCGTCATTCGGACTCAAGAGCGGTATTTTCTGGGTGCTTATCTGATTTAGGCCTTGGTACTTGGAAAACATCGCCCTTGACTCGAGTGATAGTAGTTTTACTTTAAATTGTATGCTCTGCTATGTTTGCTTCTACTTAGTGTGTGTCTGGGGGCTATCACTGTAGAATGAGGTTGGAGTGGGAGGGTTGTATTCCTATTCCTTTTCCTTTATGCTCTTTTGGTATGTTGTTAGTTAATTTACTGCTCACTAAGACTGTTGTCTGACTCAAGGCTTTATGTTTTAATTCTTATTGCCTTGGGCTGTTCGTCCATTTTTGGGACGGGCAGACTAGGTAGCAGGTGACAGGTGCTGTTCTCTTCTCACGATGCTGATATCGAAGACGAGCTAGAGGGTTGCATATTATCTTCTTATATGTACTGGATATTCCGCTGTTTTGTATTCTCTGAGAGATTTGTAGTGAGGCTGGATGTATTGACTATGTGGATGCTTGTATTCAACTATTATGGAGTTTTATATGATGTCATTTTGTTCCGTAAAGCTTCACTATACATATGTTCTATTGTATTTTGTCCATGCGCTGTGAGTAATACGATAGATTCTGTTGTTTTAAATCTTACCTTGACAATCGTCCATGGTCGCCTGGCACACTTTACAGCGCTCTATCTCTAGATTCGGTGCAGGGGTCATGGGCGGTCGTCACATTGCAACTATACTCGGACAAGCAATGTTTTCTACCCTCCCTCTTCTCCCCGCTCTCGTTCACCATTTCTCACTCGCCGCCGCGCACCCTAGTCGCAGCAACAAGTGCCTCCGCCATCCCTGCCGGCCTTAGCAGCCGGCAAACAGCCACCACCACCACTGCTCCTCCTCTCACCGGAAACCATCCTCCTCGCCTACATCACCTCATCAAACTCCAGCCCGAGCACCTCGGCCACCAACCTTTCCATCCTCTCCACGTCACCTACATCACGTCCGTCAGCATCCCGCCATCTTCCTCCACTCTGGCCAGGCAATGACCCAAGCACAACCCGACCGCAACCGAGCCCCTGACCATCACTTCGACCCGCCTGTGCTACCGAGATCTTCCTGCGCTACAAATAGGTATAGATCTGGGTATATAATGTTTGTAGGCGAGTAGATCTATACTAATATATATTGTTTTACATACGTTGTTTATAGAGTATGAATATTTGCCTCTACAAATATACTTGCAACCGTGTAGAAGTGTATAAATTAGTTTACATCGTTTTGCTATTTTCAAATGCACGTACATCATATATGTTAGTGAAGTATATTTGATTTTAAAGAAGCATGCTAGGGTATGGTTTTAAATATATATGTATATATATCGTACTATGGCAATTGCTTATATTATAGTATACTTTGGGGTCTAAACTTTTGTATACACTGGTATCTATCTTATATATATTTAGTTTAAGTTTTGTTTAAATATGGTAATATACTAAGTTGAGTATATGTTACAGCAAGTAGTATATTTATTATAAGTTGTATTTGTATAAAGTTAATATATTAATTTTATAAGATGTAGGGATAGTTTAAGTTTTCGCATGTATGTGCATTTGTTTCGTACTTTAGTGTTTGCATGTGTTGATTTATGAGCCTATAGATCTATATATTTAGTACTGCGTTTTTACTTTAAGCGTATAAATATATAAGAGTATTTTTGTTTTGTATTATGGCAAGATAGTATTATACATATTTTTCATCAGTGATGTGTGTCGCATATGTACATATATCAGTAATATGTGTGTGCGTGTTATATGTATATCTATAGTATGGCAATTTATATAGCCTGTTGAGTGTATGTATATAGTTATATAAGTAGGTTATAGTATAGTACAAGTGTAATAATGGTTATTAAAACGTTTTATATATACATACTTGTGTTATTTAAGTTGTATTGTGTCATTGCTGTTGTTTATATAGTGGTAGGTAAGATATATATATTTTTGTATGTTAAACTTATGACCGTGTTTCGCATATACATGTAAGTATATATAAGTATGCTAGTTGTAATATATAAGCAAATTTTGTATTGTTACAGCATAAATAAGGGCGACACTTTACGTATATATATAGTATAACAATACTTCAATTTTGGTTGACTATAGACTTCAAAAGAGACTTGCTGTATATATATATTTATAAATATAAGTGGTCTGTTTGTCAATTATAACTGATTTTTGTTTAAAGGAAATATTATATACAGTTTTACAGTGTATGTTGCATTTGGGCTGTCTTGTTTGTTCATATATTATTTTAATATATATCTTAAATTAGATATTGATTTAATAAAATAATCATATTAATAATAATCTATATGCATATCTTGTTCCAATTATATCAAGCTGAAACTAATTCATTTTGTTCATCGATTCCTGCTATCAGTTTTGCTCGTCAAAATTCGTGCCATTCTTATGCCGCCTTGATCTGAAAATCGTCATTTGGATTAGTCAATTTCACGATTTGAATCGTAGCTTGTTGTGGTATCTATCTTCTCTATAGCCTCGGAAGGTGAGCACTCACTCACGATTAACGTTCTTTTATTTATTAAATTTGATTTCAATTGAAACGACAATTGAAATATGCTGTTGTTAGTTAATTACACTGTTATATATGCTATTATCTGTATCAGTTCACCTGTGACATCTGACACCATTATCTGTTAATTATTTATGCGATGATAATACAGTTTGGTTGATAATTGATTGATTGTTGATGTTTATATTGGACGTTAAATTGTTAATGTTAAAATGATAAATAGTATGCAATTGAACTTGATATAGGATAGTTAAATGTTAAATTTGATTAACTGACAATTTGTATAATATGACCCCTTTAACTGTTAAATCTATTGACACGTATGATTTGCTTAATTACACCTTGAACCACTGAATGTATGTTGTTAAATTGATGATGTATGAAATTGTAAATAGATGACAAGTGAAGAACCGTAAAGTAATAATCTTTAATCTACATGAAATGATAGTGTGGATTCTAGAAATAATTATATTAATTCGTACAAATAACAATGCGAATTAATACGGTTATTTCGGGATTATTTGAATTGATTATTGGATTGTTATTGATTGTTGTTATTGCTTGTTTATTTACTTTGACACCATCTCAGTTATCACACTGCAAGTTCCCTTTGCTATGTTTTGATTTTGAATTAAATTGGAATCGGGTTGAAATGATAAATACCCAAAATTGAATTTTGACCTAGGATGGAAAATTAAATAAAAACGATTGGTCAATAATTTGATTTAAAAATAAAACGAAGATTTTATTTGAATAAATAATATGGTTTGAAACGAAGTTGAAAATTGAATTTAATGAAATTTAAACGTGAATATTTAATAATCTGAAATGAAATATTAATAAAGAAATTGATGAAAGAAGGTTGTTTAATTTGAGAAATGATTGAATTAAGTTTGAAATGATTTAATAATTAAGTTTGAAATTATAATTAAGTTTGAAACAATTAAACTTTGAAATGATTTAATAATTAAGTTTGAAATTATTAAAGTTTGAAATTATTTAATAATTAAGGTTTGAATTATTTAATAATTAAATAAGATAGAATTATTTAATGATTAAATTGATTTGAATTCTTTAATAAGTGAAATTGAATTTTTGAATAAGTGAATTTTTACTTCGTAAATAAGTGAAATTGAGTTTCTTTATTAATTAAGTTTTGGAAAATTATTTAAGAAAGTAAATAAGTGAAATTGAAGTTCTTTAACAAGAAATGAAAATGTGATATTTTTGGAATTAATGTAAGACTTGAAATGTAAAGAATTTGATTTGACGAATTTAATTTAATTCAAATTGTAAGTTTTGATTTAATGAAGTTGAATTTAAGAATTGATTTAATGAATTGAAAATTGAATAGAAATTGTTTGAATGATAAAGTAACTTAACGAATATTGAATGAAATCGATAAATGAGTTTAAATTGATTTGAATGTTAAATTAAATTAATTTAAATGATTTCGGAATGAAACTTTTGTACGAACTTGAATCAATATTTGAATTGTTTTCAATATAAAGATTTAAATTGAACTATAAGATTTGGAAACGGTAAATTGGAAGTTTTGAAACGTAAAATTTGGAAATTGGTTTAGAAAGACAAACGAAATGTTGATTTACGAATTGAAATTGAAATCGAAATTGATTTGGTTTTGAAATAAATAAACGACCAATCGGTGTAATAATTACGAAAGTTATTAAAGAGACCGGGATCGGTAATGGATATACTCTCTATCTGAACCGAAACCACTTTAATAACTATGCGCGGAGTGATGATCCAGAATGAAGTGGTTGGAATGATGTATGTGATGACTGAAGAAAGTGAATGATGATGGATAGCCTTGACACTTGTGTCAAATTGGAAATGACTAAAACAGGAGCTGTGCCGGGCCAATGGAGGATTAGCTACCTCAAGTGGACACACTTCTTCGAACTACTTATTACTTGTTGTCGATTGGTGCACCCTTGATTTTGGGAGTGTTGTTTCATGGTGTTGCGGGCGCTGCGGCGTTGCGTTCTCACCAGTCCGGATCAGGCGAACGGTAGTATCACTACCTTGGGTATTGCCTCATGTGCCTTGTCATACTTGTATTCCATTTATACGCGACCACTACGATTTTGATTTGTACCTTTAGTATATGGATTGCCCTCTGGTGACTTCCGGTTTTGGGGAAACTACGGTCTTGTATATGCTTTTGGGAATAAAAATGTGTTAAGGGTGGAATGAGCCATGACTTAACGCTATTTTGATATCTTTATATTACTGATAGACATTATCAACTTAGCGTACATTACTACCTAGTAGATAGTTTAACGGATCCTTAAAGGATGGTTATTCCAAACATCCTTTGAGTTACTTGTATTTCAATTGCTATTTCACTTGAGTTGGATTTATTAATATAAGAATGTTAATCCTGACTCGAGTGTTTTATGTTTTGCTTTACGCTCGGGTCAGACTGAGTGATCCAGTATTCGAGACTCACCTTTGAAGTTGGAGCTTTGCTTGAAGATCCAGCCATCTATTCTGCTTCCAGTATTCAATGATTCCAGTGATGTATTCTGATTTGTATCTAATGTATTGTATTACTCGTCTGTTGTAAACTCTGATGTATCTTATATATCCATATAGTAGCTTCATGAACTACTATCTCTTTTATTTCCGCTGCAAAAATTATTACTCTGTGTCTGTGATCTGTGATTATTCATTTACTGTATATGTTCAGTTTTGCCAAATTTAAATTAACAACGCGGTATTTTGAGCAATTCAACTCCGGCATGAGTGTCTTCCTATACACTTATAATGGATGCAAATGGTCCAAAATATCGGGTCGTTACAGTTGGTATCAGAGCTTTGGTAGCTCTAGGCAAAACTTAACATATAGGGTAAATGTATTTACAGAATCACTCTCATTCGAGTTTCAATCTCTTCCTTTGACTCAATTCCTTTGAATTTTGGAACGTTCCCCTCGGTTCCGAAATTCATTCGTGTCCCTCACTATTCGTCTTCTTTCAATTCTGGGGCACCCCATAACTCCATTTTGAATGATATCTATAATAGATTGGCGGTCTCGCCAATCTTCGAATAATTCGTAAAGGAGCAAAACTCCTTTACAATTGGCATTGATTTACCGGAGATTTCTGTATCCTCGGTTTACGATGCTATCTATCTCCTACTATACCTGAATTCTATTTCTTGAGATCGAATGTCGATTTGCCCGAAATTCTACATCGATCTTATTCTTGAAGTCACGGTCGACCGGTTAAGGTTGCCCGCGATTTATATAAACTTATCCATCTCCCTATTTCGTTATTTAATTATCTTATCTTTGTTTCGAACCTATCTTCGAATCAAAATTCTCTTTGATTTGAGTCCATCAAATTTGAATCTATATACTTGCTTTAAAATCCATTCTTGTACCGTTGAGCGAGGAAGTGTATTTGTAAATAAATATTAAAAATGTTTTAAAATATATGGTGTTGTTTGAGTTGTTGATGTTGATTTGGGTTTTCGATCGATTCGTCTGATTAACGCTATCGATAGGATTTCCAAAACACTTGAACAGAGCAAACTGACACAATATCATTTTCAAATTTGATAAATAAAATAAAAAAAGTTTTGTATGATTATATTATATATAAATATAAGTTTTCTAAAATTAAATTTTTTAATGAATTTGTTGTCTGAAATAATAATATATGATTTTCATTTATTGTTTTGTAAACCATTGACTATTGCATAATATAAATAAATGAATTTATAAACTTGGTTATAAATTGATTGGAATTTGAAATGAATTAAATTCAGAAAGTTGAGAATTTATTAGTTTCCGATGATTTCGAACTTTGGTTTTTAAAATTTTAAAGTATATATATTGAAAGTATTTTCGAAAAGAAATCATTTTCAAAGAATTTTAAAATGTCAGAATCAGTGCTCTTCTCTTTGTCGCTGGAAAATAATTTCGGTGATGGCGGCCGCATCATCGACATTCATTTTCGAGTTTCGAAGTGGAGATATTATTCTGTAGCATTGCTACGGTTGTGTTTTGAAAAAATATTTTGATTTGAATTTCTTCAGTATATTTTGATTCACATATATATAGGAATCTTATTTTAAAATTAAATTTGATTTGATATAAATATATTATATATATCTCTAAATTGTTTAAAGTAAATCGGAAATCTAATTCTTAAATTCTGTTAAAGGATGATTTTAATTATAAATAAAACCAAAAATTTGGATTAAATATTTAAACTTGAATAATTGAATTGGGAAAATTTTATTTGTATATTGTTCAACTGCATTCTAATACAACTTACCTAAATTATTCAGAAGTTGAATATGTAATTGGATGATATATAAGATAAATTGAATTTATAAATAAAATTTGAGTGTTTATTATAAATGTATACACTGAATTTTGATTATTAAGATGTTAATAGAGTTAGATAGGATAATAAGTAAAACCCAGTTAATAATGAAATAAATTTTGTTTTGAAAGAATTAATAAGTTTGTTTTGAAAATTAATAAATTGAAATTTGATCAACTTATGAAAATACCTTGAATTTGAAAGCAATTAGTAAATATAAAATAATTTAAATCGAAACTTTTATGTTTTAAAATTAAATTATATGGGCTAAATATATGTGATAAGATATAATAAGTGAAATAAAATTTATAATAACTTGGAATTAAAGAATTTAAATTGTTGAAAAAAATATGATTATAATAAAAGACTATTCAAATTTATGGTTTTCGAAATTGTAAATCGAAGATAATTGGATAATAAGATAATGAATTTAGAAATAGTTGAGATTGATTTTAGAGAAATCAAATGGATTAAATCAATTATTGAATATCAATTAATTTAAATTTGAATTTATATGGTTTAAATAAATTGTTATTTTGTATTTCAAATCTGTTTTTCTTTCTGGTTGTTTCTATTCTCCTACCTCGTTCCTTTTCGGGGACGAAAAGTTTTGAGTGGGGGAGAGTGTAACGACCCGTAAATTTCAACTGTTTTAATAACGTAATTAGTTGAAATTTTGTAAAATTTTAAACGATAAAATTTTGAAATAAAAATTTAATATTTGGAATACGTCTAGTTAAACATAGCAACTGGTAAATTTTCGTTCGAAAATATGAAAGTTTATTTCGCGCGTAAATCCACTTCAATTTAATCAGTTAAAAAGCAATGAAAATAAATATTTCCGAAACCTAAATATTTTTACATAGAAAAATTCTAAACCATCTTCTGAGCAAGATGTCAGTTTGTCGTTTTTCCCAATTCGGACATCTTTGGCTCCGTCGATCTTATTTTTTAGCGTTTTTCTTGCATTTTCCGCTATTAGAAAATTCGAATTTTATAAATTAAATCGTACCACTGATATCTGTATACCGTTTTGATCGACTCGTCATGCCAATCTCAACGGTATCTTCATTTCTGTTTTTCGAACCCCGAAATATCGTGGAGTCAGTAAAACAATTCCGTATCGATACCGGTTTTGTAACTTTTGGTTCCCGTGATCTTCTGAATCTCTGGTGCATTTAACTCGTATAACTCAACAGCTATTCCTTTTATTATCTTCATAAATTTTGCTTGTTCCCAGACCATTCTTGTTTAGTTCAAGGATAAAGATACTTAAAGCAATATGGAATACAAAACTTTTCATATTTTACATCTCCTCTGCCTGTTCATATTGTCCAAGCCTAAACGTCATTTCCCAGATTCCTTTCATTGCCGAGAAAACCACAGCCCCATCCTCCCAACAACCCAATCACCATAAACCCACTCGATGGCAGAACACCCCACTCCCTTCACCAGCTTGCTCAGGCGACCACCCAGCCTCAAACCCTCCTCATCGCCACCTACTCGCCCTCCCTGCCATTTGCCAGCAAACCCGACCCCATCGCATTCCCATCCTTGCAACTATACTCGGACAAGCAATGTTTTCTACCCTCCCTCTTCTCCCCGCTCTAGTTCACCATTTCTCACTCGCCGCCGCGCACCCTAGTCGCAGCAACAAGTGCCTCCGCCATCCCTGCCGGCCTTAGCAGCCAGCAAACAGCCACCACCACCACAACTCCTCCTCTCACCGGAAACCATCCTCCTCGCCTACATCACCTCATCAAACTCCAGCCCGAGCACCTCGGCCACCAACCTTTCCCATCCTCTCCATGTCACCTGCATCACGTCCGTCAGCATCCCGCCATCTTCCTCCACTCTGGCCAGGCAATGACCCAAGCACAACCCGACCGCAACCGAGCCCCTGACCATCACTTCGACCCGCTTGTGCTACCGAGATCTTCCTGCACTATAAATAGGTATAGATCTAGGTATATAATGTTTGTAGGCGAGTAGATCTATACTAATATATATTGTTTTACATACGTTGTTTATAGAGTATGAATATTTGCCTCTACAAATATACTTGCAACCGTGTAGAAGTGTATAAATTAGGTTACATCGTTTTGCTATTTTCAAATGCACGTACATCATATATGTTAGTGCAGTATATTTGATTTTAAAGAAGCATGCTAGGGTATGGTTTTAAATATATATGTATATATATCGTACTATGGCAATTGCTTATATTATAGTATACTTTGGGGTCTAAACTTTTGTATACACTGGTATCTATCTTATATATATTTAGTTTAAGTTTTGTTTAAATATGGTAATATACTAAGTTGAGTATATGTTACAGCAAGTAGTATATTTATTATAAGTTGTATTTGTATAAAGTTAATATATTAATTTTATAAGATGTAGGGATAGTTTAAGTTTTCGCATGTATGTGCATTTGTTTCGTACTTTAGTGTTTGCATGTGTTGATTTATGAGCCTATAGATCTATATATTTAGTACTGCGTTTTTACTTTAAGCATATAAATATATAAGAGTATTTTTGTTTTGTATTATGGCAAGATAGTATTATACATATTTTTCATCAGTGATGTGTGTCGCATATGTACATATATCAGTAATATGTGTGTGCGTGTTATATGTATATCTATAGTATGGCAATTTATATAGCCTGTTGAGTGTATGTATATAGTTATATAAGTAGGTTATAGTATAGTACAAGTGTAATAATGGTTATTAAAATGTTTTATATATACATACTTGTGTTATTTAAGTTGTATTGTGTCATTGCTGTTGTTTATATAGTGGTAGGTAAGATATATATATATTTTTGTATGTTAAACTTATGACCGTGTTTCGCATATACATGTAAGTATATATAAGTATGCTAGTTGTAATATATAAGCAAATTTTGTATTGTTACAGCATAAATAGGGGCGACACTTTACGTATATATATAGTATAACAATACTTCAATTTTGGTTGACTATAGATTTCAAAAGAGACTTGCTGTATATATATTTATAAATATAAGTGGTCTGTTTGTCAATTATAACTGATTTTTGTTTAAAGGAAATATTATATACAGTTTTACAGTGTATGTTGCATTTGGGCTGTCTTGTTTGTTCATATATTATTTTAATATATATCTTAAATTAGATATTGATTTAATAAAATAATCATATTAATAATAATCTATATGCATATCTTGTTCCAATTATATCAAGCTGAAACTAATTCATTTTGTTCATCGATTCCTGTTATCAGTTTTGCTCGTCAAAATTCGTGCCATTCTTATGCCGCCTTGATCTGAAAATCGTCATTTGGATTAGTCAATTTCACGATTTGAATCGTAGCTTGTTGTGGTATCTATCTTCTCTGTAGCCTCGGAAGGTGAGCACTCACTCACGATTAACGTTCTTTTATTTATTAAATTTGATTTCAATTGAAACGACAATTGAAATATGCTGTTGTTAGTTAATTACATTGTTATATATGCTATTATCTGTATCAGTTCACCTATGACATCTGACACCATTATCTGTTAATTATTTATGCGATGATAATACAGTTTGGTTGATAATTGATTGATTGTTGATGTTTATATTGGACGTTAAATTGTTAATGTTAAAATGATAAATAGTATGCAATTGAACTTGATATAGGATAGTTAAATGTTAAATTTGATTAACTGACAATTTGTATAATATGACCCCTTTAACTGTTAAATCTATTGACACGTATGATTTGCTTAATTACACCTTGAACCACTGAATGTATGTTGTTAAATTGATGATGTATGAAATTGTAAATAGATGACAAGTGAAGAACCGTAAAGTAATAATCTTTAATCTACATGAAATGATAGTGTGGATTCTAGAAATAATTATATTAATTCGTACAAATAACAATGCGAATTAATACGGTTATTTCAGGATTATTTGAATTGATTATTGGATTGTTATTGATTGTTGTTATTGCTTGTTTATTTACTTTGACACCATCCCAGTTATCACACTGCAAGTTTCCTTTGCTATGTTTTGATTTTGAATTAAATTGGAATCGGGTTGAAATGATAAATACCCAAAATTGAATTTTGACCTAGGATGGAAAATTAAATAAAAACCGATTGGTCAATAATTTGATTTAAAAATAAAATGAAGATTTTATTTGAATAAATAATATGGTTTGAAACGAAGTTGGAAATTGAATTTAATGAAATTTAAACGTGAATATTTAATAATCTGAAATGAAATATTAATAAAGAAATTGATGAAAGAAGGTTGTTTAATTTGAGAAATGATTGAATTAAGTTTGAAATGATTTAATAATTAAGTTTGAAATTATAATTAAGTTTGAAACAATTAAACTTTGAAATGATTTAATAATTAAGTTTGAAATTATAATTAAGTTTGAAATTATTAAACTTTGAAATTATTTAATAATTAAGGTTTGAATTATTTAATAATTAAATAAGATAGAATTATTTAATGATTAAATTGATTTGAATTCTTTAATAAGTGAAATTGAATTTTTGAATAAGTGAATTTTTACTTCGTAAATAAGTGAAATTGAGTTTCTTTATTAATTAAGTTTTGGAAAATTATTTAAGAAAGTAAATAAGTGAAATTGAAGTTCTTTAACAAGAAATGAATATGTGATATTTTTGGAATTAATGTAAGACTTGAAATGTAAAGAATTTAATTTGACGAATTTAATTTAATTCAATTTGTAAGTTTTGATTTAATGAAGTTGAATTTAAGAATTGATTTAATGAATTGAAAATTGAATAGAAATTGTTTGAATGATAAAGTAACTTAACGAATATTGAATGAAATCGATAAATGAGTTTAAATTGATTTGAATGTTAAATTAAATTAATTAAATGATTTCGGAATGAAACTTTTGTACGAACTTGAATCAATATTTGAATTGTTTTCAATATAAAGATTTAAATTGAACTATAAGATTTGGAAACGGTAAATTGGAAGTTTTGAAACGTAAAATTTGGAAATTGGTTTAGAAAGACAAACGAAATGTTGATTTACGAATTGAAATTGAAATCGAAATTGATTTGGTTTTGAAATAAATAAACGACCAATCAGTGTAATAATTACGAAAGTTATTGTGACGCCCCACCTCTATGCTCATAATAACAAAGAGTATTAAAAGAAATACTGTCTATTATTACGAAGAATAAGGCTGGATAGGAGCGACCATCCGTAATTGGCCTTACACTAATATTGGTTATCTCGGTAGGAGTGGTATATACTTTTTATTTTTCATCTATTATTTATTTACTCCCATCGACATATCCAATCATCAGTATAAAACAAACTACGATAGTTCATAATAGTTTAGGACATTAGATATAACAATAACACAGATAATATAAATGCGGAACACAAATAAAAACAAAAGTCTCATATATATATAACTGATGTCAGTTGATACATAATTGACACAATACATATGATACAACTACAACTGTCGACTCTAGAAGTTATATATACAAGTACATTATCAACTAATATACATGAATACATATCGTTCTATATAATGACACGACTACTACAAAATGACACGGACAACTTCAGAAGATGTGAAAAGTCTTCATATCCTGAACAGCAACTCAAAGGAGAAAATCTACAACCTGAAATAACTCGGGTCTGACCCGAGTATTAAATTCAAAAGAAAATAATACACGGGTCAGTCTAATCCAAACTCAGTTATTAGTGCATAGCAGCAATAATAATCAGATAGTCAAATAGACGATAATCACAGAAATCTCGTATATCCAACTTCTCAATAAGAGAATCGGGTAACGGTAGATATAACACTAAACAGTGTAAATCAACAAATCAGCAATCTCCAAAAGATCAGTCAAATCAAATTTCTGTGTGGCTGCAGTACACGCACGCGTGCACTGCCTCGCCACACAGTACACGAAATCATCACGACGGTGAAAACTAACAGCAATTAAAACTGTAGAAGTCAACATAAATAAACCAAAAGCAACAGGCACTAACGCAAATCAAGAGGAATGAATCACACACGAATGTACACCGGAAGTTTACATTCATGTACAGGGTCAAACCCGGGTCTTTGAGACCGGATTCAACTCGCTGTAAAATCTCATAGATCAACTTGAAACAATCAAGAACCAATAAATCAAACTCAACCAACTCAAGCACATCCTGCAAACGAACCCAACAGTGAACTGGTAAAATCAAAGCAAGCTGCATATACTTCAGTTCAAGGTGGCCGTAGTTTATGTACAAATGTCAGCATGTATATATAACTATACAGTGGAACAATGCAAGTTACTGAACTAGACAGAGGGACAATCAAATAGATGCATGCAATTTTGAACAAGAATGAAGCAGTTTACAAACCATCAGGTATCAAAGCAGCAGTTTTGAAATCAATGCATCTGGGTTTCAGATGCAACAATGAAATCTATGAATGCAACCTGACCAAAGTGAACCTAAAGCAAAACTATACCAACATGATCAAGTCTGGTCAGACCATCAAGAGGCAAAAGCATCAAGCAAACAAAGACCACAAGAATGAAACTGCAAAATAATAATCCAGTCCACTTACACAATGCGAGTGCAGACTCGAAACTACAAATAAACATGATGCCACCAGACAAGGCCATAAAAGTACAAATACCACAAATACATGAAGAATCCAGCTACAGATTAATGAAGACTACAAAGAAATGCAAGAAGCATTGTGATATCAAGATCAAAACCAGGGACAACCTCAGTGCCTAATCACAGAAATCAAGACCAACTAGAACAGATACATCATGCTAAAGGCAAAAGCAAACTTAAAGCGGTGCAGTGATTATAGTGATGACACAGATATAACAGTGAATGGACAGCAATGTAAGATGGCAGTTTGAGGTTAAGATGCTGTGCAGGGTATAAGTTTTGGCAGAAAAGGTAAATGACAAGTTGAAATGCCAGGGTAGTGAAAATGGTAACAAGACTAATGACTACAACAATACCAAAAATACATGAACACAATATCTCCAGTAACCAACATATTGAACAAGAGTGAATAATGTTGACTCAACAGTAACCAAGCACACAATGCAGACAATCGATAACCAGGGTGGCAAGGCAAATATCGAACATCAACTTCATCTGCTCAGGCAACTCGAAGGAAATGATTTAAATGCAACAAAGTGAAGCCAGAAGGTACCACAGCAAGAAAATACTCACTGGTTCGACGAACAACATAATAGATGCCAGCAATAATATCAGTTTTGAACAAAGATAATTGCAGTGCGAATTCGACTATACATGTATACACACATATAACTATATGTATGAACACATATGAAGTCTCACAAAATTAATAAGCAATAAATTGCGAAATCTAAACAGAGGCAATTTCAAGCTATAGTTCAAAACAATACTAAAGTCAAAAACACAAAACTGCAGTTGCAAAAGCGTGGTATAATTCGTTTCAACTCAAGATAATATCAACCCAAATATCTTCATAAAATCAATCTAATCAACTCAAGTTAAGGTCGATGAAAAATCCACAAAAATCAACTACGAACAAGGGCCGATATCCATTAAATTTCACCAACAAAGTCAAGTGGTCGAAGACGACAGTTCAAAGAGAAGGCCGAAGTCGAACCAAGTCAAAAATCATCAATATCGAAACAAGTAGATCACTTCGAATGAACGAGGTCATTGAATTGCCATAATCAAGACCACTGATGGCCAGAGAAATCAACATTTAACAAAAAAATCATTTCGAAACTGTGGTGACAAATGTACTCAAGCAAAATACATACGACAAGTCCGCGAAATCCTCGACATCAAGACAAATCCAGTGACCGAAGCCCAGAAATTTCAAAACCCAGACATTAACACAAAATCGAACGCAAGCATAGCACTACGAATGAATTAGATGTGAGTGGTAGTTCACTCACCTTATTCGAAGAACCCAACTCGAATCGCTGCCGATAGCATCCCCTTTTGCTCGCCTTTGCACGGTGCTCAACCGAAGCAAAGACGAATTCAATCAAGCAACGGAGAAGCAATCGATCGAAGCCAAGCACGAAACCTCCTTCGACGAGTTGAAGCAGGGACGAGGCCGGCATCACGAAGTCGATCGAAGACAATTGGTTGTAGCCCTAATTCTTTAATTTGGGAACGAAAACGAATAACCAGGCCGCCTCCATTTTCTTTTCTTTCTTTCTTTAGCTAGGGTTTTGTTTTTCTCTTTTGATTTTGAACGAAAAATAAAATATGAGGGAAGACCGGGTTTTTTGTTTGATAATAAGGCACTGAAGTAAAGTAAGGCATGGGCTAGCTTTAAAGGTCCACTAACACTTAACAATCTATAAAGGAATTTCAAACTGATTACATTTCCAACAGTGATTTACCCTTGTTTAAATCGATAATTGACGATTATAAGTTGAAACTAAATCTCGGGTTGTTACAGACTCCCCTCCTTATAAAAATTGCGTCCACGCAATCATAGGGGATAAATGGAAAAAAGGTAACAACCAAAAGATCATGGCAATGTCGAATGTATAAGCAAAGCAAGTGTCAGCGGGGAAGTATTAGATAAGAAATCGAAAGGTTCGACTGCTTCAAATCAAAAGAATCAACCTCGTGGGAATCAGGGATCAAAATCAGACGACTAACAAAAGCAAGAACAATCGAGTTCCAGCAACTAAAAGAGAAGAAAACAGAGTAGAAATCCCATACAGAGCACGAATTGAATGTGAGTAAATCAAATTACTCACCTGAATCGCCAGAGAAAAAGACGAAGCTCAAATCTCAAATAAGCAATTATTTAATTATCAAAAGCGATAACCAAATCTTAAATCAGCAATTATTTGATTATCAAAAGCGATAATTAAATCTCAAATCAGCAAATATTTAATTATCAAAAGCGATAATTAAATCTCAAATCAGCAAATATTTAATTATCAAAAGCGACAATTAAATCTCAAAGCAACAAATATTTAATTATCTAAAGCGATAATTAAATCTCAAATCAGCAAATATTTAGTTATCAAAAGCGATAATTAAATCTCAAATCAGCAAATATTTAATTATCAAAAGCGATAATTAAATCTCAAATCAGCAAATATTTAATTATCAAAAGCGACAATTAAATCTCAAAGCAACAAATATTTAATTATCTAAAGCGATAATTAAATCTCAAATCAGCAAATATTTAATTATAAAAAGCGATAATTAAATCTCAAATCAGCAAATATTTAATTATCAAAAGCGATAATTAAATCTCAAATCAGCAAATATTTAATTATCAAAAGCGACAATTAAATCTCAAAGCAACAAATATTTAATTATCTAAAGCGATAATTAAATCTCAAATCAGCAAATATTTAATTATCAAAAGCGATAATTAAAATCAACAAATATCCGACTATCAAAAACGATACTCAGAACTCATATCAATAAATATCTAATTATCACAAGCGATAATTAGAAACAACAAATATCTGATTATCAAAAACGATAATCAGAACTCATATCAACAAATATCTAATTATCACAAGCGATAATTAGAAACAACAAATATCTGATTATCAAAAACGATAATCAGAACTCATATCAATAAATATCTAATTATCACAAGCGATAATTAGAAACAACAAATATCTGATTATCAAAAACGATAATCAGAACTCATATTAATGAATATCTAATTATCACAAGCGATAATTAGAAACAACAAATATCTGATTATCAAAAACGATAATCAGAACTCATATCAATAAATATCTAATTATCACAAGCGATAATTAGAAACAACAAATATCTGATTATCAAAAACGATAATCAGAACTCATATTAATGAATATCTAATTATCACAAGCGATAATTAGAAACAACAAATATCTGATTATCAAAAACGATAATCAGAACTCATATCAACAAATATCTAATTATCACAAGCGATAATTAGAAACAACAAATATCTGATTATCAAAAACGATAATCAGAACTCATATCAACAAATATCTAATTATCACAAGCGATAATTAGAAACAACAAATATCTGATTATCAAAAACGATAATCAGAACTCATATCAACAAATATCCAATTACCTGCAGATAATTGGAAACAACAAATATCTAGAAATCAATTAAGAAGACTAGAAAATCAACATAAAAGCTTGGATCGATTCCATCAGATGGCGAGTTTTTAATTCGCCGCACGTGCCACAACATATGGCCGAAGCCTACCAAGTACTCAACATAATTTTGGTGCCCATCAGATTGACCCGGAGGTCCGCAGAGTGACCCGAAGGTCTAGTACTGGTATTTGACCCGAAGGTCCGCAGAGTGGCCCGAAAGCCCAACAAATGACCCGAAGGTCCAACAAATGACCCGAAGGTCCTCATAGTGGCTCGAAAGCACACGAAAGCATCAAAATGTTTCAATTAACGAGTCCGGAATTAACCGAAATAGCAAACGCACATGTCCCATACCACGTGTTTTACTAAATCGTTTGATTCTCTTCATCGTTTCCTTGAAAGTGTGAAATCATCAAATTCAGCAAAACAACAGATATTCAATTAACGAGTCCGGAATTAACCGAAATAGTAAAAGTGTGGTTCCATACTCCGCACTTTTGCTAAATCGTTTAAATCTCTTCATCGTTTCCTTGAAAGTGCAAAATTGTGTATTTTGTAAAAATACACTTTACATTCTCAAACGGACAAGTCCGGAATTAAGCGAATCAGTAAAAGAAAGGGGTCATAGTCCTCGATTTTGCTGAAACGTTTAAATCGCTTCCTCATTCTTTTGAAATTGCAAACTGTAAAATTTTTGAAAACAATTTTATTTATTTTGTAAAAATAACAATTCGCATTCTCAACTGAACAAGTCCGGAGTTAAGCGAAACAGTAAAAGAAAGGGGTCATAATCCTCGATTTTGCTGAATCGTTTAAGTCGCTTTCTCATTCTTTTGAAAACGCAAACTGTTAAAATTTTATAAAAAATTTTCATTTTAAAAAGATTTTCCAATCACGTGATTAGAACAGTAATTCAGTAACAATTTCGGTAAGGAAATCGTACTTCTCAAAATACCGTAAAACGGTCACAAAACAGCATTGTGGAATAACCGGTTGAAAATCCACTTTTAAAATTTGACGGTTACTGAAGCCAAAGCGACAGTAATTTTAAAACGTCAAAATCACATCAAAACAATTTACATCAAAATGTAATATCAGAGAATTTTCATTCATCAAAATGCCACAAAACACCGTGCTTCAAAAATTTAGCATTGGTGTAAAAATCCCGTTATAAAAATAACGGCAACAAAATACGTTTCATAACCTAGCATCGGTTCAACGTAAAATAAATGCAGTAACGTGCAATTCATTTGCACGCACATTACAATATAAACAAGGAAGTCATTAGAGTGTATCTTCAATGAAGACAACTCAAAACAGCAAAAGCTAATCAATAGATGATTAGTACAAAAGGAAACCAGCGGAAATTTCAACAAAAATCACATATCTGCAATTTCTTCGAATCCTCAATTCGGATTCGAAATTCTCAAGAAACAAAATAATTACAGCTATGTAAACAACAAATGAAATTCATATCAATTTCGTATTTCGATTTTTAAATCAAAAAGACTATCAGTTGTACTCAGCGAAGACAGTTTCACTATTTCCGCTGCGCACTCTGGTAAATAGAACACAAATCAATCAAATCATCAGAACACAATCTCATCAAAACAACAAAACACAACTCCACTTTTATTTTTAAATAAAGATATTTAAAAATTTCATCAAAATTTCAAAACTTTAGTTTTGACTCAAATCACAGATAAAACATCGACCAATAGTTGTAACATATGTTCCATCCAAGTTATGTTTTATATTATGTCCAAAAACCCCAAGCTCTGATACCAACTGTGACGCCCCACCTCTATGCTCATAATAACAAAGAGTATTAAAAGAAATACTGTCTATTATTACGAAGAATAAGGCTGGATAGGAGCGACCATCCGTAATTGGCCTTACACTAATATTGGTTATCTCGGTAGGAGTGGTATATACTTTTTATTTTTCATCTATTATTTATTTACTCCCATCGACATATCCAATCATCAGTATAAAACAAACTACGATAGTTCATAATAGTTTAGGACATTAGATATAACAATAACACAGATAATATAAATGCGGAACACAGATAAAAACAAAAGTCTCATATATATATAACTGATGTCAGTTGATACATAATTGACACAATACATATGATACAACTACAACTGTCGACTCTAGAAGTTATATATACAAGTACATTATCAACTAATATACATGAATACATATCGTTCTATATAATGACACGACTACTACAAAATGACACGGACAACTTCAGAAGATGTGAAAAGTCTTCATATCCTGAACAGCAACTCAAAGGAGAAAATCTACAACCTGAAATAACTCGGGTCTGACCCGAGTATTAAATTCAAAAGAAAATAATACACGGGTCAGTCTAATCCAAACTCAGTTATTAGTGCATAGCAGCAATAATAATCAGATAGTCAAATAGACGATAATCACAGAAATCTCGTATATCCAACTTCTCAATAAGAGAATCGGGTAACGGTAGATATAACACTAAACAGTGTAAATCAACAAATCAGCAATCTCCAAAAGATCAGTCAAATCAAATTTCTGTGTGGCTGCAGTACACGCACGCGTGCACTGCATCGCCACACAGTACACGAAATCATCACGACGGTGAAAACTAACAGCAATTAAAACTGTAGAAGTCAACATAAATAAACCAAAAGCAACAGGCACTAACGCAAATAAAGAGGAATGAATCACACACGAATGTACACCGGAAGTTTACATTCGTGTACAGGGTCAAACCCGGGTCTTTGAGACCGGATTCAACTCGCTGTAAAATCTCATAGATCAACTTGAAACAATCAAGAACCAATAAATCAAACTCAACCAACTCAAGCACATCCTGCAAACGAACCCAACAGTGAACTGGTAAAATCAAAGCAAGCTGCATATACTTCAGTTCAAGGTGGCCGTAGTTTATGTACAAATGTCAGCATGTATATATAACTATACAGTGGAACAATGCAAGTTACTGAACTAGACAGAGGGACAATCAAATAGATGCATGCAATTTTGAACAAGAATGAAGCAGTTTACAAACCATCAGGTATCAAAGCAGCAGTTTTGAAATCAATGCATGTAACGACCCAGAATTTTGAACGAATTAGATTGAGGATATTTAATTTATTTTAAATATTTGAATGATAATTTAATTTGAATCCCCGATATAACTTTGAAATTTGCGATTAAACTTTAAAATTTATCTATTGTAAATTGAATAAAAATTTGAATCTTCAATTTAAGCTAAAGAAAAATATTTCAAAAGCTTTTAAAATCCGTAATGATAATACTGAAGATGATTGAAGCTTCAGAATCGAAATTTTAATCGATTTGATCAGTTTTGAATTTAGTGGTTTGAATCGATATTTAAAAATAGCCGTCCGAGGCACAGTCTCGGAATTCGACGAAACCAGTTCCATTGGGTCCGTAATATTGTATTATTATCGGATTTCAAATTTCGCAGTAATCGGAGTTGTTATGTGAGCGTATGACACATAAACGCGTTAAGAATTAAACTGAAATTTAATTTAAAATTTTGTAAAATCAAATCACTGCCACCCTACTCCTGAGTAAGCAGACCTATTCTCTGTTGAATCACGATTTCTTGTCTCCCTTCTGATATACGATACCCTCAGCTTTTAGTCGTAAAATCATGTCCTGCCTCCTTCAAATCGAACGAGATATTTTCTTACGTTCAAAACTAAATCATGGCCGCGAGTTTCCCTTTCATTCCTTTTCCTCTTTTAAATTTTTCGAAGGCAATTTCAGATCAGAGCGAAGAAAAAAAAAGAATGGTCGAGCCTCATTTCCCTTTTCTGTTCCTAAATCGAAGTTAAACCCTACCTCCTCTCAAACGAAATCAGTTTCGTTTTGTCAAAATGAAGTTAGCGAACTCATTCGAACTCGAGGCGAACTCGACTCATCGGCATAGGTCGACGATTGGAAGCGTGTGGGCAAGGCGGCGCGCTGGGATTGGCTCGATTTCGCGAGCACCGCGATGAAGCAGGCGCGGCGCACACGAGGCCAGAGGGGATTGGAGGCTGTTCGATTTATTCGCGTGCGCGTAAGGGCGAGGCGATGGTTTCGGAGAAGGTTGGTCGATCGACCCGGTGGTGGCGCGCGCGTTGAGCTGGAAGACGATGTCGTGTGGGCATCGATGAGGCCAAGGTGACGGCGTCGTCGAACTATGTCAGGTCAGGTCGAAATCGCGATGATGGCGCTTGGAAAACTAGGGGCGTGCGGCGATGCTAGTTGGGTCGACTCGATGAAGGAGACTCAGCGATTTGGGCTTGGGTAATTTTTACAGTAAGGTAATAATTCTGTTTCGGTTTAAATTCATAAATTTGTATACAAAGGAAATATATTCATATATGCATGTAAGCAGTAAGTATATATGTGTATCTATTTACATAATATAGGGAAACAGTTTTAAATATAAAGTCAGTTCTGTTCAAAATTAAATTAGAATTAGAGGTAAATTTAGAGAAGATATATAATTTGAAAACGGATTTGAATAGTTGTATATAGACAGTAAAATACATAAAGATTTGATCTTGAATCTATAAAAATTGTTTTATAAGTATATTTATACATATGTGGGTTGAAAAGGAGGAATAATTTAATTAAGTAAAAATTTAGTTGAGATTTATTTTTAATTAGACAAAATTGTTAAAAGCAATATGTTAGAATTAAAAGAAGTAGAATTTTAAAAGTTGAGAAACTTTTGTATAAAACCAGATTTATAAAAATCTGTATAGATTATTTTAAAATATGCATAGATTTTATTTTAGTATATGGGTTGTCTTTTTAAAATACTTATATAATTTCTAAAAAGGAAGTTAGCTCAAAATGAAACATAAAGAATATTGGGTTAAGATAAGATCACTTGTTAATTTAAAATTTTCCAATAGAAAATTATATATGGAAAGGGCTTTGAAAAATATATAAGGTTGAAAAGGAATTTTAAAGAACACATATTAGTTGGATTAAAACTATTAAACGGTAATCGGTTGTTCGATTTATTTCGAATATTAACGAAATGTATAAATTGTTTATACAAGGTCTATGAATGAAGAAATGATCAAAACGGAATTGGATTGCAAATTATAAAGCTAAGGTGAGATCTTCTCACTCAAAAATGAAAGTGGATTTTCTTTTACAGTTATTATTGACTGTTTGATTGCTATTTGGATGTGGTATTAGATATGATAGGATATATCTATATATATAGCAATATATACATATTGGCATATGTATATATTGGATTGATGATTTCCCGCCTCGTATAGCGGATGAGACCCTATTGCGCCGTTAGTAAGCGGATTTATAAAAACCTATATACCGCGATAATTCCGTACTGGAGCGGAATTGGTATTGTGCTAACATCTTTGGATGCAGGGAAACAGGTTGGAGGGATCCAACTGGACCCCTCACATTGATTGAATTTATTTCTATTGTGATATGAATCTGTGAATGATTATAGTGATGCTATTAATCATATTGATATCTGGAAATTGTTTGAAAGCTAAAATTTAGCTGAATGGATGTTTTGACATCATTGGATTCCAAAGATAAACGAAATTGAATTTTTGAAATTCAAGTAGAAATTTCTAAGTGAATCAATTTTAGAAATTGAATAAATTTCGAAGAAAGGAATTTTAAAGTATAAAAAGTAAATTTTTATAATCGTATTTAATAAATTCCAGAATAAAGTGAAAATGTTAAATAAATGGATTTCGTAAAAACAGTGATTTTAAATTGAAGAATTTAATTTAAATTTGGATTTTTAAATAGATTAAAAGAAACGATTGAAATTTATTTTCTTAAAAAGGAATTTATTTAAAAGAAGATAAGTTGGAAATTCAGTTTGAAATTTAATTGGTAAATTGAAATAAGTTGTGAAATCAATGTAAAATGAATTCAATAAGGAATTTATTTAGTAGTGATAAATAAAATTTGAAAATAATCTGTAATTGATTTAATATTTAGAAATGAATTTTTGAGAAATCAATATGGAAATTTTGTTCAAACGTTGAAAATAAAATTAGAAATCAATATTGAAATTGATTTGGTATTGAAGCTTTTATAAATAGAATTAAAATTTATAAAAGTTGTTTATAAACCCAAAGTCACTTATTTTGATAAGTTAAATATAGAAGTTGATAAAAGAAGGTTTATAAGTCGAAGTTGTTATTAAAAAGAGAAATAGAATTTATAAACGTGCTTATAAATTCGAAATAGATTGAATGTGATAAATTTAATATAGAAGATTTTTTAAGAAGATATATTCACAATTTTGAATAGCGAATTTTTATTGAAATAATAATGTGTAGAAAATAATTGAAATGGGGTTAAGTAAATTTTATTCACGATTTTGGACAGTGAATATATTGTTAAGTAAAATGGGTTCATTTTTGAAGAAGTGATATTTTAAAAAATGAAGTTAAACATTTTAAAGATGTTTTAAAATGTATTATGAATCGGAAGCATAGATTTCAACAGTTCTTGTTGAAATAGACGTTTTCGAGAGATTTAAGGAAATGATGGACTATAACACTGTTGTTATAGTAAATGATTTTCGAAAAGAAAATGTTTTATGTAGTATTGGGATTCTCATATATCTACCTTAAAATTTCGAATCCCTATACTAGTGATTTTGAGTCGTCGTAACGATGTTTTACGTAACATTCGTTTTGACTCAAACAAATGTTGATATAGTAAATGATTTCCTTAAAGAATGAATGTATACTTAATTTGATTTGAGTATATCGAATATTTTCCAAGTGTTGAAAATAAATAGATTTGTGAAATACTTATTATTTAATAAGTATGGAAATGCTTTTCCAAAATGAAATGAAACGTTTTGAGATTTTATCTTCTTAAAGATAAATCGAGATTGAATATTGAAAACGATTTGAAAATCGTATATCTGTAGATATTTTGAAAATATAAATTCACTATGGAATTTATAAAGGAAAATGGAAACTGTTTAGAAAAATAAACGTTGATTTATTTTTGAAGTGTGGAAATTTTATATCTAGTAAAGATATTTTGGAAAATAAATAATTTGGGAAAATTATTTGGAATCTGATGTTGTGTTGTTGTTCTTCTGTAACGACCCATAATTTTTGATAATTAAAATTCGAATATTTAATTTATTTTAAATATTAATAAATGGAATTTAGAAGTCGAATGATTTATTTTTCGAATATTGGGTTTAATTTGATAATTTAATCGATAAATTAAATAGTGAAATTCCAGAGATAATTGAAAATCGAGTTAAAATGATTGAAAATGATTTGTAAAATTTTATTTAATCATACTGGAGTTATAGAAATATTTTAGAACTTTCAGAATCGAATTTAGAATTAATTTGTGAAAATCGAATATTTTAATATTTAATTATCGACTGTAAAAATAGCCAATTTTCGAACAGTCTCAGAATTGAACGAGACCAGTTCCATTGGATCCGTAATAGTTAGTTATTATCGGATTTCAATTTTCGTAGCAATCAAAGTTATCGTTTGACCGTGGCAGCTCGAAACGCATCGAATTGTTTTTAATTTTAAATCGTCGAGTTAAATTAGTCATTTTTCAATAGGTCTCGGATTTCGACGAAACCAGATTCATCGGATCCGTAATGTGATATTATTGTAAGATTTCAAATTTCGTAATTTTTGGATTTACCGTTTGTCCGGTACGAATCAAAACGCCTCGAAATCGATTTAAATCGGTTTAATTTAAATTGATCGTTTAATTCTATATCTTGCATAGACGATCGAATTAGCTTCCGAAACCTATTCCATTGCGTCCGGAACGCGGGGTAAACCCCAGGAACGCTAGTCACTGTGCGTAAATCGAAGTTCGAAAATCCCGAAATGAATAGTGTTTAGTGATATTTTCTATAAAAGGACCCTTCATCATTTTATTTCCACAAACCCTAGCAACAACGCTTCAGCCGCCGGCTCCTTGTATTCAAGGGCTGAGAATTTACTAATCTTCCACCTCAATTCTCTTCAAATCTATTCAGTTTCACCAGAAATCTCCAACTACAATATTGTAGACAACGATGAGAGCTACCAATCCAATGGTTATGATTGGATTTCACGCAGCGGATCAACGGCAATTCTTGCTCAAAGGCCGAACATTTCACCATGTTTTTTGAGTGATAGATGCAACCGAGCTCTATGGGATTCCAGCCGAACATGGCTCTTGGCGAGGCGAGTTGAATGAGGGTCTCCGATCGATGTGAAGTGGAGTGTATTGGTTGCGTGATTTAGGGTTGGGACGGCGTGCCTATGGGTTTGTTCACGTAAAACTACCTGGGGAAGATGAAAGAGATGCACGGCCTGATCTGGTTGTCTTGGTTTGCACGGTCAAGATTGGCTAAGGTCTAAAGTAAAAAGAAATTGTAATTAAAAAAATTATAATTTAAATCGTGTAATGTTTAAAATGTGATAACTTTGTCATACGAGGTCGGAATTGCACGAAACGAATTGCGTTAGCTTCGTTTTGTCGAGCACTACGCGATGCAACTGGATGGGAGTCGTTTGGAGCTAGTTTGAATTTCGGGTAAAATTAAACGCGTGTTTAATTTTATTCGAAATAAACGCTGAAATCAGAATTAAAATCACGGTGAGATCTTCTCACTCAAGAATTGAATGTGGAATTTTTGCAGTTATTATTGATTGATATGATTGCTATATTGGATGTGATATTAGATATTATAGGTTATATCTATATATAGCAATATATACATATTGGCATATGTATATATTGGATTGATTGATTTCCTGCCTCGTATAGCGGATGAGACCCTATTGCGCCGTTAGTAAGCGGATTTATAAAAACCTATATACCGCGATAATTCCGTACTGGAGCGGAATTGGTATTGTGCTAACATCTGTGGATGCAGAGAAACAGGTTGGAGGGATCCAACTGGATTCCTCAACTGTATTTACTTATTTACAGATATTCTGATATATTCTGTTATCATATGATGATATATGATATTTGACTGTTGTGATGGACTGATTGGTGTTGTGACATCATCGGATTCAGTTTTGAAATGTAAAAATAACGTCTTTTACTTTAAAAAGGTTTTTAAAGTGATTTTTGAAAATATACGTTTTATGGAGTTTTTGAATCGATTTATAAACGTAAAATTTTAAAGTTATAAAAATTATAATTTTTAGTGAAATATAACCGAAGTGTCGTTTTTGAAATAAAAGTCGATTTATTTATAAAATGGTTTAAGTTGGGATTTTTGAATAACTATAAACGATTGGTATAGAAAGATTTATAAAAAATTGATATTTTTGTAAATCAAAATATTGGACTTATAAAACGAATTTTTATAAGTGTTAGAAAGAAGTATAAATGGATTTCATAAGTGAATGAAATTAATAGATTTATAACGTGAAGTTATAAAGTAAATAGATATTGTAGAATAAAAGATTTATAAGAAATTTACTTATAAATTTGACTTTTGCACTTAGATGGGCTATAAATAGAAATTGCAAAATGAAATGATTTTGTAAGTTGAAATCGTTATAAAGTACAAATGTGATTTATAAACGTTGTTTTATAAATCCGAAATCACTTATTCTTATAAGTGAATTTTTGAAGTTAATAAAATGAGATTTATAAACCGGAGTTGTTATAGAAAATAGAAAATGGAATTTATAAACGTTGTTTTATAAATTTGAAATAAATCAAATTTGATTGATTTTAAATATAGAGATTATTAAGGGAATTTTATCCACGATTTTGGACAGTGGATAATTCTTGAAATAAATATGTAAAAAGGGATTGAAACTTGGTTATTGAAGTATATTCACGATTTTGGACAGTGAATATATTATTGGGAAAAAATAGTATGTTTGGAAAAATGATATATGAAATGAAGTAATTGTTTTAAAAGATGTTTTAAAACGTGTGAACTATCGAAATCATAGATTTCAACATTTATTGTTGAAATAGACGTTTTCGAAAAATAAGGAAATGATGGACTATAACACTGTTGTTATAGTAAATGATTTCCGAAAGGAAATGTTTTGATGTAGTATTGGGATTTTTATATCTATCTAATTTCGAATCCCTATACTAGTGGTTTTGAGTCGTCGTAACGATGTTTTACGTAACATTCGTTTTGACTCAAATAAAATGTGTTTAAAGAGAATGATTTCCTTAAAGAATGAATATATACTTAATATTGATTTAAGTATATCGAATATTTTCATATATCGAATATTTTCAAATGTTGAAAATAAATGATTTGATTAAATAAGTATGGAAATGCTTTTCCAAAATGAAACGAAGTGTTTTTGAGGATTTATCTTCTTAAAGATAAATCGAAAGTGAATATTTGAAAAAGATTGAAAATCGAATATCTATAGATATTTTGAAAATATAAATTCACTATGGAATTTATAAAGGAAAGGGAAACTGTTTAGAAAATAAACGTTGATTTATTTTTGAAGTGTGGAAATTTTATATCTAGTAAAAGATATTTTGGAAGATGAAATAATTGGGAAAATTATTTGGAATCTGATGATGTTGCGCATCTTTATTGATAGTTAAATAACCGACTATCAATAATTACCTTTAGATAGGTATTTGTTGTGAATTTGGATGAATTTGAATGCCACACTTATTTTTGAATAAACGCTCACTATTCGGGTTAGCCGGGAAAGGACCATGGGGTCGTATAACCCATTCCGAATATGTGATACGTCGTTATGAATTGCATTTGAAGACCGGTGTTGAAGACCGGATATTTTTGAAAACGGAAGGATTACCGTCGAGTTACTCTACATCGGCTGATCTCCGGTTTAGAGGTTTTATCACCCTTAGTGACGGGAAGTCCTGACGTGATTGAAATTATCCGGAAATGCAAGGGCTTCGTGAGAAGTGCCTTCGGTTCTGTTCGATCCCGGAACAGACTTGTATGGATGTGTGTCTGACGTTACAATTTGAGATATAAAGCTGATTTCTTTCAAATACATTTCTGTTGGTGGTGGAGAATTTATTCTCTTAGCTTAACACCCTTCTCTGAGACGTACGAGCTCAGAGGTTATGTAGTTGAAATTTATCAGCGATATATCCCAATTTGGTAACGTGGCATACTGAGTGTTGCTGTGAAATGATCAGTGTTTGATCATTTGTGATATGATCATTTGTTTGATCTTATATCTTTGTGATCATAGGTTGATCATTTTGTTTGACCCGAAGCAGGGCTTTTTGTAGAAAGCGTAGCTTTGTGGACGAGACTTCGTCGAGCCTCACACCCCGGAAATGGTCGAAACAGGACGAATGCAGCAAGGTTCTAGGGAGTAGCGCCCCTTAGTGTATGTCATTCCTTCTGGATAAAGGTGGTATCATGGTATGGAGCCCAGATACTTAACCTCTGTGGTTACTGCATTATTATTATCTATGTGGTTTGTTGGAAATCGGGGATCCTCGGGAAGATCGGTGACGATCGGGGGATGGCATACGCGTGTCAGTAGTTACCTATTTTTGCAGAGGTAACCCGGCCTTGTGTTGGCAGAGATCCGGTTAGGTTCTCGGGTCGTCTATTCCAGGGACGTACCCATCGTGGATAGGAAGTTCCTTAGCCTGACCATTTGTTGGAAATCCAAAGAAACAATACGAGCCGTGTACGGTTTTAGTTGTATTACCTGCTATGGAATGTGGCGGTAACCTGCTATTGAACATAGTAGCTATAGTAGGCATAAGTGCGGAATGCCTATGCTGGCTAAGATTAATATTATACTTTCGAAATATTTTCTACACTATGCACTAATAATAATATCAAAAAGAATTTGATTTTCTCGTAGTAAGCATCTTTGACTATCATAAGAAGAAATCTCCTCCAAGTCTGCGTTTGCATTGTGTGTGTGGTGGGAGGTCTTATGGTAGTTTCATTTTCCAAAAACATTGCGAATTGACTTTAAAATTCTCTGCTATTTATTTTAAAAGAGAAATAACTGTTTTACGATCTCACACCAGTCACCATGACTGACTCGGAGTTTATTGTTTCCCTTCTAAACTCTGGGTGCCCACCAATTTCCACACGGGCAGCCTAGAGTTATATTATCAGGATATTCTGGATATTCTGGAGCTTTGGAAGCAAGCTGGATGGCGAGACGTAGTATTTGTATCTGATAGTATTTATTCCGCTGTGTATTCTGTATGAGGACAAGTTTATATAACTGTCCATTGTTGTTTATTGACTCTGATGATATGATGTGATGTAATGTAATAACAGATATAATTCTTTTGTTTTTAAATGATATTCATTTATCTATTATAAATTGTTTCGCTGCGATATGTGAGATTCTGATATTGTCTCTGTTCTGTATCTGTTGTTGTTTTGTTGTTCTTCTTCTCTTTTTCTTCTATCTTCTTTTCTTCTACTTTTTCTTTTTCTTAAAACCATAACTTTTCGGGTTTCCGGCATTCGATGGCTCAGCAGTCGATAAAGTGAGTATCGATGTTGAATTTTCGAAAGTCGAAAATTTCCGGGATGTTACATCTTCTTTCTTTTCTTCTATCTTCTTCTTCTACCTTTTTCTTCTTTCTTAAAACCATAACCTTTCGGGTTTCCGGCATTCGATGGCTCAGCAGTCGATAAAGTGAGTATCGATGTTGAATTTTCGAAAGTCGAAAATTTTCGGGATGTTACATTTGGTATCAGAGCATATGGTTAAGCGACAACCCTGCTCTGTTGGGTGTTACTCATTAGAGATAGAGTCAGCAGTGCTCTAGAATGAGTTGAGTGTAATAATAGATACGAGTGCGTATTTGTTAGTGAATATAAAATTGTTTTATATTTTGATGATTGGTTTGTTGAGTGGTATATGGATTCTGGTCGGTATTGTCCGTACAACTCTATCGATAGGGATCTCTAAACACTTATATAGAACAATTCGGCACAGTATTGTTTTAAATAGGGTAAATGAAATAATTTTACCCAAAACTATTTTTGTATAAAAAAGAAATGATTTTCTGTAAATTATTACAGTATATGGTTGTTAGGAAAGTGATAATATTGAAATGTTATCATTATTATATGAAATTGAATAAGAAATTGAAATCGAAACTCCAAAGTTAAGAAATAAATTCACATACAAATGAAATTTGAGAATATAAATTATAAATGTGAATTGTAATTTAAAACGGAATTCCAGAGAAGTTTTGGAAAGGTTTTGAAAAGAATTTGAAAATTTTGGAGATTTGGAAAGTTTAAATCTTTTTGATTTGAGAATGGATTTCGAAGGTTTGGAAAATATTTTAGAGGGATGAAAGCTCTAAACTCTTTTCGGTCGCTGGAAAATAACTTCGATGATGACCATGGCATCACCGGTGTTCATTTTCGGGTTTCCAAAAGAGGAATTGCTGCCAAATTGTTTTAAATGGAAAGTGTTTGAAAAAAAAAATTTTGGGTTTGTTTTTGAAATTCAAAGGATAATTTGAATTGTTTTCAAAATGGCTTTGAAATGTTGGTAAACTCTGGAATACTATATAAAAATCCTATGGAATATTATTAAGTTGATAACTTATACAAATTGGATTTTGATAGAATAAATTTAACTTAAAGATTGGAGTTAAATTAAAGAAAGTATAAGTGAATCAATGTAATGAAAGTAGAATTGAAAGTTGAGATTCATTTCGAATCTGTAAGCGATAGAATTGAAATTGAAAATGAAATGAGACTTGAATCAAGTGGAATAAAATCCAAACCTGAGAAAATAAAATGGATTGAATCCGAATAAGCTACTTTGATAATTTATCAATTCACGAAATACAGAAATGGAAGTTGAATTAGTTAAATTGAAACTTGAATTGTGAACTAAATAAAAGAATGGTTCGAAATTGAGGATAAATTCAAGTAAGTAGAAATAAATTTCAAATGAATGGAATTTACAATTGTAAGTGAATAAAATTGAAACTGAATGTTGAAACCGAATTTGAATAAAGAGAATTGAATTTGTGATGAATTAGTAACTGAAACTAATCTAGAACAGTACAGTTGTAAATAAAGAATAGCTGATGAAATTCAATATTCAGAGGTTGAACTGAATCCAAATTAAATTGAAATTGTGAATTGAATTCAAATGAATGTGAACTGTAAATATTGAACGATAATGAATAGGTGTAACTTCAACAGTGAAGTAAAGATGTATAAGCAGTTGATATTGAAAATTTTGTAATAGAATTTGCAAAATGGTTTGAATATATGTAACTAGATATTATGGCTAGTAGGATATACAGGTATAAAGGAATTGGAATTTGATTTCGAAGATAAATTTGAATTGCTCGAAAAAGGTATGTATTTGAGTTTTAATATGAGTTTTTGATGATTTCTCTCTAGCCGCTTGGCTTTTTCTTTTTCTTTTTGAAATCTGAGAGTCCGTAGGGACGTTTTGTAGTCGTGCCGTATTAGCCGCGCAAAGGAGACGTTGGCGAAATTTTTCGAAAATTTAGGGTGTTAGAAAATTTTTGAGAAATTTTGAAAGTTAAAATTTAAATTAGAATTTAAATTTGAGTTTTGAAGTAAAACAATGATGTTTGAAAATTATGAAAATGTTTAGAAAGTTAATTGAATTGATAAGGAATCTTTAGTAGAAAGATTTGTTTTGAAAAATTGATAAAACTATTAGATTGTGAAAGATAGTAGACGAGTTAAGGACTTTTTCTTCCTAACTTGTAATTTCGGGACGAAATTCTTTTAAGGAGGGAAGTTTGTAACGACCCAGAATTTTGAACGAATTAGATTGAGGATATTTAATTTATTTTAAATATTTGAATGATAATTTAATTTGAATCCCCGATATAACTTTGAAATTTGCGATTAAACTTTAAAATTTAATCTATTGTAAATTGAATAAAAATTTGAATCTTCAATTTAAGCTGAAGAAAAATATTTCAAAAGCTTTTAAAATCCGTAATGATAATACTGAAGATGATTGAAGCTTCAGAATCGAAATTTTAATCGATTTGATCAGTTTTGAATTTAGTGGTTTGAATCGATATTTAAAAATAGCCGTCCGAGGCACAGTCTCGGAATTCGACGAAACCAGTTCCATTGGGTCCGTAATATTGTATTATTATCGGATTTCAAATTTCGCAGTAATCGGAGTTGTTATGTGAGCGTATGACACATAAACGCGTTAAGAATTAAACTGAAATTTAATTTAAAATTTTGTAAAATCAAATCACTGCCACCCTACTCTTGAGTAAGCAGACCTATTCTCTGTTGAATCACGATTTCTTGTCTCCCTTCTGATATACGATACCCTCAGCTTTTAGTCGTAAAATCATGTCCTGCCTCCTTCAAATCGAACGAGATATTTTCTTACGTTCAAAACTAAATCATGGCCGCGAGTTTCCCTTTCATTCCTTTTCCTCTTTTAAATTTTTCGAAGGCAATTTCAGATCAGAGCGAAGAAAAAAAAAGAATGGTCGAGCCTCATTTCCCTTTTCTGTTCCTAAATCGAAGTTAAACCCTACCTCCTCTCAAACGAAATCAGTTTCGTTTTGTCAAAATGAAGTGAGCGAACTCATTCGAACTCGAGGCGAACTCGACTCATCGGCATAGGTCGACGATTGGAAGCGTGTGGGCAAGGCGGCGCGCTGGGATTGGCTCGATTTCGCGAGCACCGCGATGAAGCAGGCGCGGCGCACACGAGGCCAGAGGGGATTGGAGGCTGTTCGATTTATTCGCGTGCGCGTAAGGGCGAGGCGATGGTTTCGGAGAAGGTTGGTCGATCGACCCGGTGGTGGCGCGCGCGTTGAGCTGGAAGACGATGTCGTGTGGGCATCGATGAGGCCAAGGTGACGGCGTCGTCGAACTATGTCAGGTCAGGTCGAAATCGCGATGATGGCGCTTGGAAAACTGGGGGCGTGCGGCGATGCTAGTTGGGTCGACTCGATGAAGGAGACTCAGCGATTTGGGCTTGGGTAATTTTTACAGTAAGGTAATAATTCTGTTTCGGTTTAAATTCATAAATTTGTATACAAAGGAAATATATTCATATATGCATGTAAGCAGTAAGTATATATGCGTATCTATTTACATAATATAGGGAAACAGTTTTAAATATAAAGTCAGTTCTGTTCAAAATTAAATTAGAATTAGAGGTAAATTTAGAGAAGATATATAATTTGAAAACGGATTTGAATAGTTGTATATAGACAGTAAAATACATAAAGATTTGATCTTGAATCTATAAAAATTGTTTTATAAGTATATTTATACATATGTGGGTTGAAAAGGAGGAATAATTTAATTAAGTAAAAATTTAGTTGAGATTTATTTTTAATTAGACAAAATTGTTAAAAGCAATATGTTAGAATTAAAAGAAGTAGAATTTTAAAAGTTGAGAAACTTTTGTATAAAACCAGATTTATAAAAATCTGTATAGATTATTTTAAAATATGCATAGATTTTATTTTAGTATATGGGTTGTCTTTTTAAAATACTTATATAATTTCTAAAAAGGAAGTTAGCTCAAAATGAAACATAAAGAATATTGGGTTAAGATAAGATCACTTGTTAATTTAAAATTTTCCAATAGAAAATTATATATGGAAAGGGCTTTGAAAAATATATAAGGTTGAAAAGGAATTTTAAAGAACACATATTAGTTGGATTAAAACTATTAAACGGTAATCGGTTGTTCGATTTATTTCGAATATTAACGAAATGTATAAATTGTTTATACAAGGTCTATGAATGAAGAAATGATCAAAACGGAATTGGATTGCAAATTATAAAGCTAAGGTGAGATCTTCTCACTCAAAAATGAAAGTGGATTTTCTTTTACAGTTATTATTGACTGTTTGATTGCTATTTGGATGTGGTATTAGATATGATAGGATATATCTATATATATAGCAATATATACATATTGGCATATGTATATATTGGATTGATGATTTCCCGCCTCGTATAGCGGATGAGACCCTATTGCGTCGTTAGTAAGCGGATTTATAAAAACCTATATACCGCGATAATTCCGTACTGGAGCGGAATTGGTATTGTGCTAACATCTTTGGATGCAGGGAAACAGGTTGGAGGGATCCAACTGGACCCCTCACATTGATTGAATTTATTTCTATTGTGATATGAATCTGTGAATGATTATAGTGATGCTATTAATCATATTGATATCTGGAAATTGTTTGAAAGCTAAAATTTAGCTGAATGGATGTTTTGACATCATTGGATTCCAAAGATAAACGAAATTGAATTTTTGAAATTCAAGTAGAAATTTCTAAGTGAATCAATTTTAGAAATTGAATAAATTTCGAAGAAAGGAATTTTAAAGTATAAAAAGTAAATTTTTATAATCGTATTTAATAAATTCCAGAATAAAGTGAAAATGTTAAATAAATGGATTTCGTAAAAACAGTGATTTTAAATTGAAGAATTTAATTTAAATTTGGATTTTTAAATAGATTAAAAGAAACGATTGAAATTTATTTTCTTAAAAAGGAATTTATTTAAAAGAAGATAAGTTGGAAATTCAGTTTGAAATTTAATTGGTAAATTGAAATAAGTTGTGAAATCAATGTAAAATGAATTCAATAAGGAATTTATTTAGTAGTGATAAATAAAATTTGAAAATAATCTGTAATTGATTTAATATTTAGAAATGAATTTTTGAGAAATCAATATGGAAATTTTGTTCAAACGTTGAAAATAAAATTAGAAATCAATATTGAAATTGATTTGGTATTGAAGCTTTTATAAATAGAATTAAAATTTATAAAAGTTGTTTATAAACCCAAAGTCACTTATTTTGATAAGTTAAATATAGAAGTTGATAAAAGAAGGTTTATAAGTCGAAGTTGTTATTAAAAAGAGAAATAGAATTTATAAACGTGCTTATAAATTCGAAATAGATTGAATGTGATAAATTTAATATAGAAGATTTTTTAAGAAGATATATTCACAATTTTGAATAGCGAATTTTTATTGAAATAAAAATGTGTAGAAAATAATTGAAATGGGGTTAAGTAAATTTTATTCACGATTTTGGACAGTGAATATATTGTTAAGTAAAATGGGTTCATTTTTGAAGAAGTGATATTTTAAAAAATGAAGTTAAACATTTTAAAGATGTTTTAAAATGTATTATGAATCGGAAGCATAGATTTCAACAGTTCTTGTTGAAATAGACGTTTTCGAGAGATTTAAGGAAATGATGGACTATAACACTGTTGTTATAGTAAATGATTTTCGAAAAGAAAATGTTTTATGTAGTATTGGGATTTTCATATATCTACCTTAAAATTTCGAATCCCTATACTAGTGATTTTGAGTCGTCGTAACGATGTTTTACGTAACATTCGTTTTGACTCAAACAAATGTTGATATAGTAAATGATTTCCTTAAAGAATGAATGTATACTTAATTTGATTTGAGTATATCGAATATTTTCCAAGTGTTGAAAATAAATAGATTTGTGAAATACTTATTATTTAATAAGTATGGAAATGCTTTTCCAAAATGAAATGAAACGTTTTGAGATTTTATCTTCTTAAAGATAAATCGAGATTGAATATTGAAAACGATTTGAAAATCGTATATCTGTAGATATTTTGAAAATATAAATTCACTATGGAATTTATAAAGGAAAATGGAAACTGTTTAGAAAAATAAACGTTGATTTATTTTTGAAGTGTGGAAATTTTATATCTAGTAAAGATATTTTGGAAAATAAATAATTTGGGAAAATTATTTGGAATCTGATGTTGTGTTGTTGTTCTTCTTTCTTTTCTTCTATCTTCTTCTTCTACCTTTTTCTTCTTTCTTAAAACCATAACCTTTCGGGTTTCCGGCATTCGATGGCTCAGCAGTCGATAAAGTGAGTATCGATGTTGAATTTTCGAAAGTCGAAAATTTTCGGGATGTTACATTTGGTATCAGAGCATATGGTTAAGCGACAACCCTGCTCTGTTGGGTGTTACTCATTAGAGATAGAGTCAGCAGTGCTCTAGAATGAGTTGAGTGTAATAATAGATACGGGTGCGTATTTGTTAGTGAATATAAAATTGTTTTATATTGTGATGATTGGTTTGTTGAGTGGTATATGGATTCTGGTCGGTATTGTCCGTACAACTCTATCGATAGGGATCTCTAAACACTTATATAGAACAATTCGGCACAGTATTGTTTTAAATAGGGTAAATGAAATAATTTTACCCAAAACTATTTTTGTATAAAAAAAGAAATGATTTTCTGTAAATTATTACAGTATATGGTTGTTAGGAAAGTGATAATATTGAAATGTTATCATTATTATATGAAATTGAATAAGAAATTGAAATCGAAACTCCAAAGTTAAGAAATAAATTCACATACAAATGAAATTTGAGAATATAAATTATAAATGTGAATTGTAATTTAAAACGGAATTCCAGAGAAGTTTTGGAAAGGTTTTGAAAAGAATTTGAAAATTTTGGAGATTTGGAAAGTTTAAATCTTTTTGATTTGAGAATGGATTTCGAAGGTTTGGAAAGTATTTTAGAGGGATGAAAGCTCTAAACTCTTTTCGGTCGCTGGAAAATAACTTCGATGATGACCATGGCATCACCGGTGTTCATTTTCGGGTTTCCAAAAGAGGAATTGCTGCCAAATTGTTTTAAATGGAAAGTGTTTGAAAAAAAAAATTTTGGGTTTGTTTTTGAAATTCAAAGGATAATTTGAATTGTTTTCAAAATGGCTTTGAAATGTTGGTAAACTCTGGAATACTATATAAAAATCCTATGGAATATTATTAAGTTGATAACTTATACAAATTGGATTTTGATAGAATAAATTTAACTTAAAGATTGGAGTTAAATTAAAGAAAGTATAAGTGAATCAATGTAATGAAAGTAGAATTGAAAGTTGAGATTCATTTCGAATCTGTAAGCGATAGAATTGAAATTGAAAATGAAATGAGACTTGAATCAAGTGGAATAAAATCCAAACCTGAGAAAATAAAATGGATTGAATCCGAATAAGCTACTTTGATAATTTATCAATTCACGAAATACAGAAATGGAAGTTGAATTAGTTAAATTGAAACTTGAATTGTGAACTAAATAAAAGAATGGTTCGAAATTGAGGATAAATTCAAGTAAGTAGAAATAAATTTCAAATGAATGGAATTTACAATTGTAAGTGAATAAAATTGAAACTGAATGTTGAAACCGAATTTGAATAAAGAGAATTGAATCTGTGATGAATTAGTAACTGAAACTAATCTAGAACAGTACAGTTGTAAATAAAGAATAGCTGATGAAATTCAATATTCAGAGGTTGAACTGAATCCAAATTAAATTGAAATTGTGAATTGAATTCAAATGAATGTGAACTGTAAATATTGAACGATAATGAATAGGTGTAACTTCAACAGTGAAGTAAAGATGTATAAGCAGTTGATATTGAAAATTTTGTAATAGAATTTGCAAAATGGTTTGAATATATGTAACTAGATATTATGGCTAGTAGGATATACAGGTATAAAGGAATTGGAATTTGATTTCGAAGATAAATTTGAATTGCTCGAAAAAGGTATGTATTTGAGTTTTAATATGAGTTTTTGATGATTTCTCTCTAGCCGCTTGGCTTTTTCTTTTTCTTTTTGAAATCTGAGAGTCCGTAGGGACGTTTTGTAGTCGTGCCGTATTAGCCGCGCAAAGGAGACGTTGGCGAAATTTTTCGAAAATTTAGGGTGTTAGAAAATTTTTGAGAAATTTTGAAAGTTAAAATTTAAATTAGAATTTAAATTTGAGTTTTGAAGTAAAACAATGATGTTTGAAAATTATGAAAATGTTTAGAAAGTTAATTGAATTGATAAGGAATCTTTAGTAGAAAGATTTGTTTTGAAAAATTGATAAAACTATTAGATTGTGAAAGATAGTAGACGAGTTAAGGACTTTTTCTTCCTAACTTATAATTTCGGGACGAAATTCTTTTAAGGAGGGAAGTTTGTAACGACCCAGAATTTTGAACGAATTAGATTGAGGATATTTAATTTATTTTAAATATTTGAATGATAATTTAATTTGAATCCCCGATATAACTTTGAAATTTGCGATTAAACTTTAAAATTTAATCTATTGTAAATTGAATAAAAATTTGAATCTTCAATTTAAGCTGAAGAAAAATATTTCAAAAGCTTTTAAAATCCGTAATGATAATACTGAAGATGATTGAAGCTTCAGAATCGAAATTTTAATCGATTTGATCAGTTTTGAATTTAGTGGTTTGAATCGATATTTAAAAATAGCCGTCCGAGGCACAGTCTCGGAATTCGACGAAACCAGTTCCATTGGGTCCGTAATATTGTATTATTATCGGATTTCAAATTTCGCAGTAATCGGAGTTGTTATGTGAGCGTATGACACATAAACGCGTTAAGAATTAAACTGAAATTTAATTTAAAATTTTGTAAAATCAAATCACTGCCACCCTACTCCTGAGTAAGCAGACCTATTCTCTGTTGAATCACGATTTCTTGTCTCCCTTCTGATATACGATACCCTCAGCTTTTAGTCGTAAAATCATGTCCTGCCTCCTTCAAATCGAACGAGATATTTTCTTACGTTCAAAACTAAATCATGGCCGCGAGTTTCCCTTTCATTCCTTTTCCTCTTTTAAATTTTTCGAAGGCAATTTCAGATCAGAGCGAAGAAAAAAAAAGAATGGTCGAGCCTCATTTCCCTTTTCTGTTCCTAAATCGAAGTTAAACCCTACCTCCTCTCAAACGAAATCAGTTTCGTTTTGTCAAAATGAAGTGAGCGAACTCATTCGAACTCGAGGCGAACTCGAATCATCGGCATAGGTCGACGATTGGAAGCGTGTGGGCAAGGCGGCGCGCTGGGATTGGCTCGATTTCGCGAGCACCGCGATGAAGCAGGCGCGGCGCACACGAGGCCAGAGGGGATTGGAGGCTGTTCGATTTATTCGCGTGCGCGTAAGGGCGAGGCGATGGTTTCGGTGAAGGTTGGTCGATCGACCCGGTGGTGGCGCGCGCGTTGAGCTGGAAGACGATGTCGTGTGGGCATCGATGAGGCCAAGGTGACGGCGTCGTCGAACTATGTCAAGTCAGGTCGAAATCGCGATGATGGCGCTTGGAAAACTGGGGGCGTGCGGCGATGCTAGTTGGGTCGACTCGATGAAGGAGACTCAGCGATTTGGGCTTGGGTAATTTTTACAGTAAGGTAATAATTCTGTTTCGGTTTAAATTCATAAATTTGTATACAAAGGAAATATATTCATATATGCATGTAAGCAGTAAGTATATATGTGTATCTATTTACATAATATAGGGAAACAGTTTTAAATATAAAGTCAGTTCTGTTCAAAATTAAATTAGAATTAGAGGTAAATTTAGAGAAGATATATAATTTGAAAACGGATTTGAATAGTTGTATATAGACAGTAAAATACATAAAGATTTGATCTTGAATCTATAAAAATTGTTTTATAAGTATATTTATACATATGTGGGTTGAAAAGGAGGAATAATTTAATTAAGTAAAAATTTAGTTGAGATTTATTTTTAATTAGACAAAATTGTTAAAAGCAATATGTTAGAATTAAAAGAAGTAGAATTTTAAAAGTTGAGAAACTTTTGTATAAAACCAGATTTATAAAAATCTGTATAGATTATTTTAAAATATGCATAGATTTTATTTTAGTATATGGGTTGTCTTTTTAAAATACTTATATAATTTCTAAAAAGGAAGTTAGCTCAAAATGAAACATAAAGAATATTGGGTTAAGATAAGATCACTTGTTAATTTAAAATTTTCCAATAGAAAATTATATATGGAAAGGGCTTTGAAAAATATATAAGGTTGAAAAGGAATTTTAAAGAACACATATTAGTTGGATTAAAACTATTAAACGGTAATCGGTTGTTCGATTTATTTCGAATATTAACGAAATGTATAAATTGTTTATACAAGGTCTATGAATGAAGAAATGATCAAAACGGAATTGGATTGCAAATTATAAAGCTAAGGTGAGATCTTCTCACTCAAAAATGAAAGTGGATTTTCTTTTACAGTTATTATTGACTGTTTGATTGCTATTTGGATGTGGTATTAGATATGATAGGATATATCTATATATATAGCAATATATACATATTGGCATATGTATATATTGGATTGATGATTTCCCGCCTCGTATAGCGGATGAGACCCTATTGCGCCGTTAGTAAGCGGATTTATAAAAACCTATATACCGCGATAATTCCGTACTGGAGCGGAATTGGTATTGTGCTAACATCTTTGGATGCAGGGAAACAGGTTGGAGGGATCCAACTGGACCCCTCACATTGATTGAATTTATTTCTATTGTGATATGAATCTGTGAATGATTATAGTGATGCTATTAATCATATTGATATCTGGAAATTGTTTGAAAGCTAAAATTTAGCTGAATGGATGTTTTGACATCATTGGATTCCAAAGATAAACGAAATTGAATTTTTGAAATTCAAGTAGAAATTTCTAAGTGAATCAATTTTAGAAATTGAATAAATTTCGAAGAAAGGAATTTTAAAGTATAAAAAGTAAATTTTTATAATCGTATTTAATAAATTCCAGAATAAAGTGATAATGTTAAATAAATGGATTTCGTAAAAACAGTGATTTTAAATTGAAGAATTTAATTTAAATTTGGATTTTTAAATAGATTAAAAGAAACGATTGAAATTTATTTTCTTAAAAAGGAATTTATTTAAAAGAAGATAAGTTGGAAATTCAGTTTGAAATTTAATTGGTAAATTGAAATAAGTTGTGAAATCAATGTAAAATGAATTCAATAAGGAATTTATTTAGTAGTGATAAATAAAATTTGAAAATAATCTGTAATTGATTTAATATTTAGAAATGAATTTTTGAGAAATCAATATGGAAATTTTGTTCAAACGTTGAAAATAAAATTAGAAATCAATATTGAAATTGATTTGGTATTGAAGCTTTTATAAATAGAATTAAAATTTATAAAAGTTGTTTATAAACCCAAAGTCACTTATTTTGATAAGTTAAATATAGAAGTTGATAAAAGAAGGTTTATAAGTCGAAGTTGTTATTAAAAAGAGAAATAGAATTTATAAACGTGCTTATAAATTCGAAATAGATTGAATGTGATAAATTTAATATAGAAGATTTTTTAAGAAGATATATTCACAATTTTGAATAGCGAATTTTTATTGAAATAAAAATGTGTAGAAAATAATTGAAATGGGGTTAAGTAAATTTTATTCACGATTTTGGACAGTGAATATATTGTTAAGTAAAATGGGTTCATTTTTGAAGAAGTAATATTTTAAAAAATGAAGTTAAACATTTTAAAGATGTTTTAAAATGTATTATGAATCGGAAGCATAGATTTCAACAGTTCTTGTTGAAATAGACGTTTTCGAGAGATTTAAGGAAATGATGGACTATAACACTGTTGTTATAGTAAATGATTTTCGAAAAGAAAATGTTTTATGTAGTATTGGGATTTTCATATATCTACCTTAAAATTTCGAATCCCTATACTAGTGATTTTGAGTCGTCGTAATGATGTTTTACGTAACATTCGTTTTGACTCAAACAAATGTTGATATAGTAAATGATTTCCTTAAAGAATGAATGTATACTTAATTTGATTTGAGTATATCGAATATTTTCCAAGTGTTGAAAATAAATAGATTTGTGAAATACTTATTATTTAATAAGTATGGAAATGCTTTTCCAAAATGAAATGAAACGTTTTGAGATTTTATCTTCTTAAAGATAAATTGAGATTGAATATTGAAAACGATTTGAAAATCATATATCTGTAGATATTTTGAAAATATAAATTCACTATGGAATTTATAAAGGAAAATGGAAACTGTTTAGAAAAATAAACGTTGATTTATTTTTGAAGAGTGGAAATTTTATATCTAGTAAAGATATTTTGGAAAATAAATAATTTGGGAAAATTATTTGGAATCTGATGTTGTGTTGCTGTTCTTCTTTCTTTTCTTCTATCTTCTTCTTCTACCTTTTTCTTCTTTCTTAAAACCATAACCTTTCGGGTTTCCGGCATTCGATGGCTCAGCAGTCGATAAAGTGAGTATCAATGTTGAATTTTCGAAAGTCGAAAATTTTCGGGATGTTACAATGCATCTGGGTTTCAGATGCAACAATGAAATCTATGAATGCAACCTGACCAAAGTGAACCTAAAGCAAAACTATACCAACATGATCAAGTCTGGTCAGACCATCAAGAGGCAAAAGCATCAAGCAAACAAAGACCACAAGAATGAAACTGCAAAATAATAATCCAGTCCACTTACACAATGCGAGTGCAGACTCGAAACTACAAATAAACATGATGCCACCAGACAAGGCCATAAAAGTACAAATACCACAAATACATGATGAATCCAACTACAGATTAATGAAGACTACAAAGAAATGCAAGAAGCATTGTGATATCAAGATCAAAACCAGGGACAACCTCAGTGCCTAATCACAGAAATCAAGACCAACTAGAACAGATACATCATGCTAAAGGCAAAAGCAAACTTAAAGCGGTGCAGTGATTATAGTGATGACACAGATATAACAGTGAATGGACAGCAATGTAAGATGGCAGTTTGAGGTTAAGATGCTGTGCAGGGTATAAGTTTTGGCAGAAAAGGTAAATGACAAGTTGAAATGCCAGGGTAGTGAAAATGGTAACAAGACTAATGACTACAACAATACCAAAAATACATGAACACAATATCTCCAGTAACCAACATATTGAACAAGAGTGAATAATGTTGACTCAACAGTAACCAAGCACACAATGCAGACAATCGATAACCAGGGTGGCAAGGCAAATATCGAACATCAACTTCATCTGCTCAGGCAACTCGAAGGACATGATTTAAATGCAACAAAGTGAAGCCAGAAGGTACCACAGCAAGAAAATACTCACTGGTTCGACGAACAACATAATAGATGCCAGCAATAATATCAGTTTTGAACAAAGATAATTGCAGTGCGAATTCGACTATACATGTATACACACATATAACTATATGTATGAACACATATGAAGTCTCACAAAATTAATAAGCAATAAATTGCAAAATCTAAACAGAGGCAATTTCAAGCTATAGTTGTAACGATACCGATTTTCCGCGTTCGAAAATCAACATCCGTACTTCACATTGTACTAGAATGCCGCAGATTCGACCGTTCAAATCCGATTCGCCGGAGCTATAACAACATTAAGTAAATAACACAGCGGAAAAGAAAAAGAATATAGATATACAACATCTGATACAATATCCAGATACAATGATGATACAATGAATATCTATATACATCAGAGATATGATACAAGAAATAGCAGCGGAAAGAAAATAGATAACACCAGCAGCGGATAATCTCCAATAGAATGCTCCAAGATAAGCAACGTCAATCCATGAACTCCAAGGACTGAACTAGCTCCAGATAATCTACTCAACCTGAATATCTGAGAAAACCCTACTCTAGACTGCCCGTGTGGAAAATAGTGGGCACCCAGAGTTTAGGAAAGAAATAATAAACTCCGGATCAGTCATGGGACTGGTGTGAGCAACAAAAACAGTTTATCTTTAATAAACACAAAAGGTTTTTAAATATTGAAACCCGCAATGCTTTTCGAAAATGAAACTACCATAAGGCCTCCCGCCACACACACAATGCAATCGCAGACTTGGAGGAGATTTCTCCTTATGATAGTCAAACATGCTTACTACGCAAAATCATTCGATATTATTATCATTAGTGCATAGTGTCGAAAACCATTTCGAAAATATAATATTAATCTTAGCCAGCATACAACATTTCATCGTATGCCTACTATAGCTACTACGTTCAATAGCAGGTTACCGCCACATTCCATAGCAGGTAATACAACTAAAACCGTACAGGGTTCGTATTGTTTCTTTGGATTTCCAACAAATGATCAGGCTAAGGAACTTCCTTACCGAAATAGAAACGCCTCTGGAAAGACGCCCCGGATCCTAACCGGATCTCTGCAAACAAAAGGCCGACGCTACCTCACGCTCTAACCGAGCTGTAACTAGGTAACTAACACACGAGTCATGTCATCCCCCTGTCGTTACCGACCTTTATCCGAGCGCTCGATAACCAACATCACACATAATAAATAAAGTGTATCCACATGAGTAAGTATCTGGGCTCCATACCATGATACCACCCTTTATCCAGAAGGAAATGACATACCCTAGGGGCGCTACCCCTACAAACCTTTGTCGCAACATTCCTGTTTCGACCATTACCGGGTTGTGAGGCTCGACGAAGTCTCGTCCACAAAGCCATGCTTTTTCACAAAGCCACGCTTCGATCAACAAATGATCAGCAGCACTTCGTATGCCACATTACCAAATTGGGAATGTATCACTAGTGACCATCAACTACATAACCCTGAGCTCGTACGTCTCAGAGAAGGGTGTTAAGCTAAGAGAATAAATTCTCCGCCACCAACAGAAATGTATTTGATAGAAACCAGCTTTACATCTCAAAGTGTAACGTCAGACACACATCCATACAAGTCTGTTCCGGGTTCGAACAGAACCGAAGGCACTTCCGAAGAAGCCCTTGCAAATCCGGGTATTCACAATCTCGATCGGACTTCCCATCACTTAGGGAATCTCTATACCGGAGCCATGATGCAGAGAAAATCGATAGGTCATCATATCGCTCTCGCAAATACCCGGTCTTCACCACCGGTCTTCAAATGCTATCCATATCGTCGTATCACTATTCGGAATGGGTTATATGACACAAAGGTCCTCTCCCGGCTAAACCGAATAACGAGCGCAATTAAAAATCATATGGATACTGGGGTCTCAGTTAAATCACAGCTTAAAGCCCAAAACTTTTCATTCGAATGGTAAAACAAATTACCATTTCAATCTTTTAAACAAAAAGATTCATTTCAAAAACCTTCACTAGTTTAAACAATTTTCCACACTTTTAATCTTTTAAACAAAAGATTTAATTCACAAAGTTTTACCCCATTCACAAAGATTCATTCATAGATTTCCAAATCGATTTCCATTTCAATTGGATTAACTCGTGAAATCCTTAAATCAAGATTTAACTTATAGCTTTCAAAACTCGTTTCCAAAGATTCGTTCATAGCCTTTCAAAACAATTCTATTTCAAGTTGGATTAACTCATCCGGTCTTTGAAATCAAAGACTCATTTCATAGTTTTCAAAACATTTCAATTCCATTTCAAACTTGAAACCGTTCAACACAAATTTGGAAATCCTTTCTTAAAATGGAAGCTATTATTATTTGAAAACAAGTAGTTTTCGTTTCGGAAAAATCCAGTTATATTTACACGAGTTAAAACCCTTGAATTAAATTCAAATTCCCAAATCAATACATTTAAAAATGGTTTAACCCATATATAACTTGTACAACATCTTTAATCCTTAGTTTCAAATAATAGAATTCAATTTCAAACTTGAATTCAAATTTAAATCAAATTATTTAAATTTTCAAAACTCGATTAAGTTATTCGAAATAACTTTTATCTTTTAAATTCCATTTCAAAAGCTTTTCACTTTAAACCCAAATTTCCAATTTCAAAATCAATTGAAATTAAATTTCAATTTCAAAAACATTAATTTACATCATCTGTGACTTAACCGATTTCCTCGTGAAATCCATATTTGTGTGTGTAATAAGTGTAGTCCAGGGGTTTCCCACAATAGTGCACAACATCAATCAGCACAGATATATCGATAAGCGGTATAATCGATAACGCTTATCTTCATTCACAGATTCATAGATAAAATTCATTTATCAGTCACAAAGATTCACTAATATAATTCGATGTGGGTTTCGGATAACCAACTGGAATCCGACTCCCTGTCGCATCGAAATCCAAATGTCGTTTTATAGGTCAAGAGATTTCATATTCATATAACAGTATATTCATCACAGATATAACAGTTCAGCATAAAGCAATTCATATCACAAAGCATCACAATCACGAACAGGGATATCAAACAAATCAACCATTCAACGAAATCCAAACATCCATAAGTGGAATTAATTATTCTTTAATTGCTTTATTGAATAAATAAATTATCCCAAAACCCAATCAAATTTAGATTTAGTTCCAGATTTCCAAATTTGATTCAACTGGTCTAAGTTCTTTCTTTACAAGTCAAAAATCCCGTTTAAATTCACATTCCTTTTTAACCTTTCAAATACTTTAAAAGTTTAAACAAGTTAAGAATTTATTTACTCACAAACTAATTTGATTTAACTTTGACTTCAAACTTTAATTTAAAATTCAAACTTCATTTTAAAACTTTAAGATCCAAAAGTTTATTTGAATCTAAACCACATACTAGATTTAAACTTTGTTTAAATCTAACTCGCAATTTAAATTTTATTTAAATTTGGTTTAAATTCAAATTTCCATCAGGTTACAAAAATCCTGTACCCTGTTTTAATTTACCCGAGGCAAAGAAAAATGCTTCGAGTCGCCTGGCCAACATCACGAGATTTTCCCCGAGTCTTTCCCCTTCATCTTTTATTCTTCATCATTTTTTTCTTCTGTTTCGTTTAAAACTTAAGTACAAAAACTGGTACGTAACCCCTCTACTAACTCGAGCTCGACCCCGAGTATCAAACTCAGTTGCACGAGAGCAACTCCGAGTCCCCCACGCGAACTCACCTGATACTAAAAAAAAAATGACGTACACGTGCACAACCACGCTGGCAAACTCCGACCACCTGCGACACCACCAACACGTCACTGACGACCCATCCATAGGCTAGGATCACCCAGGTTGATGAACTTCAACCAAATTCCCAAAATCGAACAATCGAATCCCATAAACAACCAGAACCGGTCAACACCTTCAAAACCTGTCAACGCTTCCCCTTTGAAGCTCCGACCATCGTCGCCTTCGAAACTCCAGCGTCGCCTTTCTCTTCGCGACAACTACCATTACCCAAAGACTCGTCGAACTCGATCGACTCTCCTGGCCACAGTGATCGTTTATTCTTAGCTTAGTAAAATTAGGGTTAAAAATTTTAAACACTAACCGCTGTCGCCACCGTGGCCGTGGTCATCAACCACCATTTTTCCAATCACCCTCATAGACTCCTCCACCCCCTCACACAACCCCGACCACCCTCGACCACGTGATCACCGGAAAAGCTCGAAAACATGATTTCCAGACAAACCCAAATAACCCATTCAATCTTACATTAAAATTTGTAAATTAAATTTTAAAAATCCTATCTTTTATATACGATTTCAGATATATAATCATATCAACTAATTACAAGATTTTATTTTTGACATATTTCAAATTGCTCTGTGTTTTCTTCTACCAGACAATGTTTCCAATTTAAATTATTGCAAATATTTTTAAAGCCTAGTTAAGTTTAAAACAACCATCTTTGGTTTAACAACTTAAGCCTAAAGAAGATTAGAGAAAAAAGAATTTGAAGTTTGAAACTGAGTTTAAATCTCTGGAACTTTAAAACAGAGATGATCACAGTAGTTTATCAAAACATACACACATGTTTCCAGGGTCTTAAAACAATCATACAAACCTATTTACATACATACATCACAAGTCTACTTAAACATAAGTCATATCCATCAAAAACTAAAGGTATTTTATGTTTACAGTTTAAAGCAGGGACTTGAAACTAAGATATGAGATGTTTTAAAACCACAGATATGCACACTTATATACATTCACAAGCATTGCACATACATACACATAAACAAACATCATCACAGAAATTCTCAGGGTATTTAGGTTTTAGTTAAAAAGTTTACTCACCTTGAAAAATGAAGAACAGAGAAGAAGCTTAGCTTATGCCTAGAACTTCCATGCTTGATTTGTTTAAAGCTTCCAGGTTGAAGATCTTTGAACTTTCTGTTTTGATTTTTTTTTTCATTTCTGGTTTTGTTTGATGATGACATTACTCAGTTTTCTTTTACTCAGTTTTCCTTAGCCAAGAATAAACGAATTTGAAATGGAGTTGATATATATAAAAGTGAAGTTGATTATTTGTTTATACAAAGCAGGTACAAGTGTTCATATTTTTATCAGAGATTTTTATTTGCTTATGGGGGCTGATCTGTTGCACGCATCAATATTGTATGCTAAGATGTCTTTGCATTAATTAAGTTGTACAAGGTGATATAAATGCTTGTACCTTATTTTACTTGCTTTACCTTCATTTCGGCTGAGATGTGTTGGAGGATATTGATCTTTTCTATACTTGAATATATACTTACTTCTTGTTTTGGCTGAGAAATTTTGTTATGCCTTATTATTTTTGTTACATAAAGATTAAGTCTTGTTTATTTGGGTGGCTGAGAATCTTATTATGGTATCTTGTTAACACTTTGTATTTTATTTGCCTAACTTGCTTTATATTTACTTAGTTGTTATACTTATATGATTTTGTTTGTTTTCTTTTTAACTTTGTCTTTATACATAGATTTGTTTACTTTGTTTTTATAATCCTATCATTTTATAATGTAAATAAGTTTCTATTTTATACTATAAAATTTATCTTATATATTTTCGATTCTATTTATAACTTAATATATATTGTTATCATTTATTATTATTATTATTAAATCGTTTAGATTTAGATTTAAACTCGAATTCAATATACATATATATATTAACTTCAAATTTTCTCATATATGTTCAAACACATATATATATTAATTTCAAATGATTTATACAAAATATACTTGAATTCGGGGAAACTCGCATCACCGCATTGATTATTTTCACAAATTTAATCCAAAAATAAATTAAATTATCAATTTAAATATAATTAAAATTCGGGGTCGTTACAGACTTCCCCCCTTAAAAGAATTTCGTCCTCGAAATTACCAAGGAGACAAAAAGATAGATGAAGAATATTTCATTGAATCAAACTGAATATCTATTCTGCATTTGGTTTACCAAATCAGAATATCGATAACAGATACAAGAACGAATCTGTTAAGTTTTTCACAGGATACTCGGGTTATCCAGATCTACGAAATATGCAGGGGCATCGGTCAGTCCGAAAGGATAACTAACCATTCGTAGAATATACTGGGACCCAAAAGAATAGACAGATATATGGATACGATTTCAAAATTTTTAGTTTAGAAACCAAAGTATACCTATCAACCATAGCAACCAATTCAAACAATTCATCCAAACAAACAATTTGGCCTATCTGGAGTTTATGTCCCATATTAATATATCGAATTTCTTCCTGGATCTACCAGAAATTATCGAAGAATGGAGAAGAGATATTTGAACAAAAAAGATTAATAGAGAAAAGATGGCTTCCTCGTTGTTACAGAGTATTGACCGATTATAGTCATATTCCCCTGTCCCCTATCTCGTCCTCTTCTTGCACTCACACTCACTATCAGTGGATAGTAAGAGAATTTACTGAGGCATACAGACAGATATCTGAGGAATACTCATTCTAGGGTATACTTCACCCTATCTCTAATGAGCTACTTAATGTGTTACACTCCTGAGCTAAAGTTCAACCTTAGCTCTGATACCACATGTAACGATACCGATTTTCCGCGTTCGAAAATCAACATCCGTACTTCACATTGTACTAGAATGCCGCAGATTCGACCGTTCAAATCCGATTCGCCGGAGCTATAACAACATTAAGTAAATAACACAGCGGAAAAGAAAAAGAATATAGATATACAACATCTGATACAATATCCAGATACAATGATGATACAATGAATATCTATATACATCAGAGATATGATACAAGAAATAGCAGCGGAAAGAAAATAGATAACACCAGCAGCGGATAATCTCCAATAGAATGCTCCAAGATAAGCAACGTCAATCCATGAACTCCAAGGACTGAACTAGCTCCAGATAATCTACTCAACCTGAATATCTGAGAAAACCCTACTCTAGACTGCCCGTGTGGAAAATAGTGGGCACCCAGAGTTTAGGAAAGAAATAATAAACTCCGGATCAGTCATGGGACTGGTGTGAGCAACAAAAACAGTTTATCTTTAATAAACACAAAAGGTTTTTAAATATTGAAACCCGCAATGCTTTTCGAAAATGAAACTACCATAAGGCCTCCCGCCACACACACAATGCAATCGCAGACTTGGAGGAGATTTCTCCTTATGATAGTCAAACATGCTTACTACGCAAAATCATTCGATATTATTATCATTAGTGCATAGTGTCGAAAACCATTTCGAAAATATAATATTAATCTTAGCCAGCATACAACATTTCATCGTATGCCTACTATAGCTACTACGTTCAATAGCAGGTTACCGCCACATTCCATAGCAGGTAATACAACTAAAACCGTACAGGGTTCGTATTGTTTCTTTGGATTTCCAACAAATGATCAGGCTAAGGAACTTCCTTACCGAAATAGAAACGCCTCTGGAAAGACGCCCCGGATCCTAACCGGATCTCTGCAAACAAAAGGCCGACGCTACCTCACGCTCTAACCGAGCTGTAACTAGGTAACTAACACACGAGTCATGTCATCCCCCGGTTGTTACCGACCTTTATCCGAGCGCTCGATAACCAACATCACACATAATAAATAAAGTGTATCCACATGAGTAAGTATCTGGGCTCCATACCATGATACCACCCTTTATCCAGAAGGAAATGACATACCCTAGGGGCGCTACCCCTACAAACCTTTGTCGCAACATTCCTGTTTCGACCATTACCGGGTTGTGAGGCTCGACGAAGTCTCGTCCACAAAGCCACGCTTTTTCACAAAGCCACGCTTCGATCAACAAATGATCAGCAGCACTTCGTATGCCACATTACCAAATTGGGAATGTATCACTAGTGACCATCAACTACATAACCCTGAGCTCGTACGTCTCAGAGAAGGGTGTTAAGCTAAGAGAATAAATTCTCCGCCACCAACAGAAATGTATTTGATAGAAACCAGCTTTACATCTCAAAGTGTAACGTCAGACACACATCCATACAAGTCTGTTCCGGGTTCGAACAGAACCGAAGGCACTTCCGAAGAAGCCCTTGCAAATCCGGGTATTCACAATCTCGATCGGACTTCCCATCACTTAGGGAATCTCTATACCGGAGCCATGATGCAGAGAAAATCGATAGGTCATCATATCGCTCTCGCAAATACCCGGTCTTCACCACCGGTCTTCAAATGCTATCCATATCGTCGTATCACTATTCGGAATGGGTTATATGACACAAAGGTCCTCTCCCGGCTAAACCGAATAACGAGCGCAATTAAAAATCATATGGATACTGGGGTCTCAGTTAAATCACAGCTTAAAGCCCAAAACTTTTCATTCGAATGGTAAAACAAATTACCATTTCAATCTTTTAAACAAAAAGATTCATTTCAAAAACCTTCACTAGTTTAAACAATTTTCCACACTTTTAATCTTTTAAACAAAAGATTTAATTCACAAAGTTTTACCCCATTCACAAAGATTCATTCATAGATTTCCAAATCGATTTCCATTTCAATTGGATTAACTCGTGAAATCCTTAAATCAAGATTTAACTTATAGCTTTCAAAACTCGTTTCCAAAGATTCGTTCATAGCCTTTCAAAACAATTCTATTTCAAGTTGGATTAACTCATCCGGTCTTTGAAATCAAAGACTCATTTCATAGTTTTCAAAACATTTCAATTCCATTTCAAACTTGAAACCGTTCAACACAAATTTGGAAATCCTTTCTTAAAATGGAAGCTATTATTATTTGAAAACAAGTAGTTTTCGTTTCGGAAAAATCCAGTTATATTTACACGAGTTAAAACCCTTGAATTAAATTCAAATTCCCAAATCAATACATTTAAAAATGGTTTAACCCATATATAACTTGTACAACATCTTTAATCCTTAGTTTCAAATAATAGAATTCAATTTCAAACTTGAATTCAAATTTAAATCAAATTATTTAAATTTTCAAAACTCGATTAAGTTATTCGAAATAACTTTTATCTTTTAAATTCCATTTCAAAAGCTTTTCACTTTAAACCCAAATTTCCAATTTCAAAATCAATTGAAATTAAATTTCAATTTCAAAAACATTAATTTACATCATCTGTGACTTAACCGATTTCCTCGTGAAATCCATATTTGTGTGTGTAATAAGTGTAGTCCAGGGGTTTCCCACAATAGTGCACAACATCAATCAGCACAGATATATCGATAAGCGGTATAATCGATAACGCTTATCTTCATTCACAGATTCATAGATAAAATTCATTTATCAGTCACAAAGATTCACTAATATAATTCGATGTGGGTTTCGGATAACCAACTGGAATCCGACTCCCTGTCGCATCGAAATCCAAATGTCGTTTTACAGGTCAAGAGATTTCATATTCATATAACAGTATATTCATCACAGATATAACAGTTCAGCATAAAGCAATTCATATCACAAAGCATCACAATCACGAACAGGGATATCAAACAAATCAACCATTCAACGAAATCCAAACATCCATAAGTGGAATTAATTATTCTTTAATTGCTTTATTGAATAAATAAATTATCCCAAAACCTAATCAAATTTAGATTTAGTTCCAGATTTCCAAATTTGATTCAACTGGTCTAAGTTCTTTCTTTACAAGTCAAAAATCCCGTTTAAATTCACATTCCTTTTTAACCTTTCAAATACTTTAAAAGTTTAAACAAGTTAAGAATTTATTTACTCACAAACTAATTTGATTTAACTTTGACTTCAAACTTTAATTTAAAATTCAAACTTCATTTTAAAACTTTAAGATCCAAAAGTTTATTTGAATCTAAACCACATACTAGATTTAAACTTTGTTTAAATCTAACTCGCAATTTAAATTTTATTTAAATTTGGTTTAAATTCAAATTTCCATCAGGTTACAAAAATCCTGTACCCTGTTTTAATTTACCCGAGGCAAAGAAAAATGCTTCGAGTCGCCTGGCCAACATCACGAGATTTTCCCCGAGTCTTTCCCCTTCATCTTTTATTCTTCATCATTTTTTTCTTCTGTTTCGTTTAAAACTTAAGTACAAAAACTGGTACGTAACCCCTCTACTAACTCGAGCTCGACCCCGAGTATCAAACTCAGTTGCACGAGAGCAACTCCGAGTCCCCCACGCGAACTCACCTGATACTAAAAAAAAATGACGTACACGTGCACAACCACGCTGGCAAACTCCGACCACCTGCGACACCACCAACACGTCACTGACGACCCATCCATAGGCTAGGATCACCCAGGTTGATGAACTTCAACCAAATTCCCAAAATCGAACAATCGAATCCCATAAACAACCAGAACCGGTCAACACCTTCAAAACCTGTCAACGCTTCCCCTTTGAAGCTCCGACCATCGTCGCCTTCGAAACTCCAGCGTCGCCTTTCTCTTCGCGACAACTACCATTACCCAAAGACTCGTCGAACTCGATCGACTCTCCTGGCCACAGTGATCGTTTATTCTTAGCTTAGTAAAATTAGGGTTAAAAATTTTAAACACTAACCGCTGTCGCCACCGTGGCCGTGGTCATCAACCACCATTTTTCCAATCACCCTCATAGACTCCTCCACCCCCTCACACAACCCCGACCACCCTCGACCACGTGATCACCGGAAAAGCTCGAAAACATGATTTCCAGACAAACCCAAATAACCCATTCAATCTTACATTAAAATTTGTAAATTAAATTTTAAAAATCCTATCTTTTATATACGATTTCAGATATATAATCATATCAACTAATTACAAGATTTTATTTTTGACATATTTCAAATTGCTCTGTGTTTTCTTCTACCAGACAATGTTTCCAATTTAAATTATTGCAAATATTTTTAAAGCCTAGTTAAGTTTAAAACAACCATCTTTGGTTTAACAACTTAAGCCTAAAGAAGATTAGAGAAAAAAGAATTTGAAGTTTGAAACTGAGTTTAAATCTCTGGAACTTTAAAACAGAGATGATCACAGTAGTTTATCAAAACATACACACATATTTCCAGGGTCTTAAAACAATCATACAAACCTATTTACATACATACATCACAAGTCTACTTAAACATAAGTCATATCCATCAAAAACTAAAGGTATCTTATGTTTACAGTTTAAAGCAGGGACTTGAAACTAAGATATGAGATGTTTTAAAACCACAGATATGCACACTTATATACATTCACAAGCATTGCACATACATACACATAAACAAACATCATCACAGAAATTCTCAGGGTATTTAGGTTTTAGTTAAAAAGTTTACTCACCTTGAAAAATGAAGAACAGAGAAGAAGCTTAGCTTATGCCTAGGACTTCCATGCTTGATTTGTTTAAAGCTTCCAGGTTGAAGATCTTTGAACTTTCTGTTTTGATTTTTTTTTCATTTCTGGTTTTGTTTGATGATGACATTACTCAGTTTTCTTTTACTCAGTTTTCCTTAGCCAAGAATAAACGAATTTGAAATGGAGTTGATATATATAAAAGTGAAGTTGATTATTTGTTTATACAAAGCAGGTACAAGTGTTCATATTTTTATCAGAGATTTTTATTTGCTTATGGGGGCTGATCTGTTGCACGCATCAATATTGTATGCTAAGATGTCTTTGCATTAATTAAGTTGTACAAGGTGATATAAATGCTTGTACCTTATTTTACTTGCTTTACCTTCATTTCGGCTGAGATGTGTTGGAGGATATTGATCTTTTCTATACTTGAATATATACTTACTTCTTGTTTTGGCTGAGAAATTTTGTTATGCCTTATTATTTTTGTTACATAAAGATTAAGTCTTGTTTATTTGGGTGGCTGAGAATCTTATTATGGTATCTTGTTAACACTTTGTATTTTATTTGCCTAACTTGCTTTATATTTACTTAGTTGTTATACTTATATGATTTTGTTTGTTTTCTTTTTAACTTTGTCTTTATACATAGATTTGTTTACTTTGTTTTTATAATCCTATCATTTTATAATGTAAATAAGTTTCTATTTTATACTATAAAATTTATCTTATATATTTTCGATTCTATTTATAACTTAATATATATTGTTATCATTTATTATTATTATTATTAAATCGTTTAGATTTAGATTTAAACTCGAATTCAATATACATATATATATTAACTTCAAATTTTCTCATATATGTTCAAACACATATATATATTAATTTCAAATGATTTATACAAAATATACTTGAATTCGGGGAAACTCGCATCACCGCATTGATTATTTTCACAAATTTAATCCAAAAATAAATTAAATTATCAATTTAAATATAATTAAAATTCGGGGTCGTTACAATAGTTCAAAACAATACTAAAGTCAAAAACACAAAACTGCAGTTGCAAAAGCGTGGTATAATTCGTTTCAACTCAAGATAATATCATCCCAAATATCTTCATAAAATCAATCTAATCAACTCAAGTTAAGGTCGATGAAAAATCCACAAAAATCAACTACGAACAAGGGCCGATATCCATTAAATTTCACCAACAAAGTCAAGTGGTCGAAGACGACAGTTCAAAGAGAAGGCCGAAGTCGAACCAAGTCAAAAATCATCAATATCGAAACAAGTAGATCACTTCGAATGAACGAGGTCATTGAATTGCCATAATCAAGACCACTGATGGCCAGAGAAATCAACATTTAACAAAAAAATCATTTTGAAACTGTGGTGACAAATGTACTCAAGCAAAATACATACGACAAGTCCGCGAAATCCTCGACATCAAGACAAATCCAGTGACCGAAGCCCAGAAATTTCAAAACCCAGACATTAACACAAAATCGAACGCAAGCATAGCACTACGAATGAATTAGATGTGAGTGGTAGTTCACTCACCTTATTCGAAGAACCCAACTCGAATCGCTGCCGATAGCATCCCCTTTTGCTCGCCTTTGCACGGTGCTCAACCGAAGCGAAGACGAATTCAATCAAGCAACGGAGAAGCAATCGGTCGAAGCCAAGCACGAAACCTCCTTCGACGAGTTGAAGCAGGGACGAGGCCGGCATCACGAAGTCGATCGAAGACAATTGGTTGTAGCCCTAATTCTTTAATTTGGGAACGAAAACGAATAACCAGGCCGCCTCCATTTTCTTTTCTTTCTTTCTTTAGCTAGGGTTTTGTTTTTCTCTTTTGATTTTGAACGAAAAATAAAATATGAGGGAAGACCGGGTTTTTTGTTTGATAATAAGGCACTGAAGTAAAGTAAGGCATGGGCTAGCTTTAAAGGTCCACTAACACTTAACAATCTATAAAGGAATTTCAAACTGATTACATTTCCAACAGCGATTTACCCTTGTTTAAATCGATAATTGACGATTATAAGTTGAAACTAAATCCCGGGTTGTTACAGTTATTAAAGAGACCGGGATCGGTAATGGATATACTCTCTATCTGAACCGAAACCACTTTAATAACTATGCGCGGAGTGATGATCCAGAATGAAGTGGTTGGAATGATGTACGTGATGACTGAAGAAAGTGAACGATGATGGATAGCCTTGACACTTGTGTCAAATTGGAAATGACTAAAACAGGAGCTGTGCCGGGCCAATGGAGGATTAGCTACCTCAAGTGGACACACTTCTTCGAACTACTTATTACTTGTTGTCGATTGGTGCACCCTTGATTTTGGGAGTGTTGTTTCACGGTGTTGCGGGCGCTGCGGCGTTGCGTTCTCACCAGTCCGGATCAGGCGAACGGTAGTATCACTACCTTGGGTATTGCCTCATGTGCCTTGTCATACTTGTATTCCATTTATACGCGACCACTACGATTTTGATTTGTACCTTTAGTATATGGATTGCCCTCTGGTGACTTCCGGTTTTGGGGAAACTACGGTCTTGTATATGCTTTTGGGAATAAAAATGTGTTAAGGGTGGAATGAGCCATGACTTAACGCTATTTTGATATCTTTATATTACTGATAGACATTATCTACTTAGCGTACATTACTACCTAGTAGATAGTTTAACGGATCCTTAAAGGATGGTTATTCCAAACATCCTTTGAGTTACTTGTATTTCAATTGCTATTTCACTTGAGTTGGATTTATTAATATAAGAATGTTAATCCTGACTCGAGTGTTTTGTGTTTTGCTTTACGCTCGGGTCAGACTGAGTGATCCAGTATTCGAGACTCACCTTTGAAGTTGGAGCTTTGCTTGAAGATCCAGCCATCTATTCTGCTTCTAGTATTCAATGATTCCAGTGATGTATTCTGATTTGTATCTAATGTATTGTATTACTCTTCTGTTGTAAACTCTGATGTATCTTATATATCCATATAGTAGCTTCATGAACTACTATCTCTTTTATTTCCGCTGCAAAAATTATTACTCTGTGTCTGTGATCTGTGATTATTCATTTACTGTATATGTTCAGTTTTGCCAAATTTAAATTAACAACGCGGTATTTTGAGCAATTCAACTCCGGCATGAGTGTCTTCCTATACACTTATAATGGATGCAAATGGTCCAAAATATCGGGTCGTTACAATTACAAGTATGACCATATTGTTTTTTTCTTCTTAATAATTATGTGACTTAAAAATATTGTTTCAGACTTGAGGAATTTAAATCCGAAGATCAGAATCAACCGAAAACTTACTATTGTTATCAAATAGTTATGTTACATTTTTGTTCTTTTTTTAAATTGTACTTTTCACGAGTAGTTAATTACTTATTATGGCATAATTTCAGTGCTTCTTTTGACTCTACTATCAATCTATGGGAACTCTAGCAGGGAAGACCTGTCTACAGCCTAAATGGTCAGAAGTATCAAATGACACAATTAATAGATGTGTGCATTTCTTGGTTTGTCAATACATATTTCTCGGTAAAAAAAAGTACTAATTAATGTCTTGCTTGAGATTTAAGAGTCCATTACTCGGCAACTTGACTAGTCCCAATTCACGACAAGTACAGATCTAATAAGGCATTGGGTACCCAGTTTATGCCATTCGAATGGAATCTAAAATTAGTTTTGCCATCTGTTCTGTGGGCGTTTTAATATGCATAATACGTTGATATTATCATATTAATTCAAACCAATTGACAATGATATTATATGTTAGGATAGTGTGAGTAATTTACCCGTTTACCTCACTTTTCAAAACTTATTACACACGTAGACCTCTTTTAAAGCTATTTATAAAAATGACTATTGTAGAAAGTGAACTTTTGTATGGCTATTGTTTGAAAAAGTGTCGATACAATAACATAAATACTGGAGTGGTTTCAAACAAAAAAACTATCTATTTTGAAATAAGTTATAAGTGTTGAAAAGTGATGATAAAAATTCACTAGATATTACATATCCCAGTTTAATTAAATACTTTCCATAGTAACATGTTATTGACTATGAATTTTAAATTTACGTCCTTTAAATGCAGGCAACCAGTCTATGCTGTTGCATTTAGCCTAAATGGGCAACATTTAGCAAGTGGATCGCTGGATCAATGCCTCAACATATGGTCTGTGAAAGAAGGGAAGCTTATAAAAACATATAGTGGAGAATGTGGCATTTTTGAAGTTTGTTGGAACAAGGAGGGCAACAAGATAGCCGCTTGCTTCTCCGGTAACATAGTTATGGTCATGGATTTTAGAAATTGAAAGCATTTTTACCTAAATGATAAGTTCTATTTTTTTTTTCATAAAATATAGCACATATTAGGGTGCATTTAGCACCACCCTAGATATGCACTTAAAAGTGTAATATCTTAACCATCAAACTACGAATCCAACGATCACCCATTTTCTCATAATTTTCTACTTTGATTTCAAATGCCCAGTAGTAACAATTGACTTGAACACAACATATGACATCAATCACCAATTTTGATAGAAGAAGAGTCAAAAGAAAAGCTTTAAATGAATCACAAACACAAATGAAAGCATCAAATCTACTCACTAATCATTAATGGCAAATACATATCAAAGTCATATAAAACAATTTAAAAAAATCACATATTCATGTAATACTGGTGCACAACGGTCAAATAAAGCAATAAAGGCAAATATTGTTCGCTTGTTTTTATGTGGTTTAGCCACTTATTTGCATCAACGCATACCAAAAAGATGTTATCAAATCATCATTATTAGGGTTCAAATAAATTTCACAAATTTAGTAAAGTTTTCAAAAGGAAGAAAACAATAGTAGGAAGAGATCAAATTAAGCATTTGCACAAGTTAAGAATCCATGGTATGTTTTCTTTTCCAGGTCTATGCATCATATCATAGCTTTTGCATCTATCTAACTACTTATCTATGCTTTTGCATACAGGTGCACGTATCTGCCTATAAATTGGAAAGACAACTATATTATCTTGTTCACCAAGCAACAAGATAAGCTGTTGTTTGTTGTTTTGTGGTAGCAATGTTTCTTATGGCAGTCACAGTTTGAGGTAATTTTTTTTCCTATGTTTTGGTTTACATATAAATTAAAGCATGTTTTCACAAAAATACATATAAGCTTGAGTAGTAGGAGCAATTGCCGCTAGATAGCAGCTAGCTCGTACCTAACTTGAGTGATCAACTTCATTGATTGCAGGCACTTAGAGCACCATGCGGATGTGCAGGTAGAGTAAGTACTGGGTCTGAGTCCTTATGAGCAACATCATAAAATGTTTTCACACCATTAGCAGATGCAAGACAAGCTTGAGCATTTATTAGAGGAGCATAAGCAACATGAGGAAACATAACATGGTGAAATGAGAATTAAAGATATGAAGAGAGAAACGATATACTCTCGGCTTTAAAGCTTCTACTTCACTTCTCAGATATGGGCTATTATTGCGCTATGCAAGGCCCAAGAGTTTATTTCTTTACCACCGATTGTTTTGCTTGTACAAGAGAATATATAAATACTTAGTGTATCAGTGTATCATAAATCAATTATCTCAATACAATCAAATATTCATTCTATTTCTCTCTGGCAACTGTTCTATTAAATTTCATTGTAGACAGATTTAAACAACTCTACTACAAATTCTATCTTGGTATCAGAGCGCCCAAAGGCTTAATAGCCAAATTGCTAAACTAATTACTCATCCGAAAGGAATCGTCATTTGAGTAATCTCCTCTCATCAGAAGGCAGTACTTCATCATCTGAGAGGTTTGATTCAGTGAAGAAAATCAAGTGCCATACCTCAGTTCAAAGAACTCGGCTGCATCAGATCTTTCTCAACAAATCTTAAAGAAAATCGATTAAGAAAATTTTAGAAAACTGTCAAAGAAAACAAGAATCACCACAAAACTGAAGCAAGTGCCTTCCAGCAAGACTTATCAGTCTTTTTTTAATGGAAATAAGGAAAGAAGATCATCATTTAAGTCTTGCGGTTGCATCAAACCTGGTTATGAGCAATTCTTGCTTTTATTTCTTGAATTCTGTCTCTAATTGATTTTCTTTATCTATCTTGTTAGTATTACTTTGTTTGTTATAATATGAAATTATCATGGCTAATGATACAAACACTGCTACATCTGCCAATGTGAGCAATAATCATCAATCTAGTGCTACAGCTGAAAAGCTTGTTAACATTGTAGTTAGTCCTCAAAGCAATCTGGTCACTGTACACTTGAGTGAAGATAATTATCTTCTCTGGAAACTGCAAATTGAGACTGCAGTCCAAGGATATGGACTTGAAGGTCATATTCTTGGAACCATCCCAATTCCTCCTAAATGTATCACTGTGGAAGAAAACAAAATTATCAACAATAAGGATTACACAAAGTATCACAGACATGATAGGCTTATCTGTTCTTGGCTACAATCATCAATAAACACAAATCTATTATCTCATGTTATTGGATGCAAGACAGCAAATGACATATGGACAACCATTGAAAAAGTGTTCAATACACAATCTGCTGCCAAGGTGATGTATCACAAGAAGCAACTGCACAGTATGAGGAAAGATAACAATACAATGAGAGAGTATCTATTCAAAGTTAAAACAACTTGTGATCTCTTAGAGGCTGCAAATCACAAAGTATCAGATTCTGAGCAAATCTAAACTATCTTAAATGGATTAAGTGATGATTATGAATCAGTAGTTGTTGTCATTGCATCTTAAAAGGATTTGCTATCTATTGATGATGTTTAATTTATATTACTTGCTCATGAGGCCAGAATTGACAACAAGAAACCACAAAATTCTGATTTCACCATCAATTACACTACTCATTCCAAGAACAAAAGTCAAAGCAATAAAAAGCCAGACCAAAATGCACAAAAAGGAGGATACTCTAACAGATCTAGAGGAAGGGGCAAATGGAACAATGCCAATAGACCTAGATGTCAGATTTGTGAAAAAATTGGTCATACAACAGTCAAGTGCTACTTCAGATACTCAAATTAAAATAGTGGTCAAAGGAGCAACAACCCCAGTGCTAACATGGCCCAAGTCAATCCAGAAACACAAACAAATTGTGATTAAAGTCATAATTCTAATGAAACAGCAAAGCCAGAAAACATTCAGGATGATTGTTGGTACCCAGAATCCGGTGCAACGAATCACATCATAAATAATCTTGATAACTTGAACCTTGGCAATAGGGAGTATAGAGTTAAACAGTCAATTTGCATGGGGAATGGTAAGTGTATCAAGATTACTCATGTTGGTAATGCTTATATTAATGGCAAGAAACAACTGTTCCTACATAATCTGTTAAGGGTACCAAAAATAAAGAAAAATCTTATTAGTGTATCTCAGTTTGCCAATGACAACAAAGTTTACTTTGAATTTTATCCTAAATATTGCTTAGTTAGATACATACTAACAAAAGATATTATGTTACAGGGTGATGCTGAAAAAGGACTGTATAAATTCAAAACAGTCAAAAATAATTTGTGCTCAGACAATGAGAAGTACTGTAACTTGTGTGAGGAGCGAGACTCCAAAAGTGTATTTGATGTATGGCATTACAAACTTGGTCACCCAAATGTGAAAGTTGTAAAGAAAGTCCTTAATGAAAATATAATATCTTTTTATAATATCTCACTACCCTATGTCTGTACATATCGTCAAATGGGTAAGAGTCATAAGTAGGCATTTAATGACTCTTCAACTGTTTACTCAAAACCATTAGAATTAATTGCCACAGATTTATGGGGGCCAACACCTATTTACTCAAACTTTGGGTATAAGTATTATATTTCCTTTGTTGATGCACACACAAGATATACATGGATCTATTTTTTAAAAGCTAATTCTGAAGCCTACAATGTAGTCATAAAATTTTTACTCATGGCTAAAAACACAAACTGGTGCTCAAGTTAAAGTAATTCAGTCAGATGGGGGGCTGAATACAGAACTCTCAGTAGTTATTTTAAAAATAAAGGTATAGTACACAGAATTACATGCCCACACACATTTGAATAGAATGGGTTGGTAGAAAGAAAGCACGGACACATAGTTGAAACTGGACTCACTTTATTAGCTTATGCATCTTTACCACTAAAGTTTTGGCCTGAAGCTTTTAATACTGCTATATATCTTATTAATATATTACCAACAAAGGTAATCAATGGAATAAGCCCAATTGAAAAACCATATGGGGTAAAACCTGACTATCATAGCTTAAAAACCTTTGGATGTCTATGCTTTCCTTATTTGAGACCCTATAATGCTAACAAATTAAACTTTAGATCTAAGCATTGCACCTTTCTTGGATATGCCATTAATCAGAAAGGTTATAAGTGTATAGATGAAAATGGTAGAATATTTATTAGCAGACATGTTGTATTCAATGAGAACAACTTTCCCTACAATAACTCAGAGATAAAGACTACAAGCAAAGTCTATAATCCAAGACTTTCAATACCCAGCTTACCAATCTATTCTGAAAATGAGACTCAGGATGAAGAAGTGAGGTCTACTAGAGATCACTACACTCAATCTATTGTATCTGTTCAACAAAGCCCTGAGTGGATAGGTGATCCTAGTCATGCCAATCACTCCCCTGCTCAAACAGAAAGTGAAAGAAATTAGGAGGAAGAAACTGTTCATCAAAGCAATACCAGAAGTATGCCAAGTTAAGTGAATGAAGAGAACTCACCTCATACTAAAACTCATACAAAGCCCAGTCATCCCATGATCACTAGGGCTAAGAGTGGCATCTTTAAACCAAAAATATACAGTGCAAGCATAATTCCATGTGAGCCAAAAACATATGAACAAGCTGCAAAAGACAGAAACTGGACAGCAGCTATGGATGAAGAATACAAGGCTCTCAAAAAAAAATAATACATGGAATCTTGTATGTCCTCCAGATGACAAAAACATAATTGGATGTAAATGGACATACAAGATAAAGAGAAATCCCGATGGCACAATTAACAGATACAAGGCAAGACTGGTTGCCAAAGGGTACACACAACAATATGGATTTGATTTTAGTGAAACCTTTTCTCCAGTAATCAAACCAGCCACTATAAGACTTATTCTTACTATTGCTTTACACAAAGGGTGGTGTATAAAGAAATTAGATGTCAATAATGCATTCCTAAATGGTATCTTACAGGAAGATGTATACATGGAGCAACCACCAGGATATATCAAGCAAGCAAATTATGTGTGCAAACTGAATAAAGCTATATATGGACTTAGACAAGCTCCAAGGGTGTGGTTTGAAAGTATGAATGCAGCATCGTCAGATATGAAATATCAGTCTGCCAAATCAGATAGCTCATTATTTATTAAAATTAGTGATTCATTAACTACTTACATACTTATATATGTTGATGACTTGATTATTACAGGGAACTACAAGGATGAAATTAACAATGTCATTAACTACTTGAACAAGGAGTTTTCAATTAAAGGTCTTGGTGACATTAACTATTTATGGGAATAGAAGTGATAAGGAAGGGAGATTTAGAAATAATGCTATGTCAGAAAAAATATATTCTAAAGCTGCTTACTAAAACAAAAATCGATGGGGCAAATCCACAGCCAACTCCCATGATCAGTAATCATCAATTAGTGGAAATTAGCCACAAGGGCCTCTTTAGCAAGTGGAATTAGTTTCTAGGACACACAACTGAAATAATTACTTTCAAGGACAAAACGTAAAATAATTAGTTTCTAGGGCCTAAAAACCTATGAAATTATGTCATTGAAAGTAATTATTCTGCTGACTTTGTTCTTGAAAGTAATTATTCTGCTGATTTTGGCCTTGAAAGTAATTTCTTTGAATGTGTGTCCTAAAAACTAATTGGACTGCAAAGTTTGTCCTTCTGGTGAAATGCCCCAAATCAATTATCTAAAAACAGGGGAGAAGCTGTGATAACCCGTATTTTGGACATCTGATAATTGGACATCTAACTGGTTTATTCAATTGAACAGATAAAAATTTTAATAATAAAAGATAGATCTCTTAAAATATTTTGGATTTTAAAATATATATGTATGATTTTTATTAGAATATAATGTTTTATATTATTTTCTTTAAAGGGTTTTATTTATATAAATTAAGAAAAGTATTTATTAATTAGTAAATAAAATACAAAAGTTTTATAAAAAAACATTTTAAAATAAATAAAGACATGCATAATTAAACATGTTAGTTAAATGCGTATAGTTTAACAAATGGAAGCAAATTAACACATATTAATGACAAATGTTAACAAGTTAAACAAGTGTCACCATGTTATTTTTATTTTCTTTTATTTTTAATAAGACCATAAATTTAGTCTATATATACATCTATCTTTGCTCTTCCCTTTCTTTTTCATATCTTCATTTCAAAAACTCAAAACAAAACCTTGTAAAAACATTTTACAAACTAGAAGAAACTCAAAGCCTGTAACACAAATCTACAAACCAGAGATAAAACAAAAAGCCTGTATACAACTATAACCAGAAATTCATAAGCAATCAACTACTTGAATCATCAAAGCTTCAGATTTCAAAGCATTTTCAAGCTTCAGTTTTCAAAAGATCAGATCACCTCAATAATCTAGCAAGTCAGATTTTAAATTCAAGATTTCATTCCTGTTCAAAAGCAAAGATCATTTTCCAGGTTTTGCTCTCTGTTCAACATCAAATGGTGAGTAAACAACTTTATCAAAAAGCTCAAATCTGTTTTTATCTTGATGTTTATGAATATTGTTTGTAATAGTGTTGTGATATATGTAATATGATGCTTGCATGTTTGTGAAATATGTATTGGTTGGTGTGCATGTCTGTATATATATATATATATATATATATATATACAGAGCTATGTTCCAAGTTTTACAGGATTCAAATTTGATTAAAAATCAAATTCTCATTCTCTGATCTTCTTTAGGTTATGAGTTGTAAACAAAATCTATTTGTTTTAACAGAATATCAATTTTAAAAATATTTTCAAGATTATCTGATGTTAGTCTTAACAAGAGAGGAGAAGTACAATAAAATTCAAATTATATCAATTTTTCGAACTGAATGATTTCTGGTTTCATAATTAAAATCTGAATCGTTATCAAAATTTATGATTTTTAAGAATGGAATCACGATTTTTATACGAGAGGGAATGCATGTTGAACGGGAATGGAGTTTCGAGCGTTTTCTGGTGCTCGGCGGCACTTGGGTGGTCGGGGTCGCGGTTGGAGCAGGCTGAGGGGTCGGTGGCTCTGGTAAAAATTGTCAGTGGATTTTTAAGCCACCGTGGCGATGGCGGTTCGACGAACTAGGGTTTAACAACCGATTTTGGTCGACGATGAAACTTGTCGATTTCGACATCGAGGAGGAACTGGAGGAGATCGGTCGAAGGGGAAGACGGAGCTTGGTTTTTGGTGAGGCCATGGACGAGATAGCGAAGCTTCAGGTGGTCGGAAATGGGCAGATGGAGATAATTATCGGCGACCAGTTTTGATTCAGTGAGGATCGATCGAGTTAAATTTTGGTGTCGTAATCAATTGAGGTATCTGAGTGGCTAGATGGCTTGAGGAGTTCGAAGTCGACTTGTTGATGGTGGTCGTGGACGCCGGAGCGTCGCCGGCGATCGGTACATGTGCACCAGACATTCTGTGCACCAGAGTTTTTTTATATATTTGGGAACGAAGGGAGTTTCTCGGGTTGAAGCTCGGGGTCGAGGATGATTAGCCGGGATTTGGAGGTTGCAGTAAACAAGTTTTTAAAGCTTATCAAAAATGTGTAAGTTTCAAAGAAGAATTTAAACCAAGTTCTTTAACAAAGTTTTAGCAAGTTTTAAACGAGTTTCCAAAGTTTTAAAATGTTTTCAAATTGTTAGAGTAATTATATAATAGGTTAAATCCTATATGTTTTTAAAGGTGAATTAAATGATGAAATTAAATTATTTAATGTATTAAGGATGGATAATTGATTTATGTAATCAGGGAATAATTAATTAACTTAATTATTTAGATAATTAATTAAAGGTAAATTAATTTGTGTAATCAATTTAAAAGATTGATTTATTAATGTGATTAATTAATTAAGTTATTAATTAAAAGATGATTAATTTATTAAAGGTTTATCTCTTAATGAAATTAATTAATGATAATTACTTAATGAAAGTAATTAAAGGAAAATTTCTTAATGTCATTAATTAAGGAGGATAATTAATGGATAATTACTAAATGTGTTTTATTTAATGATAATTACTTAATGGAAGTAATTAAGGGTTAATTACTTAGTGTGATTAATTAAAGGATTGATTAATTAAGATAATTAATTAAAAGGTTAGTAAATTAATGAATGAGATTAATTAAAGGATAATTAATTAAATAAAGTGCTTATAGAAAAATTAACTAATGATTAAGTAAGCAGGATTTAAAGATGATTGAAGTAATTTATTTAATTTATTTAAATTAATTAGAAATGGTGTGATTAATAAATCTTGCTTATGGATGATTGAATGATATTGAATGCCTTGGATTATTTGATATCTCTGATATGTAATGCTATGGAATATGATATGTTTGGGTTGAACTGTGATAATATGGTTTGTCTAATCTGTGATGAATTGCTATGTAATATGTAATTCTGGATATAAATGGAATTGTTTAAACTTAAACAGCTTTGTTTTTAAGTTGATATTGGATTCGAAGAGACCGGGGTCGGGTAGCAGTAAATACCCGAAACCACTTTGATTTGTAATCAACAATAATTCTTTATATATTTTATATGTGAAATCAATAGGCTGGAATGGAATAATTTAAGTAAACTGGACCATTGAAATTATGTAGTGGTACTTAAAGGATTGTTGTGAAATAAGTGTTGGCTATAACATGTTAGAACTCGTAGTAAGGTACGAGTTACCTAGGTTTAGTTATGTTTAAACTTGATATTTCAAATTTTATAGGTTTACTCACGCTGGTTTCCAGCCTGACCCGGGTGTTACCTTGTTGTATTGCTCGGGTCAGACCGAGTATTACAAATTTCCAAGTAAGGACGTTCTGGAGCTCAGATGGCGAGCTGGATGGCAGGAACGTATGGAGTATATTCCGCTGTGTATTATAGTTTATTTGGGACAACTTAATTTTAACTGTCCAGTTTATAAGTGTTTGGTTGTAACTCTGATGCATTGAATGTAAATTAATAGATATAGCTTTTCTTGTATAAATGCTATTATTTGATATTATATTTTGATCCGCTGCGAATGTGAGATTCTGTGTTTTGTTTTCTGTTTCTTCTTCTACCTCTTTTCTTCTTTATCCTAATAATCGGAAATTTCGGGCGTTCGAAAGCTCGGCACTTCTACAGTGAACGTATTAGTGTTGAATTTTCAAGGTCGAAAATTTCAAGTCGTTACAAAAGCCATAACTAATATTAAACAATACAGAAGTGTTGTAGGAGCATTATAATATGCTACTATAAGGCGACCTGATATTACTTATAGCGTTAACAAAGTGTCTCAATTTATGCAGAATCCTTTGGATGAGCACTGGAAAGCAGTAAAAAGAATACTCAGATATCTCAAAGGAAATCTGAACTATTGGTTATCATTTAAAGTTATGCAACAACTTAAACATAACTGGATTTTCAGATGCAGATTGGGCCACACAGACCTAGATGACAGGAAATCAGTCAGTGGGTACTGCATATACATTGGAAGGAACTTAATATCCTGGTGCTCAAATAAGCAAGCTACATTATCCAGATCAATCACAGAGGCAGAATACAGAAGCATAGCTAACGCTACAGTAGAGATAATGTGGTTACAGTCTATAATGAAAGAACTAAAGATAAAGAGTGAAGCAAAACCAGTGCTTTGGTGTGATAATCAGAGTGCAGTATTTATGACTACCAATCCGATACTACATTCCAGAGCTAAACACATTGAAATTGACATACATTTTGTTCGTGAGCAAGTTCAAAAAGGATATCTACAGATTAACCACGTACTTACCACTTACCAGAGAGCAGACACGCTTACTAAAGCACTAACTGCAAAGAACTTTCTCAAATTCAGAGCAGACCTTCGTGTGAAGCATGTCGAAGTCAAACCTCTCAACAAGCAATCAGATCTAAGTAAGTCTACAAAGATCCATGAGATCTGAGTTGAGATAAGTCACTTCCTCTCAAATACATGCTGGTGCACGAGTACTTGACTCAAATATCATCATTTAATTTCTCTGCAACTCAAATTGAGGGGATTCAAGGAAACTGCTGTGTTGAATAGAGTTGTGCTGAAGTTATTTTGATGATTCCCCATTTTTGAATTGAAAATAGACATGAATTTTGCCGATCGCCACCAAACCCTAACCGTAGAAGCTCGGGTTTGAGGGGGGCAATTAAATATATGATATACTCTCGGCTTTAAAGCTTCTACTTTACTTCTCAGATATGGGTTATTATTGGGCTGTGCAAGGCCCAAGAGTTTATTTCTTTACCACCGATTGTTTTGCTTGTACAAGAGAATATATAAATACTCAGTGTATCATTGTATCATAAATTAATTATCTCAATACAATCAAATATTCATTCTATTTCTCTCTGGCAACTGTTCTATTAAATTTCATTGTAGACAGATTTAAACAACTCTGCTACAAATTCTATCTATGAGAGATGCCTACATGTCATTCTTATCACGTTAGATGGGTAAGTGTTATTGTATCATAATCTGGAAGCTATAAATATCTTTGTTTCATGAATCCATGAAACAGTTCACTGTTAGTAGACTAGAGATCGGCTAAAGTAAAAGATGAAATGAGGGTTAATGCACATTGCATCCAGGCTGAACAGGAACATTTGTGACTTGTGACTGAAAAGAGAACTGCAACAGACTGCGTTGGAGGATCCAGGTTGCAACAGCGGTTGGAGATACAATGACCAACGCGTCTAAAAACTGAAACATGTATCGAGTGTGGAAACTAAAATAGAAATTGGGAAAGAAAGGCTTGTTGAATCTAAAATGTGTCTAGCGAAATAATGTGGACCCAATGTAACAACCCGTGATTGCGGTTACCAAATAATAAATTAAAATTGGGATTTTAATTTAATTGGAGCTATTAATGAATTTTTAATGTGGCTAATTTGTTCAAAATTTAGACATTTTGAATAAATTAATATTTTGGGCTTAAGTGTAAAATGGAGCATTTCAAGGAAATTAATTAGGGAAATTTGTAATTTATATTATTGCAAAATTTTATATGTGTAAAATAGTGCAATATTTGATTTGGGAAATTAATTTGCAATTTATTTGCAAAATGGTGATTTTGGCTAATATTAACTATAAACGGTGTTTTGGAAAAATTAGGGGTTAAAATGTAAAATATTGTTGATATAGGATTTTATGAAATGGCTAAAAGTAATTGTTAACATATTTTCATAATTTTCTATGGTTTGAAATGTATTTAGTAATTTGTATGTAGAGTGTACTTAGAGAAAATTGCCTATATATGTATGCACATGAATAATACAAAGTCCTAATGGGTATTAGATCCAATAACCCTAACCATTAGCCTATAAAGTATCTTTTACTCTCCCATTTCAGCCAACACTTCATTTCATAACCACTAAAACCTAATTAGAAAGCTCCAAAACCTAGTCATGGCCTCCTAAGCAAGACTCCAATCTACACCAAATCAAAGAGAGTTAATCCAAACTACTAAAAGAGGTAATAGCAATCACAAAACCCACCTCTAATTCATTCTTTAATTTCTGAAATTATTTTGTAATCCTCTTTTTTTTGTGCATTTAGATTGTGAAACTCTTTGATCTTCTTTTCATTGCTTGGAAAGAGGTAATATATGCTAGCTGAAATTATAATTAGTTTATTGCTGTTAGTAAATTAGGCATATCTCATTCATCTTAAATCGGAATTAAGATTTTCTTGAAGTTCTGGAAAGCTTATTCTGTAGCCTATAACTTTCATGTTTTGAGCTTTGCCTAATTTTGTGGTTTCAATGGTCGAAATCACGTTTGTTTGTCGCTGACCTGACAACAAACTACAGGGTTGATAAAATAAAACCCTGAAATTGATTTGGCCATAAGTTACTCGTTTTTGATCCGAATTAGATAATTTTGGATGTTCCGGAAAGCTTAAAACATATGCTACAATTTTTGTTCAGTGAGTTTTCTGTAATATTGCCATTTAGATGACCTGAAATGCGTTCAAAGACAGAAGACCAATTCTGTCTTTAACAAGTTATCTTGAGTTTCAATCTGATATTGTTTTGCATGTATCTCTCTCGTTTCTTATCCAAATCTAATAATTTTGGATGTTCTGGAAAGCTTAGATTTAGAGCTAAAACTTTCATGTTTTGAGTTTCATGAAATTTCGAAGTTAATTTGGTCAAAATTGTACATTCTTACCACTGTCCCGAGAAAAAAAAAGAAAAAAAAAATAAATAATTTTTTTTAAACCCTGTTCCAGATTTTTTATCTTCACTTCGCGATGCCGCCACGATCGCATCCCAAGTCGGAATTCGACGTTTTTGGTCTCGTTGGAAAGGTGGAGTTTCGGGCTCCACCTCTGTAAAATTTAGGCATCATCGGCATTCTTTTGGTACTTCGAATTTCGTGTCGAAGTTAAACTCTTGTCGCTGTTTGTAAACAGTGTGAATCTTGTTCTTGGTCCAACTTTGAGACGTCGCTGCTACTTCGTCTCAACTCGGATTCCAAAAATTCTTTTTGCATCTTATACTAGGGATGTTGGACTATATGCCTACCAGTTTTCATGTCATTTGGATTCAGTTTTCTGGTCCAAATAAATTGCCGAACTTGGGTTCGCAGCAGTTTTTGAATGGTCAAACACTTAGAATGAAAATCAAATATCCCTTCTGTTTCCAGCTTTTGAGCGCCACTCCGCGATGCCGCCACGTTCGCATCGGAAGTCGGAATTCGACGTTTTTGGTCTCGTTAGAAAGGTGGAGTTCCGAACTCCATCTCAGGAAAATTTGGACAACATTGGAGTTCGTTTGCTACTTCGAATTTCGTGTCGAAGTTGAACTCTAGTCGCTGTTTGTAAACAGTGTAAATCTTGTTCTGGGTCCAACTTTGAGACGTCGCTGCCACTTCGTCTCAACTCGGAATCCAGAAATTCTTTTTGCATCTTAAAGTAGGGATGTTGGACTACATGCCTGCAAATTTTCATGACATTTGGACACAGTTTGCTGGTCCAAATAAATTATCGAACTTGAGTTCACAGCTGTTTTTGAATGGTTACAAACACTTAGAATAGTTTTGATGATTTTCTGGTTTTCGTCGATTTCTTTGAGATTTGTCTCTGGATTTCATACACGGGCTTTATAAAAAGGTTTTAAAAGGATTTTTCACTCCAAAATGGCTTTTGAAAATTATTATATAATATTATTTTATTATTAAATTAACTACTCCGTAATAGGAGACCTTTCAAAAGACCGTTTTAAAAGTGATTTCGAAAATCAATTATAAATCCGTTTTACACCATTATTTTCTATAATAAAAATCTCACACTCACTTTTAGCACGTCGAGCGAAGTGAAAAGGTGCTTAAACGGTTAGGAAATCTCCGGCCTATGGAAACCGTGTGTATTTTCTTTCCGGTTAATCCCTGACCTATTCGATTGATCGTTTTGACCTTTGGGTCTAGTTTACCGATGATATGAGGTAGACTTTTTATTGTTTGGAGTGTGAGCTTGCTATTGGTTAGGAAACCGTTTAGTGCGAACGTGGGGTATGGGACTCATTGTTAACACTTTGCGGGTTCCTCTCCAAGAAGTTAGTGACACATTAGCCTCTGGGCGGCCAGTACTGGACCTCTGGGTCACCACGCCTCTGGACAACCGTCTCTGGACACCTGCTCTATGGAGCAGTTTATTTTTCGGCGTGTGCCTCTGGGCCTTTATCCTTCTGGGAAGGATCTCGCCGTCTTGCGCGTTTCGCATCGGTGCGAGTGATCGATCACAACTCTACAGTACTTGGCAACAACGACTCTGGTCGGTGCACGTGCAAAACTTGTATTTTCTGATGATTTTTATATCCATTCGAGTACCGCCATTCGGCGTTGGTTCTATGGAACCATACGATGTAAGTGCGATTACCTTGTGGATTCACAGTGTCTCTGGACACTGTTTTTCAGTGTTTGATTTCATTGATTTTTCAGTATATCCCCATTGCTCTTTGGAGCATCGATCTTTGCTTGGGCATTGATTACAGACTCTGGTCACTCTTGGGATTATTGCCTATGGGCATCTTTTTATAGCTTTGGCTACGCCGATGATATGAGGCGATTTTATTTATTCTACACTTTGGTGTTGATTTCTCTTTGGAGATTTTTATTGTTTATTGATGATTAGGGATTGTCATTATATTCATGTGGTTCATAATATACTTCTCTTTGGATAAGTACTGTTTTACTTATGTACCACATTATTATATATCTCAGTTATTACTGATTGTTTAGCTAGCCTGACCCGAGTGTTTTCGCTCGGGTCAGACCGAGTTGTTTCAGGTTAGGTCTCTGGACTTAGCTTCTGTGCTTCCGCTTGGACATTATCTGCTATGCTGATAGATAGCGCTTTTATTTGTCCACTATTCCGCTACTCTCTTATTATTCAGACTTTGATATGTACATATTTTTGACTCACATGTGTGAGCAGTGGCTTTGTACCCACTTATGATATTTGGATCTGTATTGATGATGTATTGTTCTGGGATTTTATATCTGTTATGTGATTCTGTTCTGTGATGTTTTTATCATTTATTATTATGCTTTGTCCTGATAGATCTTTAGCCATTTGTAATTTCGTTATAAGTATTTACCGAATATGTCGAACCACCTGATTGAGAAAAATTTAAATAGATTCCACCTTTCGACGTATTCGGTAGATAGTTATAGCTTGATTATAGATGGTCGCTTCCACTATACTCTATTCTCCGCTTTAACAGACAGTATTACTCCCGTAATACTCTTTGTTACAGTGGGTCTCAGAGTGGGGCGTTACAGCTTGGTATCAGAGCCTGGTTTCAGGAATAAGCATAATAAACACAGAACAGATACACTTAGTACAATACATTTTAAATTAGATCCGAATTAAATCAAATCCCTTCCTTATGTTTATTGATAGATAAGTTAGGAATATGTATAGGAATCCGTTATATTCCGTAGTATTCCTTAATTAATTATCTATCATTGAATCATGTCTAACTCCAATTCCCGTTACGACATGTTTGATCAGTTGAGCGGTGCGAAGGTCTTCTCTCAGCTCGACCTTACCACCGGATTCCATCAACTACGAGTCGTCAAAGACAACATTCCTCTTATAGCTTTTCGCACTCGTTATGGTTCTTTTGAGTAGTTGTTCATGCCGTTCGGCTTGCCGAACGCTCCAGCTTTATTCGTCGATCTCATGAATCGAGTATTCCGGGAATACATCAATAGATTCGTTCTGGTTTTCATCGACGATATTCTTGAGACTCTTTCTATGTGTGATATTCGAAATCGAGCTCCGTCTTCTGTATTCCTTTTGTGGATTAGATGTTATAGACGACTTCTATATTTAAGGAATTGCGGGGACGCAATTTTCTTAAGGGGGGAGTCTGTAACAACCCGTGATTGCGGTTACCAAATAATAAATTAAAATTGGGATTTTAATTTAATTGGAGCTATTAATGAATTTTTAATGTGGCTAATTTGTTCAAAATTTAGTCATTTTGAATAAATTAATATTTTGGGCTTAAGTGTAAAATGGAGCATTTCAAGGAAATTAATTAGGGAAATTTGTAATTTATATTATTGCAAAATTTTATATGTGTAAAATAGTTCAATATTTGATTTGGGAAATTAATTTGCAATTTATTTGCAAAATGGTGATTTTGGCTAATATTAACTATAAACGGTGTTTTGGAAAAATTAGGGGTTAAAATGTAAAATATTGTTGATATAGAATTTTATGAAATGGCTAAAAGTAATTGTTAACATATTTTCATAATTTTCTATGGTTTGAAATGTATTTAGTAATTTGTATGTAGAGTGTACTTAGAGAAAATTGCCTATATACGTATGCACATGAATAATACAAAGTCCTAATGGGTATTAGATCCAATAACCCTAACCATTAGCCTATAAAGTATCTTTTACTCTCCCATTTCAGCCAACACTTCATTTCATAACCACTAAAACCTAATTAGAAAGCTCCAAAACCTAGTCATGGCCTCCTAAGCAAGACTCCAATCTACACCAAATCAAAGAGAGTTAATCCAAACTACTAAAAGAGGTAATAGCAATCACAAAACCCACCTCTAATTCATTCTTTAATTTCTGAAATTATTTTGTAATCCTCTTTTTTTGTGCATTTAGATTGTGAAACTCTTTGATCTTCTTTTCATTGCTTGGAAAGAGGTAATATATGCTAGCTGAAATTATAATTAGTTTATTGCTGTTAGTAAATTAGGCATATCTCATTCATCTTAAATCGGAATTAAGATTTTCTTGAAGTTCTGGAAAGCTTATTCTGTAGCCTATAACTTTCATGTTTTGAGCTTTGCCTAATTTTGTGGTTTCAATGGTCGAAATCACGTTTGTTTGTCGCTGACCTGACAACAAACTACAGGGTTGATAAAATAAAACCCTGAAATTGATTTGGCCATAAGTTACTCGTTTTTGATCCGAATTAGATAATTTTGGATGTTCCGAAAAGCATAAAACATATGCTACAATTTTTGTTCAGTGAGTTTTCTGTAATATTGCCATTTAGATGACCTGAAATGCGTTCAAAGACAGAAGACCAATTCTGTCTTTAACAAGTTATCTTGAGTTTAATCTGATATTGTTTTGCATGTATCTCTCTCGTTTCTTATCCAAATCTAATAATTTTGGATGTTCTGGAAAGCTTAGATTTAGAGCTAAAACTTTCATGTTTTGAGTTTCATGAAATTTCGAAGTTAATTTGGTCAAAATTGTACATTCTTACCACTGTCCCGAGAAAAAAAAAGAAAAAAAAATAATAAATATTTTTTTTTTAAACCCTGTTCCAGATTTTTTATCTCCACTTCGCGATGCCGCCACGATCGCATCCCAAGTCGGAATTCGACGTTTTTGGTCTCGTTGGAAATTTGGAGTTTCGGGCTCCACCTCTGTAAAATTTAGGCATCATCGGCATTCTTTTGGTACTTCGAATTTCGTGTCGAAGTTGAACTCTTGTCGCTGTTTGTAAACAGTGTGAATCTTGTTCTGGGTCCAACTTTGAGACGTCGCTGCTACTTCGTCTCAACTCGGATTCCAGAAATTCTTTTTGCATCTTATACTAGGGATGTTGGACTATATGCCTACCAGTTTTCATGTCATTTGGATTCAGTTTGCTGGTCCAAATAAATTGTCGAACTTGGGTTCGCAGCAGTTTTTGAATGGTCAAACACTTAGAATGAAAATCAAATATCCCTTCTGTTTCCAGCTTTTGAGTGCCACTCTGCGATGCCGCCACGTTCGCATCGGAAGTCGGAATTCAACGTTTTTGGTCTCTTTAGAAATGTGGAGTTCCGAACTCCATCTCAGGAAAATTTGGACAACATTGGAGTTCGTTTGGTACTTCGAATTTCGTGTCGAAGTTGAACTCTAGTCGCTGTTTGTAAACAGTGTAAATCTTGTTCTGGGTCCAACTTTGAGACGTCGCTGCCACTTCGTCTCAACTCGGAATCCAGAAATTCTTTTTGCATCTTAAAGTAGGGATGTTGGACTACATGCCTGCAAATTTTCATGACATTTGGACACAGTTTGCTGGTCCAAATAAATTATCGAACTTGAGTTCACAGCTGTTTTTGAATGGTTACAAACACTTTATTTTTGATGATTTTCTGGTTTTCGTCGATTTCTTTGAGATTTGTCTCTGGATTTCATACACGGGCTTTATAAAAAGGTTTTAAAAGGATTTTTCACTCCAAAATGGCTTTTGAAAATTATTATATAATATTATTTTAATTATTAAATTAACTACTCCATAAAAGGAGACCTTTCGAAAGACCGTTTTAAAAGTGATTTCGAAAATCAATTATAAATCCGTTTTACACCATTATTTTCTATAATAAAAATCTCACACTCACTTTTAGCACGTCGAGCGAAGTGGAAAGGTGCTTAAACGGTTAGGAAATCTCCGGCCAATGGAAACCGTGTGTATTTTCTTTCCGGTTAATCCCTGACCTATTCGATTGATCGTTTTGACCTTTGGGTCTAGTTTACCGATGATATGAGGTAGACTTTTTATTGTTTGGAGTGTGAGCTTGCTATTGGTTAGGAAACCGTTTAGTGCGAACGTGGGGTATGGGACTCATTGTTAACACTTTGCGGGTTCCTCTCCAAGAAGTTAGTGACACATTAGCCTCTGGGCGGCCAGTACTGGACCTCTGGGTCACCACGCCTCTGGGCAACCGTCTCTGGACACCTGCTCTATGGAGCAGTTTATTTTTCGGCGTGTGCCTCTGGGCCTTTATCCTTCTGGGAAGGATCTCGCCGTCTCGCGCGTTTCGCATCGGTGCGAGTGATCGATCACAACTCTACGGTACTTGGCAACAACGACTCTGGTCGGTGCACGTGCAAAACTTGTATTATCTGATGATTTTTATATCCATTCGAGTACCGCCATTCGGCGTTGGTTCTATGGAACCATACGATGTAAGTGCGATTACCTTGTGGATTCACAGTGTCTCTGGACACTGCTTTTCAGTGTTTGATTTCATTGATTTTTCAGTATATCCCCATTGCTCTTTGGAGCATCGATCTTTGCTTGGGCATTGATTACAGACTCTGGTCACTCTTGGGATTATTGCCTATGGGCATCTTTTTATAGCTTTGGCTACGCCGATGATATGAGGCGATTTTATTTATTCTACACTTTGGTGTTGATTTCTCTTTGGAGATTTTTATTGTTTATTGATGATTAGGGATTGTCATTATATTCATGTGGTTCATAATATACTTCTCTTTGGATAAGTACTGTTTTACTTATGTACCACATTATTATATATCTCAGTTATTACTGATTGTTTAGCTAGCCTGACCCGAGTGTTTTCGCTCGGGTCAGACCGAGTTGTTTCAGGTTAGGTCTCTGGACTTAGCTTCTGTGCTTCCGCTTGGACATTATCTGCTATGCTGATAGATAGCGCTTTTATTTGTCCACTATTCCGCTACTCTCTTATTATTCAGACTTTGATATGTACATATTTTTGACTCACATGTGTGAGCAGTGGCTTTGTACCCACTTATGATATTTGGATCTGTATTGATGATGTATTGTTCTGGGATTTTATATCTGTTATGTGATTCTGTTCTGTGATGTTTTTATCATTTATTATTATGCTTTGTCCTGATAGATCTTTAGCCATTTGTAATTTCGTTATAAGTATTTACCGAATATGTCGAACCACCTGATTGAGAAAAATTTAAATAGATTCCACCTTTCGACGTATTCGGTAGATAGTTATAGCTTGATTATAGATGGTCGCTTCCACTATACTCTATTCTCCGCTTTAACAGACAGTATTACTCCCGTAATACTCTTTGTTAAAGTGGGTCTCAGAGTGGGGCGTTACAGCTTGGTATCAGAGCCTGGTTTCAGGAATAAGCATAATAAACACAGAACAGATACACTTAGTACAATACATTTTAAATTAGATCCGAATTAAATCAAATCCCTTCCTTATGTTTATTGATAGATAAGTTAGGAATATGTATAGGAATCCGTTATATTCCGTAGTATTCCTTAATTAATTATCTATCATTGAATCATGTCTAACTCCAATTCCCGTTACGACATGTTTGATCAGTTGAGCGGTGCGAAGGTCTTCTCTCAGCTCGACCTTACCACCGGATTCCATCAACTACGAGTCGTCAAAGACAACATTCCTCTTATAGCTTTTCGCACTCGTTATGGTTCTTTTGAGTAGTTGTTCATGCCGTTTGACTTGCCGAACGCTCCAGCTTTATTCGTCGATCTCATGAATCGAGTATTCCGGGAATACATCAATAGATTCGTTCTGGTTTTCATCGACGATATTCTTGAGACTCTTTCTATGTGTGATATTCGAAATCGAGCTCCGTCTTCTGTATTCCTTTTGTGGATTAGATGTTATAGACGACTTCTATATTTAAGGAATTGCGGGGACGCAATTTTCTTAAGGGGGGGATTCTGTAACAACCCGTGATTGCGGTTACCAAATAATAAATTAAAATTGGGATTTTAATTTAATTGGAGCTATTAATGAATTTTTAATGTGGCTAATTTGTTCAAAATTTAGTCATTTTGAATAAATTAATATTTTGGGCTTAAGTGTAAAATGGAGCATTTCAAGGAAATTAATTAGGGAAATTTGTAATTTATATTATTGCAAAATTTTATATGTGTAAAATAGTGCAATATTTGATTTGGGAAATTAATTTGCAATTTATTTGCAAAATGGTGATTTTGGCTAATATTAACTATAAACGGTGTTTTGGAAAAATTAGGGGTTAAAATGTAAAATATTGTTGATATAGGATTTTATGAAATGGCTAAAAGTAATTGTTAACATATTTTCATAATTTTCTATGGTTTGAAATGTATTTAGTAATTTGTATGTAGAGTGTACTTAGAGAAAATTGCCTATATATGTATGCACATGAATAATACAAAGTCCTAATGGGTATTAGATCCAATAACCCTAACCATTAGCCTATAAAGTATCTTTTACTCTCCCATTTCAGCCAACACTTCATTTCATAACCACTAAAACCTAATTAGAAAGCTCCAAAACCTAGTCATGGCCTCCTAAGCAAGACTCCAATCTACACCAAATCAAAGAGAGTTAATCCAAACTACTAAAAGAGGTAATAGCAATCACAAAACCCACCTCTAATTCATTCTTTAATTTCTGAAATTATTTTGTAATCCTCTTTTTTTTGTGCATTTAGATTGTGAAACTCTTTGATCTTCTTTTCATTGCTTGGAAAGAGGTAATATATGCTAGCTGAAATTATAATTAGTTTATTGCTGTTAGTAAATTAGGCATATCTCATTCATCTTAAATCGGAATTAAGATTTTCTTGAAGTTCTGGAAAGCTTATTCTGTAGCCTATAACTTTCATGTTTTGAGCTTTGCCTAATTTTGTGGTTTCAATGGTCGAAATCACGTTTGTTTGTCGCTGACCTGACAACAAACTACAGGGTTGATAAAATAAAACCCTGAAATTGATTTGGCCATAAGTTACTCGTTTTTGATCCGAATTAGATAATTTTGGATGTTCCGGAAATCTTAAAACATATGCTACAATTTTTGTTCAGTGAGTTTTCTGTAATATTGCCATTTAGATGACCTGAAATGCGTTCAAAGACAGAAGACCAATTCTGTCTTTAACAAGTTATCTTGAGTTTCAATCTGATATTGTTTTGCATGTATCTCTCTCGTTTCTTATCCAAATCTAATAATTTTGGATGTTCTGGAAAGCTTAGATTTAGAGCTAAAACTTTCATGTTTTGAGTTTCATGAAATTTCGAAGTTAATTTGGTCAAAATTGTACATTCTTACCACTGTCCCGAGAAAAAAAAAGAAAAAAAAAATAAATAATTTTTTTTAAACCCTGTTCCAGATTTTTTATCTTCACTTCGCGATGCCGCCACGATCGCAGCCCAAGTCGGAATTCGACGTTTTTGGTCTCGTTGGAAAGGTGGAGTTTCGGGCTCCACCTCTGTAAAATTTAGGCATCATCGGCATTCTTTTGGTACTTCGAATTTCGTGTCGAAGTTGAACTCTTGTCGCTGTTTGTAAACAGTGTGAATCTTGTTCTTGGTCCAACTTTGAGACGTCGCTGCTACTTCGTCTCAACTCGGATTCCAAAAATTCTTTTTGCATCTTATACTAGGGATGTTGGACTATATGCCTACCAGTTTTCATGTCATTTGGATTCAGTTTTCTGGTCCAAATAAATTGCCGAACTTGGGTTCGCAGCAGTTTTTGAATGGTCAAACACTTAGAATGAAAATCAAATATCCCTTCTGTTTCCAGCTTTTGAGCGCCACTCCGCGATGCCGCCACGTTCGCATCGGAAGTCGGAATTCGACGTTTTTGGTCTCGTTAGAAAGGTGGAGTTCCGAACTCCATCTTAGGAAAATTTGGACAACATTGGAGTTCGTTTGCTACTTCGAATTTCGTGTCGAAGTTGAACTCTAGTCGCTGTTTGTAAACAGTGTAAATCTTGTTCTGGGTCCAACTTTGAGACGTCGCTGCCACTTCGTCTCAACTCGGAATCCAGAAATTCTTTTTGCATCTTAATGTAGGGATGTTGGACTACATGCCTGCAAATTTTCATGACATTTGGACATAGTTTGCTGGTCCAAATAAATTATCGAACTTGAGTTCACAGCTGTTTTTGAATGGTTATAAACACTTAGAATAGTTTTGATGATTTTCTGGTTTTCGTCGATTTCTTTGAGATTTGTCTCTGGATTTCATACACGGGCTTTATAAAAAGGGTTTAAAAGGATTTTTCACTCCAAAATGGCTTTTGAAAATTATTATATAATATTATTTTATTATTAAATTAACTACTCCGTAATAGGAGACCTTTCAAAAGACCGTTTTAAAAGTGATTTCGAAAATCAATTATAAATCCGTTTTACACCATTATTTTCTATAATAAAAATCTCACACTCACTTTTAGCACGTCGAGCGAAGTGGAAAGGTGCTTAAACGGTTAGGAAATCTCCGGCCTATGGAAACCGTGTGTATTTTCTTTCCGGTTAATCCCTGACCTATTCGATTGATCGTTTTGACCTTTGGGTCTAGTTTACCGATGATATGAGGTAGACTTTTTATTGTTTGGAGTGTGAGCTTGCTATTGGTTAGGAAACCGTTTAGTGCGAACGTGGGGTATGTGACTCATTGTTAACAATTTGCGGGTTCCTCTCCAAGAAGTTAGTGACACATTAGCCTCTGGGCGGCCAGTACTGGACCTCTGGGTCACCACGCCTCTGGGCAACCGTCTCTGGACACCTGCTCTATGGAGCAGTTTATTTTTCGGCGTGTGCCTCTGGGCCTTTATCCTTCTGGGAAGGATCTCGCCGTCTCGCGCGTTTCGCATCGGTGCGAGTGATCGATCACAACTCTACAGTACTTGGCAACAACGACTCTGGTCGGTGCACGTGCAAAACTTGTATTATCTGATGATTTTTATATCCATTCGAGTACCGCCATTCGGCGTTGGTTCTATGGAACCATACGATGTAAGTGCGATTACCTTGTGGATTCACAGTGTCTCTGGACACTGCTTTTCAGTGTTTGATTTCATTGATTTTTCAGTATATCCCCATTGCTCTTTGGAGCATCGATCTTTGCTTGGGCATTGATTACAGACTCTGGTCACTCTTGGGATTATTGCCTATGGGCATCTTTTTATAGCTTTGGCTACGCCGATGATATGAGGCGATTTTATTTATTCTACACTTTGGTGTTGATTTCTCTTTGAAGATTTTTATTGTTTATTGATGATTAGGGATTGTCATTATATTCATGTGGTTCATAATATACTTCTCTTTGGATAAGTACTGTTTTACTTATGTACCACATTATTATATATCTCAGTTATTACTGATTGTTTAGCTAGCCTGACCCGAGTGTTTTCGCTCGGGTCAGACCGAGTTGTTTCAGGTTAGGTCTCTGGACTTAGCTTCTGTGCTTCCGCTTGGACATTATCTGCTATGCTGATAGATAGCGCTTTTATTTGTCCACTATTCCGCTACTCTCTTATTATTCAAACTTTGATATGTACATATTTTTGACTCACATGTGTGAGCAGTGGCTTTGTACCCACTTATGATATTTGGATCTGTATTGATGATGTATTGTTCTGGGATTTTATATCTGTTATGTGATTCTGTTCTGTGATGTTTTTATTATTTATTATTATGCTTTGTCCTGATAGATCTTTAGCCATTTGTAATTTCGTTATAAGTATTTACCGAATATGTCGAACCACCTGATTGAGAAAAATTTAAATAGATTCCACCTTTCGACGTATTCGGTAGATAGTTATAGCTTGATTATAGATGGTCGCTTCCACTATACTCTATTCTCCGCTTTAACAGACAGTATTACTCCCGTAATACTCTTTGTTACAGTGGGTCTCAGAGTGGGGCGTTACAGCTTGGTATCAGAGCCTGGTTTCAGGAATAAGCATAATAAACACAGAACAGATACACTTAGTACAATACATTTTAAATTAGATCCGAATTAAATCAAATCCCTTCCTTATGTTTATTGATAGATAAGTTAGGAATATGTATAGGAATCCGTTATATTCCGTAGTATTCCTTAATTAATTATCTATCATTGAATCATGTCTAACTCCAATTCCCGTTACGACATGTTTGATCAGTTGAGCGGTGCGAAGGTCTTCTCTCAGCTCGACCTTACCACCGGATTCCATCAACTACGAGTCGTCAAAGACAACATTCCTCTTATAGCTTTTCGCACTCGTTATGGTTCTTTTGAGTAGTTGTTCATGCCGTTCGGCTTGCCGAACGCTCCAGCTTTATTTGTCGATCTCATGAATCGAGTATTCCGGGAATACATCAATAGATTCGTTCTGGTTTTCATCGACGATATTCTTGAGACTCTTTCTATGTGTGATATTCGAAATCGAGCTCCGTCTTCTGTATTCCTTTTGTGGATTAGATGTTATAGACGACTTCTATATTTAAGGAATTGCGGGGACGCAATTTTCTTAAGGGGGGGAGTCTGTAACAACCCGTGATTGCGGTTACCAAATAATAAATTAAAATTGGGATTTTAATTTAATTGGAGCTATTAATGAATTTTTAATGTGGCTAATTTGTTCAAAATTTAGTCATTTTGAATAAATTAATATTTTGGGCTTAAGTGTAAAATGGAGCATTTCAAGGAAATTAATTAGGGAAATTTGTAATTTATATTATTGCAAAATTTTATATGTGTAAAATAGTTCAATATTTGATTTGGGAAATTAATTTGCAATTTATTTGCAAAATGGTGATTTTGGCTAATATTAACTATAAACGGTGTTTTGAAAAAATTAGGGGTTAAAATGTAAAATATTGTTGATATAGGATTTTATGAAATGGCTAAAAGTAATTGTTAACATATTTTCATAATTTTCTATGGTTTGAAATGTATTTAGTAATTTGTATGTAGAGTGTACTTAGAGAAAATTGCCTATATACGTATGCACATGAATAATACAAAGTCCTAATGGGTATTAGATCCAATAACCCTAACCATTAGCCTATAAAGTATCTTTTACTCTCCCATTTCAGCCAACACTTCATTTCATAACCACTAAAACCTAATTAGAAAGCTCCAAAACCTAGTCATGGCCTCCTAAGGAAGACTCCAATCTACACCAAATCAAAGAGAGTTAATCCAAACTACTAAAAGAGGTAATAGCAATCACAAAACCCACCTCTAATTCATTCTTTAATTTCTGAAATTATTTTGTAATCCTCTTTTTTTTGTGCATTTAGATTGTGAAACTCTTTGATCTTCTTTTCATTGCTTGGAAAGAGGTAATATATGCTAGCTGAAATTATAATTAGTTTATTGCTGTTAGTAAATTAGGCATATCTCATTCATCTTAAATCGGAATTAAGATTTTCTTGAAGTTCTGGAAAGCTTATTCTGTAGCCTATAACTTTCATGTTTTGAGCTTTGCCTAATTTTGTGGTTTCAATGGTCGAAATCACGTTTGTTTGTCGCTGACCTGACAACAAACTACAGGGTTGATAAAATAAAACCCTGAAATTGATTTGGCCATAAGTTACTCGTTTTTGATCCGAATTAGATAATTTTGGATGTTCCGGAAATCTTAAAACATATGCTACAATTTTTGTTCAGTGAGTTTTCTGTAATATTGCCATTTAGATGACCTGAAATGCGTTCAAAGACAGAAGACCAATTCTGTCTTTAACAAGTTATCTTGAGTTTCAATCTGATATTGTTTTGCATGTATCTCTCTCGTTTCTTATCCAAATCTAATAATTTTGGATGTTCTGGAAAGCTTAGATTTAGAGCTAAAACTTTCATGTTTTGAGTTTCATGAAATTTCGAAGTTAATTTGGTCAAAATTGTACATTCTTACCACTGTCCCGAGAAAAAAAAAGAAAAAAAAAATAAATAATATTTTTTTAAACCCTGTTCCAGATTTTTTATCTTCACTTCGCGATGCCGCCACGATCGCAGCCCAAGTCGGAATTCGACGTTTTTGGTCTCGTTGGAAAGGTGGAGTTTCGGGCTCCACCTCTGTAAAATTTAGGCATCATCGGCATTCTTTTGGTACTTCGAATTTCGTGTCGAAGTTGAACTCTTGTCGCTGTTTGTAAACAGTGTGAATCTTGTTCTTGGTCCAACTTTGAGACGTCGCTGCTACTTCGTCTCAACTCGGATTCCAAAAATTCTTTTTGCATCTTATACTAGGGATGTTGGACTATATGCCTACCAGTTTTCATGTCATTTGGATTCAGTTTTCTGGTCCAAATAAATTGCCGAACTTGGGTTCGCAGCAGTTTTTGAATGGTCAAACACTTAGAATGAAAATCAAATATCCCTTCTGTTTCCAGCTTTTGAGCGCCACTCCGCGATGCCGCCACGTTCGCATCGGAAGTCGGAATTCGACGTTTTTGGTCTCGTTAGAAAGGTGGAGTTCCGAACTCCATCTTAGGAAAATTTGGACAACATTGGAGTTCGTTTGCTACTTCGAATTTCGTGTCGAAGTTGAACTCTAGTCGCTGTTTGTAAACAGTGTAAATCTTGTTCTGGGTCCAACTTTGAGACGTCGCTGCCACTTCGTCTCAACTCGGAATCCAGAAATTCTTTTTGCATCTTAATGTAGGGATGTTGGACTACATGCCTGCAAATTTTCATGACATTTGGACATAGTTTGCTGGTCCAAATAAATTATCGAACTTGAGTTCACAGCTGTTTTTGAATGGTTATAAACACTTAGAATAGTTTTGATGATTTTCTGGTTTTCGTCGATTTCTTTGAGATTTGTCTCTGGATTTCATACACGGGCTTTATAAAAAGGGTTTAAAAGGATTTTTCACTCCAAAATGGCTTTTGAAAATTATTATATAATATTATTTTATTATTAAATTAACTACTCCGTAATAGGAGACCTTTCAAAAGACCGTTTTAAAAGTGATTTCGAAAATCAATTATAAATCCGTTTTACACCATTATTTTCTATAATAAAAATCTCACACTCACTTTTAGCACGTCGAGCGAAGTGGAAAGGTGCTTAAACGGTTAGGAAATCTCCGGCCTATGGAAACCGTGTGTATTTTCTTTCCGGTTAATCCCTGACCTATTCGATTGATCGTTTTGACCTTTGGGTCTAGTTTACCGATGATATGAGGTAGACTTTTTATTGTTTGGAGTGTGAGCTTGCTATTGGTTAGGAAACCGTTTAGTGCGAACGTGGGGTATGGGACTCATTGTTAACAATTTGCGGGTTCCTCTCCAAGAAGTTAGTGACACATTAGCCTCTGGGCGGCCAGTACTGGACCTCTGGGTCACCACGCCTCTGGGCAACCGTCTCTGGACACCTGCTCTATGGAGCAGTTTATTTTTCGGCGTGTGCCTCTGGGCCTTTATCCTTCTGGGAAGGATCTCGCCGTCTCGCGCGTTTCGCATCGGTGCGAGTGATCGATCACAACTCTACAGTACTTGGCAACAACGACTCTGGTCGGTGCACGTGCAAAACTTGTATTATCTGATGATTTTTATATCCATTCGAGTACCGCCATTCGGCGTTGGTTCTATGGAACCATACGATGTAAGTGCGATTACCTTGTGGATTCACAGTGTCTCTGGACACTGCTTTTCAGTGTTTGATTTCATTGATTTTTCAGTATATCCCCATTGCTCTTTGGAGCATCGATCTTTGCTTGGGCATTGATTACAGACTCTGGTCACTCTTGGGATTATTGCCTATGGGCATCTTTTTATAGCTTTGGCTACGCCGATGATATGAGGCGATTTTATTTATTCTACACTTTGGTGTTGATTTCTCTTTGAAGATTTTTATTGTTTATTGATGATTAGGGATTGTCATTATATTCATGTGGTTCATAATATACTTCTCTTTGGATAAGTACTGTTTTACTTATGTACCACATTATTATATATCTCAGTTATTACTGATTGTTTAGCTAGCCTGACCCGAGTGTTTTCGCTCGGGTCAGACCGAGTTGTTTCAGGTTAGGTCTCTGGACTTAGCTTCTGTGCTTCCGCTTGGACATTATCTGCTATGCTGATAGATAGCGCTTTTATTTGTCCACTATTCCGCTACTCTCTTATTATTCAAACTTTGATATGTACATATTTTTGACTCACATGTGTGAGCAGTGGCTTTGTACCCACTTATGATATTTGGATCTGTATTGATGATGTATTGTTCTGGGATTTTATATCTGTTATGTGATTCTGTTCTGTGATGTTTTTATTATTTATTATTATGCTTTGTCCTGATAGATCTTTAGCCATTTGTAATTTCGTTATAAGTATTTACCGAATATGTCGAACCACCTGATTGAGAAAAATTTAAATAGATTCCACCTTTCGACGTATTCGGTAGATAGTTATAGCTTGATTATAGATGGTCGCTTCCACTATACTCTATTCTCCGCTTTAACAGACAGTATTACTCCCGTAATACTCTTTGTTACAGTGGGTCTCAGAGTGGGGCGTTACAGCTTGGTATCAGAGCCTGGTTTCAGGAATAAGCATAATAAACACAGAACAGATACACTTAGTACAATACATTTTAAATTAGATCCGAATTAAATCAAATCCCTTCCTTATGTTTATTGATAGATAAGTTAGGAATATGTATAGGAATCCGTTATATTCCGTAGTATTCCTTAATTAATTATCTATCATTGAATCATGTCTAACTCCAATTCCCGTTACGACATGTTTGATCAGTTGAGCGGTGCGAAGGTCTTCTCTCAGCTCGACCTTACCACCGGATTCCATCAACTACGAGTCGTCAAAGACAACATTCCTCTTATAGCTTTTCGCACTCGTTATGGTTCTTTTGAGTAGTTGTTCATGCCGTTCGGCTTGCCGAACGCTCCAGCTTTATTTGTCGATCTCATGAATCGAGTATTCCGGGAATACATCAATAGATTCGTTCTGGTTTTCATCGACGATATTCTTGAGACTCTTTCTATGTGTGATATTCGAAATCGAGCTCCGTCTTCTGTATTCCTTTTGTGGATTAGATGTTATAGACGACTTCTATATTTAAGGAATTGCGGGGACGCAATTTTCTTAAGGGGGGGAGTCTGTAACAACCCGTGATTGCGGTTACCAAATAATAAATTAAAATTGGGATTTTAATTTAATTGGAGCTATTAATGAATTTTTAATGTGGCTAATTTGTTCAAAATTTAGTCATTTTGAATAAATTAATATTTTGGGCTTAAGTGTAAAATGGAGCATTTCAAGGAAATTAATTAGGGAAATTTGTAATTTATATTATTGCAAAATTTTATATGTGTAAAATAGTTCAATATTTGATTTGGGAAATTAATTTGCAATTTATTTGCAAAATGGTGATTTTGGCTAATATTAACTATAAACGGTGTTTTGAAAAAATTAGGGGTTAAAATGTAAAATATTGTTGATATAGGATTTTATGAAATGGCTAAAAGTAATTGTTAACATATTTTCATAATTTTCTATGGTTTGAAATGTATTTAGTAATTTGTATGTAGAGTGTACTTAGAGAAAATTGCCTATATACGTATGCACATGAATAATACAAAGTCCTAATGGGTATTAGATCCAATAACCCTAACCATTAGCCTATAAAGTATCTTTTACTCTCCCATTTCAGCCAACACTTCATTTCATAACCACTAAAACCTAATTAGAAAGCTCCAAAACCTAGTCATGGCCTCCTAAGGAAGACTCCAATCTACACCAAATCAAAGAGAGTTAATCCAAACTACTAAAAGAGGTAATAGCAATCACAAAACCCACCTCTAATTCATTCTTTAATTTCTGAAATTATTTTGTAATCCTCTTTTTTTTGTGCATTTAGATTGTGAAACTCTTTGATCTTCTTTTCATTGCTTGGAAAGAGGTAATATATGCTAGCTGAAATTATAATTAGTTTATTGCTGTTAGTAAATTAGGCATATCTCATTCATCTTAAATCGGAATTAAGATTTTCTTCAAGTTCTGGAAAGCTTATTCTGTAGCCTATAACTTTCATGTTTTGAGCTTTGCCTAATTTTGTGGTTTCAATGGTCGAAATCACGTTTGTTTGTCGCTGACCTGACAACAAACTACAGGGTTGATAAAATAAAACCCTGAAATTGATTTGGCCATAAGTTACTCGTTTTTGATCCGAATTAGATAATTTTGGATGTTCCGGAAATCTTAAAACATATGCTACAATTTTTGTTCAGTGAGTTTTCTGTAATATTGCCATTTAGATGACCTGAAATGCGTTCAAAGACAGAAGACCAATTCTGTCTTTAACAAGTTATCTTGAGTTTCAATCTGATATTGTTTTGCATGTATCTCTCTCGTTTCTTATCCAAATCTAATAATTTTGGATGTTCTGGAAAGCTTAGATTTAGAGCTAAAACTTTCATGTTTTGAGTTTCATGAAATTTCGAAGTTAATTTGGTCAAAATTGTACATTCTTACCACTGTCCCGAGAAAAAAAAAGAAAAAAAAAATAAATAATATTTTTTTAAACCCTGTTCCAGATTTTTTATCTTCACTTCGCGATGCCGCCACGATCGCAGCCCAAGTCGGAATTCGACGTTTTTGGTCTCGTTGGAAAGGTGGAGTTTCGGGCTCCACCTCTGTAAAATTTAGGCATCATCGGCATTCTTTTGGTACTTCGAATTTCGTGTCGAAGTTGAACTCTTGTCGCTGTTTGTAAACAGTGTGAATCTTGTTCTTGGTCCAACTTTGAGACGTCGCTGCTACTTCGTCTCAACTCGGATTCCAAAAATTCTTTTTGCATCTTATACTAGGGATGTTGGACTATATGCCTACCAGTTTTCATGTCATTTGGATTCAGTTTTCTGGTCCAAATAAATTGCCGAACTTGGGTTCGCAGCAGTTTTTGAATGGTCAAACACTTAGAATGAAAATCAAATATCCCTTCTGTTTCCAGCTTTTGAGCGCCACTCCGCGATGCCGCCACGTTCGCATCGGAAGTCGGAATTCGACGTTTTTGGTCTCGTTAGAAAGGTGGAGTTCCGAACTCCATCTTAGGAAAATTTGGACAACATTGGAGTTCGTTTGCTACTTCGAATTTCGTGTCGAAGTTGAACTCTAGTCGCTGTTTGTAAACAGTGTAAATCTTGTTCTGGGTCCAACTTTGAGACGTCGCTGCCACTTCGTCTCAACTCGGAATCCAGAAATTCTTTTTGCATCTTAATGTAGGGATGTTGGACTACATGCCTGCAAATTTTCATGACATTTGGACATAGTTTGCTGGTCCAAATAAATTATCGAACTTGAGTTCACAGCTGTTTTTGAATGGTTATAAACACTTAGAATAGTTTTGATGATTTTCTGGTTTTCGTCGATTTCTTTGAGATTTGTCTCTGGATTTCATACACGGGCTTTATAAAAAGGGTTTAAAAGGATTTTTCACTCCAAAATGGCTTTTGAAAATTATTATATAATATTATTTTATTATTAAATTAACTACTCCGTAATAGGAGACCTTTCAAAAGACCGTTTTAAAAGTGATTTCGAAAATCAATTATAAATCCGTTTTACACCATTATTTTCTATAATAAAAATCTCACACTCACTTTTAGCACGTCGAGCGAAGTGGAAAGGTGCTTAAACGGTTAGGAAATCTCCGGCCTATGGAAACCGTGTGTATTTTCTTTCCGGTTAATCCCTGACCTATTCGATTGATCGTTTTGACCTTTGGGTCTAGTTTACCGATGATATGAGGTAGACTTTTTATTGTTTGGAGTGTGAGCTTGCTATTGGTTAGGAAACCGTTTAGTGCGAATGTGGGGTATGGGACTCATTGTTAACAATTTGCGGGTTCCTCTCCAAGAAGTTAGTGACACATTAGCCTCTGGGCGGCCAGTACTGGACCTCTGGGTCACCACGCCTCTGGGCAACCGTCTCTGGACACCTGCTCTATGGAGCAGTTTATTTTTCGGCGTGTGCCTCTGGGCCTTTATCCTTCTGGGAAGGATCTCGCCGTCTCGCGCGTTTCGCATCGGTGCGAGTGATCGATCACAACTCTACAGTACTTGGCAACAACGACTCTGGTCGGTGCACGTGCAAAACTTGTATTATCTGATGATTTTTATATCCATTCGAGTACCGCCATTCGGCGTTGGTTCTATGGAACCATACGATGTAAGTGCGATTACCTTGTGGATTCACAGTGTCTCTGGACACTGCTTTTCAGTGTTTGATTTCATTGATTTTTCAGTATATCCCCATTGCTCTTTGGAGCATCGATCTTTGCTTGGGCATTGATTACAGACTCTGGTCACTCTTGGGATTATTGCCTATGGGCATCTTTTTATAGCTTTGGCTACGCCGATGATATGAGGCGATTTTATTTATTCTACACTTTGGTGTTGATTTCTCTTTGAAGATTTTTATTGTTTATTGATGATTAGGGATTGTCATTATATTCATGTGGTTCATAATATACTTCTCTTTGGATAAGTACTGTTTTACTTATGTACCACATTATTATATATCTCAGTTATTACTGATTGTTTAGCTAGCCTGACCCGAGTGTTTTCGCTCGGGTCAGACCGAGTTGTTTCAGGTTAGGTCTCTGGACTTAGCTTCTGTGCTTCCGCTTGGACATTATCTGCTATGCTGATAGATAGCGCTTTTATTTGTCCACTATTCCGCTACTCTCTTATTATTCAAACTTTGATATGTACATATTTTTGACTCACATGTGTGAGCAGTGGCTTTGTACCCACTTATGATATTTGGATCTGTATTGATGATGTATTGTTCTGGGATTTTATATCTGTTATGTGATTCTGTTCTGTGATGTTTTTATTATTTATTATTATGCTTTGTCCTGATAGATCTTTAGCCATTTGTAATTTCGTTATAAGTATTTACCGAATATGTCGAACCACCTGATTGAGAAAAATTTAAATAGATTCCACCTTTCGACGTATTCGGTAGATAGTTATAGCTTGATTATAGATGGTCGCTTCCACTATACTCTATTCTCCGCTTTAACAGACAGTATTACTCCCGTAATACTCTTTGTTACAGTGGGTCTCAGAGTGGGGCGTTACAGCTTGGTATCAGAGCCTGGTTTCAGGAATAAGCATAATAAACACAGAACAGATACACTTAGTACAATACATTTTAAATTAGATCCGAATTAAATCAAATCCCTTCCTTATGTTTATTGATAGATAAGTTAGGAATATGTATAGGAATCCGTTATATTCCGTAGTATTCCTTAATTAATTATCTATCATTGAATCATGTCTAACTCCAATTCCCGTTACGACATGTTTGATCAGTTGAGCGGTGCGAAGGTCTTCTCTCAGCTCGACCTTACCACCGGATTCCATCAACTACGAGTCGTCAAAGACAACATTCCTCTTATAGCTTTTCGCACTCGTTATGGTTCTTTTGAGTAGTTGTTCATGCCGTTCGGCTTGCCGAACGCTCCAGCTTTATTCGTCGATCTCATGAATCGAGTATTCCGGGAATACATCAATAGATTCGTTCTGGTTTTCATCGACGATATTCTTGAGACTCTTTCTATGTGTGATATTCGAAATCGAGCTCCGTCTTCTGTATTCCTTTTGTGGATTAGATGTTATAGACGACTTCTATATTTAAGGAATTGCGGGGACGCAATTTTCTTAAGGGGGGAGTCTGTAACAACCCGTGATTGCGGTTACCAAATAATAAATTAAAATTGGGATTTTAATTTAATTGGAGCTATTAATGAATTTTTAATGTGGCTAATTTGTTCAAAATTTAGTCATTTTGAATAAATTAATATTTTGGGCTTAAGTGTAAAATGGAGCATTTCAAGGAAATTAATTAGGGAAATTTGTAATTTATATTATTGCAAAATTTTATATGTGTAAAATAGTGCAATATTTGATTTGGGAAATTAATTTGCAATTTATTTGCAAAATGGTGATTTTGGCTAATATTAACTATAAACGGTGTTTTGGAAAAATTAGGGGTTAAAATGTAAAATATTGTTGATATAGAATTTTATGAAATGGCTAAAAGTAATTGTTAACATATTTTCATAATTTTCTATGGTTTGAAATGTATTTAGTAATTTGTATGTAGAGTGTACTTAGAGAAAATTGCCTATATACGTATGCACATGAATAATACAAAGTCCTAATGGGTATTAGATCCAATAACCCTAACCATTAGCCTATAAAGTATCTTTTACTCTCCCATTTCAGCCAACACTTCATTTCATAACCACTAAAACCTAATTAGAAAGCTCCAAAACCTAGTCATGGCCTCCTAAGCAAGACTCCAATCTACACCAAATCAAAGAGAGTTAATCCAAACTACTAAAAGAGGTAATAGCAATCACAAAACCCACCTCTAATTCATTCTTTAATTTCTGAAATTATTTTGTAATCCTCTTTTTTTGTGCATTTAGATTGTGAAACTCTTTGATCTTCTTTTCATTGCTTGGAAAGAGGTAATATATGCTAGCTGAAATTATAATTAGTTTATTGCTGTTAGTAAATTAGGCATATCTCATTCATCTTAAATCGGAATTAAGATTTTCTTGAAGTTCTGGAAAGCTTATTCTGTAGCCTATAACTTTCATGTTTTGAGCTTTGCCTAATTTTGTGGTTTCAATGGTCGAAATCACGTTTGTTTGTCGCTGACCTGACAACAAACTACAGGGTTGATAAAATAAAACCCTGAAATTGATTTGGCCATAAGTTACTCGTTTTTGATCCGAATTAGATAATTTTGGATGTTCCGAAAAGCATAAAACATATGCTACAATTTTTGTTCAGTGAGTTTTCTGTAATATTGCCATTTAGATGACCTGAAATGCGTTCAAAGACAGAAGACCAATTCTGTCTTTAACAAGTTATCTTGAGTTTAATCTGATATTGTTTTGCATGTATCTCTCTCGTTTCTTATCCAAATCTAATAATTTTGGATGTTCTGGAAAGCTTAGATTTAGAGCTAAAACTTTCATGTTTTGAGTTTCATGAAATTTCGAAGTTAATTTGGTCAAAATTGTACATTCTTACCACTGTCCCGAGAAAAAAAAAGAAAAAAAAATAATAAATATTTTTTTTTTAAACCCTGTTCCAGATTTTTTATCTCCACTTCGCGATGCCGCCACGATCGCATCCCAAGTCGGAATTCGACGTTTTTGGTCTCGTTGGAAAGTTGGAGTTTCGGGCTCCACCTCTGTAAAATTTAGGCATCATCGGCATTCTTTTGGTACTTCGAATTTCGTGTCGAAGTTGAACTCTTGTCGCTGTTTGTAAACAGTGTGAATCTTGTTCTGGGTCCAACTTTGAGACGTCGCTGCTACTTCGTCTCAACTCGGATTCCAGAAATTCTTTTTGCATCTTATACTAGGGATGTTGGACTATATGCCTACCAGTTTTCATGTCATTTGGATTCAGTTTGCTGGTCCAAATAAATTGTCGAACTTGGGTTCGCAGCAGTTTTTGAATGGTCAAACACTTAGAATGAAAATCAAATATCCCTTCTGTTTCCAGCTTTTGAGTGCCACTCTGCGATGCCGCCACGTTCGCATCGGAAGTCGGAATTCAACGTTTTTGGTCTCTTTAGAAATGTGGAGTTCCGAACTCCATCTCAGGAAAATTTGGACAACATTGGAGTTCGTTTGGTACTTCGAATTTCGTGTCGAAGTTGAACTCTAGTCGCTGTTTGTAAACAGTGTAAATCTTGTTCTGGGTCCAACTTTGAGACGTCGCTGCCACTTCGTCTCAACTCGGAATCCAGAAATTCTTTTTGCATCTTAAAGTAGGGATGTTGGACTACATGCCTGCAAATTTTCATGACATTTGGACACAGTTTGCTGGTCCAAATAAATTATCGAACTTGAGTTCACAGCTGTTTTTGAATGGTTACAAACACTTTATTTTTGATGATTTTCTGGTTTTCGTCGATTTCTTTGAGATTTGTCTCTGGATTTCATACACGGGCTTTATAAAAAGGTTTTAAAAGGATTTTTCACTCCAAAATGGCTTTTGAAAATTATTATATAATATTATTTTAATTATTAAATTAACTACTCCATAAAAGGAGACCTTTCGAAAGACCGTTTTAAAAGTGATTTCGAAAATCAATTATAAATCCGTTTTACACCATTATTTTCTATAATAAAAATCTCACACTCACTTTTAGCACGTCGAGCGAAGTGGAAAGGTGCTTAAACGGTTAGGAAATCTCCGGCCAATGGAAACCGTGTGTATTTTCTTTCCGGTTAATCCCTGACCTATTCGATTGATCGTTTTGACCTTTGGGTCTAGTTTACCGATGATATGAGGTAGACTTTTTATTGTTTGGAGTGTGAGCTTGCTATTGGTTAGGAAACCGTTTAGTGCGAACGTGGGGTATGGGACTCATTGTTAACACTTTGCGGGTTCCTCTCCAAGAAGTTAGTGACACATTAGCCTCTGGGCGGCCAGTACTGGACCTCTGGGTCACCACGCCTCTGGGCAACCGTCTCTGGACACCTGCTCTATGGAGCAGTTTATTTTTCGGCGTGTGCCTCTGGGCCTTTATCCTTCTGGGAAGGATCTCGCCGTCTCGCGCGTTTCGCATCGGTGCGAGTGATCGATCACAACTCTACGGTACTTGGCAACAACGACTCTGGTCGGTGCACGTGCAAAACTTGTATTATCTGATGATTTTTATATCCATTCGAGTACCGCCATTCGGCGTTGGTTCTATGGAACCATACGATGTAAGTGCGATTACCTTGTGGATTCACAGTGTCTCTGGACACTGCTTTTCAGTGTTTGATTTCATTGATTTTTCAGTATATCCCCATTGCTCTTTGGAGCATCGATCTTTGCTTGGGCATTGATTACAGACTCTGGTCACTCTTGGGATTATTGCCTATGGGCATCTTTTTATAGCTTTGGCTACGCCGATGATATGAGGCGATTTTATTTATTCTACACTTTGGTGTTGATTTCTCTTTGGAGATTTTTATTGTTTATTGATGATTAGGGATTGTCATTATATTCATGTGGTTCATAATATACTTCTCTTTGGATAAGTACTGTTTTACTTATGTACCACATTATTATATATCTCAGTTATTACTGATTGTTTAGCTAGCCTGACCCGAGTGTTTTCGCTCGGGTCAGACCGAGTTGTTTCAGGTTAGGTCTCTGGACTTAGCTTCTGTGCTTCCGCTTGGACATTATCTGCTATGCTGATAGATAGCGCTTTTATTTGTCCACTATTCCGCTACTCTCTTATTATTCAGACTTTGATATGTACATATTTTTGACTCACATGTGTGAGCAGTGGCTTTGTACCCACTTATGATATTTGGATCTGTATTGATGATGTATTGTTCTGGGATTTTATATCTGTTATGTGATTCTGTTCTGTGATGTTTTTATCATTTATTATTATGCTTTGTCCTGATAGATCTTTAGCCATTTGTAATTTCGTTATAAGTATTTACCGAATATGTCGAACCACCTGATTGAGAAAAATTTAAATAGATTCCACCTTTCGACGTATTCGGTAGATAGTTATAGCTTGATTATAGATGGTCGCTTCCACTATACTCTATTCTCCGCTTTAACAGACAGTATTACTCCCGTAATACTCTTTGTTAAAGTGGGTCTCAGAGTGGGGCGTTACAGCTTGGTATCAGAGCCTGGTTTCAGGAATAAGCATAATAAACACAGAACAGATACACTTAGTACAATACATTTTAAATTAGATCCGAATTAAATCAAATCCCTTCCTTATGTTTATTGATAGATAAGTTAGGAATATGTATAGGAATCCGTTATATTCCGTAGTATTCCTTAATTAATTATCTATCATTGAATCATGTCTAACTCCAATTCCCGTTACGACATGTTTGATCAGTTGAGCGGTGCGAAGGTCTTCTCTCAGCTCGACCTTACCACCGGATTCCATCAACTACGAGTCGTCAAAGACAACATTCCTCTTATAGCTTTTCGCACTCGTTATGGTTCTTTTGAGTAGTTGTTCATGCCGTTTGGCTTGCCGAACGCTCCAGCTTTATTCGTCGATCTCATGAATCGAGTATTCCGGGAATACATCAATAGATTCGTTCTGGTTTTCATCGACGATATTCTTGAGACTCTTTCTATGTGTGATATTCGAAATCGAGCTCCGTCTTCTGTATTCCTTTTGTGGATTAGATGTTATAGACGACTTCTATATTTAAGGAATTGCGGGGACGCAATTTTCTTAAGGGGGGGATTCTGTAACAACCCGTGATTGCGGTTACCAAATAATAAATTAAAATTGGGATTTTAATTTAATTGGAGCTATTAATGAATTTTTAATGTGGCTAATTTGTTCAAAATTTAGTCATTTTGAATAAATTAATATTTTGGGCTTAAGTGTAAAATGGAGCATTTCAAGGAAATTAATTAGGGAAATTTGTAATTTATATTATTGCAAAATTTTATATGTGTAAAATAGTGCAATATTTGATTTGGGAAATTAATTTGCAATTTATTTGCAAAATGGTGATTTTGGCTAATATTAACTATAAACGGTGTTTTGGAAAAATTAGGGGTTAAAATGTAAAATATTGTTGATATAGGATTTTATGAAATGGCTAAAAGTAATTGTTAACATATTTTCATAATTTTCTATGGTTTGAAATGTATTTAGTAATTTGTATGTAGAGTGTACTTAGAGAAAATTGCCTATATATGTATGCACATGAATAATACAAAGTCCTAATGGGTATTAGATCCAATAACCCTAACCATTAGCCTATAAAGTATCTTTTACTCTCCCATTTCAGCCAACACTTCATTTCATAACCACTAAAACCTAATTAGAAAGCTCCAAAACCTAGTCATGGCCTCCTAAGCAAGACTCCAATCTACACCAAATCAAAGAGAGTTAATCCAAACTACTAAAAGAGGTAATAGCAATCACAAAACCCACCTCTAATTCATTCTTTAATTTCTGAAATTATTTTGTAATCCTCTTTTTTTTGTGCATTTAGATTGTGAAACTCTTTGATCTTCTTTTCATTGCTTGGAAAGAGGTAATATATGCTAGCTGAAATTATAATTAGTTTATTGCTGTTAGTAAATTAGGCATATCTCATTCATCTTAAATCGGAATTAAGATTTTCTTGAAGTTCTGGAAAGCTTATTCTGTAGCCTATAACTTTCATGTTTTGAGCTTTGCCTAATTTTGTGGTTTCAATGGTCGAAATCACGTTTGTTTGTCGCTGACCTGACAACAAACTACAGGGTTGATAAAATAAAACCCTGAAATTGATTTGGCCATAAGTTACTCGTTTTTGATCCGAATTAGATAATTTTGGATGTTCCGGAAATCTTAAAACATATGCTACAATTTTTGTTCAGTGAGTTTTCTGTAATATTGCCATTTAGATGACCTGAAATGCGTTCAAAGACAGAAGACCAATTCTGTCTTTAACAAGTTATCTTGAGTTTCAATCTGATATTGTTTTGCATGTATCTCTCTCGTTTCTTATCCAAATCTAATAATTTTGGATGTTCTGGAAAGCTTAGATTTAGAGCTAAAACTTTCATGTTTTGAGTTTCATGAAATTTCGAAGTTAATTTGGTCAAAATTGTACATTCTTACCACTGTCCCGAGAAAAAAAAAGAAAAAAAAAATAAATAATTTTTTTTAAACCCTGTTCCAGATTTTTTATCTTCACTTCGCGATGCCGCCACGATCGCAGCCCAAGTCGGAATTCGACGTTTTTGGTCTCGTTGGAAAGGTGGAGTTTCGGGCTCCACCTCTGTAAAATTTAGGCATCATCGGCATTCTTTTGGTACTTCGAATTTCGTGTCGAAGTTGAACTCTTGTCGCTGTTTGTAAACAGTGTGAATCTTGTTCTTGGTCCAACTTTGAGACGTCGCTGCTACTTCGTCTCAACTCGGATTCCAAAAATTCTTTTTGCATCTTATACTAGGGATGTTGGACTATATGCCTACCAGTTTTCATGTCATTTGGATTCAGTTTTCTGGTCCAAATAAATTGCCGAACTTGGGTTCGCAGCAGTTTTTGAATGGTCAAACACTTAGAATGAAAATCAAATATCCCTTCTGTTTCCAGCTTTTGAGCGCCACTCCGCGATGCCGCCACGTTCGCATCGGAAGTCGGAATTCGACGTTTTTGGTCTCGTTAGAAAGGTGGAGTTCCGAACTCCATCTTAGGAAAATTTGGACAACATTGGAGTTCGTTTGCTACTTCGAATTTCGTGTCGAAGTTGAACTCTAGTCGCTGTTTGTAAACAGTGTAAATCTTGTTCTGGGTCCAACTTTGAGACGTCGCTGCCACTTCGTCTCAACTCGGAATCCAGAAATTCTTTTTGCATCTTAATGTAGGGATGTTGGACTACATGCCTGCAAATTTTCATGACATTTGGACATAGTTTGCTGGTCCAAATAAATTATCGAACTTGAGTTCACAGCTGTTTTTGAATGGTTATAAACACTTAGAATAGTTTTGATGATTTTCTGGTTTTCGTCGATTTCTTTGAGATTTGTCTCTGGATTTCATACACGGGCTTTATAAAAAGGGTTTAAAAGGATTTTTCACTCCAAAATGGCTTTTGAAAATTATTATATAATATTATTTTATTATTAAATTAACTACTCCGTAATAGGAGACCTTTTAAAAGACCGTTTTAAAAGTGATTTCGAAAATCAATTATAAATCCGTTTTACACCATTATTTTCTATAATAAAAATCTCACACTCACTTTTAGCACGTCGAGCGAAGTGGAAAGGTGCTTAAACGGTTAGGAAATCTCCAGCCTATGGAAACCGTGTGTATTTTCTTTCCGGTTAATCCCTGACCTATTCGATTGATCGTTTTGACCTTTGGGTCTAGTTTACCGATGATATGAGGTAGACTTTTTATTGTTTGGAGTGTGAGCTTGCTATTGGTTAGGAAACCGTTTAGTGCGAACGTGGGGTATGGGACTCATTGTTAACAATTTGCGGGTTCCTCTCCAAGAAGTTAGTGACACATTAGCCTCTGGGCGGCCAGTACTGGACCTCTGGGTCACCACGCCTCTGGGCAACCGTCTCTGGACACCTGCTCTATGGAGCAGTTTATTTTTCGGCGTGTGCCTCTGGGCCTTTATCCTTCTGGGAAGGATCTCGCCGTCTCGCGCGTTTCGCATCGGTGCGAGTGATCGATCACAACTCTACAGTACTTGGCAACAACGACTCTGGTCGGTGCACGTGCAAAACTTGTATTATCTGATGATTTTTATATCCATTCGAGTACCGCCATTCGGCGTTGGTTCTATGGAACCATACGATGTAAGTGCGATTACCTTGTGGATTCACAGTGTCTCTGGACACTGCTTTTCAGTGTTTGATTTCATTGATTTTTCAGTATATCCCCATTGCTCTTTGGAGCATCGATCTTTGCTTGGGCATTGATTACAGACTCTGGTCACTCTTGGGATTATTGCCTATGGGCATCTTTTTATAGCTTTGGCTACGCCGATGATATGAGGCGATTTTATTTATTCTACACTTTGGTGTTGATTTCTCTTTGAAGATTTTTATTGTTTATTGATGATTAGGGATTGTCATTATATTCATGTGGTTCATAATATACTTCTCTTTGGATAAGTACTGTTTTACTTATGTACCACATTATTATATATCTCAGTTATTACTGATTGTTTAGCTAGCCTGACCCGAGTGTTTTCGCTCGGGTCAGACCGAGTTGTTTCAGGTTAGGTCTCTGGACTTAGCTTCTGTGCTTCCGCTTGGACATTATCTGCTATGCTGATAGATAGCGCTTTTATTTGTCCACTATTCCGCTACTCTCTTATTATTCAAACTTTGATATGTACATATTTTTGACTCACATGTGTGAGCAGTGGCTTTGTACCCACTTATGATATTTGGATCTGTATTGATGATGTATTGTTCTGGGATTTTATATCTGTTATGTGATTCTGTTCTGTGATGTTTTTATTATTTATTATTATGCTTTGTCCTGATAGATCTTTAGCCATTTGTAATTTCGTTATAAGTATTTACCGAATATGTCGAACCACCTGATTGAGAAAAATTTAAATAGATTCCACCTTTCGACGTATTCGGTAGATAGTTATAGCTTGATTATAGATGGTCGCTTCCACTATACTCTATTCTCCGCTTTAACAGACAGTATTACTCCCGTAATACTCTTTGTTACAGTGGGTCTCAGAGTGGGGCGTTACAGCTTGGTATCAGAGCCTGGTTTCAGGAATAAGCATAATAAACACAGAACAGATACACTTAGTACAATACATTTTAAATTAGATCCGAATTAAATCAAATCCCTTCCTTATGTTTATTGATAGATAAGTTAGGAATATGTATAGGAATCCGTTATATTCCGTAGTATTCCTTAATTAATTATCTATCATTGAATCATGTCTAACTCCAATTCCCGTTACGACATGTTTGATCAGTTGAGCGGTGCGAAGGTCTTCTCTCAGCTCGACCTTACCACCGGATTCCATCAACTACGAGTCGTCAAAGACAACATTCCTCTTATAGCTTTTCGCACTCGTTATGGTTCTTTTGAGTAGTTGTTCATGCCGTTCGGCTTGCCGAACGCTCCAGCTTTATTTGTCGATCTCATGAATCGAGTATTCCGGGAATACATCAATAGATTCGTTCTGGTTTTCATCGACGATATTCTTGAGACTCTTTCTATGTGTGATATTCGAAATCGAGCTCCGTCTTCTGTATTCCTTTTGTGGATTAGATGTTATAGACGACTTCTATATTTAAGGAATTGCGGGGACGCAATTTTCTTAAGGGGGGGAGTCTGTAACAACCCGTGATTGCGGTTACCAAATAATAAATTAAAATTGGGATTTTAATTTAATTGGAGCTATTAATGAATTTTTAATGTGGCTAATTTGTTCAAAATTTAGTCATTTTGAATAAATTAATATTTTGGGCTTAAGTGTAAAATGGAGCATTTCAAGGAAATTAATTAGGGAAATTTGTAATTTATATTATTGCAAAATTTTATATGTGTAAAATAGTTCAATATTTGATTTGGGAAATTAATTTGCAATTTATTTGCAAAATGGTGATTTTGGCTAATATTAACTATAAACGGTGTTTTGAAAAAATTAGGGGTTAAAATGTAAAATATTGTTGATATAGGATTTTATGAAATGGCTAAAAGTAATTGTTAACATATTTTCATAATTTTCTATGGTTTGAAATGTATTTAGTAATTTGTATGTAGAGTGTACTTAGAGAAAATTGCCTATATACGTATGCACATGAATAATACAAAGTCCTAATGGGTATTAGATCCAATAACCCTAACCATTAGCCTATAAAGTATCTTTTACTCTCCCATTTCAGCCAACACTTCATTTCATAACCACTAAAACCTAATTAGAAAGCTCCAAAACCTAGTCATGGCCTCCTAAGGAAGACTCCAATCTACACCAAATCAAAGAGAGTTAATCCAAACTACTAAAAGAGGTAATAGCAATCACAAAACCCACCTCTAATTCATTCTTTAATTTCTGAAATTATTTTGTAATCCTCTTTTTTTTGTGCATTTAGATTGTGAAACTCTTTGATCTTCTTTTCATTGCTTGGAAAGAGGTAATATATGCTAGCTGAAATTATAATTAGTTTATTGCTGTTAGTAAATTAGGCATATCTCATTCATCTTAAATCGGAATTAAGATTTTCTTGAAGTTCTGGAAAGCTTATTCTGTAGCCTATAACTTTCATGTTTTGAGCTTTGCCTAATTTTGTGGTTTCAATGGTCGAAATCACGTTTGTTTGTCGCTGACCTGACAACAAACTACAGGGTTGATAAAATAAAACCCTGAAATTGATTTGGCCATAAGTTACTCGTTTTTGATCCGAATTAGATAATTTTGGATGTTCCGGAAATCTTAAAACATATGCTACAATTTTTGTTCAGTAAGTTTTCTGTAATATTGCCATTTAGATGACCTGAAATGCGTTCAAAGACAGAAGACCAATTCTGTCTTTAACAAGTTATCTTGAGTTTCAATCTGATATTGTTTTGCATGTATCTCTCTCGTTTCTTATCCAAATCTAATAATTTTGGATGTTCTGGAAAGCTTAGATTTAGAGCTAAAACTTTCATGTTTTGAGTTTCATGAAATTTCGAAGTTAATTTGGTCAAAATTGTACATTCTTACCACTGTCCCGAGAAAAAAAAAGAAAAAAAAAATAAATAATATTTTTTTAAACCCTGTTCCAGATTTTTTATCTTCACTTCGCGATGCCGCCACGATCGCAGCCCAAGTCGGAATTCGACGTTTTTGGTCTCGTTGGAAAGGTGGAGTTTCGGGCTCCACCTCTGTAAAATTTAGGCATCATCGGCATTCTTTTGGTACTTCGAATTTCGTGTCGAAGTTGAACTCTTGTCGCTGTTTGTAAACAGTGTGAATCTTGTTCTTGGTCCAACTTTGAGACGTCGCTGCTACTTCGTCTCAACTCGGATTCCAAAAATTCTTTTTGCATCTTATACTAGGGATGTTGGACTATATGCCTACCAGTTTTCATGTCATTTGGATTCAGTTTTCTGGTCCAAATAAATTGCCGAACTTGGGTTCGCAGCAGTTTTTGAATGGTCAAACACTTAGAATGAAAATCAAATATCCCTTCTGTTTCCAGCTTTTGAGCGCCACTCCGCGATGCCGCCACGTTCGCATCGGAAGTCGGAATTCGACGTTTTTGGTCTCGTTAGAAAGGTGGAGTTCCGAACTCCATCTTAGGAAAATTTGGACAACATTGGAGTTCGTTTGCTACTTCGAATTTCGTGTCGAAGTTGAACTCTAGTCGCTGTTTGTAAACAGTGTAAATCTTGTTCTGGGTCCAACTTTGAGACGTCGCTGCCACTTCGTCTCAACTCGGAATCCAGAAATTCTTTTTGCATCTTAATGTAGGGATGTTGGACTACATGCCTGCAAATTTTCATGACATTTGGACATAGTTTGCTGGTCCAAATAAATTATCGAACTTGAGTTCACAGCTGTTTTTGAATGGTTATAAACACTTAGAATAGTTTTGATGATTTTCTGGTTTTCGTCGATTTCTTTGAGATTTGTCTCTGGATTTCATACACGGGCTTTATAAAAAGGGTTTAAAAGGATTTTTCACTCCAAAATGGCTTTTGAAAATTATTATATAATATTATTTTATTATTAAATTAACTACTCCGTAATAGGAGACCTTTCAAAAGACCGTTTTAAAAGTGATTTCGAAAATCAATTATAAATCCGTTTTACACCATTATTTTCTATAATAAAAATCTCACACTCACTTTTAGCACGTCGAGCGAAGTGGAAAGGTGCTTAAACGGTTAGGAAATCTCCGGCCTATGGAAACCGTGTGTATTTTCTTTCCGGTTAATCCCTGACCTATTCGATTGATCGTTTTGACCTTTGGGTCTAGTTTACCGATGATATGAGGTAGACTTTTTATTGTTTGGAGTGTGAGCTTGCTATTGGTTAGGAAACCGTTTAGTGCGAACGTGGGGTATGGGACTCATTGTTAACAATTTGCGGGTTCCTCTCCAAGAAGTTAGTGACACATTAGCCTCTGGGCGGCCAGTACTGGACCTCTGGGTCACCACGCCTCTGGGCAACCGTCTCTGGACACCTGCTCTATGGAGCAGTTTATTTTTCGGCGTGTGCCTCTGGGCCTTTATCCTTCTGGGAAGGATCTCGCCGTCTCGCGCGTTTCGCATCGGTGCGAGTGATCGATCACAACTCTACAGTACTTGGCAACAACGACTCTGGTCGGTGCACGTGCAAAACTTGTATTATCTGATGATTTTTATATCCATTCGAGTACCGCCATTCGGCGTTGGTTCTATGGAACCATACGATGTAAGTGCGATTACCTTGTGGATTCACAGTGTCTCTGGACACTGCTTTTCAGTGTTTGATTTCATTGATTTTTCAGTATATCCCCATTGCTCTTTGGAGCATCGATCTTTGCTTGGGCATTGATTACAGACTCTGGTCACTCTTGGGATTATTGCCTATGGGCATCTTTTTATAGCTTTGGCTACGCCGATGATATGAGGCGATTTTATTTATTCTACACTTTGGTGTTGATTTCTCTTTGAAGATTTTTATTGTTTATTGATGATTAGGGATTGTCATTATATTCATGTGGTTCATAATATACTTCTCTTTGGATAAGTACTGTTTTACTTATGTACCACATTATTATATATCTCAGTTATTACTGATTGTTTAGCTAGCCTGACCCGAGTGTTTTCGCTCGGGTCAGACCGAGTTGTTTCAGGTTAGGTCTCTGGACTTAGCTTCTGTGCTTCCGCTTGGACATTATCTGCTATGCTGATAGATAGCGCTTTTATTTGTCCACTATTCCGCTACTCTCTTATTATTCAAACTTTGATATGTACATATTTTTGACTCACATGTGTGAGCAGTGGCTTTGTACCCACTTATGATATTTGGATCTGTATTGATGATGTATTGTTCTGGGATTTTATATCTGTTATGTGATTCTGTTCTGTGATGTTTTTATTATTTATTATTATGCTTTGTCCTGATAGATCTTTAGCCATTTGTAATTTCGTTATAAGTATTTACCGAATATGTCGAACCACCTGATTGAGAAAAATTTAAATAGATTCCACCTTTCGACGTATTCGGTAGATAGTTATAGCTTGATTATAGATGGTCGCTTCCACTATACTCTATTCTCCGCTTTAACAGACAGTATTACTCCCGTAATACTCTTTGTTACAGTGGGTCTCAGAGTGGGGCGTTACAGCTTGGTATCAGAGCCTGGTTTCAGGAATAAGCATAATAAACACAGAACAGATACACTTAGTACAATACATTTTAAATTAGATCCGAATTAAATCAAATCCCTTCCTTATGTTTATTGATAGATAAGTTAGGAATATGTATAGGAATCCGTTATATTCCGTAGTATTCCTTAATTAATTATCTATCATTGAATCATGTCTAACTCCAATTCCCGTTACGACATGTTTGATCAGTTGAGCGGTGCGAAGGTCTTCTCTCAGCTCGACCTTACCACCGGATTCCATCAACTACGAGTCGTCAAAGACAACATTCCTCTTATAGCTTTTCGCACTCGTTATGGTTCTTTTGAGTAGTTGTTCATGCCGTTCGGCTTGCCGAACGCTCCAGCTTTATTTGTCGATCTCATGAATCGAGTATTCCGGGAATACATCAATAGATTCGTTCTGGTTTTCATCGACGATATTCTTGAGACTCTTTCTATGTGTGATATTCGAAATCGAGCTCCGTCTTCTGTATTCCTTTTGTGGATTAGATGTTATAGACGACTTCTATATTTAAGGAATTGCGGGGACGCAATTTTCTTAAGGGGGGGAGTCTGTAACAACCCGTGATTGCGGTTACCAAATAATAAATTAAAATTGGGATTTTAATTTAATTGGAGCTATTAATGAATTTTTAATGTGGCTAATTTGTTCAAAATTTAGTCATTTTGAATAAATTAATATTTTGGGCTTAAGTGTAAAATGGAGCATTTCAAGGAAATTAATTAGGGAAATTTGTAATTTATATTATTGCAAAATTTTATATGTGTAAAATAGTTCAATATTTGATTTGGGAAATTAATTTGCAATTTATTTGCAAAATGGTGATTTTGGCTAATATTAACTATAAACGGTGTTTTGAAAAAATTAGGGGTTAAAATGTAAAATATTGTTGATATAGGATTTTATGAAATGGCTAAAAGTAATTGTTAACATATTTTCATAATTTTCTATGGTTTGAAATGTATTTAGTAATTTGTATGTAGAGTGTACTTAGAGAAAATTGCCTATATACGTATGCACATGAATAATACAAAGTCCTAATGGGTATTAGATCCAATAACCCTAACCATTAGCCTATAAAGTATCTTTTACTCTCCCATTTCAGCCAACACTTCATTTCATAACCACTAAAACCTAATTAGAAAGCTCCAAAACCTAGTCATGGCCTCCTAAGGAAGACTCCAATCTACACCAAATCAAAGAGAGTTAATCCAAACTACTAAAAGAGGTAATAGCAATCACAAAACCCACCTCTAATTCATTCTTTAATTTCTGAAATTATTTTGTAATCCTCTTTTTTTTGTGCATTTAGATTGTGAAACTCTTTGATCTTCTTTTCATTGCTTGGAAAGAGGTAATATATGCTAGCTGAAATTATAATTAGTTTATTGCTGTTAGTAAATTAGGCATATCTCATTCATCTTAAATCGGAATTAAGATTTTCTTGAAGTTCTGGAAAGCTTATTCTGTAGCCTATAACTTTCATGTTTTGAGCTTTGCCTAATTTTGTGGTTTCAATGGTCGAAATCACGTTTGTTTGTCGCTGACCTGACAACAAACTACAGGGTTGATAAAATAAAACCCTGAAATTGATTTGGCCATAAGTTACTCGTTTTTGATCCGAATTAGATAATTTTGGATGTTCCGGAAATCTTAAAACATATGCTACAATTTTTGTTCAGTGAGTTTTCTGTAATATTGCCATTTAGATGACCTGAAATGCGTTCAAAGACAGAAGACCAATTCTGTCTTTAACAAGTTATCTTGAGTTTCAATCTGATATTGTTTTGCATGTATCTCTCTCGTTTCTTATCCAAATCTAATAATTTTGGATGTTCTGGAAAGCTTAGATTTAGAGCTAAAACTTTCATGTTTTGAGTTTCATGAAATTTCGAAGTTAATTTGGTCAAAATTGTACATTCTTACCACTGTCCCGAGAAAAACAAAGAAAAAAAAAATAAATAATATTTTTTTAAACCCTGTTCCAGATTTTTTATCTTCACTTCGCGATGCCGCCACGATCGCAGCCCAAGTCGGAATTCGACGTTTTTGGTCTCGTTGGAAAGGTGGAGTTTCGGGCTCCACCTCTGTAAAATTTAGGCATCATCGGCATTCTTTTGGTACTTCGAATTTCGTGTCGAAGTTGAACTCTTGTCGCTGTTTGTAAACAGTGTGAATCTTGTTCTTGGTCCAACTTTGAGACGTCGCTGCTACTTCGTCTCAACTCGGATTCCAAAAATTCTTTTTGCATCTTATACTAGGGATGTTGGACTATATGCCTACCAGTTTTCATGTCATTTGGATTCAGTTTTCTGGTCCAAATAAATTGCCGAACTTGGGTTCGCAGCAGTTTTTGAATGGTCAAACACTTAGAATGAAAATCAAATATCCCTTCTGTTTCCAGCTTTTGAGCGCCACTCCGCGATGCCGCCACGTTCGCATCGGAAGTCGGAATTCGACGTTTTTGGTCTCGTTAGAAAGGTGGAGTTCCGAACTCCATCTTAGGAAAATTTGGACAACATTGGAGTTCGTTTGCTACTTCGAATTTCGTGTCGAAGTTGAACTCTAGTCGCTGTTTGTAAACAGTGTAAATCTTGTTCTGGGTCCAACTTTGAGACGTCGCTGCCACTTCGTCTCAACTCGGAATCCAGAAATTCTTTTTGCATCTTAATGTAGGGATGTTGGACTACATGCCTGCAAATTTTCATGACATTTGGACATAGTTTGCTGGTCCAAATAAATTATCGAACTTGAGTTCACAGCTGTTTTTGAATGGTTATAAACACTTAGAATAGTTTTGATGATTTTCTGGTTTTCGTCGATTTCTTTGAGATTTGTCTCTGGATTTCATACACGGGCTTTATAAAAAGGGTTTAAAAGGATTTTTCACTCCAAAATGGCTTTTGAAAATTATTATATAATATTATTTTATTATTAAATTAACTACTCCGTAATAGGAGACCTTTCAAAAGACCGTTTTAAAAGTGATTTCGAAAATCAATTATAAATCCGTTTTACACCATTATTTTCTATAATAAAAATCTCACACTCACTTTTAGCACGTCGAGCGAAGTGGAAAGGTGCTTAAACGGTTAGGAAATCTCCGGCCTATGGAAACCGTGTGTATTTTCTTTCCGGTTAATCCCTGACCTATTCGATTGATCGTTTTGACCTTTGGGTCTAGTTTACCGATGATATGAGGTAGACTTTTTATTGTTTGGAGTGTGAGCTTGCTATTGGTTAGGAAACCGTTTAGTGCGAACGTGGGGTATGGGACTCATTGTTAACAATTTGCGGGTTCCTCTCCAAGAAGTTAGTGACACATTAGCCTCTGGGCGGCCAGTACTGGACCTCTGGGTCACCACGCCTCTGGGCAACCGTCTCTGGACACCTGCTCTATGGAGCAGTTTATTTTTCGGCGTGTGCCTCTGGGCCTTTATCCTTCTGGGAAGGATCTCGCCGTCTCGCGCGTTTCGCATCGGTGCGAGTGATCGATCACAACTCTACAGTACTTGGCAACAACGACTCTGGTCGGTGCACGTGCAAAACTTGTATTATCTGATGATTTTTATATCCATTCGAGTACCGCCATTCGGCGTTGGTTCTATGGAACCATACGATGTAAGTGCGATTACCTTGTGGATTCACAGTGTCTCTGGACACTGCTTTTCAGTGTTTGATTTCATTGATTTTTCAGTATATCCCCATTGCTCTTTGGAGCATCGATCTTTGCTTGGGCATTGATTACAGACTCTGGTCACTCTTGGGATTATTGCCTATGGGCATCTTTTTATAGCTTTGGCTACGCCGATGATATGAGGCGATTTTATTTATTCTACACTTTGGTGTTGATTTCTCTTTGAAGATTTTTATTGTTTATTGATGATTAGGGATTGTCATTATATTCATGTGGTTCATAATATACTTCTCTTTGGATAAGTACTGTTTTACTTATGTACCACATTATTATATATCTCAGTTATTACTGATTGTTTAGCTAGCCTGACCCGAGTGTTTTCGCTCGGGTCAGACCGAGTTGTTTCAGGTTAGGTCTCTGGACTTAGCTTCTGTGCTTCCGCTTGGACATTATCTGCTATGCTGATAGATAGCGCTTTTATTTGTCCACTATTCCGCTACTCTCTTATTATTCAAACTTTGATATGTACATATTTTTGACTCACATGTGTGAGCAGTGGCTTTGTACCCACTTATGATATTTGGATCTGTATTGATGATGTATTGTTCTGGGATTTTATATCTGTTATGTGATTCTGTTCTGTGATGTTTTTATTATTTATTATTATGCTTTGTCCTGATAGATCTTTAGCCATTTGTAATTTCGTTATAAGTATTTACCGAATATGTCGAACCACCTGATTGAGAAAAATTTAAATAGATTCCACCTTTCGACGTATTCGGTAGATAGTTATAGCTTGATTATAGATGGTCGCTTCCACTATACTCTATTCTCCGCTTTAACAGACAGTATTACTCCCGTAATACTCTTTGTTACAGTGGGTCTCAGAGTGGGGCGTTACAGCTTGGTATCAGAGCCTGGTTTCAGGAATAAGCATAATAAACACAGAACAGATACACTTAGTACAATACATTTTAAATTAGATCCGAATTAAATCAAATCCCTTCCTTATGTTTATTGATAGATAAGTTAGGAATATGTATAGGAATCCGTTATATTCCGTAGTATTCCTTAATTAATTATCTATCATTGAATCATGTCTAACTCCAATTCCCGTTACGACATGTTTGATCAGTTGAGCGGTGCGAAGGTCTTCTCTCAGCTCGACCTTACCACCGGATTCCATCAACTACGAGTCGTCAAAGACAACATTCCTCTTATAGCTTTTCGCACTCGTTATGGTTCTTTTGAGTAGTTGTTCATGCCGTTCGGCTTGCCGAACGCTCCAGCTTTATTTGTCGATCTCATGAATCGAGTATTCCGGGAATACATCAATAGATTCGTTCTGGTTTTCATCGACGATATTCTTGAGACTCTTTCTATGTGTGATATTCGAAATCGAGCTCCGTCTTCTGTATTCCTTTTGTGGATTAGATGTTATAGACGACTTCTATATTTAAGGAATTGCGGGGACGCAATTTTCTTAAGGGGGGGAGTCTGTAACAACCCGTGATTGCGGTTACCAAATAATAAATTAAAATTGGGATTTTAATTTAATTGGAGCTATTAATGAATTTTTAATGTGGCTAATTTGTTCAAAATTTAGTCATTTTGAATAAATTAATATTTTGGGCTTAAGTGTAAAATGGAGCATTTCAAGGAAATTAATTAGGGAAATTTGTAATTTATATTATTGCAAAATTTTATATGTGTAAAATAGTTCAATATTTGATTTGGGAAATTAATTTGCAATTTATTTGCAAAATGGTGATTTTGGCTAATATTAACTATAAACGGTGTTTTGAAAAAATTAGGGGTTAAAATGTAAAATATTGTTGATATAGGATTTTATGAAATGGCTAAAAGTAATTGTTAACATATTTTCATAATTTTCTATGGTTTGAAATGTATTTAGTAATTTGTATGTAGAGTGTACTTAGAGAAAATTGCCTATATACGTATGCACATGAATAATACAAAGTCCTAATGGGTATTAGATCCAATAACCCTAACCATTAGCCTATAAAGTATCTTTTACTCTCCCATTTCAGCCAACACTTCATTTCATAACCACTAAAACCTAATTAGAAAGCTCCAAAACCTAGTCATGGCCTCCTAAGGAAGACTCCAATCTACACCAAATCAAAGAGAGTTAATCCAAACTACTAAAAGAGGTAATAGCAATCACAAAACCCACCTCTAATTCATTCTTTAATTTCTGAAATTATTTTGTAATCCTCTTTTTTTTGTGCATTTAGATTGTGAAACTCTTTGATCTTCTTTTCATTGCTTGGAAAGAGGTAATATATGCTAGCTGAAATTATAATTAGTTTATTGCTGTTAGTAAATTAGGCATATCTCATTCATCTTAAATCGGAATTAAGATTTTCTTGAAGTTCTGAAAAGCTTATTCTGTAGCCTATAACTTTCATGTTTCGAGCTTTGCCTAATTTTGTGGTTTCAATGGTCGAAATCACGTTTGTTTGTCGCTGACCTGACAACAAACTACAGGGTTGATAAAATAAAACCCTGAAATTGATTTGGCCATAAGTTACTCGTTTTTTATCCGAATTAGATAATTTTGGATGTTCCGGAAAGCATAAAACATATGCTACAATTTTTGTTCAGTGAGTTTTCTGTAATATTGCCCTTTAGATGACCTGAAATGCGTTCAAAGACAGAAGACCAATTCTGTCTTTAACAAGTTATCTTGAGTTTCAATCTGATATTGTTTTGCATGTATCTCTCTCGTTTCTTATCCAAATCTAATAATTTTGGATGTTCTGGAAAGCTTAGATTTAGAGCTAAAACTTTCATGTTTTGAGTTTCATGAAATTTCGAAGTTAATTTGGTCAAAATTGTACATTCTTACCACTGTCCCGAGAAAAAAAAAGAAAAAAAAAATAATAAATATTTTTTTTTTAAACCCTGTTCCAGATTTTTTATCTCCACTTCGCGATGCCGCCACGATCGCATCCCAAGTCGGAATTCGACGTTTTTGGTCTCGTTGGAAAGTTGGAGTTTCGGGCTCCACCTCTGTAAAATTTAGGCATCATCGGCATTCTTTTGGTACTTTGAATTTCGTGTCGAAGTTGAACTCTTGTCGCTGTTTGTAAACAGTGTGAATCTTGTTCTGGGTCCAACTTTGAGACGTCGCTGCTACTTCGTCTCAACTCGGATTCCAGAAATTCTTTTTGCCTCTTATACTAGGGATGTTGTACTATATGCCTACCAGTTTTCATGTCATTTGGATTCAGTTTGCTGGTCCAAATAAATTGTCGAACTTGGGTTCGCAGCAGTTTTTGAATGGTCAAACACTTTGAAAATCAAATATCCCTTCTGTTTCCAGCTTTTGAGTGCCACTCCGCGATGCCGCCACGTTCGCATCGGAAGTCGGAATTCAACGTTTTTGGTCTCGTTAGAAATGTGGAGTTCCGAACTCCATCTCAGGAAAATTTGGACAACATTGGAGTTCGTTTGGTACTTCGAATTTCGTGTCGAAGTTGAACTCTAGTCGCTGTTTGTAAACAGTGTAAATCTTGTTCTGGGTCCAACTTTGAGACGTCGCTGCCACTTCGTCTCAACTCGGAATCCAGAAATTCTTTTTGCATCTTAAAGTAAGGATGTTGGACTACATGCCTGCAAATTTTCATGACATTTGGACACAGTTTGCTGGTCCAAATAAATTATCGAACTTGAGTTCACAGCTGTTTTTGAATGGTTACAAACACTTTATTTTTGATGATTTTCTGGTTTTCGTCGATTTCTTTGAGATTTGTCTCTGGATTTCATACACGAGCTTTATAAAAAGGTTTTAAAAGGATTTTTCACTCCAAAATGGCTTTTGAAAATTATTATATAATATTATTTTAATTATTAAATTAACTACTCCATAAAAGGAGACCTTTCAAAAGACCGTTTTAAAAGTGATTTCGAAAATCAATTATAAATCCGTTTTACACCATTATTTTCTATAATAAAAATCTCACACTCACTTTTAGCACGTCGAGCGAAGTGGAAAGGTGCTTAAACGGTTAGGAAATCTCCGGCCTATGGAAACCGTGTGTATTTTCTTTCCGGTTAATCCCTGACCTATTCGATTGATCGTTTTGACCTTTGGGTCTAGTTTACCGATGATATGAGGTAGACTTATTATTGTTTGGAGTGTGAGCTTGCTATTGGTTAGGAAACCGTTTAGTGCGAACGTGGGGTATGAGACTCATTGTTAACACTTTGCGGGTTCCTCTCCAAGAAGTTAGTGACACATTAGCCTCTGGGCGGCCAGTACTGGACCTCTGGGTCACCACGCCTCTGGGCAACCGTCTCTGGACACCTGCTCTATGGAGTAGTTTATTTTTCGGCGTGTGCCTCTGGGCCTTTATCCTTCTGGAAAGGATCTCGCCGTCTCGCGCGTTTCGCATCGGTGCGAGTGATCGATCACAACTCTACAGTACTTGGCAACAACGACTCTGGTCGGTGCACGTGCAAAACTTGTATTATCTGATGATTTTTATATCCATTCGAGTACCGCCATTCGGCGTTGGTTCTATGGAACCATACGATGTAAGTGCGATTACCTTGTGAATTCACAGTGTCTCTGGACACTGCTTTTCAGTGTTTGATTTCATTGATTTTTCAGTATATCCCCATTGCTCTTTGGAGCATCGATCTTTGCTTGGGCATTGATTACAGACTCTGGTCACTCTTGGGATTATTGCCTATAGGCATCTTTTTATAGCTTTGGCTACGCCGATGATATGAGGCGATTTTATTTATTCTACACTTTGGTGTTGATTTCTCTTTGGAGATTTTTATTGTTTATTGATGATTAGGGATTGTCATTATATTCATGTGGTTCATAATATACTTCTCTTTGGATAAGTACTGTTTTACTTATGTACCGCATTATTATATATCTCAGTTATTACTGATTGTTTAGCTAGCCTGACCCGAGTGTTTTCGCTCGGGTCAGACCGAGTTGTTTCAGGTTAGGTCTCTGGACTTAGCTTCTGTGCTTCCGCTTGGACATTATCTGCTATGCTGATAGATAGCGCTTTTATTTGTCCACTATTCCGCTACTCTCTTATTATTCAGACTTTGATATGTACATATTTTTGACTCACATGTGTGAGCAGTGGCTTTGTACCCACTTATGATATTTGGATCTGTATTGATGATGTATTGTTCTGGGATTTTATATCTGTTATGTGATTCTGTTCTGTGATGTTTTTATCATTTATTATTATGCTTTGTCCTGATAGATCTTTAGCCATTTGTAATTTAGTTATAAGTATTTACCGAATATGTCGAACCACCTGATTGAGAAAAATTTAAATAGATTCCACCTTTCGACGTATTCGGTAGATAGTTATAGCTTGATTATAGATGGTCGCTTCCACTATACTCTATTCTCCGCTTTAACAGACAGTATTACTCCCGTAATACTCTTTGTTACAGTGGGTCTCAGAGTGGGGCGTTACACCCAACCGAAACTCAACCAGGTTCCTTTTGCCATATATTTTAATCATAGTTATCTAATCTATTTTTACTTGCAATTAATAATTTAATTATCTACAACCAAACAACAAAACAAGAACCACCCCAAAGTTTCTAAATATGAATAATGTTATGTTTGTTTCTTTCAGTATGCATACAGTTATATGGAAAAAATTATATTCATCAGTTTTATCATCTTCTCACATACTTTAGAGTTATTTTTATTTGTAACGTTATTTTGTGGAATTGTGAACCAAGTAAAATAAAAAATCAAATGTGATTAATATCAGTGTCCCTGTCTTTATAAACTAATTCTGAATAGTACCCAACCTTACATTAATCAAATGTATGGACTGAGTCTACTCTGTGCACCTTGATTCATTTGCAACAAAATCATTTCTATCTATATATTAATTCAACATTAATGAAATTATTTATGTCACATAAAGTTTAACTTGAAGACTTATAACAACGATTGATCACCAACAACAGATTCAAATATTTTGTGTAGTTGATTGCTAGAGAATCTTGTAATTAATTATAGACATTATAAACTATAAGTACTAAAATTTGAAGTGGTGAAGGAGAAAAAGAACCTTGTAATACGCCAATCTATGTACATAGTGCCGATAACATGTCTTTAATAGGATGGTTGATTGCTAGGAATACAACCTACATTATATTATGTACACGAAGCTATATATGTCAGTTATGGAACATCAACCGACATGGGCTTGATTGAAAACTCAATTGGCACTCTTCCTTTTTCTGTTATCACACTACACGTTTAGTAATTTAACTAAGAGTTATATAATTTGACAATTTTTTATAAAATTTAAATAAATTTATAAAACTAATTAAGTTTTATTAGAATTTAACTACGTAAATAAGTTTTTAAAAATTAAATAAGTTTATTATAAAAATTAACCAAGTTTTATAAAAATTTAACTAAGTTTTATTAAGATTATTTAAATATAAGAAAAGTTCAACTAAGGATGTTTGATATACTTTAAATATGAAACGGTTTCATAATTATTTGTTGATTGTTAAACTTGTCTATAGGTAATTAGCTTTTTAGAAGTAAAGACCAGCTACAACAAAGAATTGTGGGTAATCAAGTAATGAACATGTCTTTAATTGTTATATATACTATAACATTTTGTTACTACTTGTTGTGTAAACTTGTTTATGAATGGTTATAGATTTTATGTGAATTTGCTGGGTTTGTCGAAAAACTATTATCGAAATGGTTATGAATATTGTATTTGATTTAGTGATTAACGTGTTTTTTTAATCTTTGAAAACGATGATTATGTGATTGATTGTTTGAATACGACGATTATGTGATTGATTGCTGGTTGTAATAAGACTATTATGTGAGCAATGGATGGAAATGGTACAAGCCATTAACATGAAATAGTGGCGTGTATAGTATGCTACAAAACAGTTAATAACTTTTAGTAGCATTTAAAAAATGATAACTTTTAGTAGCGTTTAAAACTCGCTCTAAAATAACTGTAAATAGATGTGATACTTTAGAAGCGTTGAAAAAATGCTACAAAAACTTTTAGTAGCATTTTGATCAACGGTGCGATACGACATACAACTAAAATCTGAAACTTTTTATAGTGTTTCTAAAACTCTACAATAGGTCAAGTTTTGGTAGCGTTTTCTACAACGCTACACAAAGTTTTAGACTTTTAGTTGCACGTCGTATCGCAACGTTTATTGAAACGCTACTAAAAGTTTTGGAGCGTTTTTTCAGCTCTACAAAAGGCCTTTTCTGGTGTAGTGTTGGTGTGGGACCAAAGTTTTCTATCAACTATGTAAGGAGAATAGAGGTTCCACATCAAGGAGCCTGATCGGAGTCCGCGCTAGAGAATCGAGTGAGCGATACTAGTTCGAAAGGAAAGTTATGTATTTGAGTTGTGATCAAATCATATTTTGCATAAGAATGATCTATGTGCATCATATGAGCTGATGTATAGTCTTAAGTGTTTTCTGAGATAGGTCAAGGTGTAATTTTGAGGATGAAATTCTTTTAAGGAGGGAAGAATGTAACGACCTGGAATTTCACTGCTTTGATTAGTGAATATTTAATTGATTTTAAATATTTAATATATAGGTTTTATAATGAAAATAAACACATTTTAATTAATTAATAATGATGGTAAAATCGATTTTAAATTTTTTTTACCAAATTAAATAGTTTGTAGAAAAACAGAAAATGTGACCGAAGAACGTTTTTTGAAATTTCGACCTTTCAACACCGGAAAGTTGTCGGGAACGTTGTTCGTCTTTGTGCACTATATATACATACATATAAGAGTCAATTAAGTAGATAATAATACACATAGAAATAAATTATCTTATGTTAGTTTGGATTAGTAAGTGATGTCACAAGGCATAGTTTTAAAAATAATAAACATTTTATATAAATATATATATATATATATAGCATCGTCACATATTAGATTTTGCAATCATTAACAATCATCATATCTTGTCACATTTTAGCTTTAATTAATAATTAAACTAATATATATAGAGAATGATGTGATAATTCATAGTTTTTAAATTATATATATATAATATATATAGTGATGTGACAACTCATAGATTTAAAAATAATAAACATTTTATATAAATATATAAGTATTGTCACATCTTGATTATTTTTATAATGAATCATCATTATCCATAATTACATGCATGAGGTGACTAGAAAGTATAGATGTGATGCATGAGAGGGAGGAAAAGATGTTGATTTGATTTCACATAATGATGACATAGGAAAATTTGCTTATAAATAGCTCCAACCTCTTCTCATTTTTACCACTTCTTTCTCCTACCATAACATCTTCATTCCTACATCAAATGGTGATCTTCTTTTCTTCAAATCACCTGGCATTCTACTGGCTACAACATTCTAATTAACCACCTTTTCCAATTTCGATAATAGCTATGTCAAAATACTCAATCTTTGTAAAGCAATTTTTAACCCAGAATTTCAAGTCCGAAAATTACCCTTCTTCTTTTGATCATAACTTCTTCAAAAAGACCGAAAATAAGCGATTCTATTTTTGAAATGATAAAGAAAGAAATTCCTACAACTTTCCTTTTGACTACTTTTCCAAATTTCGTGAGTTGGTGGCTCAAAAACCAGTGGGAAAATGACCTAATTTTGGGTTCATTTTCAACAAATCGATGATAACCTGAAGCTCCTCGACCTTCAAGCTACTACCACACATCCATCCCCACACCTATGGACAAGCCTACATACACTTGGGCTAAGCCCATTTTGAGGGTTGCTAGCACCTAAAGCCTTCATCCTTCAAAGCTAGGGAGTCATTGATAAGTTTAGCTTAAGTTCGGGTAGCTTTTGCGGATGTTTGGTGAGTAAACTACTCATTTTTTATGAAAATGGTAATTATTTATGTCACTACATATGGTGATTATATAGTGTAGAAGTTGAATGATAATCATGTGGTTTGATTATGATTTGGATGGTTTATTTTAGTTTGATTTGGTTATGGAAATCGATGTTGTATTGTAAAGTTAGTAAGCATGTGTATATGAATGTATACTTGCAATATATGATGAAGATGGTTGGTGTTAGTAATATGTTGATTATAAAATATGAGCTATGGCATGAGGCTGGTAAACAAAGTTAACTACTTTGTGTAATTGCAACGGTTGTGAGATCTAGTTGGAATCGAAGTTTGTTTTCGAAGTTTAAAGTTTTGAAACGGATTAAAGTTCGGCAAAGGTTTGAATTTCTATTTCAAATTTGTTTTATTTTAAATCTAGTTTACTAAGTTTTTCAAAATTAATAAGTAATATTAAAAAGTAATTAAGTTGTAATATATTTATTTATTTAATTAATTAGTTAATTAAAAGATAATTGGCAATCAATTGGTAATTAAGGAGGTGATTAGAGGTTAATCATCACTTAAGTAAATGACTATTAATTGATTTATAAAGTTTTAGTTAGTGATTAATAGGGTTAAGAAGTAATTAAGTGATTAATAATTATTTAATTAATATTAATGGTTATTTATTTATTTATTTAATCAATGGGTTATTTAATTAATATTTAATTAATTAGGGTTTAACTCTTAAACAATTTGATTTAACCTTAACCAAGTTGCATTAGGAAGTTAATTAGTACTTAACCAAGTTCATTAAGCCTAATTAGAGTTTAATTATGATTTAATCTTGATTTAAATTGGATTAGTTAAGATTTAGCTAGGGTTTAAGCTAATTGAATATATTTTTAACTTTTCAAAGGTGATTTTAAACTAAGCGGAATGTGTTTAATCAATTTTCTTTTTCAAAGTAAATCGATTGCATATCAAATGATCTCTGGTCCAGACTTTTAAGTAACCCATATGATTTGGAGAATTAAATGACATCCGTTAGCAGAACAAAAAACACCATTCTGCTATAGTGTAAGTGATTTGATTGTGTAGACATGTGTTAAGCAGAATAAATCTCCGTTCTACTCTAAATTGATTGAATTATTTGGACATCTATTTAGCAGGATAAATCACCATCTTATTATTGTGTTATATGGACTTGTATATGCCAATTATTTATATTGACATGTTACTCCCAGATTGGATATGAACTGTATTTACATATATGGTAGCTTATGTAAATAATTGTTATGTGATTTGAGAATCGAATTGAAATTAAATGGTAACTTAAATTAGTATCATTTGGACTGCTAAGCCTCATTTGGAATTTATAAAGTACGGTTTTGAATTTATTCATTAATCAATTTGAGGCTAAGGGCTTATATTTTTTTTTTCAAGTTATATAATTCTTATAAAGGTATTTATAAATGATAACTTGTTTATAGAAAGGGGTTTTTACTAGCAAAAAGGGTTATTAAGGTGTTTTGCAAATGATGTTTGTAAATGATATTTATGAAGGATATTTTATAAAGGAGTGTAGAAAGGTTTATATAAAGAGTTTTAAAAATAGGAAAAAGGTTTATAAATCATTTCGGAGATTTGGAAAGAGGTTTATAATTTAACTTAAAGGTTCATAGAAGATGTTTATAACTTTAATTTGAAAGTTATAATTTAATTGAAATATGAGATAAGCTTTTAAAAAGGGAATTTTTGATAAAGGATAAGCAGAATGTTTTATTTGGAAGTAATGTTGGGATTTGGAGAGAAGGAAACTTTAAAAAGTTTATAAATATACTTATACTGATAAGATAAGTATATAATTTTGTTTTCAAGGCATGAAAAGTAAAATGTTTTGGTAATATCCTTATACCATCGAGATAAGTATATAAATGTTTTTTCCAAGTATAAGGAAATGTAAGGGGTTTGGAAATATTGTGTTTAACGACGGATTTGCTATCGAGTTAGAAAATCACCGATAAATTTCAAATTAAAATTTTCCGCAAGCGCACGACATACAATGTTAGTACGTGGCGAGTACGGGTCGATCCGTAAGGATTGTTAGATTTTAAATCTCTATTCAATCAAATTATACCAAAGTCAAGAAAATGTTTTAACTAAAAAAATGTAAAAACTAACACTACAAAAGTGAATGAAAACTATGAGAATAAAATGACAATTTAGAGATAATTCCACTCTCTAAATCATATAGTTCAACAAAATATGAAATTATGATCTCTCTTTTTTGGTCTTAAGTGAATTTAATTGATGTGCTTATCATAAGCATGGCATATTTGTGCTATTAATTAGCCCAACATAAGCCATCAAACTATAACACATTCTTTAAATCACTTTTACTTCTCATGAAAAATGACAGCAAGTTGAAAGTAAAATCTATTTTAAGCATGACCTATTAACTATTAATTAGAAATATAAACCATCAAATTTTGATTTCAACATTCACTTCATTACCATAATCATATGTAGATGAAGAAGTAATTTTTATTTAGTGATTGTTTAAGCATAACCTATTTGGTGTCAACAATATAGGCTATCAAATTCAAAGCAAAAACAACAAGTTAAACCACTTCAAGCATTGGCATTAAGCACAAAAAGGGAGCTATAATTATCAAAATGTTGAAGCTACATGATTAGAGAGCTTCATTACCCCTAAATTGAAGGGGTTTAGCCTCTCATATTTGTTATCAAATTAACAAATGTAGCTTGCAACAAAAACAAAAGGAAGAGAAAAAAGAGAGCTAAATGAAAGAAAGAACTAAGCTAATCTAATTACATAAAATATAATCTAAACTACTAACATGAAAAGAAAGAAATAAACAAGAAAAGACTTGAACTAGAATTGCATGAAAATAAAATTACATAAAAGAAATGGCTAAGTAGCCATGAAAAGAAAGAGAGCACTCATTTTATTTTTGATCCTAAACTAAACTAAGAGAAAGAGAGCTTAAGAGAGGAGAGAGGGTTACATGAACATATGGGATATTTATACATGTTTTAAAAACCTAATTCATTTTTTGGGAACTACCCAAACTACCCTCTAGGAAGTGTGGCCACCAAGTAACCATTAGCATAAGATAATCATCATTTAAATGTGCATGAAGCTTTAATGGCCTTTTAGCATGTGCATTAGCTCTAATTTGTACATTAAGATAGGTGGGTAGGTGGGGTCACCCATGATCATGACTTTGAATTATTTCCATCTTCATTCCTTTATATCTTCTTTGTGCATGCATATATCTTCATGAAACCACTTATATTTGAAGCCAAATTCCTACAAAATAATATAGAAATTTTCAATTAAATTTTCTCAAATTAATATATGCATAAAAATGACCATTTTGCCCCTATATGAAGATGAATATATGACGATTTGAAAATAATTTGAATTTTGGTTTAAACAAGTTAAAATACCCAATATGATCATTTATTTAATTTAAATAGATTAAACATGGTGGTAAAAATATGCACATTTACGTGCATATCAAATACCCCTACACTTTTCTTTTTATTCGTCCTCGAATAAAGGAAAACTAAGATAAATCCGTTTTCGTAGAGAGTACGATTGCATTGAGCATATGCAACAAGCCGTTAAACCTCTGGGTTTCCCTAGTAGGACGAGTGTTGTCTTGTGAGGGTTTTTAGCGGATACTACCCACAAAATCCAAATGCGATATGAAAATATTTACAAAATGCTAGATTTATTTACAAAGAGATGAATGCAAGTTTTTGAAAATATTTACAAATGAGGGATTTACTTTTAAATTAACACGAATAAGTTAAATATAGGTTTTGGTCATTATCTTGAAAATTTAAGTCATTTACTCGTCAAAATTTCCAACAAAAATCAAGTTATCATAGCAAATAGACTATAGGTTAACTTGTTTTTTTGGTTGACAACACAGTGTAATTATGAAATGGATCCTTAGTTGATTATCAAAGTTTTTCAAAGTGGTATTTTCATTTCTTTTCAATAACAAGTCAAATCAAACAAGTTAAAATAGTGCTTGGATTTCAATTGCTTCTCTCTCTTATTTTTGAAAATTTTATTGATATTAACAATATATACATATGCCCAACTCAGGTAAACTGAGGCCAGATATACCACCCATGCACTGCCTTTCGGGCTTATGTGAGGGGAATACAGAACATGGCAAGTGAACACACGAGTGTGAACACTTATTGACTGTATGCATAATTAGTAAAAGAATTTTTATATACTTAGACCTAACTCGGATAAACTGAGGCCAAATATACCGATCGTGCACTGCCTTTCGGGCTTATGTGAGAAGGGTACAGAGCATGGCGAGTGAACACATAAGTGTGTACACATACCGACCGTAGGTGTTAATAAATATATAATATATACAACAATATTTTTCTTTTCTTTTTTTGTCTTTTTTTTTCAAATTTTTATTTCGGAAAGAGAGAGTTTTGCAAAATCATATTAGCACCTTTTAACTTAGAAGACAAAAAAATGTTATATCCTTTACTTTAAATCAACCACTTTTTTAAAACAATGATTTTCATTTAAGATATATTTCATAATTATCAAGTATAAACCTTCCTATATACTAGTTAAACCATCGTTATTTGTAATCAAACTTTATTTTTATTTTTGTTGAGACAAATAAATTTTCAAAAATTTCAATTTAATAACCAAAATCTTATACTTATCCTATAGTGTTTCTTTAAAATAAATCAAATGCTTGATTTTTTTGAGTTTTTTTTTGGAAAGGAAATGTAAAATTAAACGATGAAAAATGAAGATGAGACTCCCACCACATTTGATTTTGATTGTGTCCCCACAGTCAACCCAAGTTAAAGGAGAAAAACAAAAACAAAAATAAAAATGACCTATATTTACATGAAAATGAACAGTATTTACAGGAGATCAGAAAATATATCGTCAAAAAGTAAATGAAACGGTCTTCCAAAGACCGATTCATTTGTCTCATCAAGCATACGAGACACAGTTTAAGCTTAGAAAACCAAATCGTAAAAGATTCCAAAATTGAATGTTGATTTGGAAAAATGAATGTCGTTTTATTGAAAATCGTGCGAGTTGTTTTATTTTCGATGATTTTTGGGGTAGATAGGACGATTTGTTAAAGTTCAAATTTATTTTCACCAAATTGATTTTAAAGCTTATCGTTGAAAACTTCTTTCGAATTATCGATTTCAAAATCAAAGTGGTGATCGACATTTTCCCCTTCAGAATTCAACAACTCGTTTTCAAAAAGTCCAAAGAAATCGTGTTCGTTAAATTCGTCTTCCTTTATTGGATTATCAACAACTTCATTGCGTATATCATTTTCAAAATCCAAAATTGTTTTATTTGATTTTTCAAAATCGGAAAGAGGAAGATCGAAATTTAAATCAAGTTTCTCACCCTCAAAAGAATTGAAATCCCACTCAATTACCGTGTTTTCAACAACTTCATTAAGATCATCATTTTCAACTTCAAAAATTGTTGTTTGGAAATCGTCGATTGTGGAAAAAGATGGATTATCACTTGACTCGTCACACGTTGAGATTTGCTTTTGTTTATCACGTTGTTTCATATATGTTTCGAACAACTAATCTATGTGTTCATCGTAGATTTCGTCCATTTGTTCAACAAAATCCAGTTTATAATTATTAACTTGAGAATTTTCGATTTGGATTTGTTTAGAACAAAAATTCTCAATCGTATCGTAATTGTGATTATTTCCATTGCCAAAATTATTTGAAAAGTTGTTTCCACTTTCGTTTCGGTTTGAAATTCATTTTGAAGTCCGAAATTGACTTGGCATGAGTTATACTCAAAATCGTTTGAATTTTGAAGTGAATTCAAATTTTGATTATTTTGAAAACATTGATTAGAGTTATCGCACAGATATGAATTACACAACTCTTTTATCTCTTGATTTTGTTGTGTAGAGAGTTCGAGTAAAGACAAAATCATTTCGATGCTTTTTTCAAGATTTGAGGGTTGATCATCGTTTTGAAAATTTTGTTTTTCGAAATTCGAATTGTTTATACAAAAGTTGTCGTTAAAATATCCATACGAATTTGGAGTGAAATCATATGGATTATATTGATTTTCACAACTATTGTAAAATTCAAGTGAGTATGGAAATTCAGACATTTTTAAGAATGTTTTTGGTTTTTTTTATAAAGGAAAAATATTTACATATAGAATTTATTTTTCAAAAGGATGTTTGTTTGGTTTTTTAGCTTTTCAATTTTTTTTAAAAAAGATTTTATATTTTTTTTAGATTTTTGTTTTTCTTAAAAAAAACTAAGTAAAATATTTTTGGGTTTTTTTAATTTTTTTTTTTAAAATTTCAAAAGGATTTAAAAACAAAGTTAAGGAATATATACAAATTTTTTTTTAGTTTTGGATTTTGAAAATTTTTTTTTAAAAAATATGCATGAACTAATGCAACTAAATGAATGCAAGGATTTAATTACAAATTATTTATCCTAACCCAAAATTGTATAATCAAACATTGTCTTAAATCAACAAGATAGTTCTCGGCTAGGTAACGGACAGTGGTTATCGGTGCACTACGAATCACCGTAGCCATGCAGCCGAAGGTTTTAGTACCTTCAAAGAAACAGTTCAGTATAATTTTTACAAATCACCGTAATATTTATAACTGATTATTGCTCTGCCATAGCCTAGACATAAAGAAATTAAATTGTTCAAAGAAGACAACTTGTCAATATACATTAAGCGTTATTGATTTATAACCGTTATTATTAATCAAAATCTTGGATGAAATGCAAAGTAGAAATTAAACGTGTATTAACAATGGAACTGCGAATGAATTTTTGTTTTGTTTTTGAATTTTTGAATTTTTGAATTTTTTTTATAAAATGCAAGCAAACAACAGTGCAAGGCAAATAGAAATAATAGATATAACAAGCAATCAGTTTATTTTTTTGGAAAGCAAAGCGAAGCAATTATTTTTGGCAAGCCAAGCAAAGCAAGCGACCCTTCCAATCTGCTTTGGCAACCTGAAAAGAAGCTAAAAACAAAATATATACAATATTTTTTTAAATATCAAAGAAGTCATTTAAACAAAGGAAGATCAAAACAAAAGGAACAAAAGAAACAATTTTTTTGTACTACAAATTTTTTTTCCTATGAGGATAGAACTTAAAACGAAACAAATTTTAAAAATAAATATTTTTTTTAGGGATAAAGCAAAGCAAAATTACACTTAATAGGAAGCAAACTTATTTTTTTTAGAGACAAGCAAAGATCAAATTGAAACAAACACAACAAAACACATTTTTTTTAGATGAACTATCCCCAAACACATGAACTTCCCCAAATCGGCAATCTAAAATCTACATGCCTTTTTTTTAATTCAGGCCCTAAATCCAAACCGACCCACTAAAAAATAAAAATAAAAAATATCGAGAGAGCCCAATTCTCGACCAACTATCAGAAAACTCAGCTATCACGTTCGCAACTTCAAATTTGCAATTTAGTTCACGATAGAATTCACGATATGATTTTTAAGGTGCGATTCAATCAAATCAGAAAACTCGGAGTCGATTTAAGGTGCGGCTGATTTGATGATTCGCGAGATGATCGGAGCTTGGTGGTTGCGATTTGCAGTTGCGTTCTGGTCAATTGGACTGATGAAAATTAAGTGGTGATTTTATGAAAAAGGCGTTGTTCTCTGTCAGTGGTTGAAGTTGAAGTTATGTGGACGTAGAGGCGATGTGGGTGAGTAGTTGAAGTTGCATGGTGCTGCACTTGTGATTGGCATGTCTTAGTTAGGCAACGACTGTTGTGATTGTTGTAGTAGGCAGGGGAGTTGAAGTTTGGAATAGAAGATGTTGTGATGGTGAGGGTTTGCAGGTGATTTTGTCTATAAAGCAGTTGCGCAGAGGTTTAAGGCAGAGGCTGGTGATCAGTTGTGTGAATGTGGTGCAGTGGAGTTAGAGGCAAGGCAGTGTGTCTCAGTGCACTGTACAGGGGAGGTAGTGATCGGTGATGTATGTTTGAGTATGGTTTAAGAATTGATGGTTGGAGTTGTTTTGTAGAGGTGGTGTAGTTTTGTATTTATGACAGTGACAGTGGCTGCAGATTCAAGTTTGGGGAATTGGTAGAACTGTTGAGATTGATTGGTTGTATTATGAAAAAGGGTGATGGGAAGTTGTTGGTGTGTGGCAAAGAAGGTTGCGGTAGGGGACATAGAGAAGGAGGTGGTTCGAATGGTAATGGCAGCCGCAGTGGTTTGTCGAATTGTTGATTGGGAGGTTGTAGTTCAGTTGTATGTCAGGTAGTTTGAACTTGGTTGAGTGGTTGCGATTGCTAGATGTAGAACGACAGTGGTTGAAGTGCTATAAGGCGATGAATGTTGTAGCACTATGATGTTGTAGAAGAGGGAAGGGAATGATGGTGGCTTTATGAATGGGTGGTTGAACTGCTGTATTTGACAGCAAGGAGGTAGAGGGAATGGACTGTTTTTGTTTGTATGTTGAGAATTTTGTGGGATAATGGATGAAGGCAGTGTATTTACAAATGTAAACAACAGTGTGATACAAATGTAAACAGTGAATACAAACTTATACACTGAATGTAAATAGAAAATGATGAAATAAAAAGGGTTTTTTTAGTAGAAATGCAAAATGAACAGCACACTAGAAAACAACGGCAACAACAATCACACAACACAAAACAAATGCTAACAACAATCACACAACACACAATACAAATTTTTTTAAATGCACACACACACAAAAATTAAAACACACAAAAATCTAACCAAAATAATTCAAAGAATAGAAAAATAAAATCAAAACTATTCTTCAGCAATGGCGCCAAAAACTTGTTTAACGACGGAATTTCTATCGAGTTAGAAAATCGCCAATAAATTTCAAATTAAAATTTTCCGCAAGCGCACGGCGTTCAATGTTAGTACGTGGCGAGTACGGGTCGATCCACAAGGAATTGTTAGATTTTAAATCTCTATTCAATCAAATTATACCAAAGTCGAGAGAATGTTTTAACTACAAAAAAATATGTAAAAACTAACACTACAAAAGTGAATGAAAACTATGAGAATAAAATGACAATTTAGAGATAATTCCACTCTCTAGATCATATAGTTCAACAAAATATGAAATTATGATTTCTCTTTTTTGGTCATAAGTGAATATAAATGATGTGCTTATCATAAGTATGGCATATTTGTGTTATTAATTAGCCCAACATAAGCCATCAAACTATAACACAACCTTTAAATACTTTTACTTCTTATGAAAAATGACAACAAGTTGAAAGTAAAATCTATTTTAAGCATGACCGATTAACTATTATTTAGAAATATAGACCATCAAATTTTGATTTCAACATTCACTTCATTACCATAATCATATGTAGATGAAAAGGTAATTTTTGTTTAGTGATTGTTTAAGCATAACCTATTTGGTGTCAACAATATAGGCTATCAAATTCAAAGCAAAAACAACAAGCTAAACCACTTCAAGCATTGTCATTAAGCACAAAAAGAGAGAAATAATTATCAAAATAGAGCTAAATGAAAGAAAGAACTAAGCTAATCTAATTGCATAAAATAAAATCTACACTACTAACATGAAAAGAAAGAAATAAACAAGAAAAGACTTGAATTAAAATTGCACGAAAATAAAATTACATAAAAGAAATGGCTAAGTATCCATGAAAAAAAGAGAGCACTCATTTTATTTTTGATCCTAAACTAAACTAAGAGAAAGAGAGTCTAAGAGAGGAGAGAGGATTACATGAACATATGGGGTATTTATACATGTTTAAACCCTAATTCATTTTTTGGGAACTACCCAAACTACCCCTCTAGGAAGTGTGGCCACTAAGTAACCATTAGCATAAGATAATCATCATTTAAACGTGCATGAAGCTTTAATGGCCTTTAGCATGTGCATTAGCTCTAATTTGTACATTAAGGTAGGTGGGTAGGTGGAGTCATCCATGATCATGACTTTGAATTATTTCCATCTTCATTCCTTTGTATCTTCTTTGTGCATGCACATATCTTCATGAAACCACTTGTATTTGAAGCCAAATTCCTACAAAATAATATATAAATTTTTAATTAAATTTTCTCAAATTAATATATGCACAAAAATGACCATTTTGTCCCTATATGAAGATGAATATATGACGATTTGAAAATAATTTGAATTTTGGTTTAAATAAGTTAAAATACCCAATATGATCATTTATTTAATTTAAATAGATTAAATATGGTGGTAAAAATATGCACATTTACGTGCACATCATATTGTTTTGAAAAGATCTTTTGATCAAGTTATATAATGTCTTTTTTTATTTAAAGAGAATTAATAAAGGCTTATTGGATCCCATATGGAAATTTAACCATGATTGGATGTTTGTTTATTTGATATTTAAATAACCGACTATCAAAGCTGGACCCAAAACGTAACTTTAGAAATATCTAGGAGAAATGCGGGAATTATATGGTATAGTTACCGTCGAAGGTGCTACACTGTACGTATAAACTTGTTTTGTTCTTCTAGGACGAATGATAAGGAAATCCGTCCACAAACGATTAGGAGGTGAACTCCGCTCTTGTCATTTGTCTGTTTATTTCCTGAAGAACCGCGGTTGAGTTTACTAGGACTGTCGAAAGTCGTTTCAAAGAGAACAAGATCAGATATGTTATCTGAAAACAACTTCGATCCAACTCAACGTTTCGTATTGAAGACATCTTGAAGAGCATGGAATCGAAGATGGAGTTTTAAAGTGCAAAGGCTATTTTCTGTTTTCCATAGGAGGTATTCCCCGTAATGGATGTAATAGAAGTAGTGCCTTTGGTTTCGTTCAGACCCAGAATGAACTTTTATGGATGAATGCTAGCATTGCATTGACGCCTAGAGGGTAGTGTTAGCAATCCTAAATGGATTTCTATTTAGACAGGTAAAGCATAGCCTCAAGCCTTACAACCAGGAGGACTGGCAAAAATAGGGCATGCAGTAGAGCTATGTGGTTAGCTGCAATTAGAAGCGGTCACCCCATTCTAGATGTCCCTTTCAGAGTTGGTTTGCACGCAAACACCATAGTAGTATAAGGCCTCGATGTCAAAGGGATGAGGTAATCTGATCTGCCATGTTAAAGGTGCAGCCGGCTCTGTGTTAGCATCAGTGCATTTTCTATAGGTGTATCATCGGAAGGTAGTACCTTACCTTGCCATTGTTGGGATCCAATCTCCAATACATGCCTTACATTTTTGATTGTAGAGCCTATTATGTTGGAATGTGAGATGCAAGCATTTCAGTTATTTTATCTATTTACTTTAAACCTAGACACTATGATAATACCACTGGATTTTGATATAAAATGTTTTGATTATCGTAAGGTAAAAACTCATCCGTTTTTATGTGCGGTGTGGTCTTACGAGATACTTTTTGGTTGAATAGTTTTTCAAATGTAGAAATCAGTTTGTTTTTTACTTGTTATCAATTTTTTCTCACGCTGGTTTACCAGACTGACCCGGACGTTATTCCATGTAATGCTCGGGTCAGACCGAGCATATTTTCCCAAGTTTAGTTGGGTACTTTGGACTTGGAGAGGAGCTGGATGGTCAAGATGTATTCACGTATATTTTTCTTCCGTTGTATTATAGAGTCTATATGTTTGTCAATGTAAGGATAGGTTTCTATAACTTTCCAAATGTAGGATAAGTCTAATTTACTCCGATGTCATATATATGAATAAAGATGTTTTCTTTTTGTAAAGATCATTGCTGTATTATATTTTATTTGCTGCGATGTGAGATTCTGTGTTGTTTAGTTTTTTTCTGTCTTCTACCTTCTTCTTTCACCCTAATAAATCGGTATTTCCGGCAATTGAATGTTCGGCATGTGGTACAGTGGACGTATTAGTGTCAATTTTCGAGGGTCGTAAATCCAGTCCGTTACATTTAAAGATTAAATATGTTTTGTAATTATTTCTGGATTTTTAAATAAAGAATTTTAAAGTATAAAACATGATTTGATGGTTTTTAGATAAATTATAAAATATGTATTTTTAAATAAGCATTCTTAAGAAATATTTTAAGTAAATGTTTAAAGTCATATTACAAGTATTTTTAAGTAATGTTTTAGCATATTTGGTTTTAGAAATTTTATAAAGTATTTTATTTAAGAAATATAAAGCTTAAGAAATCTATTAGCTTTTAAATTATTTTTAGAACTTTATTAAATATCCTAGCTTTTGAATAAATTAGTATATATATAAATATTATTAAAAAGGATTTTTCATAAATCTATATGAGTTTGAAAAGTAAGTTAAGTCTTTATAAAGTGATAAAAGAAGACTTGGATTTTAACACTTCAGTTAAAGTGAATGGTTTTGTGAGGTTAAGATAAAGCACATTTACTTGCTAACTTAATGATAAGTAATTATGACTAGGATTATATATAGAACTTTAATTGAGATTATAATTTAGATTATAATTAGGAATATAACTTGGATCATAATTTAATTTTTTATTAGGACTTTAATTAGGATTAGAATTAAGATTATATTTAGGATTTTAAATAGGACATTAATAATGAATACTTTAAAATAATTATATGAGAATGTGTTTGGGTTGTTGTGATATTGTTTTAGTAACAATTGTCTTAAACTCGTATAAATTTTATTTAACCTTTAAAGGGAGTTTTAATGATAATGATCAAATGTGAAGTATTTTGGTTTGTAGAAACAGTGTTTTCGTAACATTTGTCTTTAAACCCTTGAATAGTATTTTAAAGTGGTAAAATATTGTTAAGCAATTTTGGAAAATACTTAAATCTTTAATAATGGAATTTTAAAGATAATAACAAGTATAAATTATTTTGGGAAAAAGATTGAAAAGTATGAGTTTTAATGTATAAAAGAGAGAAGAGGTTTATAATTACAATATGAGAAAAACATTTGTTTTAATCTCTTTGATTAAGTAAATCTTGTTATTGATTTGTATATATACTTATACCATGGTAATAAGTGTATGAATACTTTTTGAAGTATTAAAAAGAGTAGAAATGAATAGTGAAGTTAAATTAATAAATGAATTTTTATTAATAAAGAAGTTTTAAAGGAGATTTAAATTGAGAAGATTAATTAAAGAAGTTTAATTAATTAAGGGAGTTTTAAGTATTTGAAGAAGTTTTAGTGAGTAAAAAGGAATTTTACTAATAAAAGGTATTTTAATTAATAAAGGATTTAATTAATTAAAAAGGGGATTAGAAGTTGTTTCTATGACTTGATCATGCTTATGTGTTTAACTGTGCGTAGTTTTTTATGAAATTAAACCTTTGATTTATTGTTTGTTTTTTTTGATAGTTAAATAACTGACTACCAAATCATGGCCTAAATAATCCTTCTTGATTTTAGTGGTGTAGAAACTCTCTTTCCATAGTTAACACCAAAGAATATAACTTTGGAAATATCTAGGAGAAACACATGGGTTATATGCAACAGCCATCTTCAATGATGTTATATTATGCGTATAAATCTCGTTCAGTTCTCCTAGGATAAATGATAGATAGATCCATCCACATAAACGGTTAGGGGTTGATCCTCGCTTCTATGTATTGTCTGATTATTTCCAAAAGAACCGAATTGAGTTTATCAAAAAATCGTCTATTGATTTTGAAGCAATCTGTAAGTAACAGAGTGTATTATATGAGATGACTTGAAACTGTAACCACTCCAAAACCATATACGTTGTCTATGTCTTGGAAGAGGTTCATGATTGGTTCGAGATGTTGGAATCTGTGTGGAGATTCAATATCTGTTACAAGAACACTTGTAGTTATTAGTGATCTATTCAAGATATGGGAATCCATGTGTGGTTTCGAGACCTGTTGAGGTATGGAAATCCATATGTGATTCCAAGATCTGTTCGAGTTGGAGCTCGTGTGGTAGATTTGTTCAAGTGGTGGCTCATATGCTAAAATGCCGTATATGACTGCACCAATGGCATATGGCTAAAGATAGAGTTGGATGCACAATCCCAGGATTAGTTAATCCAAAGGAGGCATATCAACTCCATATCTGGAGTTTTCTTTCGATATGTTATGCGTGGGGAGTTTGTTATGCTTGGTTCACTTGTTAGGGTGTGGGTCACTTATGTTTACCTTATGGTATATTTTATCTAGAGATATATGACGTTCGAAAGGTATTTTCTTATCCTTGTCATGAAGATTGGTCCCAGTTTGCTTACGAGTGAAGCTGGGGTGATCTCCGCAGAAAAATCCATTATGCGAATGCACCTTAGTGGTTTTGTTATATAACTATCAATAGTTGTGGTGTGACAAATGTAAGCACTACATCAATTTTCAGATTTATATTCTACACCATAGACATTATTATAATATCACAGGATTTTCTAATAGAAATTGTCAAGGTTTTATAACAATATAATAATCCAAATGATTTGAGTTTCTCACGCTGTATCCTAGACTGATCCCGGTGTTATTTTCTTATAATGTTTCGGTCAACCTCATGTATATTTTCTAATTTAGTTGAATGCTTTGGAGCTCTTGGAGAGGAGCTGGATGATTATGTGACGGCTCAATTTTTAGAAGGTTTAAATTGACAATTGTCCACACATGTCCAATCCAAACAATCCAGAACATAGATAATCAATAGGGTTGATTAAGAAAAATAAGAAAAGAAGAAGAAAACAAACATAGAATCTCGCAGCGGAATGACAAAATATAATAATCAAATAAACAGTTCATGAAGCTGTTTACTATACATTTGATTATGATTTATACAACATTTATCATAGTTATATTTATACAACGGAACATATAAAATAATGCAGCGGAACAAACAATAATGGAATAATACTAGTAATAATAATATACCAAATCTTCGTCTTTGTCCTCCAGAGAATAATCTTCGATAAGCTGAAAAACTCAGGAATGACCTGAGCGTAATGAAAAGACAAAACACTCGAGTCAGGACTAAAATATCCTTATGTAATTCAAATCAATATCTCATATAACATGAGTGTAATAGCGTCAAAGATGTTTATGGGATTTCACATCTCTTATCTAGTGTATAACGTGCGTGCAATAACTCAAGAGATGTTACGGGATTTTCCATCTCTTAAGGATCCGTCAAAATATTTATATGTAGTAGAATACACTGCATATATAATGTCTAATCAATAAAATAAATATATTTTTTAGCGTTAAGACTTTACATTAATCCCCCTTAATGGGTATTTAAGCATTGTCATACAATTTGCATTTGACACCACCAGTAGCACGTCGGTAGTCATGGATGCACCGTGATACGACAACACTAAACCAAAATCGTAGGGATATCGTACAGGGATAAAAGTATGACAAGGCATGTAAGGCAATGCCCAAGGTAAGATACTACCAGTTTACCCTTCCCAGCTGGTGGTAACGCATCATAGCCATGATCGTCCACCGCATCCAACACTCCCAAAATCCGAGGGTGCGCACCAATCAATCACAATATAAATTATGGTAATACGAAGAAGTGTGTCCGCTCGGGGTAGCTAACCCAATTTGCCTGTACGGCTCCTATTTTAGTCATTTCAAATTGGCACAAGTACCAGGCTAATCAATCATCGTTCTCTTTCTTCAAATCCCGCAAACGTACACTAAATCTAACCACTTCATTCTGGACCATTACTCCCGCACACAGTTGTTAAAGTGGTTTCGATATCGACAGAGAGTATGCCCATATTCGGCCCCGGTCTCTTTAACAACCAAACGTCGTTTTACAGACCGGTTGGTACTTTTACATTTCGAAAATATTTCATACTTGATATCAAAATATCATACTCGCTTCAAAATATACTATTTCAATTCAAAATCATTTTCGCCTTAATATTTCGATTTCGCTTCCAAAATCGTTTTGAATTTCAATTTAGGTTATAACTTCATTTAACCCAATACGTTTTTAAATTTGAGATTTAAATATAAACACTCCACCCTTGACAAGTTTGAATTTGAAAATTAGTTTGAATAATTTTAAAATAGTTTAAATAATTAAAATAGTTAAAAATAGTTTAAATGGTTAATATAGTTAAAAATAGTTTAAATGGTTAAAATAGTTTAATATAAAATAGTTAAAGTTTTAAAATGGTTTATATAGCAAAATAGTTTGGAAAATCAAGAATAATTTAAATATTTAAAAAGATAGATTTAAATTATTTATATCAAAATGTTTATTTGAAAATAGTTTCAAAGTCAAACAGATTCAATTAAATTTCCAATTCAAATCACTTTTAAATTTCCATTTCGATTTTTATCAATTCCGAGTTCGATTTTCAAAACATCGATTCAAAACACTTAAATCAAATTTACTTTCAATACCCAATTTGAAATCCAGAACCTCAAATATAATTCAATTTCGAGCTCAATTTCGAAGTAGTTTGATTTCCATAAATTCGATTTTAATTTCTTAAAATCAAATCATTTAAATAAATTCCAAATCAAAAATTTTAAAATCATTTAATTTAACCAATCCGGTGTTCGTATATAATTTTCTATCCTATAGCCAAGTGATCAATTATTTCAATTTAATTTCAGGGATGGATATATATCATTTCAATCCAAATCACAGTGTCATAGGTATATATCATTTCAATCTATTTCTTAATTTATTCGAAATAATTCAATTTACAGTTTTATATACTGTAAATAATTTACCAGGTGATAACAGGATATATATAAAGATTAATAAACATCCAATCGTCCAAACATCAATCAATAGCATCCATCACAATCAACATCCAAACAGTCAAAATAATTCACAACAATTTCATAGTTATTAATATCAGGTACTTTTCTGGCAATTATATTCCAATTTCAAATTCAATTGTCAATTTTAATTTTTATCAATTAATTCGAATGATAATTAAATTTATCAAACAACGATCAATAAATTTATACCACTTCATAATTTCGAGTTTAACTAACATAAAAATATTTTAGTACGTCGTGAGCGTTATAAAACACTCACCTTGATTTTTCTGTTATCGCCAAGATGTTCCGTTTTGGAACTAAAGCCGAACAACATCCGATTTAGCCCAAATTTCGACATCTCCAAATCTATCCAAACCAGTTTCATTACGAAGCTCTCATCATCACGATCGCAATGCAAAAAGTTTCATCTTAGTCAGACCTCGTATGACAGAGATATACATTTTATAAGATGTCGACAATTTAATTTTAAATCAAATAGCTTATATTTAAATTACAAAATTACCCTTCAAGCTTCTTCTTCCCACTATCTAACTTATCTCACCTGTGCACGATGAAAACCCAAACTAGCCATGCACGCTCTTCAAGGATACGGAGGAAGAGACCTCCATTCTACGAACCGTTTCCGCCGATGAACTCCCCTCGACATTCTTGATCTTCCCATACCCAAAAATCAAAGCCCGGATCTCCATAGAAAACCACGACTGCTCTCCCCTATCAACGCTACAGTACACGGTCACGCCCTTCCCCAGGTGATCAGACCTCGCCATTCTTTGTGCCGAGATGCTATTTGCTACTCCGAGTCCAAAAACAAAGCCCAAAATTCGAATCGATGGCTCTATAATTCACAAACTCGAACCCTAGCTCAAAACCACTTGCGCCTCTCACTGTGCATGCCCCATTCAATCGCGATCATCACCAAAACTTGGCCACGCTAATCCTTCATCAAATACGAATTTTAATATTTGTCTCATGATTTTTTATTTTTTATTTGAAGAGAATTTAATTTTTTAAGTTTCCATTTTATTTTTCTTGCTCTGTCGTGCTCTGGAATGAAAAGAGGGAACGCATATGATTTTTAAATCAAGGGAGACGTACATGGTAGGGCGTCTTGTCTTAGTATAAAGTGGCTGATGGTGAAAGAATGTGGGTTGTGGTCAAAATCAAGAATATATATTATTTAAATTCGAAAATATCCAGCGAAAATTTTCAGATCCCAATCGAGGATTGCCGCCAGGCGTTCATAATGTTATACCCCTATTCCGAACACAATGGAACAAGTTTCGAGTCCCAATTCGATCGCACGGAGAAGGTAGCTCTTTGGATCCAATTATTATATTGAATTTTCGAAATTAAATTCGACGCGTTTCTATTCCGTACGGCCAAACGGTAGCTCTAAACGCTACGAAATTTAAAATCCGATAATAATACACTATTACAGATCCAATGGAACTAGTTTCATCGACATCCGAGCTGTGCCCCAAAAGGCTATTTTTACTCGTCAATTAAAATATAAAATTTTCAAATTTTGAATTAATCACTTAAATTCAATTTTTAAGCGTTGACAATCTTCATTGTCGTTTAAATATGATTTAAATCAACTTTCGATATCGTTTTCAATCATATTGAATTCAAAATTCAATTATTCAGTTGATACCAAAAAGTAAAGTAAAAAATAATGACGTTTGTGCGATTCGCGATTTGGGGTGTTTTTCCCGTTTGACTTGTTTCGGTTGATCTCTCGTCTGCCCTCATGTCGTTGTTGCCGCCTTCGTCTTCTCCTCGTGGTGCCGGTCTCGCTCCCTCAGATGCTCCTTTGTCTGTTGGTAGATCTGCGGTTTCAGCCGGTGATTTCCCTATGGCCGACCTGTTGGTGGATCTAGATACGACGAAGCCTCCTGCCAGTATTGTAGCTGCTGTCAATTCTCACTCTTCAACTCCGCTATCGCCTTTGCTTCTGAGCAGGGGTTCTTCTTGTTGGTCGGAAACTGTTGTTAGGCCGTCAATTTGTGTTGAACAGTCTAGTCTTCCTCTTGGGTCTGGTAGTGATGTTAGTGCGGTGCCTTGTGCATGTTTGTCTGATGATTGTGTTCTCTGCAAAGCTCCAACAGGGGATTCTATTCGATGCACCCAAGGTGTTTGTAATTATGCCTCAACAAGTATCCCTCTGTCTACTGATTCGATTGCTAATTTGGTGGATCCTCCTCCACCTCGGCCTGTCCCTAAGTGGTCCTCCTTGTTTTCAAAATTGCCTAGTAATGCCGGTTTGCATACGCCACGTCTTTTTGATAAAGTTGAAAATGAGGGTGTGATGATTCCGCCTTTGGAAGTAATCAATGCCGGTGTGGATTTTTGGAAAGACCACTTAGTCGGTTTCTTTCTTGACTCCAATCCGCCATATCATCTTGTTAAGGCGAGGTGCAACTCCTCGTGGAAGCCTAGATGTGGTCTCAGTGTTCACTTTGACAACGAAATGTTTTATTTTAAGTTTTCGCGTAGTGATGAAAGGCAACGCATTCTAGAGGCCGACCCAATTCTGATTGACGGCAAGCCATTCATTATAACTGCTTGGAGTCCTTCTGTTGATCGTGTGAAGGAGCAAGTGCTATCTATCCCTGTCTGGGCCCATTTCTCGCATATTCCTTCCGTTCTCCAGCCTCTTATTGGGATTGATTGGCTTGCTGGTCTTGTAGGAAAGGTAATATGTTATGATGCAAATACTGTAGCCAGAAAGAAGCTAGTCTATGCCAAAGCTCTAATTGAGATTAAACCTGATAAGCCTCTGCCTTGTGTTTTGAAGGTCAGATTAGATGAGAGCCACGTTGCGGAGGTCAAAGTTTGTTATAGTTGGAAACCAAAGATTTGCACTTCTTGTCAGTCCTTTGGCCATATTGCTGATACTTGCTCCTTTACGACTGTTCCTCTTGTTGACCGTCCTCCTCTACCCCGTCCTCCTCTCCGGAAGTGGGTTCCGAAGGTTGCTCCTATTGTTCCCTCAGTTGTTGTTTCGGTAGCTCCCGTTGCTATTGCACCCTCTGAGGCTCGTCCTTTTGTAGCTCCTGATTTAGCTCCGAGTTCTGTTGCTCCCGTTGTCCTTCCACCAGATAACGCTCCATCTAAACTCTCTCCTTCTACGGCCCTGGAGGAGATTCCTTCTGTAGACTCTTCTGATATCATTTCCTGGAATTCGGAGGAACGTGCTTGGATTCATGCTCCTTCTGATATGCGATATTCACCTGAGAGAGACACCTTTTATGCTTTTATCAGTGAAAATGAGGGTGAGAGTCGGTTTCTTATCTACCATATTGATGGGGATGGTTTGTGCCTTACAAGGACTGGCGAGATTGGCGATGAGAACAAAAGTAAGTTTTATGACGTCTCTTGGGATAGGAAATATATTTACTCACCTGACTCTGTTGGGTATGATCCTCACCTGGCTTCTCTTTTCATGGGATATTCTCATGTTATTGGTCCATCTTCGGCTGATGGTCGTGTTTGTTCTCCCTCTTCTGAGGATGATTAGTCATGCTGTGTTTAGTAGTCTAGGCATCTTTGTCTAGCTCCTGTGCTTTCTATTTATTTCTTTTTTTTATTTTGGGCCTCCTGCCCTTTTAGTTGTTCTGTGCCTGTGCAGAGCACCTGTTTGTTCATTTATATTCAGTGGCACGGCCCACTATAAAGCCGGCTAGCTTTGCTAAAAAAAAAAAAAAAAAAATTCAATTATTCAAATAATTTCCAGTATTAAATTTAACAATTAAATTATCCTACAATAATATAAATAAATCATTAAGTTCCAAATAAATTTTAGTTATCAACATCATTTTTTTCTATCTAAATAATTCCCAGTTATTATTCAACTTCAGTTATTGATTATAAACCCAGTTAATATATAGAATTTTGTTTCAATACTCGTTATCACCAAATCTTTGAAATTAGTTTATTTCAAAATTTATTCAAGTTCATATTCTATAACTATATTAATAAATCATTAAAAAAATTATTTTTAACCATTTTTATTCATTAATTACACTAAATTTAATAATTTAAAATAGTTAAAAATACGGGTCGTTACAATCTCCCCCACTCAAAACTTTTCGTCCTCGAAAAGGCTAAGTAGAGAATTTAACATTTGATATATTTTTTTTTTCAACTTATAAAACATTAAATCTCATTTACAAAACTATTACTAAGTTTCAACTACGATATTCCGATCTGCTCATGTAATTTACAATTTAGTTATCAAAACAAGTTATAAATTTTTTTAAATTTTTTTTAGAACTTCTAAATATTTCCAACACCCGGATTTACGGAAAATTTCGGTAGAGTCTCCTTTGCGCGGCTCAATCAAAATTTTATTACAATTCAATATATAATCCAAATATATACCAAATATACATTTCATCTCAACTATGAGGCATCCCGTAGGGAAAAATATAAAAATGCGGTATGTAATCCGAGATGTGCACCTTATTATTATTAATACGAGCGAGTTCGCTCGTATTAAGCAAGAAAAAGCATATAAAAACCCACGTATACGTCCAAACGGTCTTCGTATGTACCTATCTCAACTCAATTTAAAATATTAGTTGCATATAATGATATAGAAGGCATGCATGAGTTTTATAGAAGCATATAACATGAATTTTAAATCCAAACCATTCAATTATTAGTATTCATCCAATTAATTCATATCGATATGAATTTACATTATCCAATGTCAATATTTCAATTAATACACTTCATTTCTTATTAACATTCAAATTTTATCAACATTTAATTGATTTGTTTCAATTTTATTAGAATTTTAATTGGTTTACTTCCAATTTATTCACATCTATTTTATTCACATTCAATTTGTTAAATTTCAATTGTTTCATTTTACATTTAGCAACATCTCATACCAATTCATTTAACATCTTGTTTAACTAATCTTTATCAAAGTTATAAACTATGAACTATACTTTACATTTCCACGAAATATTTGATTATAATGTTCCTATCTCCATTTTTAGCATCAACATCATTAATGAATTATTTCTTATATCCTTAATTAAGTTTCTTTAAAACTTAATTCACATTTATTTTTGCAATTTCATTCAATACAAATTTATTTATGAAATATTTTATTAATCATCACTTTAGTTTGTAATCATCCTATAAAAGTCCAACTTCTTATATATGGCTTTATCTAAGTTTATAATTTTCTCAAAGGTTAGAAATTTAATTTCAAATTTTCATTGCAACTATATATTCAATTCTATAACCAATTTACAAAGATATCATTTAATTCATTCGTCTACTTTATTAAGTCCCACTTACTTATTCCATTTAGTCATTAATCGTTTCATAATATACTAATTAAGTATAACATTTATTATTACAACTAAATTTCCATTTATATACATTTAAATTACTTTTAAGTTTTGTTTACTTGTATAACATCCCATTACATCTCCAAATTATCATTTTAACTTTTAGCATTTGGTAAGTCTTATTATTTGCTATTATAGTGCAATTTGGTGTTGTACAAATTAATCTGATTCATTTTACTTAATTAGAATGTCCACTATTTCAACTTGTTTAAATTTTCTTTACTTTCAATTTTAGAGTTGCAAACTTCAATTCTAAGGTTTCTCAAAACATTTAGCTTAGATTCCTTAATTCTCTTATTTATAAGTTCTGGTTATTCAAATATTTCATTTCATTCAAATAATTTGAAGATTATTCATTAACAGAACTTAAAATTTTTAAATACCGGTTTCATTTCAAATCAAATGATATAAGTATATATATTTATATCTTTTGTATATCAAATCATACTTTTGGAGTTTAAACCAAAATCTGTTTATCCAAAAATTTCTTAGCAAAGCTACTCAATGACCTCTCCCACTTTGAGACTCGAAAAAGAACGTCGATGATGCTACGCAGTCATCACCGAAATTAATTTCCAGCGATAGAAGAGGGGAGTACTGAATTCATTCCTTTTAAAATTTATTTGAAAACCATTTGTATTTGTATATACTTTTAAACAATACTGATATTATTTTCCAAACCTTGTAAACCTTTTTCAAAAACACCGGAATTTAAATTTCTCAAATTCTCAATTTTATATTCATTTTACCTGCAAATTATATTTTATAAATCGCATTTATACAGTTTCATTTTCTTATAATCATATAATAGCTAATAGTTTAGCAATTTTGACTAATCAAACAATAAACGATAATGATAAGTATTATCATTTCTAACAACCAGTTCACACTATATATACTATAATAATTTCTAAAAATTATTCCTTTATTAACAAAATAAAATCAGGGTAAAATTATTTCATTTACCCAATTTCAACACAATACTATGTCGAATTGTTCTGTTCAAGTGTTTAGAGATCCCAATCAATAACGTAAATCACTCGTATTGACCAGAATCCATAAGCCACTCAACAAATCAACCAACACAATATAAAACAAATTTTATATTCACTAACAAATACGCGCTCATATAAATTAATACACTCAAAATATATCTAGGGTGCTACTGACCCTACTCTAATGTGTTACCCCTCAAAGCTAAGGTTATCGCTAAACCAAAGCTCTGATACCAACTGTGACTGCCCACATTTGGAAGGTTTAAATTGACAATAGTCCACACATGTCCAATCCAAACAATCCGAAACATAGATAATCAATAGGGTTGATTAAGAAAAATAAGAAAAGAAGAAGAAAACAAACACAAAATCTCGCAGCAGAATGACAAAATATAATAATCAAATAAATAGTTCATGAAGCTATTTACTATACATTTGATTATGATTTATACAACATTTATCATAGTTATATATATACAACAGAACAAATAAAATAATGCAGCAACAAACAATGATGGAATAATATTAGTAATAATAATATACCAAATCTTCGTCTTCGTCCTCCAGAGAATAATCTTCGATAAGCTGAAAAACTCAGGACTGACCCGAGTGTAATGAAAAGAAAAAACACTCGAGTCAGGACTAAAATATCCTTATGTAAGTCAAATCAATATCGCATATAACATGAGTGTAATAGAGTCAGAGATGTTTACGGGATTTCACATCTCCTATCTAGTATATAACATGTGTGCAATAACTCAAGAGATGTTACGGGATTTTCCATCTCTTAAGGATCCGTCAAAATATTTATATATAGTAGAATACGCTACATATATAATGTCTAATCAATAAAATAAGTATTTTTCTTAGCGTTAAGGCTTTACATTAATCCCTCTTAACTTGTTTTTAAGCATTGTCGTACAGTTTGCATTTGACACTACCAGTGGCACGTCGGTAGTCAGGAATGTGCCGTGATACGACAACACTAAAGCAAAATCGTAGGGATCTTGTATAGGGATAAAAGTATGACAAGGCACATGAGGCAATGCCCAAGGTAGGATACCACCAGTTTACCCTTCCCAGCTTGTGGTAACGCATCATATCCATGATCGCCCACCGCATCCAACACTCCCAAAATCCGAGGGTGCGCACCAATCTATCACAATGTAAATGATGGTAATACGAAGAAGTGTGTCAGCTCGGGGTAGCTAACCCACTTGGCCGGTACGTCTTCTGTTTTAGTCATTTCAAATTGGCACAAGTGCCTGGCTACACCATCATCGTTCTCTTTCTTCAAATCCTGCAAAAGTACGCCAAATCCAACCACTTTGTTCTGGGCCATCACTCCACGTACACAGTTGTTAAATTAGTTTCGGTATCGACGGAGAGTTTGCCCATATCCGGCCCTGGTTTCTTTAACAACCGAACGCCGTTTTACACACCGGTTGGTACTTTTAAATTTTGAAAACAGTTCATACTTGATATCAATATATCATATTCGCTTCAAAATCAAATGCATTTCGAAATTATCATATTCACTCAAAATATACTATTTCAATTCAAAATCATTTTCGCCTTAATATTTCGATTTCACTTCCAAAATCATTTCAAATTTCAATTTAGGTTATAACTTCCTTTTAACCCAATACATATTTAAATCCAAGATTTAAATATAAACACTCAACCCTTGACCAGTTTGAATTTTTGGAAAATAGCTTGAATAATTTTAAATAGTTAAAATAATTAAAATAGTTAAAAATAGTTTAAATGGTTAAAATAGTTAAAAATAGTTTAAATGGATAAAATAGTTAAAAATAGTTTAAATGGTTAAAAAAGTTTAATATAAAATAGTTTAAGTATTAAAATGGTTTATATAGAAATATAGTTTAGAAAATCAAGAATAATTTGAATATTTAAAAAGATAGATTTAAATTGTTTATATCAAAATAATTTATTTGGAAATAGTTTCAAAGTCAAACTTGATTCAATTTCCGAATTTCCAATTCAAATCACTTTTAAATTTCCATTTCGATTTTTATCAATTCCGAGTTCAATTTTCAAAACATCGATTCAAAACACTAAAATCAAATTTACTTTCAATACCCAATTTGAAATCCAAAACCTCAAATATAATTCAATTCCGAGCTCAATTTCGAAATAGTTTGATTTCCATAAATTTAATTTTCATTTCTTAAAATCAATCATTTAAATAAATTCCAAATCAAAAAAATTTAAATCATTTTATTTAACCAATCCGGTGTTCGTATATAATTTTCTATCCTATGGCCAAGTGATCAGTTATTTCAATTTAATTTCAGGGATGGATATATATCATTTCAATCCAAATCACAGTGTCATAGGTATATATCATTTCAACCTATTTCTTAATTTATTCGAAATAACTCAATTTATAGTTTTATATAATGTAAATAATTTACTAGGTGATAACAGGCTATATATAAAGATTAATAAACATCCAATCGTTCAAACATCAATCAATAGCATCCACAACAATCAACATCCAAACAGTCAAAATAATTCACAACAATTTCATAGTTATTAATATCAGGTATTTTTCTGGAAATTATATTCCAATTTCAAATTCAACTATCAATTTTAAATTTTATCAGTTAATTCGAATGACAACTAAATTTATCAAACAACGATCAATAAATTTATATCACTTTATAATTTCGAATTTAACTAACATAAAAATATTTTAGTACGTTGTGAGCTTTATAAAACACTCACCTTGATTTTTCTTTTATCGCCAAGACGTTCCGTTTTGGAACTAAAGCCGAACAACGTCCGATTTTAGCCCAAATTTTGACAGTCTCCAAATCTATCCAAACCACTTTCATTTCAAAGCTCTCGTCATCACGACCGCAAAGCAAAAGGTTTCGTCTCGGTCGAACCTCGTATGAGAGAGATATACATTTTATAAGATATCAACAATTTAATTTTAAATTACAAAATTACCCTCCAAGCTTCTTCTTCCCACTGTCTAACTTATATCGCCTATGCACGAAGAAAACCCAAACTAGCCATGAACCGCTCTTCAAGGATACGGAGCTAGAGACCTCCATTCCATGAACCGTTTCCGCCGACGAACTCCCCTCGACATTCTTGATCTGCCCAAACCCAAAAATCAAAGCTCGGACATCCATAGAAAAACGCGACTGCTCTGCCCTATCAATGCTATAGTACACGGTCATGCCCCTCCTCTGGTGATCAGAACTCGCCATTCTTTGTGTCGAGATGCTATTTGCTACTCCGAGTCCAAAAACAAAGCCGAAAACTCGAATCGATGGCTCTATAATTGACAAACTAGAATCCTAGCTCAAAAACCACTTGCGCCTCTCACTATGCACCCACCAATCAATCTCGATCATCACCAAAACTCAGCCGCGCCAAGTCATTCATCAAATACGAATTTTAAAATTTGTCTCGTGACTTTTCATTTTTTATTTGAAGAGAATTTAATTTTTTAAGTTTCCATTTTATTTTTCTTGTTCTGTCATGCTCTAAAATGAAAAGAGGGAACAAAGACGATTTTTAAATCAAGGGAGACGTACATGTTAGGGTGGCTTGTCTCAGTATAGAGTGGCTGATGGTGAAAGAATGTAGGCTGTGTTCAAAATCAAGAATATATATTATTTAAATTCGAAAATATCCAGCTAAAATTTTCGGATCCCAATCGAGGTGTGCCGCCAGGCGTTCATAATGTTATACCCCTATTCCGAACTTAATGGAACAAGTTTCGAGCCCCAATTCGAGCGTACGAAGAAGATAGCTTTTTGGACCCAATTATTATATTGAATTTTTGATATTAAATTCGACGCGTTTCTATTCCGTACGGCCAAACAGTAGCTCTAAACGCTACGAAATTTGAAATTCGATAATAATACACAATTATGGATCTAATGGAATAGGTTTCGTCGAAATCCGAGACTGTGCCCCGGAAGGCTATTTTTACTCGTCAATTAAAATATAAAATTTTCAAATTTTGAATTAATCACTTAAATTCAATTTTTAAGTGGTGACAATCTTCATTGTCATTTAAATAAAATTTAAATCAACTTTCGATATCGTTTTCAATCATATTGAATTAAGAATTCAATTATTCAAATAATTTCCAATATTAAATTTAATAATTTAATTATCCTATAAATCAATATAAATAAATCATTAAGTTCCAAATAAATTTTAGTTATCAACATCATTTTATTTCTATCTAAATAATTCCCAATTATTATTCAACTTCGATTATTGATTATAAACCCAGTTATTATATAGAATTTCATTTCAATACTCGCTATCGCCAAATCTTCGAAATTAGTTTATTTCAAAATTTATTCAAGTTCATAGTCAATAACAATATTAATAAATCATTAAAAAGTTTATTTTTAACCATTTTTATTCATTGATTACACTAAATTTAATAATTTAAAATAGTTAAAAATACGGGTCGTTACAGTCTCCCCCACTCTGTTATCCGCCTTTTGGCAAGGCCGTGACAACAAGAAATAAACTAGAAACCAAGGATGGTTCGTCCTGAAGATCGGTTATACACAGGTCTATTATGGATACTGGTAAATTTTTCTGGAGTCGGGATCGAGCTACAATCGATATGATGCGACAATCAAAGCCATAAAAGCCAACGTTCCGAATTTCAAGTCAATCGGAGTTCGTATGCACAAGATATTGATCGACCAAGGTTTAGGAAAACAACTCCATTTGTATCCATGCGAATCCGTATCCATCAAGTCCCAAGTGAAACACCACGTTCGTATCCATGAAAGAAGGGTCAAGTTTGTATCCATCCTTCACCATCCCGTTCATGTCCATCAATGGTCAACGATGATCAGACCTCCACAATTCTGGTTTTGAAGCTATTCATATCCAAGCAATTCGTATCGATCGACCGAAGATCGATACGAAAATATATGAACAAATACCGATACGAAAGGAAACAGTTTGTATCGGTGCAAATCGAAGTAAGAGGCATCGACACGAAGCGGCGATTGACTATCGATACGAAGTCAACCAAGTACTATGGATACGAAGTAACATCTCATGATCGATACGAAGTAGGGCAATAACCATCGATACGTAGAAAGCACATCAGGTCGATACGAACGGAACCTAAGAGAGAGGAATACTCGATCACTCGACATGAAAAGTGGATCGATCCTAGAATATAGCACCACGTCATCTCGCCAACACGTGCAAAACCATCGATACGAGGCAATCGATACGAACGGTATCGATACAAAGGCAACAATGCTTTGCAAATCCAAACTTGTATCGATCATGTCTCAAAATCAACAAGTCCAAATGCCACCAAATTTTCACAGGAGCTTGCGTACTACCTCAAGAATGATCATGATCGATTTTGGCCCAAAAAGATCAAGTTTAGATCGATACGAATTTAATGCGTATCGATCTTGGATCGATCCCAAACGTCCAGGGAAAGATCACGTAGGTCCACTCGTGTGAGAGAAGGGCTCTTCTGAGATTGGAGCGATATATTTGCAGCCTACACCTATAAATAACAGTCATATGCCTTCAGAAAATGGACTTTTTACTCTGAAACGCCGATACTCTGCCGAAATCTTCATTGTACCTTGAGTGTTCTGTTGCAAACAATTGTAATCAGCGAGAGTTATTAATAAACAACAAACTTTCTATAGTGGACGTAGGCTACAATGCCGAACTACTCTAAATCTTTGTGTTTTCATACTTCTGTTTGTCTGTTTTTGGTGTGTTTGTTAGATCTACCTCATTTTTCATTTATATTCTTCACTTTAATCTCTTCAAACACGCCCAAAGAGTGTTGTGGCAAATTTTGGTATGAACAATTTGGTGCTTTCACTGAGAGAACCTAGCTTTTCTCCTGCCCTTTGGATCTACTATCGTTATTGGATTGCAAGAATCTAAGGAGAAAATCCAGGTCTCGCATCCAGTAGCTCTTCCATCCTATTCAGATTGCATCAAATCTAGGAGAGAGCTACATCATTCACCATGGTTACTACAAGGACTGCCTCAACCGCTGCGGATCAGGAAGGAAGAGATAGACAGAACCCTATGCAACAACCCGCCACAGGCCAGAACTCAGCCGGACCTTCAGATCCACAAGGCCCTGTCACCAGGGAGGAGTTCCAGATGTTGATGCAAGAACTGACCCAAAGCTGCCAGCAGCTTACCCAACAGATCCGTGCCAACATGGAGTTAACCAACCGACTGAATCAGGAAAGACGAAGGAGATCCAGAAGGGATCAAGCTTCCTACTCATCAATTAAGAGCTCAGCTTCCTTTGATTACCATCACAGATCCACACGTCCACGACTGGATGGAAGCTACGCGCAAGCTCCCGGGCATCAGCGCACTCTGAATCTTGGACAAGCAGGACCTGGTCCATCTGCTAGTCACCAGGCAGGACCCTCCTCCCGAGGAGGGACAATCCCTTATCAGATTACTGATAACTGTGCTGCTGCCGCCGCCATCGACCTAGAAGCTGACATTCAAGACCGAACTGATCCGAACCTTCGTCAACGCGGTCGAACTCTTGAACCCTTTGTTCCCGAAGATCTAGACCCAAGGAGGCGAGGTATGGACCATTGACCTCGCCCGGCCCATCCTCACATTGTGGAACCTGACCACACCATGGCCCAGCATGCTCAGAATGTCCAGATGCCATCGCCAAATGATTCGAGAAAGTCAGGGCCTTTCCAATGGCGACTGGGGAATCTCCTGGAGTCATACACCCTTCACTAATGACATCTTTTATGCTGAACCGCCTCGCTGATTCAGAATGTCAACTTTACCTATTATGAAGGGAGTTCAGACCCTAACCAACACATCTTAAAGTATGAATGGCTTATTAATGCCGCATGAGCCGACGATGCGGTCAAATGCAGAAGTTTTCCTATCTCCCTCAGGGGTATTTCAACCATGTGGTTTACTCGCCTACCACCCCGATCCGTTTCATGCTTTGATCAGTTAGCTATGAAATTCGTCGAATAGTTTTGTATGCACGTCACAAGACCTAAGGATGTTAACACCTTGTCCAACCTCACTCAACCTCTGGGATAGACGCTTAGACATTATCTAGAAAGATTCCATGCCACTTGTGCGGAGATTAGTAACCCTAATGATAATTCCATATTGATGGCACTGACTAAAGGAATCGATCCTTATTTCGAATTTGGCAACTGGTTGGTTGGGAAACCCCCCGCGTCGCTGGACCGTTTCTACTCTAAGCGGCCCAGTTCTTAAGAAGAGAAGATGCTAAACAATCCAAGAAGAAGAATGACGGGGGCCTAGTGTGGAAGGCATTTAAAGTAACGTCGCTGTGAAGCAAACCGGTGAGAGCTCCTGTTTGGTGTAGTTAAATATACAGAATAAACAGAATCAGTAGAAAGTCGATGGAAGTCAGGATAAGAAGCGGGATCAAAATTGCAGACCCTGACGTAGAGCACCCATGTTTGACACATATACTCCTTTGAATACATCCTTGGAGAATGTGTACTTGCAGACCTGTAATACTGGCCAATATAAGAAGCCTGCTCCGAAGCAGTTGTCCGAAAAGTAGATTCAATTTGGAAAATTCGGTAGATTCCATAATTGCTATGGTCACAACACTAATGAATGTCACCATTTATAGGACATTATTGAGAAGTTGATCCGAGAGAGGTGTTGGATCATAGGTTTTGATTACTGACATGAAACAACAATTCACGAATCTATGACTACGACAACATCCGGACTCAACGACTCAAAGTATGGTTCATATAGTTATATATTTTAACAAGAATCATCAAATATGTATATAGAGTCTAGTTTAGTGCTTTGTTAAACTCTTTCCTCAAAAATAATCATTCACATTCAAATAAACTTGCATGCATATTTTAATCAAAACCAAGTTTTCAAAAAATGCATGGAGCGGGGCTCGAACCCGGGTCACTAGTTTAGAAGGCAAGTGCTCAAACCAAATGAGCTATGGTCATTTTTGATTATCAACAGAATTCAGTCGACTGAACAAAATCGACCAGTCGACTGAATATCTATAAATAGCCTATTAAACTTGTGCACATATGTATACACGTTTATATTTTGAAATTCAGTCGACTGACTGAAAACGACCAATCGACTGAACCTATTCAGTTGCACAGCCATACTTTGTTTTACACAGTCTTTGAATATTCAATTGACTGGTCGATTTTGCTCAATCGACTGAACGATTCTAACAGCTATTTTTTCTAAAGAGACACTTCCCTTTGCGAAGAGTTACGATCCAAATTGAAGAGATATGGCTGCATCTTTTGATCAAAACTCTTCATGAATAGTTGTAGCTATTTGTCTACTATATAAACACATCAAAATCATTTTCCAAATCACCAAATTTCATTTTTCTTTCTGATCATACTCTCTACTTTATATCCCTGCATTCTAAAAGCAATCACAATCTTTATATTGCTTGAATCTCTGAACTAATCAATATATTCTTTGATTCTAAGCAATATCTTCCTTTCATATCCTCACACACACAATATATACTTGAGGATTTGATTATAGGAAGGCTGTATACTTAAAGACATATCAGTGTTATTCAGAACACAATTGTCAACTATTTTCTTATACCAGTAAAAGTCCTGTTTGGTTGTTCAGGCGGTAAAAGTCCTCTTTCGACTGTTAGAGGCGGAAAAATCTTGTTCGACTGCTCAGGTGTTGTATATCTATTCCTCCGGGTTAAGTGAGGGGTTATTGAGTTGAAATTCCAGAAGGAAGTCTAGGACTGGACGTAGAACGGGAAGTTCAAACCAGTATAAAAAATCCTGGTGTGCTTATTCTTATTTGCTTTATTATTATTTGTTTCTGCATTTAGGTTATAATATATTCCATATTACACGATCCTAAGTGATAAGTAGCCACACAGTAGTCACCTTCATTTGGTATCAGAGCTTGGAATTCTATCGATCGTCACAACATCATAGAATAATGGCCAGAAAATGATCCAGTCGAAATACAATAGCCAAAATCCCTGTCAAAGCCACCAGTGAGGACTACAAAAAGGTACTTTCTGATTTACAAATTTCAGTAAATGGTAATAATGAGTTAGTTAGTATATGCGATAAAATCCCAAAACATAATTTTCTTATTTTAGAAAAGATGAAATCAATCAAAATTGAAAATGAGAAATTGAAAAATGAGAAATTAGATTTAGAAAATCAACATGGTGTTTTGAAAAATAATTTTGAGGCTCTTAAATATTTTCTAGATGAACAAAATACCATGTTTGGAAAAGAAAAGGAATTTTTTTTAAAAGAAGTTACGGATTTGAAAAGACAAACTGATTTATTACAATCATCTTTAGATAATTCAGAATCTTGAATTTTTCTTCTCGAAAATGAGAACTGTATGTTAAAAAAGGAGAATTCTAAATTAAACAAGAAAATTGATATTTTGAAAAACAGTGATATTTCTTTTGAAAATAATAATTGTGACTTAAAGCTAAATTTGATAAACTTAACACTGAAGTCACAAAATTCAATAAAGGTCAAACCAATTTAAACATGATTTTATCTAGTTCTAGACCTTTACATGATAAAAGTGGTTTAGGATATAATAAAACTAATCGTAGAAATAGCACTAGATACGCTTTCATGTATAGTAAAAATGTTAGTGCTAGTACTAAATTTCGAGTAAAGTCTAAATCCAATTTTTATAGAAATTCAAATACTGTTATGACCAATAATGTTTATAATTTCTCTAGAAGTACAAAATCATCGACGGGAAATATGAATAAAAATTATCTAAGTATTTGGTTTCCTGTTAATTGGAAAAATAGAGAAAAATACATTGATGATTATTTTGATAGTAGTTAATAATGAAAATTATATTTTTAAAGGTTCAACCACAGCAAAATGGGTATGGTTTCCTAAAAATTAGGAAATTATAAGAACCTTGGGTATCGCATGCTTTAAATGTTAAATTTTTTGGATACCTTATATTATAAGTAGTAGTTATTTTGTTTTATATTTTCTATGTTAACACTTATGTGGAATATAATTTATGTCATCATATAAACTCACTTTTTTGTTGATGACAAAGGGAGTGAAAGATATTGCTCTAACACTATTTGTAGGAATAAACGATGCAAGCACTGATTAAGGGGGAGAAAAGATTAATTATTTACAGGAATATATAGCATAGATTCAGGGGGAGAAATCTATAGCACAATTACAGGAATATATTCAACGGGAGAGATAAGTCAACAAAGCTTGTCGAAGATTCGCTCATAGCAAATGAAGTTGTCATCATCAAAAAGGGGGAGAATGTTGGATCACAGGTTTTGATTGTTGACATGAAACAACAATTCACGAATCTATGACTACGACAACTTCGGACTCAACGAATCAAAGTATGGTTCATATAGTTATATATTTTAACAAGAGTCATCAAATATGTATATAGAGTCTAGTTTAGTGCTTTGTTAAAAAACTTTCCTCAAGAATCATCATTCACATTCAAATAAACTTGCATGCATATTTTAATCAAAACTAAGTTTTCAAAAAATGCATGGAGCGGGGCTCGAACCCGGGTCACTAGTTCAGAAGGCAAGTGCTCGCGTACACGGCTTCAATGGAAGTGCAACTATACCTGCTGGGATGGTGGAATTACTAGTGGAGTTGGGAATTGGAGAACGCCAGAGAGTCCGGATGTTACAGTTCGTTGTGTTGGATATTAGTTCACCATATAATGCTTTCTTGGGCTGACCGACCCTGGCTGAATTTAGGGCAGCTATTGCCTCTTGGTGTTTAACTTTGAAATTCCCCACTGACAACAGGGTTGGAGTTGTTCAGGGAGATCAGGCTGCTTGACGTGCCTGTTATGTTGCTGAGCTGCGGGAGGCACAGCGGAAAGAGAAGGGCAATGACGTAGAGGAATCTCTCTGCGTCCGTTTTACCAACAATTGACAGCTAACGCCTGGGCCTAGGCCCGGGTGCCACAACTAGTTCCTAATGTATCTAGATCCATGAGATGATGATAGTGAAGAGGAAGTCAAGGATAGTTAGGCTTCCCCAGTAGAGCTGACGATCGATGTTCCAATCGATGAGGACGACGACTCCAGAATGATAAAGATCGGGTCTCAGCCAAGCCAACAGATGAAAGAGGAATTGTTTGAATTTCTCCAGGCAAACCTCGATGTGTTTGCTTGGACGCACTCAGATATGTATGGGATCTTGCCGGACATCGCGAGCCACGCATTGAACATTAACTCGCGGCATGTCCCGGTCAAGCAGAAGAGGCGCGGTATGGATCCATAGAGATCTACCGCCCTTAAGGAAGAGGTGGATAAACTTAGGTCGAATGAGTTTATCCAAGATGCATTATATCCAGAGTGGGTATCCAACCCGGTGCTTGTCAGAAAACCAAATGGGAAATGGAGAACTTGTGTGGACTACTCAGATTTGAGTAAAGCCTGTCCTAAAGACAGTTTTCCACTTCCCGGGATTGATCAGCTTGTAGACTCAACGGCTGGAAACAAGCTCCTATCTTTCATGGACGCATATTCTGGCTATAATCAGATACCAATGCACCTACCCGATCAGGAGCATACCAGCTTTGTCACCGATCTTGGACTTTATTGTTACAAAGTGATGTTGTTTGGACTTAAGAAAGCTGGGGCGACCTATCAAAGACTTGTCAATCGAATGTTTGCTAACCAGGTCGGGAAAACTATGGAGGTGTACATGGACGATATGCTTATAAAGTCACGATTCTCCATCAATCATGTCAATGACCTAGAAACAATGTTCAACATCCTCCGAGAGTACCGAATGAAGCTAAACCCGTTGAAGTGTCACTTCGGAGTCGCATCCGGAAAGTTCCAAGGAATTCATTGTCATCGCTCAAGGAATTGAAGCCCATCCTGAAAAGATCTAGGCAATTCGGAATCTTGAAACTCCCAGAACTATAAAGCAAGTACAAAGTCTCAACGGGAAGGTAACAGCATTGAGCAGGTTCATCTCCAAATCCACCGACAAATGTATTCCCTTCTTCAATCTAATCGAGAAAGGAAAGTAGAACTTTGAATGGACCGAGGAGTGTGAGGGCGCATTCCGAGCACTGGTTCAACACCTAGCTACGCCACCTATTCTGTCAAAACCGATTGATCATGAGAGACTATACATCTATCTGGCAGTGTCCGAGAATGCAATCAGTGCTGCATTAATTCAGGAGGAGGATCAGATACAACGACCGGTCTATTACATTAGCAAACGATTGACCGGGGCCGAGAGGAACTATCCAAAGTGGGAGAAGCTCGCCTACCGTCTCGCCATTGCCTCGAGAAAGCTCCATCTTAACTTTCAGGCTCATCCTATCACAGTCTACACCGACCAGCCGTTACGTCAGGTCCTTACGTGGCCTGAGACGTCTGGTATGTTGCTAAAGTCGAACATCGAGTTGCGTCAGTTTGATATTGCTTACACACCAAGGCGGGCTATTCAAGGACAAGTTCTGGCAGATTTCATTGCTGAATTCACTATACCAGAGGACTTGCCCAAAACCAGTGAATCTCCCAAATACATATGGAAGCTATACATAGATGGTGCATCGAACGACTGTTGCTCAGGCACTGGAGTTGTACTTGAAACCCCAGATGGTCGATCCGTATGTTATGCTTTGAAGTTTGATTTCCATGCAACCAATAGCGAGGCCGAATATGAAGCTTTACTTCCCAGACTCAGGCTTGCCAGAGACTTGAAATTTATTGCTATGGAGATTTACTGTGATTCACAATTGGTCGTATGCCAAGTGCGAGGAGAATACCGAGCAAGTGACCGAAGGTTGGCTGCTTATCTTGCTCAGGTCCAGGAAGTGTTGAATCAGTTTGATTATTATGCCATATATTGCATACCCCGAGAGCATAACCAGAAGGTCGATTCTCTGGCAAAACTGGCCAGCATCGGTGAAGCACAACAAATGGGACTCGTCCCTATTGAGACACTTACCTCTCCGAGTATCGATCAGATGGAGACAGACTGGGTGCATGAAGCCACACCTGAGAAGGAGTCATAGATGACCCCTTTCAAAAATTATCTTGAGCATTGAACCCTGCTCGAGCACAGAAGTGAGAAAAGACAAGTTCTTCGGAAAGCTTCACGATTCATTATCTAGGATGGAGTCATGTACAAGAGAGGATACTCTATTCCTTTACCCCGGTGTATCACCCACGATGAAATCAAACGAGTGTTACATGATGTGCACGAGGGGGAATGCGGCGATCACACTAGGGGCAAGCCCTTGCTAAGAAGATACTCCGATATGGGTAGTATTGGCCGACTATGAATCGGGACACATTAGACTATGCCAAGAGATGTGACGGATGTCGGAAACATGCTTGGATACCAAGAGCCCCGCCTACTGAAATTACTCAAATTGTCAGTCCATGGCCGTACGCCACGTGGGGTATCGATATAATTGGATCTTTACCTCTAGCTAAAGGTGGTGCGAAGTACGCCATCGTTGCAGTTGACTACTTTACCAAATGGACGGAAGCTGAGCCCCTTGCTACTATCACGACGAAGAATGTAATCAACTTTGTTGTCCGCAACGTCATCTGTCGTTTTGGCCTCCCACATACCATTATCACTGACAACGGAGCCCAATTCAATAGTGTCGAGTTCAAGAACTTCTGTCAATGTTTGCACATTCAGAAGAAGTTCTCAGCAGTTGCTCACCTTCAAGCGAATGGATAGGTCGAAGCTGTTAATAAAGTTATCAAATCCATTCTGAAGAAGCGACTGGAAAAGGCCGAAGGCAGATGGGTCTATGAACTTCCCATGGCCCTATGGGCGTACCGAACTACCCATAAGACTGCAACTGGCCACACTCCATTTTCACTTTCCTACGGCTCAGAAGCCGTCATTCCGGTCGAGTTAAAAGTACCTTCTCGTAGTGTGACTTACTATGATCCAAAGACAAATGCCATATTGCTTGCCGAATCTCTGGACTTATTAGATGAGAAGCGTAAAGAGGCTGATTTGAGGGTAGCCGCGCACCGAAGTCGAGTCGCTCGATTATACAATGCGAAGGTCCGACCCCGAACCTTTGAACTTGGCGATCTCATGCTCAAGAGAATTTATTCGGTCCCTTCTCATATGAAGCCAACTTGGGAAGGACCGTTTGTTATCGAACGAAGACTTGGAGACGCCACATTCAAATTATCGACTGTTGATGGTCTCACTTTGCCAAGAGCTTGGAACAACAAAAGTCTCCGTCGCTACTACACATAACAGGCTTTGTTATTCATTTAGTCTACTTTTCATTTGCAATTTGTTTATGCATTTCAAAATTTGAACTTGTAATAAGGCAACTGACTTTTGCATACTTTCTTATTTCAGCAATAAAATGCAACCTCTTCGAGCCAGAGTAGTGATTCTTGAAATGCATCATGCGACCATCACAATGCACGGAGAGCTAAGTTCCATCCTATGGTGGGCTTTATTTAAATAGGGAGTGACTGTGATATGACCAGTCACTCACTAAGTGAAACCCGAGCTCGGGGGCAAGCTGTCACACTAAAGCCAAAGAGGATTGATATACGACAATCCTCTAACTAACTCCAGCTCCCAGAGTGCGAGCTGGAGTATAAACTTAAAATCTAAAACGTGGGCTCGAGGAGGGTGGATCCGTCCACCTACGACTTCGCCCATGTACAATCTAAACTCAAGGAGGATGGATCCATCCATCTACGACTTTGCTTGTTTACTCAGGATGGATGTGATCCGACCATCCATGATCCTGGTCAGTTTATCGTTCCTAGAGTGCGAACGAAATCTCAAATCACAAAACAGATGTAATCGACTGTCTGTTAACTAACTCTAGATTCCTAGAGCACGAACTGGAGTATAAACATTAATTTGGTGTGACTGACCACCCACAACTGACTCTAAGTCCCCAGAGCGTGGACTAGAGTATAAACTCAAATTGGGTGTGACTGACCACCCACAAATCAACCTAAGTCCCCATAGTGTGGACGCAATTCTGATTATTAAAACGGGTGTGACTGATCGCCTGAAAAACAACTTAAGTCCCCAGAGCTTGGACGTAACTTTAAACATTAAGAATGCGTGACCGACTGCTAGTATATGAGTGCAATCCCCAGAGTGTGGATGCGATTGTCAATACATGAGCGAGTGTGATCCGACCACTCGAACTCATCCCACAATAACTTAGTTCCGACTAAGTAAAATAAGAAGTGTCAAGGACAAAAAAGCAACAATCGTCTGACCAATTCAACTCATCCCCAGGACTGGGGGCATAACTCGAGCACCAGCTACCGATTGAGATAGTACAACATTGGGACTCGACTTTGAAAGTGTGTATGCTTGTGCACACTAATTACGGATCGTGTAATATGGACTAATATATGCAGAATGTTATTTACAATTGCTATACAAGTAAATATTCAATAAACTAACTATATAGCAATTCACAGATATAGAATAGTAAATGTAGTAAACTGTAAAAATCATACCAGGGATTTTTATACTGGTTCGGACCTCCCGTCCTACGTCCAGTCCCAGACTTCTATCTGGATTTCACTACCAACTACCTCGCTTCACCCGGAGGAACAGGTTTATAACACCCGAACAGCCGAACGGGATTTTGTGCCTCTTACAACACCGAGGACTTCAACAAAAATAAATACAATTGTCGTTGACAACTTGTGCTCTTGATAACACGGATTTGTCACTTGTAGTACACCCTTCCTATAATCTTATCCTCAAAATATGTGAATGATGTTTGTGAAGATTGAAGGAAGTATATTACTTATTTGAATCAAAAGATATGAAATAATTTCAATGATTCAATAAGCAATTTGAAGTAGAGAGCTTTTAGAATGCAAGAGTATTTAGAATTTAAGATCAGAATTTTAAAGCAAAGAATTGTTGTTCTTCAATCAATGATTTAGATATGTTTATATAGAGAATAAATGGTTGTAACTCTTTGTGAAGAGTAGCCATTAACAGATGTGATCATTGATGAAAGGTAAGAGAAGCAACCATTGAAGAAATAAGTGTCTTTTGGGAAAGGTTGCTTTCTGTTTAAAAACGGTCGACAGGTCAAAAATGACCAGTAGACAAAATTTCAAATATATAGACGTTATGTGCATGTGTGCACGTTCATTGTGCAATTTACACAGGAACGGTCGACCGCCTGGTTTTGGACCGGTCGACCGGTCCCTGTTAAATTGCACAGTGAATGTGCAATGTCATCCAAAACGTTTATACATCGATTCTTTTGAGATGCATGATTATTTTGAGGATAGATTTTAACATAACTAATACTACTAACATACCAAATAATCAACCTCTAACGTATGAAGCTCGTTGTGTCTCAATGAATGACTTCTTTTTGTCGATCACGGTTTATCCCTTTGTCAGAAATCAAAACTATATAAAAATCTTGACTCAACATTCTCCCCCTTTTTGATTGATGACAACATAGTTATGAATCTCCCCCTGTATATGATCTTCCCCTGAGATTGTGCCTGTAACTCTATATTTTCCTGCATATATACTGTTAGCACAATTTTCTCCCCCTTTGTCATCGACAAAAAGGAGTTTATTAAAATAGAGGATATAAATTATATAATCCAGAGTATAAGCAAAATAAAACTACTACCATAGATCAAGAGTTAAGAGTCACATAATATGATAATACCCAAGAGTCTAGTACGAATTAAAACGCGACACTATTTAGTACAAGTGCCAGATAATGTCTTAAAGCAAGAACTAAAGTCATAATTTACACATAATAATAGATAAAGAGATAAACTAAAAGGATTCAATCTGACTCTGTCTCACCCTCCTCTTCTTCTTCTTCTTCAACAAGCTGAGTTTTTCCGTATCCACGTCCATGACTCGTTCCCGAGCTTGTACCCTCCTCCGAGGATGTCCAAGCAAAAGTAGGAGGAGCTGGGCGCTTGCCAGGGTCTAGAGTTGGCATGGATGAGGATGATGCTCCACATGATATTGCTTCCCATATAGAACTGAAGAACGACTTAAGTTTGTTAAAGCGTTTATCCATTTTTGTGTCCATGCGCTTAAGTCGGGCTTCGAGAAGAAATTGATTTTGAGCAATAGTGTTAAGTGATTCTTTTGTTGAGGAAGATGATCTTAAAAGTTTAACTTCTTCAGGTTTAGGACGGGATGAACGGGAGGAAGCCTCTCTATGTCCTTGGTCTTTCCATTGTTCAAAAGGCATAATATCAAATGAAAGTGTGTATGCTTGTGCACACTAATTACGGATCGTGTAATATGGACTAATATATGCGGAATGTTATTTACAATTGCTATACAAGTAAATATTCAATAAACTAACTATATAGTAATTCACAGATATAGAATAGTAAATGTAGTAAACTGTAAAAATCACACCAGGGATTTTTATACTGGTTCGGACCTCCCGTCCTACGTCCAGTCCCAGACTTCTATCTGGATTTCACTACCAACTACCTCGCTTCACCCGGAGGAACAGGTTTATAACACCCGAACAGCCGAACTGGATTTCGTGCCTCTTACAACACCGAGGACTTCAACAAAAATAAATACAATTGTCGTTGACAACTTGTGCTCTTGATAACACGGATTTGTCACTTGTAGTACACCCTTCCTATAATCTTATCCTCAAAATATGTGAATGATGTTTGTGAAGATTGAAGGAAGTATATTACTTATTTGAATCAAAAGATATGAAATAATTTCAATGATTCAATAAGCAATTTGAAGTAGAGAGCTTTTAGAATGCAAGAGTATTTAGAATTTAAGATCAGAATTTTAAAGCAAAGAATTGTTGTTCTTCAATCAATGATTTAGATATGTTTATATAGAGAATAAATGGTTGTAACTCTTTGTGAAGAGTAGCCATTAACAGATGTGATCATTGATGAAAGGTAAGAGAAGCAACCATTGAAGAAATAAGTGTCTTTTGGGAAAGGTTGCTTTCTGTTTAAAAACGGTCGACAGGTCAAAAATGACCAGTAGACAAAATTTCAAATATATAGACGTTATGTGCATGTGTGCACGTTCATTGTGCAATTTACACAGGAACGGTCGACCGCCTGGTTTTGGACCGGTCGACCGGTCCCTGTTAAATTGCACAGTGAATGTGCAATGTCATCCAAAACGTTTATACATCGATTCTTTTGAGATGCATGATTATTTTGAGGATAGATTTTAACATAACTAATACTACTAACATACCAAATAATCAACCTCTAACGTATGAAGCTCGTTGTGTCTCAATGAATGACTTCTTTTTGTCGATCACGGTTTATCCCTTTGTCAGAAATCAAAACTATATAAAAATCTTGACTCAACAGACTTAACGTTTGGTTATGGCTCAAAGCCATGACTCCGAGACTTAACAGTCGAACACGAGTCCTATCCAAAGATTAAAGCTTCACAAGTGTATTGAATAAAAATTCAAGTGCTGAAACACTTAGGCAAATAAACTCAGAGTTATGCCAAAAAGCGAAAGGAGATTTTATTTCGTCTATTCTTTGGAAACAAAATAAGTACAAAAAAGCTTATTTCAAAAATTCCTACTAGCAGAGGCCGAACCCGCATCTATACATGGCCTACTGAAAGCAAAAGAGGAATTCCTACTTATATACCAAAAAGGGACACAAAGAGACATGCCTATTACTTATGTTCCTTCTTCTTCTTCCCCTTTGGCGTCGATCCACTGGAGCTACCGCTGTGGTGCCGTTTTGAACTCTTGCCTTTACCCGTCTTATCCTGGCCGGGGGAAGAATTGTAGTCTCCTCCTCCGAACTCATGGAAATTGGAACGCATTCAGAATGCGTGGTCGGAGGGATGGGGGCACTTTCTATATGAGGAGACACAGGGGGTACCCCAGTAATGATGATTGTACCACCCGGAGAGATCGTGCGTAAAGGGGTCGGGCCAGGACCTGCCATTCCACCTCCAATATCGCTACCCAGTGCGACACTTGCCATCTAGGCACTGATTTCCACCATTATCGCCTCATCCCAAGCTGCTTGAGTGTCCGGCGGGAAGCTAGCAGTTGGGGCCGAAGAGCTGGCTGTGAACACACTTCCGCCCATGACAAAGGGAAAATCAGAGTGGATCGCTTTGAGGACCGAGGAGTTCTTCCACCATTTGTTCGTTGAAGATGAAATCGCTCTCATGAACACCCCCTATCAAAGTGGCAGCTGTAGTGGTCGTCGCCTCCATCACGATGGCCTCCTGCTCTTGATACTACTCTTGGGTTGCAGGGGGCACGACTAGTGCATCTCCTATAACTGAATGGAGATAAGAGGAAATATTAGCGACTTCTTATGATAACACTCCAAACTTTAAATAAATTCAAGAAGTGTTCAGAATACCTTCCTCAGGCTAGCTCGCGGGTGGAGCCGGGACTCCTTTGGAAATGTGCTCGCGAGCTGGAGACAATTGCGGTTGATCGGGATCGTAAGAAGGCAAAGGTGGAGGATCGACTACAGGGGTAGATTCAGGCTGGTTTGGCACGGGAATTTCAGAACTTGTGTCATGATGCTCAACACCAAAACCCTCTCCGACCTCCGAATGTTGAGTGATGAGTTTCTCTCTTTTAAATGTAACAATGGCCTCATGGAGAACCCTCCTCTCATCTTCGGTCAACACCCGGTTCTCCAGTTCAAACTCCTCAATAGATGCAGTGTGGTGTTCAGCCTTCTCATTATCCACCAAGCGGCGCCATGCATTATGCAAATGGGTTGGATAATCGTCGAGCTAGCTCAGACCGTGGTATTTCAGGACATTTGTGTTATAAGTGATCGGAAGGTCTTCCATATCACCTTTTAACCTGGCCTCCGCTGCTCCGACTTCAGCTTCAATTCTAGCCACAGCTTCCTGAACCATTAGAACTGCCGCATCCCACTCTCCCTTGAGTTCGACAGTCTGATCACATGCCTCCTAAGCAGCCTTATTAGCATCGTCCCTTTCTTTGGCAACCTCAATGTACTTATCTTTAAGCTCTTTGAGCGCATTGTCTCTTTCAGCTGTGACGATGGCATTTCTGTGGCCCATATCGTCGACCAGTTTCAAGTGCTCTTGCCTCATTTGCTCCATTTTCTTGTTGTCCTCATCGACTTTTTTCAAGGCCTCTGTCTCTAAGTTCCTCAGGGTGTCGTTTTCACCACTGAGCACTTGAACTTTGTGGTCTTTTTGAGCGAGGTCTTTTTTCAGCTGTTTGATTGCCTTTGCCCGATCGAATGCCACAGCCGAGGCTTTCTCTGCAGTTTTCTTCCATTCCCGATATTGGTTGTAGGCATGGTAAACATAGTCGTGCACAGTTTTCTCTGCCCTTTCTGGAATCGACTGCAAATTTGGAGGGAAGTGGAAGCCGTCAAAACAAATGTTAGGGAATTCCTTCTTTAGCTAAGCAATTCGGGCGGCTCCTTCCCCTGTGAGCTCTGTAGCCAGTGATGTCGTTACAATTGGAGCTTCCACCCCAGTTCTGTAGTGATGCTCGCTAGTCCTTGAAGTTTGTAGAGCCACTGGATGGTGTGGCGTTTCAGTAGTGTGTGTTCCAGAACCGGAGGGTGGCAAGGGAACTCTAGGCGGAGGAGAGCGCGATCGGGAGCGGCCGCTCTATCTCGCCACTCTCTTTCCTCCCCTCTCTCTTTCTCTATCGCTCTCCCTGTCTCTCTCCCTATCATAGCGATCCCTAGCTTGGCTAGAGTAGCGGTGATCATAATCGGACTCGTGCCTGCGGGACTCTCGGTATGAACTGGAAGATTGACGTGCGGCACGAAGGCTACTGATCATTGATCCTTTCTTCGACATTGTATCTGTAAAGTGAAAGAAGAAACAGAGTTAGTTATCTCCGAAGATTGAACAGCTCGTGAATATTAGTTGTGTGGTGATGTGAAGTGTGTGCATGCATGTGTAAACGCCCTAACCAACCGGATGTAGCAGCCTTACTCGGAGGGGTTGGCTCTCCTAAATCTAAGGCACTTTGAAGCCCCTCTAATCTGGTATCTTGATGAAGAGACACATCATCCGGAATGGGGATATCTGCAAGTCCCTCGAAAGGACTCTCTATTTGTTAATAGGGAGCCTCTAAAATTACAACAGCCGCTACTGGCAAAGACATTACAATAGACTTATGTCTCGGAGCTTTATGGGCAGCAGCATTGCCTATCCTTATCCTCCCTGAATGTCGATGACTTTGTGAAGGCCCGGGTGCGGGCTCTTCTCCAACGGGCATATTCTCATCGTCACCTTGCTTGGTGATCACGATTCCAGGAACACTCCTTCTGACTTGCCTCGCTGGAACTGTCCTGAGAAATCCTTCAAGCCCGATGATTTGATCACTATCGATTAGCCCAACGGCCCTCAGATTTTCATCAGTGAGGACCTCATCGATCTCTCAGCACTTGGCAGGAACCTCTTGAAGAACTCTTACGATCTCATTTAACTGAGCCCCTTCAGGCCACAGAATCGAAGCTGTGAAAGAAAAGAAGTGTTAAACTCTAAAATCGAGTACTATTATCCAGTTAATCGGCATAAAAGTTGAAGCACTTACGTCTGGCTAGCCACCATCTGGAAAAACCCGGTGGGCACCGAGTGTAGAACCATTCGGTCTTGAAATAGCTAAGCTTGGCTAGGCCCCGATCACGACTTGACAATTCCTGACTGCCTCTAAGAAAGTGAAGGATGAGTTATCTCCTCGGCTCTTTATATTGAACAAGTATCTGACTTCCTCTGGGGTTGGGGATTGGAAGAGATGTTCCATGAAGACGATGAACAAGCTATTCAGCAAGGCAAACCCGTTCGGGTGTAGCTATGACGGGGCAATCTTTAAATCGAATAGCACTTCCCGAATGTATTGATTAAATGGAGGGAGTGTCCCGGCTATGCACGAAAATCTGTTTTAGGCCGTGTACCCTTCCGGGGGAGTATGGGCTCTACCTTCTGCCCCTGGCATTAAGACATTATCTCTTGACAATCCATGCCTTATGCAAACCCTACCCAACATGTCTTCAGAAATATTAGAAGGAACAGAATCTTGCGGATGCGCGATGAAAACTGCCCCTGGTAGCTCATCCGGAGCAGGACTAACAACTTCGGCTGCGATAGCAGGCATCTCGATTACAGGAAGAGGCGGGCTCTAAGCCTCCTATGGTTGCGAACTTCCGGGTTCCATAGCTAATCAACTCAACAAAGATCATCATTAGATGACAATAAACCCGTGTTTCCCCCAGTGTGAAGTGCGTGAATGTGTTGTGCAGTGAAGTGTTGTATATTACTTAAGAAATTCTATGAGAGTTGAAAGGTATTTGAATGACAAGACTTCGAAATTCAACAGGAATGACCATCATCACTAACCGTCACAATCATGCCATCCATACTTCGAAGATCGACCCAAATTAAAGTTTGTCAAATTTTATCAAGTTACAGTTACATCGATGAGCTTCGAAAGGCAGTCATATATGCAGTGAAATGGTTAAGTCCAATTATGCAAGGCAGAAGCTCATCGGAGTCAAATGTTCAAGCATGCAAAGGACTTCATCTCCATTGAGTTCAAGCTTGGATCGATCTCCAAATGGATAGTTTGTATCGGTCAAGGTGAGACAATTCGTATCGATCTTCAGTAGAACCGTTTCATATCGATTAACAAATAGTAATTTGTACCGATACTAAAGCACTTACTTCGTATCGCTCCAAAAAAAAGCATCTTCGTATCGATCGGTGAATCACAATTTTGTATCGATCGACTTATTGATTTCCAGTTCAAAAATTCATATCGATCAAGGCATATCGATATGAATACTATTGGTTATCAATCGATACGAACGCCACCATTAGCTGGTCGGTACAAAGAGTCTGTCACCAACTGATATGAAACACGTCTTTTGTTCGATACGAAACTCCCTCGTGCCCAAATCGATACGGTCCCTTCTTTCTTCCCAGATCAATACGAGCATTTCCCTTCATATCCCCATACTTCATCTTCTCCAAAGGCTCACAAAGGCCGTCTCCTCCTTCTCCGAACCCATTCTGACCATCTACGGCCACTACTTCACCAGAATCGATCATAAAAGCAAATGGAATGGCAAAGGATTTCAAATCTCATCATTTTTGGACACTAATCCATTGCCTAATACCTAGTTTCAGCGATTAGTGACAGGAATTAAGAGCTTGATTTGGTTTGGATGCAATGTCGATTTTATTTTCCCCTTGTTCGGAGCGATACGAAGACAAGAGAAAAGTGAGCAAGTAAAAATCTTCCTAAGTATAAAATTGAGTATATATACGGGTCACCCCTGGAGCATTGTCGATTCGTCCCCTGGTTGGAGTAACCGGTTAAGAAAAGGTCTCCAGCATTATCGATATGTAAAACCTTGCTCGTATCCCTCTGCCCAACAAATACGAAACAACCGACTCGTATCCAATGAACTATTCATATCCAGTGACCGACCAAAACAATTCCAACATCATTGGTACGAAGTTAACTTCGTATCCATCCAACGAGCGATACACAACACAGGGCCAAAGTTCGTTCAGACCATTCGAGTCCCATTAGATATGTATCGATATGAAATGTTTTGGGAAGCCAATCTATTCGTGTCGATCACTATCGATACGAAGAAGATTTTTCAACTTTTCACATCGATTCAGGAGAGGATCGATACAGAATTCGATTCAAAAGAAAACTTAACAACGACTTGTGAACATGCAAATGTTAACGGGAGTCGGGTTAACATACATTTATGTGTGACGAATTAACATTCAACTTTCAAAATTCACAGGAATTGGATGCTCACCTAGTGACAACTACAACAATGAACAACAGTTTTCTAACACTCGACACTCAGTTACAACAATTCATTGTACAATCATTGGCAGTCAACAATCCAGTATTTATATTACCGGGAATCAATCGAAGGTTACATCTTTTGACGAAAAGAGAACGACTACTCAACGAATCGGGCAGAACTTTTCAGACTAAAGATTGCAGCTTTTCAAAGCACGTCATGTTCACACAAGACGTACTTTGGTGGGAAATTGTTATCCCGCCTTTTGGCAAGGCCGTGACAACAAGAAATTAACTGGAAATCAAGGACAATTCGTCCCGAAAATCGGTTATACACAAGTGTACTATGGATACTGGTAAATTTTGCCTGATTCTGGATCGAGCTACTATCGATATGATGCAACAAGCAAAGCCATGAAAGCCAACGTTCCGAATTTCAGGTCAATCGGAGTTCGTATGCACAAGATATTGATCGATCAAGGTTGAGGAAAACAACTCCACTCATATCCATGCAAATCCGTATCCATCAAGTCCCAAGTGAAACACCACATTCGTATTAATGCAAGAAGGGTCAGGTTCGTATCCATCCTTCACCGTTCCCTTCGTGTCCACCAGTGGCCAACGATGATCAGACCTCCACAATTCTGGTTTTGAAGCTATTTGTATCCAAGCAATTCGTATCGATCGACCGAAGATCGATATGAAAATATATGAACAAATACTGATACGAAAGGAAACAGTTCGTATCGGTGCAAATTGAAGTAAGAGCCATCGACATTAAGCGGCGATTGACCATCGATACGAGTCAACCAAGTACTATGGATACGAAGCAACATCTCATGATCGTTACGAAGTAGGGCAATAACCATCGATACGAAGAAAGCACATCACGTCGATACGAACGAAACCTAAGAGAGAGGAAGACTCAGTCACTCGGCATGAAAAGTGGATCGATCCTAGAATATAGCGCCACATCATCTGGACAACACGTGCAAAACCATCGATACGAGGCAATCGATATGAACGGTATCGATACGAAGGCGATAGTGCTTTGCAAATCCAAACTTGTATCGATCATGTCTCAAAATCTACAAGTCCAAATGCCACCAAATTTTCACAGGAGCTTGCATACTACCTCAAGAATGTTCATGATCGATCTCGGCCCAAAAAGATCAAGTTTGGATCGATACGAATTTAATGCGTATCGATCTCCGATCGATCCCAAACATCCAGGGATCGATCAGGTGGGCCCACCCATGTGAAAGAAGGGGTCTTCCGAGATTGGAGCAAGATATTTGCAGCCTACACCTATAAATAGCAGTCATAGGCCTTCAGAAAATGGACTTTTGACTCTGAAATGCCGATACTCTGCCGAAATCTTCATTGCACCTTGAGTGTTCTGTTGCAAACAATTGTAATCAGCGAGAGTTATTAATAAACAACAAACTTTCTATAGTGGACGTAGGGTACAACGCCGAACCACTCTAAATCTCTATGTTTTCATACTTTTGTTTGTCTGTTTTGGTGTGTTTGTTAGATCTACCTCATTTTCCATTTGTATTCTTCACTTTAATCTCTTCAAACACGCCCGAAGAGTGTTGTGCCCAATTTTGGTACAAACACACTCAAAACTTTTCGTCCACGAAAAGGCTAAGTAGAGAATTTAACATTTGATATTTTTTTCTTCAACTTATAAAACATTAAATCTCAATTACAAAACTATTACTACGTTTCTACTACGCTATTTCGATCGGCTCATGGAATTTACCATTTAGCTATCAAAACAAGTTATAATTTAATTTTTTTTAAACTTCAAAATTTTTCTAACACCCAGATTTACGGAAAATTTCGGCAGTCTCTCCTTTGTGCGGCTTGATCAATTTTTTTTTACAATTCAATATACAATCCAAATATATACCAAATATATCAAATATACATCTCATCTCAATGATGAGGCATCCCGTAGGGGAAAATATAAAAATGTGGCATGTAATCCGAGATATGTACCTTATTATTATTAATACGAGCGAGTTTGCTCGTATTAAGCAAGAAAAAGCATATAAAAACTGACGTATATGTCCAAACGGTCTTCGTATGTACCTATCTCAACTCAATGTAAAATATTAGTTGCATATAATGATATAGAAGGCATGAATGAGTTTTATAGAAGCATATAACATGAATTTTAAATCCAAACCATAACATAAGCATTAAAGTACGACAAACAACAATCATATACAATAAAATAGTTATAACGACGGTTTACAACAAAAGAAACCATTCAATTATTAGTATTCATCCAATTAATTCATATGCCAATATTTCAATTAATACACTTCATTTCTTATTAACATTCAAATTTTATCAACATTTAATTGATTTGTTTCAATTTTATTAGCATTTTAATTGGTTTACTTCCAATTTATTCACATCTATTTTATTCACATTCAATTTATTCAATTCAGTTTGTTAACTTTCAATTGTTTCATTTTACGTTTAGCAACATCTCATATCAGTTCATTTAACATCTTGTTTAACTAACCTTTATCAAAGTTATAAACTATGAACTTTACTTTACATTTCCACGAAATATTTGAATTATAATGTTCCTATCTCCATTTTTAGCATCAACATCATTGATGAATTATTTCTTATATCCTTAATTAAGTTTCTTTACAACTTAATTCACATTTATTTTTGCAATTTCATTCAATACAAATTTATTTGTGAAACATTTTATTAATCATCACTTTAGTTTGTAATCATCCTATAAAAGTCCAACTTCTTATATATGGCTTTATCTAAGTTTATAATTATCTCAAAGGTTACAAATTTAATTTCAAAATTTCTTTGCAACTGTATATTTAATTCTATAACCAATTTACAAAGATATCATTTAATTCATTCGTCAACTTTCCCAAGTCCCACTTACTTATTCCATTTAGTCATTAATCATTTCATAATATACTAATTAAGTATAACATTTATTATTACAACTAAATTTCCGTTTACATACATTTAAATTACTTTTAAGTTTTGTTTACTTTTATAACATCCCATTACATCTCCATATTATCATTTTAACTTTTAACAATTGGTAAGTCTTATTATTTGTTATTAGAATGCAATTTGGTGTTATACAAATTAATCTGATTCATTTTACTTATTTGAATGTTCACTATTTCAACTTGTTTAAATTTTCCTTACTTTCAATTTTAGAGTTGCAAACTTCAATTCTAAAGTTTCTCAGAACATTTAGCTTAGATTCCTTAATTCCCTAATTTTATAAGTTCTGGTTATTCAGATATTTAATATTATTTAACTAATTTGTAGATTATTCATTAACAGAACTTAAAATATTTAAATACCGGGTTCATTTCAAATCATTTGATATAAGTATATATCTTTATATCTTTTGTATATCAAATTATACTTTTGGAGTTCAAACCAAAATCTGTTTATCAAAAAAAATTTGTAGCAGAGCTACTCAATGGCCTCTCCCACTTTGAGACTCGAAAATGAACGTCGATGATGCTGCGTAGTCATCACCGAAATTATTTTCCAACGACAGAAGAGGGGAGTACTGAATTCATTCCTTTTAAAATTTATTTGAAAACCATTTGTATTTGTATATACTTTTAAACAATACTGATATTATTTTCCAAATCTTGTAAACCTTTTTCAGTAACACCAGAATTTAAATTTATCAAATTCTCAATTTTATATTCATTTTACTTGCAAATTATATTTTATAAATCACATTTATACAGTTTCATTTTCTTATAATCATATAATAGCTAATAGTTTAGGAATATTGACTAATCAAACAATAAACGATAATGATTAATATTATCATTTCTAACAACCAATTCACATTATATATACCATAATAATTTCTGAAAATTACTCCTTTATATACAAAATATAATCAGCGTAAAATTATTTCATTTACCTAATTTCAAAAGAATACTATGTTTAATTGTTCTGTTCAAGTGTTTAGAGATCCCTATCAATAACGTTAATTACTCGTATTAACCAGAATCCATAAGCCACTCAACAAATCAACCAACACAATATAGAACAATTTTTATATGCACTAACAAATACGCGCTCATATCTATTAATACACTCAAACTCATTCTAGGGTGCTACTGACCCTACTCTAATGAGTTACCCCTCAAAGCCAAGGTTGTCGCTAAACCAAAGCTCTGATACCACCAGTGATGGCCCACATTTTGGAAGGTTTAAATTGACAATAGTCCACACATGTCTAATCGAAACTATCCAGAACATAGATAATCAATGGGGTTGATTAAGAAAAATAAGAAAAAAGAAGAAAACTAACACAAAATCTCGCAGCGGAATGAGAAAATATAATAATCAAATAAACAGTTAATGAAGTTGTTTACTATACATTTGATTATGATTTATACAACATTTATCAGAGTTATATATATACAACAGAACAAATATAATAATGCACTGGAACAAACAATGATGGAATAATACTAGTAATAATAATATACCAAATCTTCGTCTTCGTCATCCAGAGAATAATCTTCGATAAGCTGAAAAACTCAGGACTGACCCGAGCGTAATGAAAAGACAAAACACTCGAGTCAGAACTAAAATATCCTTATGTAAGTCAAATCAACATCACATATAACATGAGTGTAATAGCATCAGAGATGTTTATGGGATTTCACATCTCATATCCAGTGTATAATATGCGTGCAATAACTCAAGAGATGTTACGGGATTTTCCATCTCTTAAGGATTCGTCAAAATATTTATATGTAGTAGAATGCGCTACATATATAATGTATAATCAATAAAATAAATATTTTTCTTAGCGTTAAGGCTTTACATTAATCCCCCTTAACGCGTTTTTAAGCATTGTCGTACAGTTTGCATTTGACACCACCAGTAGCACTTCAGTAGTCAGGGATGCGCCATGATACAACAACACTAAACCAAAATTGTAGGGATCTCGTATAGGGATAAAAGTATGACAAGGCATATGAGGCAATGCCCAAGGTAGAATACTACTAGTTTACCCTTCCCGGCTGGTGGTAACGCATCATAGCCATGATCGCCCATCGCGTCCAACACTCCCAAAATCCGAGGGTGCACACCAATCAATCACAATGTAAATGATGGTAATACGAAGAATTGTGTCCGCTTGAGGTAGCTAACCCACTTTGCCGGTGTGGCTCCTGTTTTAGTCATTTCAAATTGGCACAAGTGTCAGGCTAATCATCATCGTTCTCTTTCTTCAAATCTAGCAAACGTACGCCAAATCCAACCACTTCGTTCTGGACCATCACTCCACGTACACAGTTGTTAAAGTGGTTTCGGTATCGACAGAGAGTATGCCCATATCCGACCCTGGTCTCTTTAACAACCAAACGTCGTTTTACACACCGGTTGGTGCTTTTACATTTCGAAAACTGTTCATACTTGATATCAAACTATCATATTTGCTTCCAAAACAAATCCATTTCGAAATTATCATATTCACTTAAAATATACTATTTTAATTCAAAATCATTTTCACCTCAATATTTCGATTTCTCTTCCAAAATCATTTCAAATTTCAATTTAGATTATAACTTCATTTTAACCCAATACGTATTTAAATTCGAAATTTAAATATAAACACTCCATCCTTAACCAGTTTGAATTTTTGAAAAATAGTCCGAATAGTTTTAAAATAGTTTAAATAATTAAAATAGTTAAAAAAAGTTTATATGGTTAAAATAGTTAAAAATAGTTTAAACGGTTAAAATAGTTTTATATAAAATAGTTTAAGTACTAAAATGGTTTATATAGGAAAATAGTTTGGAAAATCAAGAATAATTCAAATATTTAAAAAGATAGATTTAAATTGTTTATATCAAAATAATTTATTTGAAAATAGTTTCAAAGTCAAACTGGTTCAATTTCCAAATTTCCAATTCAAATCACTTTTAAATTTTCATTTCGATTTTTATCAATTCCGAGTTCAATTTTCAAAACATCGATTCAAAACACTTAAATCAAATTTACTATTAATATCCAATTTGAAATCCAAAACCTCAAATATAATTCAATTTCGAGCTCAATTTCGAAATAGTTTGATTTCCACAAATTCGATTTTCATTTTTTAAAATCAAATCATTTAAATTAATTCCAAATCAAAATTTTAAAATCATTTTATTTAACCAATCCGGTGTTCGTATAAAATTTTCTATCCTATGACCAAGTGATCAGTTATTTCAATTTAATTTTAGGGATGAATATATGTCATTTCAATCCAAATCACAATGTCATATGTATATATCATTTCAACCTATTTCTTAATTTATTCGAAATAATTCAATTTACAGTTTGATATACTGTAAATAATTTACTTGGTGATAACAAGATATATATAAAGATTAATAAACATCCAATCGTCCAAACATCAATCAATAGCATCCATCACAATCAACATCCAAACAGTCAAAAATAATTCACAACAATTTCATAGTTATTAATATCAGGTATTTTTCTAGCAATTATATTCCAATTTCAAATTCAACTGTCAATTTAATTTTTATCAGTTAATTCGAATGACAATTAAATTTATCAAACAACGATCAATAAATTTATATCACTTCATAATTTTGAATTTAACTAACATAAAAATATTTTAGTACGTTGTGAGCGTTATAAAACACTCACCTTGAATTTTCTGTTATCGCCGAGACATTCCGTTTTGGAACTAAAACCGAACAACGTCAGATTTTAGTCTAAATTTCGATAGTCTCCAAATCTATCCAAACCGCTTTCATTTCAAAGCTCTCGTCATCATGATCGCAATGCAAAAAGTTTCATCTCGATCGAACCTCGCATAAGAGAAATATACATTTTATAAGATGTCGACAATTTAATTTTAAATCGAATAGCTTATATTTAAATTACAAAATTACCCTCCAAGTTTCTTCTTCCCACTGTCTAACTTATCTCACCTGTGCACAAAGAAAACCCAAACTAGCCATGCACGCTCTTCAAGGATACAAAGCTAGAGACCTCCATTCCGCGAACCATTTCCGCCGACTAACACCCATCGACATTCTTGATCTGCCCATACCCAAAAGTCAAAGCCCGGACCTCCATAGAAAAACGTGACTGCTCTCCCCTATCAATGCTACAGTACACGGTCGCGCCCCTCCCTAGGTGATCGGACCTCGCCATTCTTTGTGCCGAGATGCTATTTGCTGCTCCGAGTCCAAAAACACAGCCCAAAACTCGAATCGATGGCTCTATAATTCACAAAATCGAACCCTAGCTCAAAAACCACTTCCACCTCTCACTGCGCACGCCCCAATCAATCTCAACCATCACCAATGCTCGGCCGTGCCAAGTCCTTCATCAAATACGAATTTTAAAATTTGTCTCGTGATTTTTCGTTTTTTATTTGAAGAGAATTTAATCGTTTTAAGTTTCCATTTTATTTTTCTTGCTCTATCATGCTCTGGAATGAAAAGAGGGAACGCAGACGATTTTTAAATCAAGGGAGATGTACATGGTAGGGTGGCTTGTCTCGGTATAAAGTGGTTGATGGTGAAAGAATGTGGGCTGTGTTCAAAATCAAGAATATATATTATTTAAATTCTAAAATATCCACCTAAAATTTTCGGATCCCAATCGAGGCATGCCGCTAGGCATTCATAATGTTATACCCTTATTTCAAATGCAATGAAACAAGTTTTGAGTCCTAATTTGATCGTACGGAGAAGATAGCTTTTTGGGCCCAATTATTATATTGAATTTTTGATATTAAATTCGACGTGTTTCTATTTTGTATGGCCAAACGGTAGCTCTAAACGCTACGAAATTTGAAATTCGATAATAATAGACTATTATGGATCCAATGGAACTCGTTTCGTCGAAATCCGAGACTGTGCCCCGGAAGGCTATTTTTACCCGTCAATTAAAATATAAAATTTTCAAAATTTTAATTAATCACTTAAATTCAATTTTTAAGTGTTGACAATCTTCATTGTCATTTAAATAAAATTTAAATCAACTTCCGATATCGTTTTCAATCATATTGAATTCAAAATTCAATTATTCAAATAATTTCCAATAATAAATTTAACAATTTAATCATCCTATAAATCAATATAAATAAATCATTAAGTTCCAAATAAATTTTAGTTATCAACATCATTTTATTTCTATCTAAATAATTCCCAACTATTATTCAACTTCAGTTATTGATTATAAACCTAGTTAATACATAGAATTTCATTTCAATACTCGTTATCTCCAAATCTTCGAAATTAGTTTATTTTAAAATTTATTCAAGTTCATATTCAATAACTATATTAATAAATCATTAAAAAATTATTTTTACCCATTTTTATTCATTAATTACACTAAATTTAATAATTTAAAATAGTTAAAAATACGAGGCATTACAGATTACCTGTCGTAATATTTATTTCCGCTGTATTACTTTATGTATTTATATTAGCAATTGTAAGAACATGCTATTATAATTGTCTAAGCCGACGATGGTTAGTTTACTTTGGTTGTTTTATGTATATTAAAATGTTCTTTTTGTAAAGATATTTTGAGATATTATATGTTATCATTCTGCTGTGAGATTCTGATGTTTCTGTTCTCCTCTTTCTTATTCCTTTTCTTTTACCCTAACAATCGGTGTTTCCGGCATTTATGTGCTTGGCATGTGAATACCGTGGATGTATTAGTATCGACGTTCGAGGGTCGAAAAGAGCGATCGTTATTATTGTATAGTTAAATTTTTGGATAGTTAAATTTTTGGATAAATCAAATGATAATTTTCCGTTACTTCAAAAATCATGCAAATAAATAACTAAAACGGTACAACAATTAACATAATTCAATGTGAAATAGTATATCACCTAACAAAGAATATCCGTGTATGCAAATAAAAAGAATTTTGGATTACATTTCGTTGCATAAAATACCAATAAGGTCAAATGGCATAATCAAACACAATTAACAAAGTGAACTATTAGAAACAGGTTATTATCAATGAAATAAATTTATTCTGGATAGGTATATCATAGAGAATATGGGCTTATATTTTCAAAATGCAAACAATCAAAATAAAAATAGGAGTGTTATGCAAAAAAATAATTAGTCCATAAAAGGCAAAAAGTAACTAAAGTCAATTTGTTTTCTTTTGCAAATTTTTTAGGAATTGTGATTCACTTGAAAATAAATTATGCATTTCTTCCACACAAAAAATAAGAAAAATATTACATATCAATTAATTCCATTTCCAACATAATTAGCTAAAGGGAAGCATCTTACATACCTCTCCTCCTTAAGCAAATCGACAGCACCTCATACGTAACTCTAAATTTAAGCATAATTTTAATTTAAATTCGACTCTTTATTTAGTAACTTTTATTTTTCATCTTGTCTTTTTCATGCAAAAATCTTCATTTTCTTTTACTCTTCATATAATTTCATAGCTACAAATATTGACCGTGAGTTTTCTTTGAAGTTTGAAATGGACATTGTCTATGAATTTTGTCTTAAGTATTAATTCAACATCAAATGAATGCTTGTAATATTTTGTCTATACATCCAACATACTTATAACCCTACCTAACTATTACAGTTGTAAGACAGAAATTATATCATCTTTTGTAATATATATATATATATATATATATATATTAGCCACATACATATATATACATATATCCTTTCAAGCATATGCAAAGATTACCATACAATATTTTGTTAATGATAATTATCAATGAATATTTATTTTCTTATTTATTATATTCTTTCGCTAATTTTGTTAAAAAAAGAAATGTATTTGTCAAGAACTGGTATTAAGTTGTAATTTTACTACTCTCATGAAGTAAATATATATCTTGTAGTAAAGAAGTATTTGCTAATGTTACAAAAAATTCACACTAAATCTTTACTAATAAAGTTGAACTTGCATTGCTTTATAAATATTAATGATAAAACGATTTAATTAAAAGGAATTAAGTGATCGTAGATTAATTTTTAATTAATTAACATTATATGGAATTAATGTGTAATTGATTCTCTTATTAAATTGTACTTCATTTAAGTAGAATTGATTGTGATTTAATCTATTAATTTGAATTCAAATAAAATGGAATTGATAACAATTAATTAGATTAGCATTATTTGGTATCGCTCTTTCTATTTCATGTTAGTTTACTTATAAACATTATATATAACTGCATGTCTGATCCTTAATCTATGAGTATCCTAAACTCCCAAAAACTCGAACAACATAATACCAAACAAACTTTGTAAAACAGTAAACAATTACCAAATTATACCCATGGATTTAGTGGTAACTATGCACTCAAAAGAAAAAAGTGTGTTTCCCATGAACAATTCAATATCTATTGAACACCATTAGCAGAAATATTAATGTGGAAATTTGGTTTTGTTTCTTTTTCAGATTTGGTACATGAAAAACCCTTCCCCAAAACATATTTTAGATTACATCCCTATTTTTAATGTTAGTGAAAAAAATTCTTTTTTTTTTGGAAATTAAATACGAACAATAATAGCGTAATTCTATGATCAAAACATTTTAATTTTAATTTCTACAATTTTTTTTATAAAAATGCAAATATTTGTAGAAAATTCTATAAATATTTACAGGGTTCTGTGTAGATATTTGCAGAAAACTCTACAAATATTTAAAGATTTTCTGCATATATTTGTAGAGTTCTCTACAAATATTTGCAGAGTTTTCCGTTTATTCTGAAACTTAAAAATAAGGGTTTTTTATAACCTATCTTTGAGAAGGAACATCTATTATTTTGAAACTCGATGTGATGTTTTTACGAAAGTTACCATTATTAGTTCCAAGGTTGACTAAGATGGACATCATATTTTACAGAAAATATACTAATGTTGGCTAAGACTAAATTAAACATTAACAAATGAATAAGTATACATAATACATATTTATTAACCAAGTTTTAAACTTGTCTACCATTACCAGAACAAAAATATTACTCGTACATTTTTTACCTTTTCCCTAAAATACAATATGAAAATTTATTATTTGAGTATACTTTTACTACAAATATAATGCTTTTCACTTGACTTGATTTCCTCATATAAGTTATATAGTGGAAAAATATACCAACTTTACCTCTTATATATCATACAAAACAACTAAAAAATCGTTGATATATAAATATTAGTAAAAAACCCTATAAAACAAATGATGGAAGCCAATTAATAATTGTACAGATTGATCAAGAAAACAAATGAAAAATCAAATCAAATACAAAACTTGTGAATAAAAAACACCTTTAATAAATTTCATGAAACAACTAATGATTTTTAATATCCATGTATTTAGTAAATCCAATAAGCTCCTACAAAAATCACGAAACACTTAATCAGTAGAAACAAAAATCAGTAGAAAGCATAATTTTGATCACAAAACTCGAAGTAAAGATTTGAAACCAAATTTAGAATAAATACAAGAAATACAACATTGAATTAAATGCAAAATCATATTCTAAATTTAGGTCAGACCTTTAAATCGAGCTCAATCGATTAAGTAAGGCAAGGTCTTTTGGAGGCTTTAAGATAATTTTCTCATAGAACCACAAACATTTAAAGCAAATGGTAGAAACTCGATCACCATAGAACAAGAATAATATAATAAACATTATGGTGAATAGAAGTGAAAAAAATATTAATGAATTCATTCAAATTCTAGCATATTAATGTAACATCCCATATCTAGAGGCCAAAAGCTAAGTGCTACAGATGCTGCAGTCATCCATAGTATTAACTTCCAGTGACAAAATACGGTAATGCTAATGGTATTTATAATATCAGAAGCACTTGAATATGAAAAAAATCACAGATTTCCAAAAAACAATATTTTACCGATTACATTTCAAAACAAATTCATAATCAAATTACATAATCCCATAATCGTTTCCCAGGTAAAGATTAATTATAATTATTACAAAAATATGCCAAGAGTGACATATGACGATGCCCCCTTGGTTGATCAAAGTAATATAGTCATATCTGAATTAATACAAAGTGGAATCAAAACAAAACTGCAACTCCTAATTAGCTATCCATCAGCCACCTGCTCGTATCTGGAAGCTTTATTTGCCAAAAAGACTAAAATTTTAAAACCTTAACCCTCAGCCTACTCAAATCATTTTTGAGCACCCAAGAGTTTAAGGGGAAATTAAAAGTTCGAGTCAAACATAAAGCCTGGTGTGAATAATACTGTTACATCTCGGTTTACTAATATTACGTGAGACCATGACGCTTAACAGAACGGGTTTCCCCTCACTAATATCCTCTTTAAAACATATATTTTGCAAATCCATTCTTTCAACCAAACTGGTTAATTAAACTGATATAATAATGATAATAATAGCTAAGTCCGATAATCTATAATTGGTAGCTCATGAACTATCTATCCACAAGTAATAAATGGATTATCTGTTCGAAAACTGGGCTGACTGCCCGCAAACTGGGTTGACTATCCGCAAACTAGACTAACTGTCCGAATCAAAATGGACTATCTATCCGAATCATTTTCTTAGGGTTAACTACCTTTCATCTTTTTCCTTGAAAACCTTTTCAAAATGATTTAACCTTTTAAATCATACTTATACAAGGAAAATATATTTTTTAGCTTTACTCTAAGCTATTTTGCCACGATATATATACTTTACTCAAAATAATGTTGATGAATTTTAATAAGGATTAGCTATCCTTCCAAAACAAGTTAAAACCCTTTTTAACTTGAAAATACTTAGGCTATATTGCATATTTAATACATTCGAAACCTTTGTTTAAAACCTTTAAATAACCCTTTCGAAACCATTGAACGTAACCCCATTGAAACCATTGAAAATGACCCTTTCGAAATCATTAAAAGCCTTTCGAAAACATTGGAAAAAACCTTTCCTTTCTTTTCTCCGAAATCTTAAAAACATTAGACATCCTTCTATAAAACCTTTAAATATTGCCTTTCGAAAACATAGGAAAAACCCTTCCTTTCAATCCTTTCGAAACCCTGGCGAACCACCCCTTTCGAAATCATTCATTAAAACCATTTGAAACTGTCAAAACTCAATCCTTTCGAAACCATTCGAAAATTTACTCCTTCGAAACCTTTGAAAAACGTCTCGGTCGAAACCATTTGGTTTTTCCTTCAAGTTGAGCAAAAGGACCAGAAACCCATTAAAGTCAAAAGCATTTGCTTCGAAACGATATAAAACTATCTCTTTCGAAACCATTTGGGTTTTACTTCAATCATAGAAAAAGGATCTTTAAAACATTTAAGTCGAAAGCATTTGTTTCGTAACCATTTCCTAAGTAAGAATTGATGGTGTCGAAACCATCCCTTCGAAAGCATTGGAGAAGTAGCCATATTTTAAAAACAAAGAAACCCTTTCGAAACCATCTGGGTCGAAAGATAAAAAGTGGCAGCAAAAGGTTTTCGATTTAGTCGAAAGCAATTATTTAAAAAAAAGGTGCAAGCCAATCGAAACCATTTCCTTTAAATTCATTAAACCAAGTTGAAAGCTAACTGATTCGGAAGCTACTCGGTTGAAAGCTATTTATTCGAAAGCAAGTAGATGCATTTTTAATTTAAAAACAAAGTAATTCCTCAACCCCTTCGGAACCCTCAGTTTTGACTCCATACCTTTCGCCTACATCTAATTCACTATGTACCAGTTCTCTGATACCATGTGCATTTGTTTCGACTGTGTCGGAAGAGCAGCTAAGGAGGCTGAACCTGGTGCCGAAAGCATCAAAACAGTGAAAAAATGTAGCAAATAGTTCTTTTCTCCTAACCTGCTTTGTGTGTCTAATTGTGATTGGTTGCCTCTTTCTTTACCAATAAAAAGTGCTACAATTTTCAGAACTTACTATTTGGATTATTTGGAAAAAGCCCCTTCTCCTTTTATAATTATATAAAACATTTAAATCTCATACCTTAAATAATTTTATATATCCATTAAAACACTTAGGAAAAATCTACAGAAATTCTAAAAAATATCTTTTAATATGTTTTCCAACACATAAACATTTCCAAGCCAAATCTTTTATTATTTTACCATAAATAATTATTAACTCAAATTAACATTTTCTTTACTAGAAAATTCATATAAATTCTGTAATTATTCAGAAAATTCTGAAAATTAAAACCCATCTCTAAAATATCATTTAGGATCTTTATAAAAATTTGCAAGGCATTTGGATGTCATTTTATAGGGTTTTCTCCTTAAAACATATCATAAATTCAATATGAACAAACATAATTCATCAACAAGTATTTATAATCATCCCATCATTCAAAAACATGGAAAATTAATGCAAAATTTTTGAAATTCATCTTAAAACCAAAAATAAAAAAAATTTGAGATGTAAACATTATTCACCTTAGCATTTAAGATTAAAGAGATTGAGATGTGAATGGATTTGATTTAAATTAGCTTCTTCCTTAGCTTTTCTTGTCTTCTTTTCTTTTCCTTTTTAATGGTGGCCGACTTCTTTAAAAAAAATTGAAAATGAAAAGTGAACGTGTATAGGAATACACGGCCAAATTTGGGGATATAGGAATGGCCTCTTTCCTATTTTACCCCTCCTCTATTTATATTTTAACTCTATTTTAATTCATAGGTTAAATGGCACAGCTACCCTTTGATTAAATCAAATCTCAATCCCCTAATTAACACAGTATTTTATTTAAATTTAACTAATTAAATATCCAAAATAATGTTACCAAAAATATGGGGTCTTACAATTAATTAAAAAGATTGAATAAAATTATTTGAAAAAATCTTTAATTTGATTCGGACTGAGTAGATTTTTTTTCAATTCTAATTTACATACTGGAAAAGGAAAGTACAAAATTGCAAGAAAATCAAATGGGAGGGAGAAGAAAGTGAAAATGGGAAGTAATGGAGGAACTAAAAAACATATATTGAAAATCGTGGAGAAGAGAAAGAGATTGTAGATAGATATAAAAGAATAATTAATGGAGAGGGTGTGAAAATACTTGAATTGAAAGTGTAGAGAAGAGGAAAAGTTGTAGTTACATTATAAAAGAATAATGAATGCAGAGAGTGTGGTAGATGGAAATAAGAAGGTTGTAAGGGAAAAGTTATAAATAAAGAGTTAATATCCTAGAAAGGACCATTTCTTATGTAATAGAATAGAAGATAGCTACATGAAACATATTGGAGTTGACGGAAAAGATTTAAATAAGCAAACGAGAGAGATTTTTGCTTATTTTAAATAAACTTATATGTTTGATTTGTCAAAGTTGAGTGAGAGCCTTGCTTAGTATTGGTAGGACAAAACATATGATAACATGTTAAGAAAAAATTGTTTTGTTTTAAACTAAAACCGCATTTAGTCTGGAATAAATTATTTATATAAATTTCCATAATTATGCTTAAATTTACCGAAAGTTGAAGAGATAGGATAAAATGCATAAGATTTAATTTTTAGTGGAAGGGAAGAGTAAAACATGTATGTTGTTAATATTTTAGCATATTTTACAGATGAGGTTGATGTTGATGCATACCTTAAATAAAGTTTTAAGGAAAAAAGATGGATTCTAGATTAAAATTTAAGCTAAATCTTTAATAATAGTTGTAATATCTTTGCTATCATGCTTTTTTGGTGTAAACATAAACTTCTAAAAATTTCCTTTAAATCCAAATTACATCTCCGAGTTGCTCTGCTTGAATAAAGCATTGCTCTTGTTATTAAATAAAATTCAAATTATAATTCAATATATCTAAATATACTCCCATCTTAATTAAAATTCAAAATTTTATATTTTATTACTTAGTCAGTCACCCTTATCCATTAAGTAAAAATACTCATATCTTAATTAAAATGTAAGTTTTTAGCCTATTAAAACCGAGTCAATCAATTATATCTTAATAAAATTTAAAATTAAATTGCTCCTACCAAAATTAAAGTACAAATTTATATGAACTAAACTAAGTCATTCGGTTTTATACCTAAACCTGTTATGCTTTGTCTTTAAAATGCAACATTTTCGTTGTTTAAAATTGCAATTTTTCATATACTATAATAAAGTCAATCAATTGTGTCTTAATTGAATTTTAAACTATTCTTAATATCGCGCACTCATACGAATAAAATCCATACGCAAAGTGCGTGCCTTTATAAGAATAAGCATTTAAGATAAGATTAAATGATCTAAGAGATAAATATGGCCTTTATGTTGAAATTCTTATATGCTACAATAAATAAATTGAATAGATTGAAAACATTCACAAAAAAGCATGGTCAAAATAGAAAATTTTGAATTGACCGACCATAAATAATAAGTTCCATTTCTTTGAAATATACTTTTTGAAATCCAAATGCAATGCAACTAAAATACCATAATTATAATGTATTGAATTTTAAATACTACTCATTTGTGAAGTTTGAATCATGTTTTCCAACATTAAGTAAATAAACAATCTACTTGACATCGGTTATGAAAGATTGATAAACTCCTTATTATTATATAAATACACACATATCTATATAAATATATTTATTTTATAATAAAATATACTACTTTATAATAAAAATAGAGATAATTATCACAAATTGAAAAATCACTTGAAAATTAATCCTTTAATTCTCAGAATTATCGACTATAAGAACTTAGCCTAAAACCTTGTAATAATTTAAATACAAATAATAAAGTTAATCCCTAGTTAAGAAATAAATAAATTTCATTTGATTGTTTTTAAATATATTAATATAATATCTTGTAATAAAAAATAGAGATAAGTTATCACAAAATTAGGAAATCACCTAAAATCATATTTTCAATCCTCTAAATTAATTCTGTTAAAATTGTCTAATGATACAATGATTTGAATTCAAATAGAAAAGTCAACCCAAAATAAAAAAAATAAACAAAATAAGTTGGCAATGAGTAAAAAATCATTCTTTAATTATTATTTCTTAGAATGGAAAACTCAAATTTGAATGAAATAAATAGATGGAGTACGGTTATGTGAAATTAATGGTATACTACATACATTAGTGGTATCATTAATATCTGCTTGGTATGAAAATGAAATTATAAGGGTATAAATGTTAATAATTTCCCAAATCACTGAGAATTCCAAGATTAGAAGAATTATGGAAAGAGCATACAAAGACTTAGATGTTGTGAACCTTTTGTAGTATGTTATTAAGCGCTGATTATTGTTATGAGTGAACCGCTTAATTAATTATTTTAATCTAAGCGATGTACATCGATCTTATAACATACATCCAAATAATTACAAAAAGTGTGTTTTATGCTAATGTTGTGGCTTAAATACCATACCTTTTCTCTTGACAACTTAGCAGGCTACCACCCAGACACCTTTTAATACCATTATTAAAATACTTTAATAATAACAATTACAATGTGATAATCTACTTTTTGTTCATTTTTAAAATGTAAAATATTTTTGATGTGGATACTATTGAATAATATGATACAATATTGGGTTTTATTATTTTATTTAGTCCCACATCATGGGATAAGTTCAAACTTTAGTTCCAAAGTCTTATATAAAGGAGCCTATGTAATAGAACAACTTGTACCAATCTCTGTAATCATCTCTTCAAATCATTAATAAAAATTCTTTTCCCCTTAGTAGACTTACACTATCATATTGATAGTGGAACCAGTTTAAAAAAAAATTGTACTTCTCTTTCATAAATAATTAACTGGTAATTTTCAGATTTTATTTAAAGGAGAATAACCCAAATAATTTTATTTGATTGTTTGTCATTCTATGTTTGATCCTATTGTTCCGCATTTGTGTTGTTGGGTAATATTAGCCTAGAAGGATAGACCCCAATAACCTGGTATCGAGGGCATTTAGGTTGGTTTATAGAATGTGTAAGGATGTTTGGTAGAAGGTGGGGTACCCTTATTGTAACAAGACCTTATATCAGATGTTCTTATATTGCATCCGGATCCCAATTGGCAATGGAAAGATGGAATGGAGATAAAGACTTCGAGAAGTGGCAATGGTGGATGAAGGCTATTCTTAAAAGGAACATGGTCATAAGGTAGTCTTTGACACTAAGTAGTTACCAGTTGAAGTTTCTATCGTGGAGAAGAAGGAGATGGAAGAATGGGCATTTACTACTTTACAACTGGCCGTGGGAGAAAATGTTATCTAAAATAGCATGAAAACCACTGCTAAAGAAATTTGGACCAAGTTGGAGAATCTCTATCTGAAGAAATCACTTACTAACCGTTTGATTCTACTGAAGGCATCTATCACCATGAATATGAGAGAGGGTGCTTCAGTAAAGGCACACCTTAGTTTCTTCGATGATCTTGTAACGAAGATGAAGACTGTGGATTTGAAGGTGGATGAAGAGCAGAAGGTGATGGTTCTTTTATGTTCCCTTCCAGAGCGTTACACAGGTTTTTCTAATAGTCTGACTTATGGAAGAGACACTTTGACTATAGATGATGTGAAGTTGGGTCTTCTATTTGAAGACTTGAGGGACCGGATGAAGGAGATAAGTTGGGGAAGAGAAGGGAGTAGTAGTCAAGGCCTATTTTTTCAGAGAGGAGAAGAAGAGTTGGAATCCTAGGGGGGCATTCTAAGTCTAGGAAGCCCGAAAATTGTTGGAGAGGAAAGTCTAGAGATGGAAAGTGCCACTATTGCAAGAAACCAGACCATTGGAAGAGAGACTGTCCGAATTTGAAGATGAAGGCTGAGGATGGATCTTCATCGATTGCGGTGGAGAAGACTGTATCCGACGATGTGTTGACTGTGGCAGTAATGTATCTGACCATTGGGTGCTTGACTCAAGGGCGTTGTTCCATATGATGCAAAATAAGGATTATTTTAGCTCTGTTGTTGGAAAAGAGGGAAGTGCAATCCTTATGGGAAATGATGCTAGCTATAGAGCCATGAAAGAGGGTACATCGCTGATCAGGATGCTTGATGGATTGATACACACTTTAAAAGGTGTTTGCTATGTTCCAAGTCTTCGGAAGTCATTGATTTCTTTAGGACAGTTGGCATCCATGGGATGCAAGGTGACTATGGAGAAGGATGGTTTAAAGGTTTTTATGGGTGCACTTGTTTTGATGAAGGGAGATGTGTTCCAAAATCAGTATTTACTAAAGGGAACCACGGTTCTTGGTGAGTCATGTGTTGGAGTGGATAGTTCTCGTGCTTTGGATGCAATTAGACTTTGGCATCTAAGATTGGGTCATATTTCAGATAAGGGCTTAGAGTTGCTTTGCAGTCGAAAGGATGATAAAAGGAGAAAGGTTTGACAAGTTGGAATTCCCAAAAATGTGTGCTGGGAAAGCAGACAAAGTATCTTTTGGAGTTGGACTTCATAGATCGAAGAGAGTGCTTGGTTATGCGCATATAGATGTTTGGGGACCAATAGCTATTGTTTCCATTGGGGAAGCACAATATTTTATTTCCTTTATTGAAGTCTTTTTCTCGAAAAGTTTGGGTGTATACGATGAAAGCTAAATCAAAAAGCTTTGAGAAGTTTAAAGCTTGGAAAGCGCTAGCTGAGAACCAATCTGGTTGTAAGTTGAAGGTGCTTAGATATGATAATGGCGTTGAATTTTTTTTCTAAGTAATTCCTCAATTTTTGTTAACATCCCCCATTTAGAGGCCCAAAACTAACAGCTACAGATGCTGCAGTCATCCATAGTTATTAATTCTAGGTGAGCAAATGTAGTAATGTTAAATACATCGATATACCAGAAACACATGAATATGAAAAAAAATTAAACTCAATTTAAAACAAATTTCTCATTTCATTTCAGATCATAATCCCATATGTAAGCCACGTTCAGATAAATTATAATTTATTACAAAATACGCCAAGAGCGACATATGAAGATGCCCTCTTGGTTAATCAGAGTCTAAAAATAGGCACTAAACAACTTTGCCATTGCATCCTATAGCACAACAGAATCAAACATAAAGACTCTTAATAGCTAGCTTGCCTCCTGCACGTCTCTGGAAGCTTATTCGTCTAAAGGAGAACCTAAAAACCTTAACTCACAAACTACTCAAAATTAATTGAGCACCCATGAGTTTAAGGGGAAAACATAAACTTCGGGTCGGATAAAAAGTCTAGTGTGAATAAAAACCTACTATCTCGAACCATATAAATTACTAGTGAGACCACGCCGCTTAGCGGAACAGGTTTTCCCCTCACTACTATCTCAACCAAATTTTTAATAACTATATACTGTGAACCTGCATCCACAATGGTTAAGACATGACATAGTAAAATGCATCATGATGATATGTAAACATGCTATATGCTCTGGATATCCCATCCCATTCACCTGACTATCTGTCTTATATTATAGTTTCTAGGGTCGCTATTAACCTATTAGTTTTCATGGGCTAACTAATAACCTATTCCAATCTTACAAACTATCTGTCCGGTTTCATAGTTTTCATGGGTCACTAAGAACCTATTGGTATCTACCATTAACATTATCCAATCATATTTTTCATGGGCTTACTATGAACCTATTGGATTCTCCAATAACATCTCTCATGTGATAGTTTTCAAGGGTTGACTATGAACATATTGATCTCTATCAATAACTTGTTCCAGACATAGTTTTCATGGGATCACTAAGAACCAATTGGTCCCTGCCAATAACAATTTCCATAACATAGTTTTTATGGGCTTACTAAGAACTTGTCTAAACCAATGATCTCTGATCAGCTTTGGGCATCCTATATTCTCATCCATCTGACCTCCTGGATGCAATTCTACTCACAAAGGAGTTAATTCAATGTATATTCAATACTGGGTCAACCTAGTTGGTTATTCTACCCTTAACACCCCCAAAATGCAGTTATGGGTTAATTGTGAAGTGAATATGATTATAGAAGCATACATGATAACTAATCAAAACATAACAATATAAACATCCATGATTTAATTCCTTGTAATCATTTTCTACTAAAACATGGTTAATACCCTTAACCCACTATCCTTGGCACGGAAAACTTCCTCTGCGATTTCAAATTTAAATGCATTTCAAAACTCTTTTACGTTGCCATGTGTTTACCTTTAAAAATGAGATTTGGTTTTCTAATTCGAAAGCTAAGGCTTTCGACTAGATCCTTCGGATCATTGTGACATCATGAGTTACCCTCCGTCACTCTCCATTTTGAAAGCATTACTTAAAATCTTAGACCTTTTCTTTTAAAAACATTAAAAACATACCTTTCGAAAGCATTGGAAACCTTCCTTTTGAAATACTTAAAGATATAACTTTCGAAACATTAAAAAATATACCTTCCGTGAGCATTGAAAACATTCCTTTAAAAAAATCATACCTTTCGAAGGCATTTGGTTCAAGTAAAAATTTATGGAAGCATAACTTTGAAACCATTTGAAAGTTTCTCTTCCAAAATCATTGGGTTTAACATTAAATATAACTACTGGGTCATAGAGAACAGAAGAGAAAGTATTCTTTTCAAAAGCATTGATCTCAAGTAAAAGAATTGGGGAAGAGGATAGCTTCAAAACCAACCTTTTGAAACCATAGCCTCCGAAGCCCTTATTAAAGTGGCTAAAACAACTCTTTCAAAAGCATTAGGAAGGCGGCTTCAATGTTAATAAAATGAAAGCCTTCCTTTTGAACTCATTGTTATAAGGCTATAAAGAAAAGTGGCCTGTAACCAATTTGAATGGTATGAATACGGCAGCTAGGTATCAAATGAGTTCAAAATGCGGCAACTCTTTTGAAAACTTCTTTAAAAACAAAGGCAAGTTGGGTTGATTCGAAAACTTATAAAAATGGCTTCAGCTCTTTCGAAAGCATGCCTTTGACACAGTTCCTTCCGCCTTTCTCTAATACACTATGTATCAATTTTCTTGACACCATGTGCATTGGTTTCAAATGGGTGCAAAAGGTCATTAGCGGAATTATGGTGACGAAAGCAAGCAAATGGAAGTGGCGAAGTTGTAGATCGAAACAAAACTGATTTTTATGCCTTTCAAAGTAATTTCTTTTTACCTAACTAACCTAATTTGTCAAAATATGATTGGTTGTCAATTCTTTATAAAAGTTCTTTTCTAAATGGCTGTCGAATTCAACAATTAACAAATGAAATCATTTTAACAAATAATCCCTTCCCCTTAACAAAATATTTAAACTATTTAAGTCCTCTAACTTAAATAATTTAATAACCATAGTAAAACACTTAGGAAAAATCCCCAAAAATCACAATTATTCATTTTTAATATGATTTCTAACATATATAAATTTCAGATCTGAAAACAATACTTAATTGCCTTAATTAATTTAAACCCAAAATTATCTATTTCTTCTATTCGAAATTCATAATAAATTATCCATAGCTTGGATATTTAAGAGAATTTAAACCCATCTCCAAAATATTGTTTTACATATCCTAATCAAACATCATGGCATTCAGAAATCAATTTGCACGATTTTAACCTTAAATTCGAATTATATTATCCCATAAAAATCCTTATTTAAATTATAACATGGCATATAAATCAAAGCATATCATCATTCATCCATCCAAACGGTTTTAAACCTTAAACCCAAATTAAAACATTCAAGATGACTTATATGAGATGGTTTAGATCATTATTCATCTTGTTTGGATAAGGAACTTCAGATTTGTTCTTCACTTTAATCTTCCTTGCTTAAATCTTACCCTCTAATTGATTTTTGAGCTCCTCTTCTCCTAGGGTTATGGTCGGCCTTATTTTCTTTTGTTTATGTTTTTGTTTTTGTAAGAATGTAATGAGAATGAAAAGGTTGTAAGGGTTTTATGGGTTATGGGGTTCGACTATTCTCATATTACCCTTGCCCTATTCTCATAAGTATTTAACTTATAAACCATTCATATAAATCCAATAGTTAAGGAACGACCCTAATTAGTTCTCAAATCTCCATTCCCTTATCACTCTAATCTCTACATTATTCTATTTCATTTATCCAATTAAATCTCCTGAATAATGCTATTTCAAATTAGGGGTGTTACAACATGTAATTCATAGACATTTCACTAAACTAGGAGATCTGCAATCCGATGGGGTTGCTGAGAGGATGAATCAAGCTCTACCTGAGAAGGCACATTACTTGAGATTGACGGCGAGTTTTTCTAGAGGCTTTTCGGCTGAAGCTTTATCGACTACAACGCATATTATAAATCGAATTCCATGCTTAGCCATAGATGGAAAGATTTCATAGGAGAAGTGGAGAGGTAAAGCAGTGTATCTTGATTACTTTCGTATTTTCGGTTGTCCTATGTATGTTCACTATACGGGTGATGATAAGTTGGAAGCTAGAGCGTATAAGGGCATATTTATGGGACATACGGATGGTACCAAAGGGTTGATGCTGATATTTTAGAAGAGTCTGATAGACCTAAGGAGTTAGAAGAGATTCCCATATTTTAGCCTAGTAGTAGAGTTGATGCTGTTGTGAGAGATGTAGATGCAGTTGATGAGACATCATAGAGTAGTCCATAGGTTCCTTCTAGTAGTGTGAGTGATGTGCACAAGACTAAAGGAAGTTCAGTTCAAGGTGGAGCCAAAACGCGTTTAGGAGAAGTTGTACCTATTGGGGGTCAGTCAGAGGACTATTAAGCCACCCAAGAGGTATGGTTATTGGCAGTATGCAAACCTTATCCTTGGTGATCAGTTTGATTATGCCCCGTATGTGGTTCATAAGGAGCCATTTGACTTTAAAGAAGCTATGAAGTCGAGTGATAGCTCGAAATGGATGTGCGCTATGGAAGAGGAGATAGAGTCGTTGAGAAAGAACTAGACTTGGGATTTGGTACCACCTCCTCAGGGAAGCCAAGCAGTAGGTTGCAAATGGGTATTCATAGTGAAGGATGATGGGAGATAAAAGGCTAGTTTAGTTGCTAAAGGGTTTTCATAGAGGAAGGGAGTGAAGTATGATGAGATATTTTCTCCTGCAGTGAGGCATACTTCTATCTACATTTTACTTGCTATTGTTGCCACTCATGACTTGGAGTTGGAGCAACTTGACATGATGAGCGCATTCTTACGTAGTGACTTGAAGGAGACCATTTACATGAAGCAACTAGAAGGATTTGTTGTAGGGGGGAAAGAGAAATGGGTTTGCAAGTTGAAAAAAATCAATTTATGGACTCAAGCAGTCGCCTAGACAATGGAACGAGAGATTTGACTCTTTTATGCTTTCACTTGGTTTTGATCGTAGTATCAAGGATGCTTGTATGTACTTCTAGCATTTAAAGAGCAGTAGTTTGGTATATTTACTCTTATATGTGGATGACAATTGATTGTTTACAAGCATAAAGTAGAAATTGATAGTTTGAAGATGAAGCTAAAAGCGGAATTTGATATGAAAGACCTTGGGAAAGCAAGGAAGATTTTAGGTATGGAAATCCAAAGGGATAGAAAGTTAGGATTTTTAAGGCTCACTCAAAAGGAGTATTTTAAGAAGATGCTTGCTGGTTTAGCATGAAAGGAGAAAAGGAAATTAGCACACCCTTGTTTGTGCACATGCAACTTCCTAATAAAGGCTCTCTGATCTCAGGGAAGGACAAAGATTACATGATGAAGGTGTCATATGCGAGTGTAGTCGGTAGTTTGATGTATGCTATGCTTTGCACTAGGCCTGACATTGCACATGCTGTTGGATTTGTTAGTAGATATATGGAAAATCTAGGAAAGACGCATTGGGCAGTAAAGTACATCTTCAGATATCTTAGGGGAACTCAAGACCATGGGATTGTTTTTGGCAGCAGAGATGGAGATTCAGCTTGGTAGGATTTTGTCATTATGATTATGCCGGTGATAGATATCGAAGGAAGTCAACCTCGGGTTATGTGTTCACTTTTGGAGGGACATCTATTAGTTGGAGTGCATGGTTGTAGACCGTTGTTGTTTGTCTACTACAGAGGCAGAGCTTATAGCTGATGTTGAAGCAGCTAAGGAAGCACTATATTTAGGCGGTTGATGTGTTATTTGGGCTTCATGTGTGATGGAGTAGAAGTGTTGTGACACTCAAAGTGCAATTCACTTAGCTGAAAATCTAGCTTTCAGCTCAAGGACGAAGCATATAGAGGTGAGAGTATCCTTTCTTGTCTCAATGAATGATGAGAAGCTACTTTGTCTTCAAAAGGTTCACACAGAGGAGAATGCAGCAAACATGTTCACCAAGTACTTACATGTTGCAAAGTTCGATCATTGCTCGAACTTGGTACGTTTAACAAGGTGCTTGGTGCCACGTGGTGGCACAAGGGAGAGCGAATTTGTAGATGAAGACTTTTGTTTTCATTGAGAAGATTGATAAATTCTACATAGGAAGGATACATTTAAACACTTTATTGGTGGCCGGTAGCATTGTCGGAGTTCATCGAAAAGTGTAATGGGTGATGGCACTGCTGAAGCTCATTGGGAATGTGTCTGTTATGCTCGAGACTGATTCGAGTATGAAGGTGTAGATGGAATTGGATGGCTATGTTATAGTTATGTATATCGTATCAAAGTGGACTGTTGAAAAATGTGATAAAATATTAGGTTTTGTTATTTTATTTAGTCCCACATCGCGGGATAAGTTCAAACCTTAGTTCCAAAGTCTTACACAAAGAAGTCTATGTAATAGAAATATGTTGTACCAATCTTTGTAATCTTCTCTCTCAAATTATTAATAAAAATTATTCTCCCCTTAGTGGACGTACACTATCATATCGATAGTGGAACTACTTTAAAAAATTTGATGTACTTCCCTTTCATAAACAATTAATTGGTAATTTTCACATTTTATTTAAAGGAGAATAACCCCAATAATTTTATTTGATTGTTTTTCATTCTATATTTGATCATATTGTTCTTCATCTGTGTTGTTGGGTAATATCAGCTTGGAAGGATAGACTCCAACAGATACATCTTCCTAGCTATTGATGTAGTGACAATATAGTTTTCTGTGATTTAAATGCTACAATGAAAAGGTATGGAAATCTAAGATAGTTGACATATTAAGAAAGATGATAAAAAATTATTTAAAAATGAGATTCCAATAAGCATTCCATAGTCGTAGCTAACCTTAACAGAATGAACCATTCACTATCCATAAAATTAAATGTAAGATAAATGGAAAGTATAACATACCAATATATAACAACACATATGTATAAGTAAGAAATCCTAGGGTCTGTGTCTAATTATTTTAGGCACATTATTGTTGAGATGATTGATCTAATGAAGTATATCTCATTCATACATTATTTTATAAATGGAATCCAACAAATATATACAAAAATATAGAACGATATCAAAATTACGGACCTGCCTCATTCCTTTATAGTTTTAAAACATGTTTCCACTTTGATAACACAAATAATTTCACGAACTTCATAGCGTTTGAACAATGCTTGAAAAATGAGAAAAATTTAACAGCATATGCTACGTCTATGAGCCATCTAACAGACACAAAGGAGGATGTTGCATTGCTGAAAGGGTGTGGAATCATCAATAGCAGACTTGGTGCTAATCAAAAGGTCATCGACTTTTTTAGTAGTCTCTAAAGAGGTATATATTTGGACCAAGAAGCACATTACCTTTCCTTACTATTTGGTTTTATAAGATGGAAAATGTTATGCAGAAAGTTACTACAAGGTGAAGCTTTATCCGGTGGGGAAATAGTACATACCAGACTATTTTACAAAACAATAATGGAACCTCAGTTCCTTATATTTTGATAATAACAATTATATGAGTTTATCTAACCAAGTTTTGTAGGAGAATATTAATGATCAAACTCCGGATTGATGAGCGTAATCTTTTATATTGTTAGAGTCTGTGTATAGTTAGTAATATATGATAAAATCTCTCCTAATTGGTATACGTGCACAAGCTATTGAATACACGCACTTGTTTTTAAAGGAAAACTTTTATATGTCTGAAACGCAAAATTCAGACGTCTGAACTCATTAATTCAGATGTCTGAATACTGAAGCGCAACATAAAATTTAAGGCGCATTCAGACGTCTGACCTTAATATTCAGACGTCTGAATTCAACTTATTTTGCACTGTTTTAGCGCTGGTTTGTTATTTCGTTACATTCAGAAGGCTGAATTTTATTCAGACTTCTGAGTTAAAAATAACGGCTAGTTTTTCGTAAGGTTGCTTCTCTTCCCTGAACAGAAACAATGCTCAATTCAACAGTTGCTTCTTTCTGATTCATGGCTACTCTTCACGAAGCATTGCAACCTTTTAACAACTATAAATAGCAAGCAATTTCAACACTATTATTAACCAATTCTTATTTTTGATTGCTAAATTCTATACACTTGCTATTTACTTTAAAGATTCTCAAAACAAACTATTTGATCACTAACACTCAAGCATATTCTTGTGTGATCAATTATTCTTCCTCTCTTCACGAATTTCACTATATACCATAAAGGAGAAGATTATAGGAAGGTTGTACTCATATTGACTCATCAGTGCTATTATAGAGCATATTTAGTCAGAAACATTTTCACTTGTATTTGAAGTCCTACTGTAGTATCCTCAGGCAGTCGAAGCCCGATTCGGTTGTCTAGGCGGGAAAGTCATGTTCGGTTGTTCAGGCGGTGTAATACCTGTTCCTCCGGGTGAAGCGAGGATATTGATATAATTCCAGAACGAGTCTGGGACTGGACGTAGAATGGGAAGTTCGAACCGGTATAAAAATCTCTGGAGTCTTTTATTAATGCCTATATTTTTATATTCATATTCCGCTCAAGCAAGTAATTTAGTTAACTTTCATATTACACGATCACATAGTCACTTTCAAACCAATCCTATACTTTGCTTACTGGTTTCAGTTATGGTAGTTATAATCACTTTATTGCGAGCGATCCTTGCTATTACTCCCATCTTTCATCCTAAATATGGTATCCTATATGATAATATGATTTAGGAAAAATTGTCGGTATTAAGTTTTTTACAACCATGTTACACGTTATTGCTGATGATCTTCATAATTTTTCGCTACAACATACAAGGGTGGATGTAAGGCCAGGCAAGCTGGGATCAATTTCCTAGCAGCTGAAAATTCAAAAAACATTTGCAAAAACTAGGTTTACACTAGTTGGTCATTGCTAAGTTTTAATTGGGTCGCTAGGAATAAATTAAAGAGTTATGCCCATTACATATCAAAAAGTATTGTTTCCTTGCCTAGCCCAAGTAAAATAAAATTGTTGCGCTAACTGAACACTTGGTGTATGTCTTAGATGCAAGTACAAATAGTTGTAATAATGAGTATTGTATAAAAAATTAATAAAAATAACATTTTAAATATTCCTAGTCAAGATGCATCGAGACTGGATATCGATGTATCCGTTGAGACTAGAGTACGTTACGTTTTTCAAATGTTGGGCAGCTTACTAATCATGACTACTAGGGGCACCAAGAAGTTACGTACTGATATATATTGGATAACTATGCAATGTTTCACCCAATAATTTTCTGTTGGTTAATATAACTAAGGTCAATCAGAAAATATCGACATGACTAATTTACATAGTTCTCTAGCCTTGAGCATACTGTCGTTCTTCAATATGAAATCTCAGCTTTGATTATAGTCAAATCATGGCACAACTCCAATGCGGAACTATAATTGGGTCGAGGTGAAGTATTAGAAGTGAATCGCTATTCAAAAGAGAATTCATCTCCTCAGTTTTGTGGGGTTACTATCATGGTCAACCAAAGGTAACTCAAAGTCAAAATCCCTGACTAGAACAATTCAGTTAATAATAATTGTTATTATTGAACCAAAGACTTTATGTTTGGACTATAGAGTTGAATATAGATGATATTGGAGTTTTGACCATTATGGAATTCCATAATCCAAAGTGATATAGTTTTGACAAAGCGAAATTATGTAAATAATAGTCACAATTAGGTAACGCTTAATAAAGTAAAATTAAATTTTACCAAAACCAAGTAAACGATATATTTGGCCAAAATGTCACAACACATTCTAAATGTCATGTGAACGTTAATATTCGAATAGTTCGATACAAATCGTTGGCGAAATTTACACCTAAAGAGTAGTCACAACCGAATCGTTGAATAGTCCTTGACCACATGATTTAATTATTTTATAATTGTTATATATTAATTAATATTTAAGAAATATTAGTTATAATTTTTATTTTTATTTGATGAACAAATATTATTAAATGTATCTATGATAGTTATAAATATACGACATCGATACGTATTTAAATTGAATTTAAATGCAAAATATTTTGTTCGGGCTTTAAATGAGTTTGAAGCCCATATATGGGCCTGGTTGGTTTAGCTATAATGGAGCACAGAGGTGGCTATGTGTTGGCTAGTGGACCAGGTTTTTATGGATATGTAATGACCCTAATTTTAGTTAACATTATTTAGAACATTTAATTGGATAAATAAAATAAAATAATGTAGACAGTTAATGGATTGAGATTTGTAAAGTAGGAGTTGTGCCTTATGAATGAACTAATATAAGTAACTAAAAATTAAGATAAGAAGAAGGAAAATTAAAAGGGAAAAATAAGAAGATCCTTATTCCTATACCCTAAACCCTTCCATTCTCTCAACTCCCTCATTCAGTCTACATTCACAAACTCAACAAAAAATAAATAATATCAAGCTTAGGTCGGCCACCATTAAGAAGATTTAAAGGAAAGATAAGTTAGGACTAAAGTAGAGAGCTTAAAGAAATCAATCTAAGGGAAAATCGCAATCTTCTTAACAGAAAACCAAGGTGAATAATAAGTTTACATCTCACTTTCGATAATGATTTCAGTTTCAAGTTAGATCCAAATTATTTTTGCAAGTATCATACCATGTTTGGATATATTAAATGGATATATATATATATATATATACATATATGCTTGTTGATGATTTATATGTTTTAATATGTATTTTATGAAATCTTTAGATTAGAAAACCTATCATATGACATCTAAATGAGTTTCGTTTTTGACATATGGTCAACAATATTATTTTAGAAGTGGGTTTTGAGTTTCATAATTTTCTAAGTAATCATGGATTTACTATGAATTTTCTAAGTGGGAAAATAGTTAATTTTGGATTTAAATTATTTAAGGCAATTAAATAACGTTTTCGGATCTGAAATTTTTATATGTTTCAAAATGTAATTAATGTGAATTATCATGATTTTTGGGGATTTTTCCTAAGTAACTAACTATGATTTATAAATTATTTAAATTAGGGGACTTAAATGTTATAAATTTTTTATTAAGAAGAGGGCTTAAGTGTTAAATTATTTCCAAATGTTACAATGGGAAATCGACAGTAATTTTAAATAAAGGAAGAAGAAAATGTTTTCTAAGCCAATAAGAGTTTGACATATATTTATGGTAGGTGAAAAGTACTTTCTTTAATAAGCAAAAATGCAGTTTTTATTCAAATTACATCTTCGTCACTTAACCCTACTGGCCTCCTACATCATACACACCCGGCTCTAACCCTTTCACACTCATTCGGTTTCAATATACATGGTATCAAATTATTGGTATGAAATGTATTGGACTTATGCGGAAGGTAGTAATGGTGACGAAAGTATACATGTGTAAATGGTGAAGTTGTATTTCTAGGTTTTGAATCTATAAACCCGCCTTTGATTTAATATGTTCGAAAGGATTGCCGCTTTTGAACTCCTTAGATACCCTAGCTGCTGCATTAAAACCTTTCGTCTTAGTAAGAGGCCGCTTTTATAACTCTTTAAACCAATGAGTTCGGAGTGTAGGGTTTCTAATCGATAGCCTTCCACAACTATTGAAGCTGCTTTTCTCTTAAATTACACTTGCGAAAGGGTGGGTGCCATCCCCATACCTTTGAACATTGTTGAAATCGCTTGTTTAAACATAAGTATACACGTGGAAGTATATCATCATCACCCTAAGTGTTTCAAAAGAATAGATTTCACATAAATTCCCTTAAGGGCTACGTATTTGTTTTATTTTCAAACTATGGTTTCGAAAGGAATACCTTTAATTGGTTTCGAAGCCATGCTTCCATATTTCTTTGCTTAAACCTAATGCTTTTGAAAGGAATATTTTAATGGTTTCGAAATAGAATGTCTACGATTTTAAGTCATGATTTCGATAGGTAGATTTTGGCCTTTCAACCTAATGTTTTCAAGGTTAAAGTAGTTAAATTGATTCAAAAGGGATGCTTTCAATGATTTTGAAAGAGATTGTTTAAGGTTTTAAACAAAGGTTTCTAAGGTATTGTTTTGGCCTTATAGCCTAATGTTTTCTAAGTTAAAAAGTGGCTTTAAAATATTTTGAAGGGATAGATAACCTAACGATTTAGATTTTCATCAACATTGTTTTATAAAGAATATATCATAGCATAAATATTTTGAGTAAAGCAAAGAGTATGTTTTCCTTGTTTTATAAAGATATGATTTCAAGGGTAAATCATTTGTGAAGGTTGTTTTCAAGGAAATTGAATTTGAAAGGATGGTCAATCCAGTTAATTTCTAAAAGAATGACTCAAATAGTAGAAAACCAGATGGGATTGGCGTGGGGTCGTGTCCTATACTTTAGTTAGTAGCCCCTAGCTAATATAAGTCCAAAATTCTAGTGTGTAGAGCTTTGTCATGGGTAAGATTAAAATGAGTGAATATTAGGCACACATCCCTAAAAGCAAACTTAATTCACTAAAACTCCTCCCGCAAGAAAACATACTTTGCAGGTCCCTGTTTTTCATTTCGGCTGTTTTTTCCCTAAAATACCCCTCCGCTTCTTGCACGATTAATTTTAATAACGAGTTTATCTTTCTTGATTTTATCTTCTTCTTCATTGGCGAACTTATGTTTCTTGATTTCATCTTCTTCTTCAATGGCGAGCTCAGCTTTCTCGATTTCAATGAAAAACTGCAAATATATGCAATAGTTGCAGACATTTCTGCAACTATACCATATATGTTAACCCTCTTCTGATTCGCGACCTAAAGAGCTGCCGACTTAAGAGCTGCCACGACCTAAGAAACTAACGACCTATGGGAACTTACGACCTACCTTCTTAAGAAGATAACGACTTAAGAAATGAAGCGGCTTAATGTCTTCAGCGAGTTAACGACTTCAGATCTGGGCGACCTACGACTTAAGGGAATGTAACGACCTAACTACAGAAAGGATTGAACGACTTAGCAACTGCATTTAAGTCTCGACCGACCTACGACTTAACTTAAGTCGCTCACGATCTAAACAAACAGACTCAATGCCACATTATTTCACATGGTGGCCTCCTAACTCGTGGACGATCTGGGACTTGTGATATATTTAAACGAACAAGCTTACATCTGTGAAGTCTCAACCCAGCTTAGGTCGGTCACAACCAGTTGAATCGTTCACGACCCAACTTAGGTCGGCCACGACCTACGACCCAGGCACAGCATTTCCCTATAAATACCAACCTAACTCCAACGTTAAGAAGACTTTTGGCCGATCATTCTCTGAAGCGCCATTACTCTGCAGAATTCTTAACTCGTCCAACACTTGAAGAACTCCAACACCAAAGACACTACAACAAGCTTTGAGAGAGATCTTTCATATTCGACATGGATTCAACAAGTCTCATCATCGAAGTTTGAGCTACTAGTCTAGAGTGTTTTCTGTTAAATATGCATGTATATGATTTTTGTTTGATGATAATAAACATATATACATTCATTTAAATGTATTTGATATTGTACTATTTTATTTTTCACAGATTAAATAGATATTTGCTGAATAAAATAAATAACACAGAATTTGAATTCAAACGAATATTTTATTCAAACAAATATTTATTACAATTTTGATAGTACAATTTCAAGCTCTCACTATAATTACATCAATTTTGATCACAATACAATTACATCACGATTTCATAGTTACATCATTTCCTCACTACATATCACTCACACTCGTATTTATCTTTAACTCCATTCCAATGTGAATCCAGCATCTGAGCAATCTACAAAAATATTCACTAACGCAGTAAAATCGAAAAGGAAATATTTTTGCAATATAAAACAAAATGTGATTTTGAAAATTTTATTTGCCTCAGTTATTTGGGTTGTTCGTCATCATTTATATTTGAATTCATCATACACGAACAGCTTGTGACATGCACAGTGTATCACTGTACATGCCACAAGGCCGTGCATACCGATATCTGTATATACACTTGATATAGTAACAGGGACAGGTGAGCACAGGTCAAACCCAGACTATCGGATTCAACTCAAGTGCAATATAAATAAAGTCAAGTCATCAGCACAAGGTCAAATCCGAGTTCTGAAACTGGATTCAACACAGGGCAATAGAGATCAAGTCACTGCTATTCTACATGACTCAACTCAATACAGCAATCAAGTAAACAAGTGCATGCATATATACAAGCAACTGAAGTGTAACTGCAAACACATGTACACAATGCTACAACACGGAGCAGTGACAACATATATGATGACCAGACCAGACTACATGAAATACAATAGAACAATGCAGAAACTACTCCAGACAGGGATGGACATGTCAGAAATATCATCACCGAAGACATGGTTATCAAGCTATCAAACAAATGCAAAGGAACAAAGCATGATGAAGCACAGTGGACATATAGCAGCAATGTAAACAAACAAATGCAGACAACAGTGAATCAAGTCCAAGCAATACAAATATATATATGTACACACATATATATCTGTATCAAACATACAGCAGCCATCAACATGAACAAAAGATCATTACAATGCAAACTCAAGCTTGAAGACAACAGAAGTGATGTCAGAAGTCATACAGTTCAGACTACACAAATATCACAAGTTCAAGTCCAACATGATCAAGTTCATCAATGCAGTTCAACAAAGATGTACCAAGCAACTACAGGGATGAATACAATGTCAAAGATCAAAGACCAGACTACTACAGCAATATACTCAAGTGGTTCAAACTACTAGAGAAATCCAATGCAATGCAGATGCCAACATAGATGGATATATGAAGTGAAGCAAATTTTAGAATTCTCGAAATCAAGTTCGTATCTATGAAAAGGTCAAAGTCAACCAGTGCCAAGTTCGAACAGTGTGAGGTGTATCAATCTCAAATATCAAGCCACAAGAAAGCCAAAGATTCAAATTCGAACGTACAAGCGAAAGTCAGAAATTCACAAAGTTAAAAATGATCGGAGCCGAAGTCGAACAAGTCAAACTTGCGAAATTCATGGAGAAGCAAATTCAAAGTCGTAAACATCACGATTTAAAATCAAAACCGTGAGAAGCAAGTTTTATCGAATATACGTATATGACAAAGTCAGATTAAATCACCATCTTTCAACAACAATCAAGTGGCCGAAGCTATATCAGTTGACAAATTCAAGCAAAAAATATATGACGAAAATAAAGAGATTCGAACCCTATATAAACAATCATCATCGGCAATTTTAAAATCATTCGAGTTCAAGCTAACAGAAAAACAATAAACCAATAACTCGAATCACATCGAAGTCAAGCAATCAAACCAGAGAACAAAAGGCACAAATTACATACCGAAGTCAGGTGACGAATTCGATCACAAATCGAAGAGCAGCCGTGTGTAAGACAAAGAAATCAATCGATCGACTACGCAACGAAGTTCGAAATCAAATTCAATCGATCAGTATAAAGTCGGCGTCTTCAAGCCCTAAATCCAAAGCGCAAAGAGGAGTTGCTGAAATCAGACTACTTCAATCAAAACCCTAAATTTCAAGAGCAAGCATTGAAGAAGATCGAGCTCGTATTCGCCAGAGAATCGAAGAATCGCCGAAGCCCTAAAATCGCCATTTTTATTTCTCAAACAATCGGGCCAGAATAACAAAAGAAAGGGGATCGAAGTTACAAACTCAAGTGGGCCAACGTTTTAGCAAATAAAAAGGAAGCGGGCCGACATTTTTTAATCGAGATAAAATAATAGTGGGCCGGATATTAAAAGAGTTTTAAATTTGTGGCTATCTTGTTTTAATTTTATAAATTTGGGTCGGGTTTAAAATAATTTAGTATTGGGCCTAGTTTATTTGAGGGCAAAATTGTTTTAAAGTATCAATTTATATTTTGCCCTGGGTTTAATCTGTATTTTGTCTTTCAGTTTGTATTTTCAAAGTCCAGTCAGGGTTAATCACCACCTAGGGTTTAGGTGTTGTCAGATTGTCTAGTTAGGGTTAGTTCAGTGAGCAGGGTGTGCGAGTTTACAAAGCTCTATAGGCGGAGCAGGGTGTGCGAGTTTACAAAGCTCTATAGGCGGAGCAGGGTGTGCGAGTCTGTAGGAGTGTTTGTAAGCGGGATACTGTTTAATTCTAATAAAAATCTGGGAATGCAGCAGTAGGCAGGGGTTGCCGAAGCTGGGTAAATTTTGTGTGTGATTTACTTTTCTGCATATTTATCTGCTGTTTGATTACGTGTTTAATCTGAGAAAATTTGCTATAACCCTATTCACCCCCCCTCTAGGGTTAATCTAAATACTACAAGTGGTATCAGAGCCCGGTATTTTTTCTTTAACTCTAGAGTCATGAATTCATCAAATAATGCTTTTTCTGAGGGGCAATCTATTGTTAGGCCACCTATGTTTAATGGGAATGATTATGCTTACTGGAAAGTTAGGATGGGTATTTATCTTAGTTCTGTTGATTATGATGTTTGGGACATTATTGAAACTGGCTATACACCTCCCACTATAACTGTAGGTGATACTGAGATTCATAAACCTAGGGATAGGTGGGATGCTAACGATAAGAAATTGAAAACCACAAATGCTAAAGCCATGAATGCTTTGATCTGTGCTCTTGATAAAACTGAATTTAATAGAATTTCTCATTGTAAAACAGCACAGGAAATTTGGCATACTTTGGAGGTGACACACGAAGGATCTTCTCAAGTCAAGGAGTCTCATCTAGCCCTGTTCAGCAATGAATACGAGAACTTTGTGATGGACAAAGGCGAAAGCATAAAGGACATGTTTGGACGCTTCTCAACCTTAGTGTACAATGCTAGAACGCTTGGGAAGGTATTCACTGAGGTAGAGCTAGTAAGGAAGATACTACGTGTAACGACCCGGAATTTTCGAACCCGAAAATTCCAGATAGTTAGAAGAAAAAGAAAGAGATAGAAGAAAGAAACAGAAAGAAGAAAGGAGAACAGAGAACATAACATCTCACATTCGCAGCGGATTAAATATAATAACAAATAATAATATCAGTTATACAAAGAAAAACTGTATTTGTTAATTACATTTTAATACATCAGAGTTACAACATTTCACAATCACTGAACAGTTAAAATAACTCGTCCCAATAAATAACAATATATCACTCTCCATACGTTCCTGCCATCCAGCTCGCCTCCTGAGCTCCAGAACGTCCTTACTTGGAAATCTGTAATACTCGGTCTGACCCGAGCATTACATCAAAGTAACACCCGGGTCAGGCTGGAAACCAGCGTGAGTAAACTCATCTAACATGAAATCCAATTTATAGAACTTATATATATATACCCCGGGTAACTCGTACTTCACTATAAGTAAGCAACTTATATAGTGAACACATATGTTCACCAAGCAATATCTAAGTATCCAACTTAGTTTAAATGGTCCCTATTATCCAAACCGGTTTATTTGACTTCACATATCAAACTATAAAGAATTATGGAAGATTCAAATCGAAGTGGTTTCGGGTATTTACTGGTACCCGACCCCGGTCTCTTCGAATCCAATTATTCATTAACCAAAGGTTTAAATATAATATATACAATCATTCATCTCATATCACAAAGCAACACATATCACATATAAGAGATATCACATAATTCAAGGCACTCAACATCATTCAATCATACGTAAACAAAATTTTATTAGATATAATTCCTAATTAATTTAATTAATTTCCAATTAAATTAATTACCAACTTTAATAACTTGGATTACCTTAATCCTGCTCAATTTATTACAACCATTGATTAATCCTTCTTTAATTACCTATCTAAATTAATTATCCATAATTACTTCATTAAGTAATTATACCATTGGTTGATTATCCTTAATTAATTAACCTTTAATTATTTATTAATTATCCTCTAAAAAAATAATTAAATTAATTAACCCTCAACAAATTAATCTTTAATTACTTATATTAAGTAATTATCATTTAAGTAATTACTTACATTAATTATTCTCTAATTACCCATTAATTTATCTCAAATTTCCAATTAATTAATCTCCCAATTAATTAATTTATAAACCTTAATCCTAAATCATTAATTAATTAAAGTAATTAATTACTATGTAATTACTTCATTAGTTTAATTAATCCTTAATTATTCATAGTCTTAATTAACTTTAAGATAAACTATTGTTCTTATTAATTGCTTAATTATGATCAACACACAAATTTAAACATTTTATCCTTTTACTTAATTACATTTCTAAATAAAGTTTAAAATAACTTAAAAACTTAACTTAATAAATTCAAGTTAAACAAATTATATAACTTACTTAAATCAATTATTAAACACATTTATTATATAAAGAATAGATTTAAACTTGATTTATTTAAATTAAAAACTTGTTTTCAATTAAATTTTATTTGAAAAAAAAAATTTAAAACTTAGATCCTGTAATTTCAAACACTTTTCGTTTTGACATCAAACTCTAAAAAGAATTAGAGACGGAGGGATTGAATTTTTTTTTTTTTAATTGTTTTAAACTCTGTAAATCTGGAACAGAGGCATTTCTGCCTGTAACACCTATATGCACAAAATCTTTTACATGTATACCTATACATACAGGCATATTTAGATACATGCAAGCACTTCTCACAACATTATAGTTATCATTTATCACATGCATCAAGATTCAACCCAGATTCAAGCTTTAAATAGTAATTTACTCACCTGTTTTGAACAGAGAAGCCTGTTTCTTTGATTTAAAACTGGAAACTCAGTTGATCTTTTACTTTGAAAACTGGAGATTGCTTGCTGTTATAATTTGAGTTGCTGGAAAAATGCTATCATGAATTTCTCCTTTGACCTAAAAACTTTGAGTTACTGAAATGCTGAAAATTTCTTGCTTTAGACAATTTTCCAGATTACTTGCTTGATCAAATCTCAGGTTTGCATGCTTTAGTTTGAACTCAAGTTGAAGAAGAAGCTTTGTACAGGCTTGAGAAATATGAAAGTGTTTGTATTTGAACTTGAGGAAGTTTTTCAGGTTTTGGTTTTTAAATATTTCGAAAATGATTTACAGGTTACTGAATTTGATTAATTTCTGGTTTGAGGAACATTAAATTACAGATTTGTTTTGAGTTATAGGATTTGAGTCTTTCTTAGCTTTTGAATTTGAAGAATAGAAAAATAATTGAAGAGAGGAATTAGATGGATATATAGGCTAGATTATGATTTATTAAAAATAAAAGAAAACTAAAATTAAAAATGACACTTGTCTTTCTTCTCACTTAATCATTTAACACTTGTTAATAAGGAGATTTATAATTTAACACATGTTATTTGATTATCTAATATGTTAACACTTGTCTCATGATTTAATTAGTTATATTTTTAAATGTTAATGAAAGATTAATACATAATTAAGCCTAATGAATTAGCTAATTTGTATTTATATGTATAAATAATCTTAAAAGAAATAAAAACCCAATTCAAATTAAACTTTTGAAACCCAAATTAAAGTCAACTTATTAAATTTTAAAATGATAATTTCATTTTCTTATTTTAATTCTTTTTATATTTATATGGAAAATAATACATTATTAATATGGTTTGAAAAAAAATAATTTTAACAATTTTAAATGATTTATAAAAGAGATTATAAATCACTATTATTATTAAATGAATTAAAACCATATTGCAAATTGTAATTTAAACTTATATATAAAATTTCCAAATCATAGATTATCTATAATATATATACAAGTATTATCAAACCAATACTTATTCATATATATATATATATATATATATATATATATATATATATATATATTTCCATTACCAGAAATTTTATTTAACTTATAAATCAGTATTTCTATTAATAAATTTAGTTAATTTATCATTTATAAATATTCCAAAACCCGGGTTATCACATTCCTCCCCCCTTTAAAACTTTTCGTCCTCGAAAAGGAATGAAGTTAGAATTTTAATTATAACAGCTTATCATCAGTTAAATTATTCTTTGAGCATTTTTAACCATAAACTCTTTTTATTCAACATTTTTTTTAAACACTTCAAAATCTATATAATATTACAAAAATAACTATATAAAAATATTTTTTTTTATAACTCGATGTTTCAACCAGTCCATCATGGTTCTCACAGAAATTCGGTCATACGTTGATCAGACGTAAGACTGAAAATCTATAAGTACTTAGCAGACTCGTTTTCAACATCCAGTGAAAATACTTGGAAAATAATTTATCGAAAATATAGAAAACATTTTTGAAAATAGAGGAAATATCTTTGGTGAGAATGCTCTGGAAATCATCACCCCCATTCATGGTCACAGTTACATCACGGGTTACGTTGCCATCGCAGCAAAAGTCCATGTAACTGATTACACCATGGAACCCACAACAGATCGCAGTTACATCCAGGGTTACGTTGCCGTCGCAGCAAAAGTCCATGTAACTGTTGGCTCTCAGCGGCACACACGATTTCGCTGTCAAAATGAAACTTCTCCTACATAGGTCGCAGTCTACCGATATAAAATCAAACGCAGACTGTTGGCTCTCAGCGGCACACATGACTTTCGCTATGTTACCATAGTGTCACAGTCTACCGATATAAAATCAAACGTAGACAGTTGGCTCTCAGCGGCACACATGACTTTCGCTATGTTACCATAGTGTCACAGTCTACCGATATAAAATCAAACGTAGACAGTTGGCTCTCAGCGGCACACATGACTTTCGCTATGGTCTGCAGTAGATCGCAGTGACATCGAGTTACACTGTCGTCACAGAATAACCCAAATGCCTCTGTGGGCACCAGCCCCTCGACTTTCGCTACACAAATAATCCTCAGGAACTAGTTTGTCCGGACTCCTCACAGGATCAACTTTAGAAACCCCCCTTGGGGCTCAAGGCAGTACCACCCTGTGGTAGTCCTGAGAAGTTCATTTCAAGGAAGCGCCTTTTTCCCCAGAGCTATTTTCAAAATACTTTATACTATATACTTATAGTATCTTCAAATCATATCCTTTATGATTTATCAAAATCTCCTTTACACAAAATCGATTACCAAAATCGATAATTCTCAAACTAGGCTTTCCAAAATCCAAAATTGATTTTCCCAAAAATCAAAAGCCTTTTCCAAATTCATAGGTTCCCAAAACCTTTTCCAAAATCATTCTCATAAGATCCTTTATATATATAGATATAGATATATATAACTTTGAAAATCTTTGGATCATTTTAAACTTGTATAAAACCTCTTTTATACTTCAAATATTTCAAAACCCTTTTTATTCTGGCTAGATTCAATAAGGGAAGTTTATCATATTACAAAATATAACTTTATTTATTGTCAAATCAAATATTCAAGTTTGATTTCTTTATAAAGTTATTTACCATTTACTTACCTCCATAAAGTAAATTTCAACCAAAGAAATACCCAATTCCATTATATTTCACATAATATACCTTTCATTTTCGAAAACCATTTCAAATTTCTTATCCTCAAATTTTAAATGCCAATTTCATTCAAATCCGTACGATGTACACATATCATCCGTACGCTATATCAATCTGATTGCTCAATCGATCACACAATTTCACTTCCGAACTAGTATTGTCCACCCGGCTTCCTAGTGCGGACTCAGATCTGGTTTCCTGATCAGAAACCGTCATTCTCCTTGCATAGTCACAACTATGATAGAGAATATCCAGAACCAATCAACAATCCATATCCAGGTTCGCCGTCGAAAATCGAGCAAAAAATCCCAACTCGGATCTATAATTCTATCTCGAAATTCTGTGTTCGAATCTGGATCAAATCACTATGCGAATAGAATAATATACGTATATCCTACGTATTTATCTTTATTGGTTATTAGCCAAATCAATTCTCTTTTCTATTCACATTTCCTTTAATTCTATTCTCTTATTCTCAATTGCTTCCATTTACAATTGAGTTAATACTTCAATTATAAACAGTTTGAACTCTGACCAATTTAAATTTAAAAATAGCTTGAAAAAGTTTTAAAAATAGATAAGTAGTTGAAAAATAGTTATTAGTTTATAAAATAGCTGTAAAATAGTTAAGTAGGTACAAAATAGTTAGATAATTGCAAAGTGATTAGATATAAATAACTGAAAAATAGTAATTAGTTTATAAGACAGTTTCAAAATAGTTAAATAATTGTAAAATAAGTATAGATAGTTTGGGGTTTAAGAAGAAAGATTGTATAGTAAATAGTTTGGAAAAATGTATTTGTATTAAAACAATTTATTTTAAAAATAGTCCAGAGCCAAACTGTTTAATTTCCCAATCTACATTCCCAATTAATTTCCCTTTTATTCAATTTAAATTTCCTCTTCCATTTAAATTGACTCAACACTTCAATTTCCATTGAAATTTATTAAATCCCAATTCAAGTTGAATTAACCTTAATTCCTTTCCAAATTCAAATCAAATTCCATTTGAATTTTAAACCTATTCAACTTTAATCCAATTTCAATTAATTCACATAAATTTCAAATTGAACCAATTTTAATTCATTTCAATTCCAGTTTGAATTAATTCAATTTAAATCTTAATTTTAAACTATCTCGAATTATATAAATTCGAGTTAAATTTTAAATGTTGATTTAATCCTTTAAATCAAATTAACCTTTACTTTTAAATCAAATCAACCTTAATTTTTAATTTAACAACTTAAATCTTTAAACCATTTAATTCTGTATCCAAATTCCAAAATTCCATTTAAAAATTATCTTAACTTATTACAAAGTTCAAATAAGAATTCAAAAACAATTTAATCTTCAGATTCTAATTTATTATCTATTTCTAACTTTAAAATAAATTCTTAGTTTCATAGATTATTTATAACAATAGAATGATATCAGGATAAATAAACATCCAAATTTATCCAAACACCAATTAACAATATCCCATTTCAATTTCCAGATCTCAAATCCATTTTGAGGTCACTCATAACTCCCATTACAATTTTAAAATTTATTAATAATCTTTATTCTTGATAACATTTCTACAAATTCAAGTTTTTAATTTTAGTTTGAATTCATTTCAAACTTATCTTCATTCAATTTTAATTTGGCTTTATTTCTATTACCACTTAATTTAATTCCAACATTTTAACAACCAATTACCTTAATATTTATTAGAAAGAAATATCATTTTATATATCAAAATATATTCTTATATAAAATCATTTAAAATCCTTATATTAGAAAATAACAATTACGCTCTCATATATATATATATATATACACTCAACTCGTTCTAGGGTACCATTGACCCTATTCTTAACGAGTAATCCCACCAGAGCCAAGGTTCTCGCTTAACCTTTGGCTCTGATACCAAACTGTAACGACCTGGAATTTTCGAACCCGAAAATTCCAGATAGTTAGAAGAAAAAGAAAGCGATAGAAGAAAGAAACAGAAAGAAGAAAGGAGAACAGAGAACACAACATCTCACATTCGCAGCGGATTAAATATAATAACAAATAATAATATCAGTTATACAAAGAAAAAATGTATTTGTTAATTACATTTTAATACATCAGAGTTACAACATTTCACAATCACTGAACAGTTAAAATAACTCGTCCCAATAAATAACAATATATCACTCTCCATACGTTCCTGCCATCCAGCTCGCCTCCTGAGCTCCAGAACGTCCTTACCTGGAAATCTGTAATACTCGGTCTTACCCGAGCATTACATCAAAGTAACACCCGGGTCAGGCTGGAAACCAGCGTGAGTAAACTCATCTAACATGAAATCCAATTTATAGAACTTATATATATATACCCCGGGTAACTCGTACTTCACTATAAGTAAGCAACTTATATAGTCAACACATATGTTCACCAAGCAATATCTAAGTATCCAACTTAGTTTAAATGGTCCCTATTATCCAAACCGGTTTATTTGACTTCACATATCAAACTATAAAGAATTATGTAAGATTCAAATCGAAGTGGTTTCGGGTATTTACTGGTACCCGACCCCGGTCTCTTCGAATCCAATTATTCATTAACCAAAGGTTTAAATATAATATATACAATCATTCATCTCATATCACAAAGCAACACATATCACATATAAGAGATATCACATAATTCAAGGCACTCAACATCATTCAATCATACGTAAACAAAATTTTATTAGATATAATTCCTAATTAATTTAATTAATTTCCAATTAAATTAATTACCAACTTTAATAACTTGGATTACCTTAATCCTGCTCAATTTATTACAACCATTGATTAATCCTTCTTTAATTACCTATCTAAATTAATTATCCATAATTACTTCATTAAGTAATTATACCATCGGTTGATTATCCTTAATTAATTAACCTTTAATTATTTATTAATTATCCTCTAAAAAAAATAATTAAATTAATTAACCCTCAACAAATTAATCTTTAATTACTTATATTAAGTAATTATCATTTAAGTAATTACTTACATTAATTATTCTCTAATTACCCATTAATTTATCTCAAATTTCCAATTAATTAATCTCCCAATTAATTAATTTATAAACCTTAATCCTAAATAATTAATTAATTATAGTAATTAATTACTATGTAATTACTTCATTAGTTTAATTAATCCTTAATTATTCATAGTCTTAATTAACTTTAAGATAAACTATTGTTCTTATTAATTGCTTAATTATGATCAACACACAAATTTAAACATTTTATCCTTTTACTTAATTACATTTCTAAATAAAGTTTAAAATAACTTAAAAACTTAACTTAATAAATTCAAGTTAAACAAATTATATAACTTACTTAAATCAATTATTAAACACATTTATTATATAAAGAATAGATTTAAACTTAAGTTTACTATGTTATATATGTGTATAATTAACTTAAGTAAACTTATCTTTTGAAACTAAACCATCTTATATATGTGTGCATAAGGATATGATCGTAGAATGCCTTGATTTCTGCTTGCATGGATGAAATAAATTACCTGGTATAAAAATTTGGTTTGCTATGAATATGTATGTCTCGGTTCTTTTAATAAAGTGAGTAAACCTTTTAAATAAAAAGCTTAAGCAAATTATAGCCTGATGTTTGTGAAGATTTCTATAATAACTAATGCTGACTTGTGAATATTTATGTGGTTCTTCTGTAAGGAAGTTGAGGTATGCAACTAAGATATAGGCATGCATGTTCTGTTCTTTCCTGTTCTTGATACAGGATATAAATTTTGGAACGAAATTCCAATTTTCTTTTTATCTGATCTTTGTTAAACTTTGACTTCAAACATAGTAGTTAGGTTTAACTCAAGCTAAGATAAATATATATATATATATATATATAGATTTAGGAAATTATGTGAAGTAATTGTCTCAAAATTTTAAAAAGACAGTGAACTTTTGAAGTGGAAAGAAATAAAATGTCTTGAATTCATAAAATGAATCCATAATCAGATTAGTATTGTTAAATGTTGAATTTACATGAAATATCATGATTTTTAGCATAGAAATGCTGTGATATTCTGGGATGATCGGGATTTGGGAATTTGTGGAATTCCAGCGATCGGCGCGATCGATCTTGACAATTTTTGGTCTGGAGGTGGCTAACGTGATAAGGATCAAGGGAAAAATGGTGGAAGTGTTGGTTGATCATCATTGCATTGGCAGTGGATCATAGAAGGGTTTCGAGTAGGTTTTAAGGCGAGGTCGGAAACGTGGTCACCGTGGTGTCTCGGAGTGATCGAGCTTCACCAGAACTAGGGAGATGATAGTGTGGAGGCTATCGAGGATGTGGCCGGAGTTCATGATGAACTGGTAGTCATAGGCGGCGGCGCGGAGTGGTTTTCATCGATCGAGTTTGGGTTCCAGGCGCTCGCAGTTGTTCGTTTTCGATTTGCCGAGTCGATCGACGATCTGGGAGTTCGTGACAACTCAGGGGAAGTTCGCTGGCTTGTGGATGGTCGGAGCATTGGACGGAGTTGGTCTGATCGCGTGTGCACATGCACACGTGTATGTTGTTGTCTGGGTTGTTCGTGGTATTTGGGAAAGAAGGATTTATATCGGGTAAAACTCGAAGTAGATAGGGGATTGCCTCGAAGTAGCTGAAGATGGTGGATGTCTCGGTGGGGTCTTCGGGTTTTTAAAGTTTTTGCTCGGGTTCGATTTGCTTTGGGTTGTACAGGTTTAAATTTTGTAAAGAAGAATCAAGATTACCAATTTAAAAGCAAGTTCTTTTCTAAATAAATGTCAATCAAGTTTCAAGAGTATTTAATTGAATATATTTCCAAATTTAAAATGTTTAAAGTTGTTGATTTCAAAAGTAATTAACTAAATTAATTAATGAGATAATTAAAGGTTAATTACTAATTGTAATTAAGAATAATTACCTAATGGGGTAATTAGTGAATAGTTAATGAACTAAGAGATGAATCATTAACTAGAGATTAAGTGATTAATTGATTTTAAGTTAATTAATTTGTCTAATTAATTAAAGATAATCACTTATAAATTTATTAAGTATAATTACTTAGAGAAGTAATTAATGAATAATTACTGAATGTAATTAAGTAAAAAGGGAAATCATGTATGGAAGTGATTAAGGATTAATCCCTTAGTGTAATTAATTAAAGGATTAATTAATATAATTAATTAAGGGTTAGTTAATATAATTAATTAAGGGTTAGTTAATTAAGTAAAGAATAACTAATTAATTAAAGGGTTAAGGTTAATTAATAATGTGATTAATTACTTGTTGAGGTAATAAATTAAAAGAGTAACTAATTAATGAAGTAATTAGAAGATCATTAATTAATTAATGGAAGTAATTAAAGATAATTATTGAATGGTTGAGGATAATTAATCTATAATTAAGGTTTAATTACTTAATGTAATAAAAAAATAATTAATCAAGAATGATTAATAAAAAGGGATAATTAATGAATAATTACTTATTGTAATTAAGGGATAATTAATCAAGAAAGATTAATTAAGATAAATAATTAAGAAATTAATTTGAAATTAATTAATGTTAAGTAAGATGGATTAAGGTAATCCAAGTAATTAAAGGTTAGTAATTAAATTAATTTGAGATTAATTAAATTAATTAAGAATAAATCAACTTGTTATGGATGGTTGAATAATATTGGGTTACTTGGATTGATTTTATCTCTGATGGGTAATTGAGATGTGCTATGATATGAATAAGTTAAACTGTGATAATGTAGATTACATATCTGAGTTAAATTGTTGTATGATATCCTGGATTTAAATTGTATTGTTTAAAACTCAACAACCTGGATTAGAGATGACATTGAATTCGAAGAGACCGGGGTCGGGTATCAGTAAATACCCGAAACCACTTCGATTCTTTATAAATGTGAGTTTGGAAACAAACAGGCTGGAATGAAAAAAGTTAAGTATCATGGATATTTAAACTGGATAACGATTCTTGGATATTGTTTTGAGATAAATGATTGACATAAATAAGATTTGAACTCGTAGAAAAGTACGAGTTACCCTGGTAATTCACTTAAGTTATATCGCTTGGTATTTCATGTTAGATGAGTTTACTCACGCTGGTTTCCAGCCTGACCCGGGTGTTACTTTGATGTAATGCTCGGGTCAGACCGAGTATTACAGATTTCAGGTAAGGACGTTCTGGAGCTCAGGAGGCGAGCTGGATGGCAGGAACGTATGGAGTGTGATATATTGTTAATTATTGGGACGAGTTATTTTAACTGTATAGTGATTGTGAAATGTTGTAACTCTGATGTATAAAAATGTAATTGACTGATACAGTTTTCTTTGTATAACTGATATTATTATTTGATATTGTATTTTGATCCGCTGCGAATGTGAGAATCTGTGCCTTGTTCTGTTCTTTCTTCTATCTCTTTTCTTTTTCTTCTAACTATCTGGAAATTTCGGGTTCGAAAATTCCGGGTCGTTACACTACGAGTCTTACCGATGAACTTTGAGGCAAAAGTCACAGCAATACAAGAATCCAGAGATCTGAGTAAACTGAGCATGGAAGATTTGATCGGAAATTTGATGACATATGAGCTTGAGCTAAAAGCAAAGGAGGACCGCAACAACTCCGAATCAAAGAAGAAGACGATTGCCTTAAAGAGCAAAGAAGAGAGCGATGATGAAGCAGAAGGTCCAATTGAAGAACATGCAATGGCTGTCAATAATCTTAGAAAATTGTCAAGATACAGGCCACGCAAGAAGAAAACGAATGGTAATACGTCAAAAGATTCTGACAATTCCGAAAATGAATTAACCTGCTATAACTGCAACAAGCCTGGTCACTTCAAACAAAATTGCCCACTTCTCAAAAACACCAAAGGAATGAAAATGAAGAAAAAGGCCTTCGCAGCGACTTGGGATGATGAGGAAGGAGAGGAAGTTTCAACTGATAGCTCAGAGGAGGCAAACTTGTGTCTTACGGCAAGATCAGATTCAGAAGCAAGCTCAGAGGAATCTAGTGAGGTAAAGAACTATTCTTATAAAGAACTTGTCTTTATGTGCCTTGATCTTACTAAAACAGTTGATGCTCTAGATTCTAAAATTGAAAAACTGAAATCTGATATGAGAGAACTTGCCCGTGAAAATTTTAGGTTAGATACTGAACTTGAAAATATTCAAAACCTAGACTGTAAAAACTGTAAAACTTTAGATTCAGAATTATCAAAACTGAAGAATAGCTTTGAGAATCTTGAAAAAGAAAACTTGAATCTTAAGGAAACCATTGACACTAGGAAAAAGGATTTATAAATAGATGCACCTTACTTGTGACTGAAAACACAACACTAAAAACCAAAGTCCAAAATCTTGAGAAAACTCTGAATAACTTTTCAAGAGGAGAAAAATCATTCAATGTGTTATTAGGAAATCAACGTTTTGCTAACAACAGAAAAAGACTAGGTTTTGGGAAAACACAAGTTGATGATAATGCAAAAGGTAAGAATGTCTTTGCTAGATGTGGAATAATTGGACATCGTGCTGAAAATTATAGTCATAGGAACAAGAACACAAAATTTATACAAGTTTGGGTTCCTAAGAATTCTACAAACAAATTTCATGTCTATTGGAACAAGAATGAAAGGACAAAACAAGTTTGGATGCCAAAAGGAACATATGTTAATAGTTTTGGGTCTACTCAAACATATTCATCAAATTATTCTGCCACTAACAACCATGGACCTATAAAAACAAATAGGTCACAAAAATCTTTTACCGTGTAGGTGTGGTGGCAGGTTAAGGAACAACATTAGTGTTATCTGGATTCTGGCTGTTCCAGACACACAACGGGTGACAAATCAACGTTCCTTAGCCTAGTATAAAGGTGACAGATTCACAATGGGCAAACAATGAAAGATTATCGTATAGGTAAAACAGGTAATTGTATTTATTTTCAAACGATAGATAAAATGTGAAAATCTGCACCATAATCTAAAATCAGCCAGTTATGTGAAATGATTGATGATGTTAATTCTAATTTTTTAACCAATCATCTTTAAATGGATTTACTCGAAGTGATTATGATGGTTGACAGATTCTAATATGATCTTACATGACTTGCTCTTATCTATGACTTTGATTTGTGCTTAAAAGTTGACCAACCATTTTTTTATTGAATTTAATCTGTTTGGTCAAATTATGATGTTGATTGATTTCTGATTACTCATGCTATAAAAAGTTTTTTGAGAAATTGTTGAAATTGTTGAAACTTTGTGAAATTGGTGAAGCTTCAAGAAATTGTTTTGAAATAATGATGATGGTTTAATGACTGTTGATCCTACGATTTTGAAATCTGACTCTATGATATTTGTGTGATTGTTTACACGGCTTCAATTCAATTTCAAGAGAATTTCATTTAAAAATTGTTGAACATTATTCTGAAAGAGTTTGTTGAAATTTCATAATCTGGTCTATGACTTCAAACGAGTGATTACTGAGTGAAAGTAAAAATCAGATGCAGATTTCACTGGCAATGTAGTTGTTAGAAAAATTACTAGTGAAATGTGATTATTTATTGACTTTCATTAGCTGCATCATTTTTCAAAGAAAATATCTGCACATTTTTCACTTGAAATAATTTTTCAATTTAGCAGAATTTTTTCTTAAACCCCTTCTAGAAAATATTTTCTGTTAACCACTCTTTTCGGATTAGTTATTTGATTTTATAATTATTTTTGAAATTGATTTTAAACTAATCTGATCCCCTAATAATTATCTAAAAAGATAGATAGTGATTGAAAATAAGATGAGTGTTGATATTAATCTTATATTATGACTTGAGAAAGTATAATTAGAAAATTTCTTTAGAAATTTAAACAAGAGTTATAAAAACTTTTTGTTGATAAATATTCCATGATCATTTCTATTTCTATCATTTTTCTATCGACTATCACTCATCAAAAGTCAATATAGTATGTCAATATGTGGTAGTTTAAATGGGAAATCATTTGTGCTTCAATTGTATTATATTTCTAACAATAAATAATAATATCCAAAATATTCACTCTCATTTAAAAGTCCTCACGGTTATGCATGGGTGAATTACTTGGATTTTTGATTATGTGCTTCCATGCTCATTTAAAAGTCCTAATGGTTATGCATGTATGGAACGCATATCAAAATTAATTGATTAAATAGACAAGTTGATTCTAATCCCATTTAAAAGTCCTCACGGTTATGCGTGGTTAGAAGATACTTGAATTCATTTTTAAAATAAAAATAAAAATTTAGAATACTACTAATCTCATTTAAAAGTCCTAACGGTTATGCATGGTTAGTAGATATTCAAATTTCCTGAAATAAATATACCACAAATAGACACAACTATATGGTTTTATTCGATGAAATCATTCCTATCATTCTAAAGTAGAATATGCGTCAATTAAAGTATTTATGATTTTTGTTTGATTTTCTTATTGAAATTAATAATTACCCTAGATCGAGCTTTAATATTGTATTAATGTCTATCACTATATCTCTATTTCTCTATTACTATTATTCTTTTGCTGATAACAAAAGGTGGAGAGAAAGGTTAAGATTTTGGAAAATAAAATTCACATATTTTCTATTTGCATATAGAATCATATTGCATATTTTATTCTCATGCATATATGTAGGGGGAGTATTGTGTAGAAAGAGAGCATTTAAATAGGGGGAGCAAATTGAATAATCAAATACATTTACAATAGTCAAAATCTTAAATATATGTTTGTTATCATCAAAAGGGGGAGAATGTTAAATATGTGTGTATATGATTTTTGTTTGATGATAATAAACATATATACATTCATTTAAATGTATTTGATATTGTACTATTTTATTTTTCATAGATTAAATAGATATTTGTTGAATAAAATAAATAACATAGAATTTGAATTCAAATGAATATTTTATTCAAACAAATATTTATTACAATTTTGATAGTACAATTTCAAGCTCTCACTATAATTACATCAATTTTGATCACAATACAATTACATCACGATTTCATAGTTACATCATTTCCTCACTACATATCACTCACACTCGTATTTATCTTCAACTCCATTCCAATGTGAATCCAACATCTGAGCAATCTGCAAAAATATTCACTAACGCAGTAAAATTGAAAAGGAAATATTTTTCCAATATAAAACAAAATGTGATTTTGAAAATTTTATTTGCCTCAGTTATTTGGGTTGTTCATCATCATTTATATTTGAATTCATCATACACGAACAGCTTGTGACATGCACAGTGTATCACTGTACATGCCACAAGGCCGTGCATACCGATATATGTATATACACTTGATATAGTAATAGGGACAGGTGAGCACAGGTCAAACCCAGACTATCGGATTCAACTCAAGTGCAATATAAATAAAGTCAAGTCATCAGCACAAGGTCAAATCCGAGTTCTGAAACTGGATTCAACACAAGGCAATAGAGATCAAGTCACTGCTATTCTACATGACTCAACTCAATACAGCAATCAAGTAAACAAGTGCATGCATATATACAAGCAACTGAAGTGTAACTGCAAACACATGTAAACAATGCTACAACACGAAGCAGTGACAACATATATGATGACCAGACCAGACTACATGAAATACAATGGAACAATGCAAAAACTACTCCAGACAGGGATGGACATGTCAGAAATATCATCACCGAAGACATGGTTATCAAGCTATCAAACAAATGCAAAGGAACAAAGCATGATGAAGCACAGTGGACATATAGCAGCAATGTAAACAAACAAATGCAGACAACAGTGAATCAAGTCCAAGCAATACAAATATATATATGTACACACATATATATCTGTATCAAACATACAGCAGCCATCAACATGAACAAAAGATCATTACAATGCAAACTCAAGCTTGAAGACAACAGAAGTGATGTCAGAAGTCATACAGTTCAGACTACACAAATATCACAAGTTCAAGTCCAACATGATCAAGTTCATCAATGCAGTTCAACAAAGATGTACCAAGCAACTACAGGGATGAATACAATGTCAAAGATCAAAGACCAGACTACTACAGCAATATACTCAAGTGATTCAAACTACTAGAGAAATCCAATGCAATGCAGATGCCAACATAGATTGATATATGAAGTGAAGCAAATTTCAGAATTCTCGAAATCAAGTTCGTATCTATGAAAAGGTCAAAGTCAACCAGTGCCAAGTTCGAACAGTGTCAGGTGTATCAATCTCAAATATCAAGCCACAAGAAAGCCAAAGGTTCAAATTCGAACGTACAAGCGAAAGTCAGAAATTCACAAAGTTAAAAATGATCGGAGCCGAAGTCGAACAAGTCAAACTTGTGAAATTCATGGAGAAGCAAATTCAAAGTCGTAACCATCACGATTTAAAATCAAAACCGTGAGAAGCAAGTTTTATCGAATATACGTATATGACAAAGTCAGATTAAATCACCATCATTCAACAACAATCAAGTGGCCGAAGCTATATCAGTTGACAAATTCAAGCAAAAAATATATGATGAAAATAAAGAGATTCGAACCCAAAATAAACAATCATCATCGGCAATTTAAAAATCATTCGAGTTCAAGCTAACAGAAAAACAATAAACCAATAACTCGAATCACATCAAATTCAAGCAATCAAACCAGAGAACAAAAGGCACAAATTACATACCGAAGTCAGGTGACGAATTCGATCACAAATCGAAGAGCAGCCGTGTGCAAGACAAAGAAATCAATCGATCGACTACACAACGAAGTTCGCAATCAAATTCAATCGATCAGTATAAAGTCGGCGTCTTCAAGCCCTAAATCTAGAGCGCAAAGAGGAGTTGCTGAAATCAGACTACTTCAATCAAAACCCTAAATTTCAAGAGCAAGCATTGAAGAAGATCGAGCTCGTATTCGCCAGAGAATCGAAGAATCGCCGAAGCCCTAAAATCGCAATTTTTATTTCTCAAAGAATCGGGCCAGGATAACAAAAGAAAGGGGATCAAAGTTACAAACTCAAGTGGGCCAACGTTTTAGCAAATAAAAAGGAAGCGGGCCGACATTTTTTAATCGAGATAAAATAATAGTGGGCCGGATATTAAAAGAGTTTTAAATTTGGGGCTGTCTTGTTTTAATTCTATAAATTTGGGCCGGGTTTAAAATAATTTAGTATTGGGCCTAGTTTATTTGAGGGCAAAATTGTTTTAAAGTATCAATTTATATTTTTCCCTGGGTTTAATCTATATTTTGTCTTTCAGTTTATATTTTCAAAGTCCAGTCAGGGTTAATCACCACCTAGGGTTTAGGTGTTGTCAGATTGTCTAGTTAGGGTTAGTTCAGTGAGCAGGGTGTGCGAGTTTACAAAGCTCTATAGGCGGAGTAGGGTGTGCGAGTCTGTAGGAGTGTTTGTAAGCGGGATACTGTTTAATTCTATTAAAAATCTGGGAATGCAGCAGTAGGCAGGGGTTGCTGAAGCTGGGTAAATTTTGTGTGTGATTTACTTTTCTGCATATTTATCTGCTGTTTGATTATGTGTTTAATCTGAGAAAATTTGCTATAACCCTATTCAGCCCCCCTCTAGGGTTAATCTAGATCCTACATTTTTGTGATCAAAGTGTATCGTATTTTGAAGAGCATTGTATCAACTTGTAATCGAAATCAGCAATAAAGGAATTCAAAGTGGACGTAGGCTTGATAATAAGCTGAACCACTATAAAATCGCTGTCTTTTACCGTTTTCTGCTATTTTACTGCTTATTTCTTATTCCCGTATCACGGGTGGTGCTTTCACAACATTACTACACACACCGAGGTGTTAGCGTTCAATTTTCAGCGTTAACATTTTGGTGCTTTCATTGAGAACCCAACTCAGGGCTGTATTCACCATAGCTTCACGAAAGTTTGTTGAAAAAGTTTCCTTCAAAACCAGAAGTCTGTCAGACATAATGGCTCCTGGAAGAAAATGCAAGTCTATTAGATCTGAAGATGTCACGATAATACTGCCACTTCTCCTTCTCCAAGTCAGGCGACTCCAAGCGTTGGAGTGACGCGAGAAGAGTTAGATGCTGCAGTGTCCGGGCTGTATCAGCAAATTGAAACTTAGAATACTCTAATGATGGAGAAGTGAAATGCTTTGCTCGGGGCTAGTCAAAGGCCAGTAAATAATGAAGAAAACCTTGCCGATGCTCTTCACGACTCCGAAGGAAGAAATATTCCTCAAGGGGGATCAGGTGCCGCTGAAGGGGCACCTCTCCAAGCTGAAGGATCCAGGCCATCGCCGGTTTTCCGCGAACATTTGCCCAGACAAACTTTAGAGAAAATGGCCGAAGTCTACTCTGCAAAGTCATTAAACAATGAGGAATATCTCTCCGGCATGATTCGGCAAATAATGAAAGAAAGCATGCAGAGAAGTGAAGATGAGAGCGAATGGGGATTTGCTCCGAGTAAAACTCCGTTTACTGAGAGGATTCTAAAAGCTGAGTTTCCCAGAAAATTTGTTCCCCCTACCATTCCTGCTTATCGGGGTACAAGTGACCCGAATCAATTCTTGTACAAATATGACTGGCACATGACCGGTGCTAGAGCAACTGATGAGATTAAGTGCCGGTATTTCCCGGTATACTTGGAAGGAGTGGCACTTCTTTGGTTTACCAAGCTTCCTGTTCGATCTGTAGACCAGTTTTCTGATTTAACTCGGAAGTTTAAAGAGCAATTCAGGTTGTACGCTTCAAAGGCAAAGGACATAATATCATTGTCTAGTCTTGAGCAGAATCCGGGAGAGTCTATTAAGTCATTCCTGAATCGCTTCAATATATCTCTGGCTGAAGTCGACAACGCGGAACCATGGATGGTTTTGACTTATCTAATGCGGGCTATCGATAAGTCAAGTGAATTTGGGAAATGGCTGAAAATGAAGGAGCCAAATTCACTCGAGAAATTTTATAAGAAAGCTGATGAGTTCATACGCTTGGAAAATCTTCCGGCACCAATGAAAGTGGTGGCGACAAGAGTGGAGAATAACATTGTTGCTTCAGCTAAGAAAGATTCTGGGGGTCAGAAAGGGAAAATAATGATGGGAAGAAACAAAAGGATATAAAGAAACCTCGCTTCTTTAAACCCTCAGATTTCACTCCTTTAACCGACACTCTGGAGAATATCTTCTTTGCCACCAAAGATGCTGTGGAGTATCCTAAACCAGCTGAGATAAAACCTGGAAAGTGTGCTATGCGAAATGGAAAATTCCGTCGATTTCATAACCAACCCGGCCACGATACCAATGAATGTCGTCACTTGAAGAGCTTAATTGAAGAATTGTTAAGGGAAAACAAGCTATAACAGTATGTTAAGAAGAACAGGAATGACCCAACTTCGTCTACTCAGGGGCAGCAACTCCCTACTCATCCATCTGGCCCGGGTAAGGGCACTACCGCACATGAATCTGAAAGGCCTGTTATCAATGTGATTACAGGAGGCCCACACCCAGCGGGCAGAAGCTGGGGTAAGATGGAATGATATGCTCATGCTTTGAAATATACCCCAGCGGAAGAAGATGTTTTTGTTTTAGAAGATGTTGCACGCCTGAAATAGCAGAAAACTTCTAATGACGATATTGTGTTCAAAGCCAGGGATTCTATGGGTATTGAAGCTCCAACCATGGATCCCTTGGTCATTTCTGCAGGAATTGGGCCAGCTATTGTAAGACGAGTGCTTGTTGATTGCGGTGCTTCCTGCAATATACTCTTCAAGAAGACATTTGATCAAATGAAGATTCAAATGGCTGACGTTCAGGCTTCATCGCAGAAGATTGTTGGGTTCACTGGGGAACCGCAGCAGCCAATTGGAACTGTTGACTTGTTTGTGGAACTTGGAGAAGGATAGAAAAAAGTGGTTCGGAAACAGACTTTTGTAATTGTTGATGGATTTTCTGCCTACAATGCCTTCCTAAGCCGGCCAACTTTAGCTGCATTCAAAGCCATTCTCGCCCCATGGTGCTTAACTATGAAGTTTCCTACAGATAATGGTGTTGGTGTCATTAAAGGGGATCAAAATGCTGGATGGGAATGTTATCTTATAGAGCTTCGAGAGGCTAGGAAGAGAGAGATGGGAAAAGATGCGGCAGCTCCGCTCCGCATCAAAAACCCAACCTTATAGCAAGTACAGGGTAGCCCCTGCACTGGCGAGCATAGTGGTGCAAGAAGAGAAATGGACCCCAGAAAGGCCAGTGCAGGGGAAAATAGAGTGGTGCCAATGGAAGTAACGGTACCGGTACCTGTTGATCTTAAAGACCCAAACAAAGTGCTAAATGTGGGTTCGCAGCTCAGTATGGCAGTCCAAAATATGCTGATATCATTTTTGAAAGCAAATCTGGACGTATTCGCTTGGAGTCACGCCGATATGTATGGAATATCTCCAGAGATTGCTGTACATACTCTGAATATTGATCTGAAATTCACACCTGTGAAACAGAAAAGGAGAACCCAGGGTCCAGAAAGGTCAGCAGCGTTAAAGGAAGAAGTAGATCGGCTCATGGAGAATGGTTTCATCAAAGAGTCCACTTATCCAAATTGGGTTTCAAATCCAGTACTGGTTAAAAAAGCAAATGGAAAGTGGAGGGTATGCATCGATTTCTCAAATTTAAACAAAGCTTGTCCCAAAGACTGCTTCCCGCTGCCAAGGATTGATCAGCTGGTAGATGGAACAGCCGGGCACGAATTGTTATCTTTTATGGATGCTTACTCCGGGTATAACTAGATTATGATGCATGAGTCGGATCAGGAGGATACGAGCTTCGTCACAGATGTTGGTCTTTACTGCTACAAAGTCGTGCCCTTCAGATTGAAAAATGCATGGGCAACATATCAAAGGCTTGTTAATGCAATGTTCAAATCGCAGCTTGGGAAAACTATGGAAGTCTATGTCGATGATATGTTGGTGAAATCAAAGAAAGCAATTGACCATATGAATCACTTAGCAGAAATGTTCGCAATTCTCCGAAAATATGGAATGAAACTCAACCCTTTGAAATGTTCATTCGGAGTAGAGTCCGGGAAATTCTTAGGATTTATCGTAAGCGCTAGAGGCATTGAAGCTAATCCTGCTCAAATTACTGCTCTGAGAGAAGTCAAAGCCCCTAGGACAAAGAAAGAACTGCAAAGCCTCAATGGGAAAGTTGCTGCTTTAAGTCGGTTCATTTCCAAAGCCACTGATAAATGCATCCCCTTCTTTGACGCTTTAAAGAAAGGAAAGAAAAACTTCGAATGGACACCTCAATGCCAGAAAACTTTCGATGAACTAATCCGCCACATGGAATCGCCTCCAATACTTTCCAAGCCCAACAATAGCGAAGACCTTTTCATATACTTGGCAGTTTCATCTCATGCCCTGAGTGCAACATTAGTACGGGAAGATGCGAAAGTTCAGCGCCCGGTCTACTATATCAGCAAAAGACTCACTGGGGCAGAAATGAATTATTCAAAGCTAGAAAAGCTCGCCTATTGCCTACTGATTGCTTCCAGAAAATTGAGGCCATATTTCCAAGCTCACCCTATCAAAGTTCTCACTGACCAGCCCCTAAAGCAAGTCCTATTTCGCCCTGAGAATTCGGGCCGTCTTCTGAAGTGGAATATTGAGCTTAGCCAATATGATATCGCTTATCATCCCCGAAGAGCGATCAATGGACAAGCCTTAGCAGATTTCATCGCAGAATATACAAATAAGGGTGATAAAGAGGAAGAGATTATAGTAGACATCCCGACCAAATGGAAGTTATATGTTGATGGCTCAAGAAATGATTACTGTTCCGGAGCTGGGGTTGTGCTTGAAACCCCCGAAGGGCGATCATTATGTTACGCATTAAGACTGGAATTTCCTTCTACAAATAATGAAGCAGAATATGAAGCTCTAATTACTGGATTAAAGATTGCAAAAGAACTAAACATCAAAGCATTACAGATCTTCAGTGATTCTCAACTTATTGTATGTCAAGTCAAGAAGGAGTTTAAAGCTAAAGGAGGAAATCTGTCTGCTTACCTATCCAAGGCTTCTGAACTTCTCGATGATTTCGATCACTATTCAATAAGCCACATTCCTCGAGAGGAAAATATGAAGGCGGATTCTCTCGCAAAGTATTCGAGTTCCGGAGAAGCTCAGTTATTGGGATTGGTTCCTGTGGAGGTCTTGTCAGCCCCAAGCACTGATGAGATGGATATCGACTGGATCATGGCTGTGTCTCAAGAACAAGAGTCATGGATGACCCCGATCAAAGAATACCTACTCAAAGGCTCCCTGCCAAAAAATTCTAAAGAATGCCGAAAGCTGTTAAGAAAGACATCGAGATATGTAATTCAAGACGGTCGGTTATACAAACGGGGATTTTCAATGCCATTACTCCGATGTGTAACCAAGGAAGAAGCTAAGACAATTTTAGCAGAGGTACACGGAGGAAAATGTGGGGACCATTTAGGTGGCCAAACTCTTGCCAAGAAAGTTCTCCGGTATGGGTATTTTTGGCCAGATATTAATCGAGATGCTGCTATCTACTCTCGAAAATGCGACAAATGCTAGAGATTTGCAAAAATCCCAAGAGCACCTTCCACCGAACTAACACAGATGGTCAGTCCATGGTCGTTCGCCATTTGGGGGATAGATCTAATCGGACCTTTACCAATTGCCAAGTCGGGAATCAAATATGCTATTGTTGTTGTTGATTATTTCACTAAATGGGCTAAAGCAGAACCTTTGGCTACTATTACCTCTAAAAAGATGATAAATTTTGTGACTAAAAATATCATTTGCAGGTATGGTGTGCCACAGAAGATAATCACAGACAACGGTACTCAATTCGAAAGTGAAGAGTTCCAAGACTTCTGCAAGCGATTCAAAATCCGAAAGAGTTTCTCAGCAGTGGCTCATCCGCAAGCAAACGGGCAAGTGGAAGTAGTAAACAAAATTATCAAGTCAACCATCAAAAAGCAGCTTGAAAAAGCAAAAGGTGGATGGGTTGATAAGCTGCCACTAGCACTATGGGCATACAGAACGACCCATAAAACTGGGACTGGGCACACTCCATTCTCATTGGCATACGGATCAGAAACGATGGTTCCAGTAGAACTAGAGGTCCCTTCATACAGGAGAATTCATTTCAACCAGGTTGAAAATGAAAAATTGCAACTCTAAGCACTTGACTTTCTTAACGAAAGGAGGGAAGAAGCTAAGCTCAGAGTTGCAGCCCATCAGCAAAGGGTAGCAAGGCACTTCAACTCCAAAGTCCGTCAACGAAGCTTTGAAATCGGAGACTTAGTCTTAAAGAGGATCATGACAGTAATCTGAGTGTTTGGACCAAATTGGGAAGGGCCATATGTCATAGGCAATAAACTCCTTGATGGCACATTCAAACTCACAACTGTCGAAGGAGATCCAATGCCAAGAGCCTGGAACAGTAATCATTTGCGTCCATATTTTACTTAAAAAGCTTTGCTTGAAATTGTAAAATGATGTATCAATTGTATTGTAAACCATTGTAAAATTAGTGATGATCAATAGAAGAGCTATAAAGTGGATGTAGGCCTAGTTCTTGGCCGAACCACTATAAATTTTGTGTTCTTTATTATTATAAAATGCCTGTTTCATTTCGATATGTAAATACGTAAAATGTATTGCTAAGATGTCGATTTAATATTGCAGGTCATTAAAACAAAGCTTACCCATTACAAGGCCAAGTGAGCCCCGTAAATCACTAGATAAATGAATCTCAAATGACAAAAAGTTCCAAATTCAAATCCAACATAAGATGAACTTCACACAAAAGGTAGATAATTCCACCAAAGGGGCACTTTTCAAAAGAAAAGGAACCAGACGCTTGTTAACTTATTATGATCGTCTGTACAAACAGACATCTAATTAGATAACTCGCGTCTGCCCCGTGGAATCACTTAACAGTGAAGTTCACTTCTTCGGATAAAGCAAACTACTCGCAAAAAGAAGGGAACATGGGCTCGGAGACGATAACAGAGGACCGCTAATGAGCAAATGACGAAGAGACATGGGCAAGCTAGTCAACAAAAGCCCTCTACGGAGGCACAAGACCTCTTCGGAGGCGCAACTCTTCGGAGGATAAAGACCTCTTCGGAGTCACGCCAAAAAATGGAAATTCTCTTCTCAACAAAGAGGTTGGTGGAACCAAAAAGTGCAGGACCTTTGTTAACTAGTTGCGATCGTTTGTGCGAACGAACATCCAATCAAGTAACTTGCGTCCGCCTTATGGACCCATTTAACTGTGAGAAAGTAACTTCCAGGCAATCCAATAAAGACCTCCTCGGAGGCACAAGACCTCTTCGGAGGCACAAGACCTCTCCGGAGGCATAAGACCTCTCCCGAGGCACCACAAGCCCTCTTCGGAGGCACAAGCCTTCACCAAAGGCACACACTGCCCTCTTCGGAGGCAGAAGACCTTCCCCAAGGCACACAAGACCTCTCCGGAGGCACAAGACTTCTCCGGAAGCACAAAAACAAGACTTCTCCAGAAGCACAAGACCTCTCTAGGGGCACAACGCTACTCCACAGAGCATAATGCTACTCTTCGGAGTCCAAATGCTACTCCTCAGAAATGCCAAAAAGACCTCTTTGGAGGCACATTTCACCAAAGTTGAAGTGCAAAAATCTCTCTTCAGAGACCCACTTCACCAGAGTTGAAATGTCAAAACATTCTTTAGAAGTTCGCTTCATTGCGTAGGAGAATCCACTTTTCAAACAAATAAAAGTGATTATCCTCAAAAGATGAAGTGTTCTAAAAGAAAGAAAGAAAAAGATGAGAAGAGAAAACTTCTCCGATACAAGGCATACTCTATTGAAAGCAGAATAACATTTCTTCAAAAACGGAAAAATTATTCTCTAAAATAAGAGTACGAGTCTGTTCAGAATATTGCAATGAGCCGTGATATGGGGGCACATAGCTATATTAATAAAAATAACGCTCAAACATCATACCACGAGCTCACTGCAATATTATGTAAAGTAAATAAAGAAACTTGTGCAAAAACAAGGAATAAATGCGTTCACACATATACTAAACAAGAAATTGTATAAGCAAAAAGAACTATTTTATTCCATAATATGAAATTTTGTGCATATGCAGGTTTCAATAAGCGGAGACCGGTATCCGCACAATCTCCAGTCAATACAAGCAAAAAAGCAAAATAAGAAAAGTAGAGTCCAGATTATCACTCCTTCTTCCTGCCACCTTTAGTACCCTTGCCCGGTTTGATGACTAATTTCGGAATCCGGTGGGGACGGGTCGGAGAAGAAGGAGAAGAAGGTGCAGCGGGATCTTCTTTTGCTTCATCTTCTCCAGCGGAAATGCTTTTCTTCTTCTTCTTCATGACGCGTTTCCCTTTCCTCTTCGAAGAAGACTCACTTCCTAGAGTAGTAAGCAGCGTAGAAAGCTTCGTGTTATCATCAAGAGACTGCTCCGGAGTTTTCTCACTGTCCTCAAGATCTTCCGCCTTCTGTTCTTGTGAAGCGGGTGGATCCTCCAAGCCTTGAAGGGCTTCTATTTGCTCTTCCTGCGAACCCGGCTGAGAAGCAGGAGTGACTTGAAGGGTTGGAGGAGGAACAGCTGGAAGAGGAGAAGAGTGTATAGCGCTTGGTGCCTCCGCTACAGAAGAAAAGAAGTTAAAATCAGTATTCTCCTAGAACAGAGAAGATATTGGTTCATCGAAGCTTAAGCAATAAGTAAGAAGTTTATCAAGCTCGGTTGAATCGAATAAGTGATTCACTGGAACCGGGTCGACGTCAAAGTTACCTGGAGAAGTCGGCTTTGCAAGATCAATTTCGAATTTCTGAGCCTCAATATCTTCCAGAGCCTCTTCCTTGGTGGGAGTAGTCACAATTTCAGTGTCAACTTTAGCAGGAGGCGAAGAATGGAAACTGGAGCCTATAATGTTAGCATCGGCCGAAATTGAAGTATGGACGGGGGCAGTTAAAGGAGTTTCCTCCTTTGGGTGTTCTTCTCCCGTCGATTCAGCTCGCGCTTTAGCAAGTTGCTCCTTTCCTCTAGCAAGAGCGGCACGAGTTTCATCGTCAAAATAACGTGCCTCAAGCTCTGCCTCGTCATAGCCAGCACCGCTGAACATATCAACTGCGGCTTCCCACACTTCGGCCAGAGTAATCTCGTATTTAGGGCCCAAAAAGGAAAGACTACCGCGCCCCAGGACGCTGTGCAAGTAAAAGTCAAACAAAGTAGAGATGATGGTGGCTTTGGTTGCCTCATGGGATTCTTCAGCTGCAACTTGACCAGCAACAGCCTCATCACGCACTTTCTCAACTCTAGAAAGTCGAGCCTTTAACAATTCAATCTCCATGTTCTGGGAGTTAACTATTTCCCGCAGTTGAGCAGTATCTTTGCGATATTCTTCAGTAACATGCTGCTCAGCCGCAAGTTTCATCTCAGCGTCCCTTTGAGCAGCATGCGCATCCCGCACTTGTTTTTGAAACACTTCTTCTTTTTGAGAGTGCGAAGTGGAGGAAGCGGCAAGATCTTCCTTGAGTTTTTTAACTTCAGACTCAAGTCTCGCATTGTCGTCAGCAATGCTCGCCATCTCTGCATCATGCTGCTTGCAGATTTTATCCCACTCTGCTTTGTCATTCTCCATAGTCAACATGGCTTCAAGATTCATGTGATTAACTCTTTGAAGCTCGTCGACGAGTTTCTGCCATTCGGACATCCTCTCGATATCAAGCTTAACAGCATCAAGATTCCTAAGCATAGCTTGCTTATCGATCGGTACCAAGTCCAGGTCAAAACGCACTCCTTTTAAACACCAATTCGGAAATCGGCTCTGAAGAGTAGGAGGGGCATCTTTGACCTGATACTGAGGTCTGCTGATAATCGTCTAGATGTCGGATTTCTTTAGAGCAGGAGAGCCGGATCGAATATTAGGAGAGATGGGAGCATCATATTTTTTAGAAATAGCAGACGCATCACTAAGCTTGGTTCGTTTGCTTGGATCGCCAACGATATGACTCTTTCCTTTATCATCATAAGATTTCCTCTTATGAGAATCATCATCTCTTTGGGATGAATCACGACGTTCGTCTCCTCTTTTGTGGCGTTCTTCATAATCTCGCCTTTCACGAGCTTTTCTAGCAGCTCTCTCCTCATCAGTTTCTCTGGGGGTAGAAAGATAACGCCTGTAATCATAAGCATCACGCCCCCCAAAGTGACGGAAATCGTCATAATATGAACCACTGCGTCCCATTGGAGAAACTGAAAGTAAAAAAGATAAGTGTTAAAAATCTTCAAAGTAAAGAAGCCGAGTGCATTTAATTGTAAAAAATCCTAAGTGTGTGTGGCGTGCAAGCTACGCGCGTCGAACTACAAACCACTCTTTGGTGTGGGAATGGCGACGATTTGTATAGAAGGCGTCGAAACTTGTTGTAAAGAAGAAGTCGCCTCGACAGTAGGATAAATAGCTTTTGAAGCATCATTTTTAAATAGCTCCTGCGAAGTCACCATTAAGTCACTGAGATCCCCAAAAATGTCTTCGCCGTTGTGCTGGGCGGAACTCTCTTTCTCAACCCCTTCATTGGATGCCTTCTCGGGGCATTGAGGAGGCTCCTCCTCTTCAATAACCGGAGAGAGCATAGATTTACCAGATGAACCCGCAACATCGGTAGAATTAGAACACTTCACCGGTGAGGTCTCAGTGGTAGGTTCTTTCGATATAAGTTCTTTGACAAGAGCTGGGGCATCTGATATTGTTGAGGGAGAATCAAGGACCTCATGAGGCTGAGAAGAACAAGAAGAGTGCAGAAGTCTGTATTGGTGCAGAAATTCATCTTTTAACAAAAATTTAATGCTCCTCTCCTCAACTGGCACAACCATAAGCCTTTCGAAAGTTGACTTGTGGCTGGGTTCCCTGGAAGGGGGAGGAAGCGCTGAAAAGTAAAGATGAAGTTAGCACTTGACATTTCGGACTTCGGAAAACTTAAAGAATAGAAGAAGTAAAGATGAATAATCTTACTTCCTTCCCTCCAAACGGCATAAAACCCCGGAAGGCAGCGGACGAAGAAAAATTGACTTAGAAACCCGTGAACACTATCTGAAAGGCCAATGATCAGCTTGCGGTTTCTAGCGCTTCGCACGACAGTGATGGAAGGATGATCTTAATTTCTGGAAAAAGAGCATAAGTAACAAATCTCATCGAAGCTTGGAAACGGTCAAGTGTCCTTCTAAATAGCACACACAATCCCATCAGAATGGCGTAGCCATTAGGGTGTAGCTGGAAGGGGGAGATGGCTAGTCGACGAAGAAGATTCTGGAGAAAGTCGTTGAAAGGGGGAATAGCCCCATTCAGGCACATTTGCCGATTAACTATGACAAAGCCAGGGGGTGCCACATCAGCGGTGCTGCTTTTTTCAGGAAGAATGGCATCTGCTTCAGCGATACCAAACTGGGTGCACAATTGCCGGAAACTTTGTACGACAAAGTAGTTGAGACTCTTTCTGGAGGATTGACTAGCGGGGCTGGAATAAGGGCGGCCTCTCCGGTTTGAACTACTACATCTTCTTGTTGAGAAATCATTCTACACAAGCAACTGGTTATTTAGAGGCGAAGGTGCACGTTTCCTAAAAAAGTGTGAAGTGTTGTGCAGAACTAATAAAATAACAAGTAAACATAACTGGAATTAAACTAGTCGACAATCGGTCGATTACGAGATTTCAGGACTTGTTAATTTAAAACTCAAGTGCAGTGTTAATGCAAACAAATCAGCTTTAGTTAACTATTTCAGTTTTGCTTTAATGCTTCACTTGAATTGGTTAAGTTACAGCATTTTATCTGTGCAGTTCATTTAAATTGATTATTCTGTATCGGCTAATCTGTCATTCGATGTGGGCAGTCAATGGCAGTATATTCGTCCCAGTTTTCTGCAAATGTTATGTTTAACAGGCAATTAGTATTAGAGATAATCTGTAAAGAATTTCAGACAATTCAAAGTTCAAGGCAATACAAATATGTCAAGTTCTAACTCGGCTGCGACCGAGAGCCTATGCTGCTGAAATTAGGTCGATTAAATTGTTCAAAGTCCTAGGTCGGAAATTCCTCAGGACACAATGTGCAAGTTAAGTCGTCCACGACTTAAAGGATATGCAACGAGTTAAAGTTAAGTCATTGACCCTAGGTCGTAATGCATATAAAGGTCTCAAGACAGAACGACACAAATTTTCCTAAGTACTAGCTCGGCCACGAGCTAAGGCCTATGCCACAAGCTAATTAGGTCGTAGAGAAAGTTGGGTCGTTCAAATCAGTTAAGTCGCAAGAACTCCTGAACCGGACAAGCTGTTAGATCATGAATGTTTTAGGTCGTCTCCGAAGAAATCTCAAGTTATTTCCTGTTCGAACCAAAGCCTCACTTCCCTTCACCAATCTCCTCCCTCTCCATTGAGGAGTTCAGTAACTCGCCAACTCGAGATCCATAAACCCAATAAACTCGAACTATCCCCTATAAAAAAAACCTAGGCCACATTCTCTAATAACATCCCACAACATCACTAAATCATCCCAAATCCATCATGAAATCAGTATGCTGCAGTATTTTCGAGAAATTACAATGACATAGCAACTAGAGGAAGTTAAGGATCGGTTGCGACACAACTCATGGTGGAGCATAGTATACAAACTTGGATTAGGGACGACAAATAAGGGACTCGTGATTCGATGATGGTCATGATTAAATCTTGGATGGATTCACTTACGAAATATGATGATGGAGATGATTAACGGTCGAGTAATCTGGAATTCGTCTTTGAAAGCTCGGAAACTTGTTAATGGCAGACGGAATGATAGAGCAGGTAAAGGAAAAGAGGGAATGACTTAAGCTATTTATACGCTGTGGTAGTGAAAGGCGAATCGACACATACGACCTACGACTTAACTTAAGTCGCTCATGACCTAACAAACTCATCAAAGAGCGAACTAAGGAAATCGAAGCACACGACCTACGACCTAGGCGTATACTTCGAGGGGCAAATGTTAACCCTCTTTTGATTCGCGACCTAAAGAGCTGCCGACTTAAGAGCTGCCGACTTAAGAGCTACCGACTTAAGAGCTGCCACGACCTAAGAAACTAACGACCTATGGGAACTTACGACCTACCGTGTTAAGAAGATAACGACTTAAGAAATGAAGCGGCTTAATGTCTTCAGCGAGTTAATAACTTCAGATCTGGGCGACCTACGACTTAAGGGAATGTAACGACCGAACTACAAAAAGGACTGAACGACTTAGCAACTGCATTTAAGTCTCGACCGACCTACGACTTAACTTAAGTCACTCACGATCTAAACAAACAGACTTAATGCCACATTATTTCACATGGTGGCCTCCTAACTCGTGGACGATCTGGGACTTGTGATATATTTAAACGAACAAGCTTACATCTGTGAAGTCTCAACCCAGCTTAGGTCGGTCACAACCAGTTGAATCGTTCACGACCCAACTTAGGTCGGCCACGACCTACGACCCAAGCACAGGATTTCCCTATAAATACCAACCTAACTCCAACGTTAAGAGGAATTTTGGACGATCATTCTCTGAAGCGCCATTACTCTGCAGAATTCTTAACTCGTCCAACACTTGAAGAACTCCAACACCAAAGACACTACAACAAGCTTTGAGAGAGATCTTGCATATTCGACATGGATTCAACAAGTCTCATCATCGAAGTTTGAGCTACTAGTCTAGAGTGTTTTTGTGATCAAAGTGTATCATATTTTGAAGAGCATTGTATCAACTTGTAATCGAAATCAGCAATAAAGGAATTCAAAGTGGACGTAGGCTTGATAATAAGCTGAACCACTATAAAATCGCTTTCTTTTACCGTTTTCTGCTATTTTACTGCTTATTTCTTATTCCTGTATCACGGGTGGTGCTTTCACAACATTACTACACACACCGGGGTGTTAGCGTTCAATTTTCAGCGTTAACAATATAGTTGCAGACATTTCTGCAACTATATGCAATAGTTGCATTTATGCAAATATGCAATAGTTGCAGAAATAGTTGCAGAAATGTTTGCAACTATAGGAAATAGTTGCAGAAATGTCTACAACTATATGCAATAGTTGCAAATATTTCTGCAACTATACCATATAGTTGCAGACATTTCTGTAACTATACGATATAGTTGCAGGAATTTCTGCAACTATATGCAATAGTTGTAGACATTTCTGCAACTATATGCAATAGTTGCATTTCTGCAAATATGCAATAGTTGTAGAAATGTCTGCAACTATATGCAATAGTTGCAGACATTTCTGCAACTATACCATATAGTTGCAGAAATGCCTGCAACTATATGCAATAGTTGCATTTCTGCAAATATGAAATAGTTGCAAAAATATCTACAACTATATGCAATAGTTGCAGACATTTCTGCAACTATACCATATAGTTGCAGAAATTTCTACAACTATATGCAATAGTTGCAGACAATTCTGCAACTATAGCATATAGTTGCATTTCTGCAAATATGCAATAGTTGCAGAAATGCCTGCAACTATATGCAATAGTTGCAGACATTTCTACAACTATACTATATAGTTGCAGAAATTTCTGCAACTATACCATATAGTTGCAGACAATTATGCAACTATAGCATATAGTTGCATTTCTGCAAGTATGCAATAGTTGCATAAATATCTGCAACTATATGCAATAGTTGCAAACATTTCTACAACTATACCATATAGTTGCAGAAATTTCTGCAACTATTTGCAATAGTTGCAGACATTTCTGCAACTATAGCATATAGTTGCAGAAATTTCTGCAATTATTTTCAAATGTTGTAAATTTGAAAAAAAAAAATCGAAAGTGTTCAAAATTTGCTGAATTATCTGCAAATATATGAAATAATTTCACCTTTACTACAAATTTGAATTTTTGGTATCAACAATGGATCTCATTTTAAAGATCATAAAATGTTTGATTTTTTGGTGAAAACGGTATGTTGATCCGATTTTTCTACATAAAGTTATACGCGTTTGAAATGTTAAAATCATAAAAGGGTATTTGGGTCTTTTTGCATGCACGAATTTGAATATAGGGACCGGAAATGTAAGTTTAGTTTGGGAAGGATGTTTTCTCTATTTTGAAACTTATTAGGGATGTGAGCCAAACTTACCCTTAAAATGATGTTACACACAGAAAGAAATACACAGAGTGGAGATAGGTTATTGGTGAGCCCCCAAAACCATTAAGATCGGTTGACCCTAGAAGAAGTAAGTTAAGGAGAGACCGTCCAATATTGTGTCTAACAGAAGTTAATTAGAATATTTATTATGTCTTGTAGGTCCAAGTTAGCCAGTGGCTAATAGTTAGCCTGATAAAACTATATTGTTCGGACAGATAGTCTATTGATCGCTTGATTTATATGCATATATGTTATTACTATTGTTGTTCTAATCAAATTAATTGCAGGATTTTGATTTGCAAAAGATATGGTTTTAAAAGGATTTTAGTGAGGGGAAACCCGTTCCACTAAGCGGCGTAGTCTCACTTAATATCAATAAACCGAGATGTAATAGAATTATTCACACCAGGCTTTATGTCTGACTCGAAGTTTATGTTTCCCCTTAAACTCTCGGGCGCTCAAAATTAAATTTGAGTAGATTGAGAGTTAAGGACTTTCAGGTTTAGTAGGTTGGACGAATAAGCTTTCGGAGACATGCAGGAGACAAAGCTAGCTATGTTGGAGTTTTAATATTATTTCCCCTATGATGTATTTATGATAGATACGTCTATTTATCTATTACTCTGATCATCCAAGGGGGCATCTGCATATGTCACTCTTGGCGTAATTTGCAATAATTATATTTGATCAAAACCTAGGAATCATTTCGGGATTATGTAACTAAATATGAAACATTGATTTGAAATGTAATTAGAAAAGCTGTTTTACAATCTGTGTTGATTTTATTTCATATTCATGTGCTTCTGATATTGTGGATACCATTAACACTACCGTATTTCATCACCGAAGGTTAAATAATATAGATGACTGCAGCATCTTTAGCACTTAGCTTTGGGCTTCGAGATAGGGGATGTTACAACATGGTATCAGAGCATAGGTTTATAAAAACATAAAAGAAATTTTAAACATAAAATGATTTTTGAAAACATAATCCTAAGGAATTAGAGAATAGATTGGGGTATGGGATAACATATAGTAACGTACTTGTAATTGCTATATATAAGTATAAGTTGTATCTCTATTCTCCCATCTTCCTTAGGCTATTCTTCTGTATCTTACAAAGGCTTGAATGCAGATTTAAAGGAATTACGATATGGATGCTAGGAATGAAAGAGTTAACCTTGATGGAGGAAGCACCACTACTAATGGAAATGCCATACCAAACACTAGAAGGAATCCAAGTCGAGCAAAAGTTGCTAATGTGGGTGCTAGAGCACCGTAAGTTGATATGGGAGCTATGTATCAGTTCTTCGTAAACATGATGCAAGCTGGAGCTACTGGTGGATTAGTTGGAGGAAATGTTGGAGAAGGAAATCAGGAAGCTTCGGTGGTCAATAAGTATGTAGTATTGAGTAGAGACTATGCTAGGCTTGGTCGGAAGCCGTCTATCGGGACTGAGGATGCAATTGAATTGGAGAATTGATTGCTACATTGCAGAGTGGTTTTTGCTGATTTAGGACTTAACAATGAGCAGAAAAGGAGATTGGCATCCAGACAGCTGCAAGGAGAAGCATTGTACTGGTGGAACAGTGCTACCATAGGAGTAGCTTAAGAGGCAATGACTTGGGTGGAATTCAGAAGGAGGTTTGAGGAAATATTCATTTCGGAGATCACCAAGTTAACTCTACTTAGGAAGTTTGCTGAGTTGGTGCAGATAGACATGACAGTGCTTGAGTATGCTACTATATTTGAGCAATTATCGAGATACGGATATGCTACGGTTGATACAGTTATCAAAAGGAATAAGAAGTTCATCCGTGGATTGAGACCGGAGCTTCCTAAATCAACCTTACCATATATTAGGGATCCGTGTGATGTAGTAGTTGAGATGGCTTTGAGGATTGAGGAGATGCTCTCCTTCTTTAACAGTAACAAAGCAGTGGAAACTCAAGGTGGGCTGAAATAGAAGAGAATTTTTTTCCACAAGAAGGGAGCTCAAAAGAGTGGAGCTGCCATGAAAGGAAAGACAGAAGTTATCTGCTACAAGTTTGACAAGAAAGGGCATTTCGCTAATGAAAGTCGCCCAGGAGATGGAAAGAAAGTGATTAGGAGGAAGAATATTAAATGCTTCAACTATGATCAAATTGGACATTATAAGAACTAGTGCAAGGAACCGGCCAAGGATGGAAAGGGCAAAGTGTTTGCATTGGAACCAACTACCTCAAGACCAATAGCAAAAGAGAAGGGAAAACCTACATTAGGAGGTATGCTTTTGATTCATGGTATGTTAGTTAGATTTCTATTTGATATCAGTGCATCGCATTCTTTTATATCTTATTATGTGATAGATAAGCTTAACCCAGAACCCTCGTATCTAGTTACATCCTCAAGGGTTGTGAATCCAATAGGAGGGTATGCGACTCTTGGGGTGAGATGTGACCAGTTAGAGTTTGAATTGTTAGGTCATATATTTGCTTGCAGTTTGCATGTATTTGATTTCGTAGGTTTTGGAATTCTTTTAGATATGGATTGGTCAAGTAATTACGGTGCTAGGATATTTTGCCACGATAGGAAAAAATCACTTAGACACCTTAGTTATAGTGATCAGAATATATACTCCGTAGAAAACCCTAGTTTTGAGATTAATGCTTTGTTGTGTGTTATGGAGGAAGAAGATGAGTTGAATCAAGTTTTCGTTGTTAGAGAATTTGCAGATGTCTCTGAGCCCATGACAGGATTATCACCGAAATGAGCTATTGGGTTTCGGATAGATTTAGTGCTAGGAGCTGAACCTGTGAGTAGACCGCCAAGTAGAATGACACCAATTGCGATGAAGGAGCTACAGGCGAAATTGGTGGATTTAAAAGGTAAGGATTTTATTAGATATGTGCACGTAAATGTGCATATATTTACATCCATAGTTAATCTATTTTTATTTAAATAAATAACATATTTGGGCATTTTAACATGTTTAAAGCCAAAATTCAAATATTTTCAAATCATCATATATTCATCTTTATTCAGGGGTACAATGGTCATTTTTGTGCATGTGTTAATTTGAGAATTTTTACTCGGAAATTTTTATGATTTTTATAGGAAATTTTGATGCATATGGAAGAGGGATTCATGAAGAAATATGCATGCACAAATGAATACAAAGGAAAGAAGAGGGAAATAATTCAAGACCATGATCATGGAGGACCCCACCCACTTACCTAAATCTACAATTAGAAGCTAATGGACAACTAAGTGGAGGTTAAAGCTTCATGCACATTTAATGAGGGATTAATTAGTGGCTAATGGTTACTTGGTGGCCACACTTTCTAAAGGGTATTTTGGGAAGCTCCTTAAAAATGGAATTAGGTTTTTATGCATGTATAAATAGCCCTCTTATGTACATGTAAATATCTTCTACTCTCTCATATATTTACTTAGGAAATTAGCAAGTTGTAAACACAAATCAAAGTGAAATAAAAATGGCTTCCAAGCCTCTTTCTCCTCTCTTTTCTACATGCTTTTCCTTGCTTTTATGCTGATGTTTATCTCTATGCTTTCTTTTATTTCATGTTTATAGATTAGATCTACATTCATGCAAGTAGTGTAGCTTTAATTTTTATGCAAGTAGTTAGAAGCTAATCTCTTTTGCTTTCTTTGCTTAGTTTTATTTCTTTTGCTTTTTAATGTTGAGATTTACAAGTGTTGATTTGATAACACAAATGAGTAGCTAAACCTCTTCAATTTAGGGGTAATGAAGCTCTCTAACTCTATGTAATTTCAACATTTTTATGATTTATGATCTCTTTTGTTTGTGCTTCATGAAAGTGAATTTTGATGTAAGTTTATACAAGTGGGTTTGATAGCTTATGTTGCTTTTGCAAATGATCTATTCTTATTCAACATAAACACAATTTACATCATCATTTGCTAATTGATTTTTGATTTTGAAATGAAAGTAAAAACAAAGTTTGATGATCTATATTACTAATTACAATAGTAAATAGATCATACTCAAAATAGCTTTTGCTATGGCTTCATTTTCATGAGATTTTATAAAGTGGTCTATTTGTTGCATTATAGTTTGATGGTTTAAGTTATTTTAATTAATAACATAAATAAACCATACTTATGATAAATGCAACAATTATTTCATTTAACATCAAAACTAGAGATCATAAATTATTTGTTTGTTGATTTACAAAAATGTGAGAGTGGATTTACCTCTAAATTGTTCTCTAGTCTAATAGTTTTTAAATCACATTTTAATTCTAGTTTTAGCTTCATTTTTATAGTTAACAATTTCCTCTCACTTTGGTCTAATTTGATTGAATTGATTTTTAAAATCTAAAACAATTCCCCGCGGATTGACCCGTACTCGCCACGTACTAAAATTGTACGCCGTGGGCTTGCGGTATAAATTTAATTCAAAATTTACCGGCGGTTTTCTAATCCGATAGAAAATTTGCCGTTAAACAGACCAAGCAGTCCGCCTTAGGGAGCAGTTGTAATATTTGTTAAGAAACCGTACAGATCCATTGAGGTTATGTATCAATTCTTATAAGCTGAATGAGAAGATGATAAAGAATCAATATCTGTCACCTAGGATTGATGATTTGTTTGACCAGTTGAGTGGGGCCAAAGTAGTCTCTCAATTGGATTTGGCTATAGGGTTCCATCAACTTAGAGTAGTAGAGGGTAGCATTCCTTTAATGACATTTAGGACTAGATATGGATTATACGAATGGTTAGTGATGCCTTTTGGACTAACTGATGTGCTAGCATTCTAAATGAACACAATCTTCCCAAGAGCATCTGGACAGATTTGTATTAGTATTCATAGACGACATATTGATATATTCCAAGGATAAAAGAGATCATGAAGTTCACTTTAGGATAGTGCTTGAGACACTGACACATCATTAATTAGAGGCATAGTTTTCGAAGTCTCACTTTTGGAAGAAGGAAGTGAAGTTTCTTGGTCATGTAGTCTCAGAGAAAGGGTTGTCAATAGATCCGGCTAAGATTGATGTAGTGAATAGTTGGATGAGATCCGAGACAGTGACTGAGATAAAAGTTTTCTTGGATTAGCAGGATATTATTAGAGTTTCGTTAAGGATTTCTCACGGATAGCAACGCTGATGACTAAGCTGACTAGGAAAGAGGTGGAATATGTTTGGATCGATAAATGTGAGGAAACATTCCAAAAGTTGAAACATTTATTGACTAATCCACCTGTGTTAGTTGTTCTAGAGGGGAATAGGGACTTAGTGGTATACATGAATGCTTGTGGAATAGGATTAGGAGCTGTGTTAATGTAGAGAGGTATATTGATTGCTTATGCTTCTCGACAGCTCAGACTGCATGAAGTTAGATATCCAACTCATGAACTGGAATTAGCTGCGGTAATTTTCGCATTGAAGGTGTGGAGACATTACCTTTTGGAAGAAAGATTCGAGCTGGTTATAGATCATAAGTCACTAAGATATTTTCTCTCTCAGAAGTAGTTGAATATGAGACAACAGAGATGGTTAGAATTCATAGCTGCATACATCTTCGGTATTGAGTACACACCGGGAAATGGAAATAAGATTGATGATGCACTTAGCAGAAAACATCATAATGCAGTATTGGCAATGATAGTTGGGTGGAAAGATTTAGAAGCATTAACTATATGCGAAGTACAATGAAGATCTAAGGCTAGTTCTAGTCGAGAAACCGCCATGTTATCATGTTTAGAAATTCGACCGATGATGATCTAAAGGATTGCTTCTAAACAAGGAGGATATTCATTATTAACCAAGTGGATTAAAAGGTTACGAAATGGAACAGAGAGCGGCGACTAGAAAGATTTCAGTCTTGACCAGAATAGGTGGTTGAGGAAGAAAGGACGACTATGTGTTTCGAGTGTGGGGAACATCAGGAAGGAAGTTTTTAGAGAATGCCATCGTTCAAAGTTCACTATTCATCTGGGAGGAACTAAGATGTATAAATATATGAAAAGGAGTTTCTTTTGGGAAGGTATGAAGAGAGATGAAGGCTTATGGCTGAGGTAGTGTTTGAACTGTCAACAAATAAAAGTTGAACATCCAAAACCGAGTGGGTTACTTTAGCCTTTGGATGTTCCAGTTTGGAAATGGGATTTTATCTCAATGGATTTCATAGATGGGTTGCCAAGGTCGAATAGAGGAAATGAGAGTATCTGGATTATGGTGGACATACTGACTAAGAGTGCGCACTTTATATCTGTTAAGCCGACCAGAACAGCACCAGATTTAGCTAAGTTATTCATAAGGAATATAGTTAGACTGCATGGAATTCCTAGCAGTATAGTAAGCGACAGAGATCCCTTATTCACTAGTGAGTTCTGGAAGAGTCTACAGGATACTTTAGGTACCAAGCTTGGTATGAGTACTTCTTACTATCCGCAGACAAGGCAAACAGAGAGAGTTAACAAAGTCTTAGAGGATTTGTTAAGAGCTTATTTGCTAGACTTCGAAGGATTATGGGAAGACCATCTACACTTAGTCGAGTTTTCGTGTAACAACAGTTATCAGACTAGTATAGGGATGGCACCGTTTGAAGCTTTGTATGGAAGGCCATGCAAATCTCACGTTTGTTGGTTAGAGACCGGGGATAGATTAGTTCTTGGTTCGGATTTGGTTAAATAAGCTGCTGAAAAGATTGAGTTAATTCGAGCTAGAATAAAGGAGACTCGGTCAAGGCAGAATAGTTACGTTGATAGAGACGGAAAGACTTAGAGTTCTTAGTTGGAGATCATATTTTCGTCAAAGTGTCACAGATGAAAGGTGAGATTTAGAAAGTCGGGAAAATTAGCACCAAGATTCATTGGACCATTTCTTATTATAGAAAGGATCAAGAAACTCGCGTATAGGGTAGAGTTACCGAATTGTATGGTGGAGTCCACAATGTTTTTCATATTTCTCATCTAAGAAAGTGTATTCAAGATCCAGAGACTACTATTACACCGATAGTGTTAGAAGATCTAGTACTGGAACCAGATATGACTATAGTTAGAAAACTAGTTAGTATAATTGCGAGAGATGAGAGGAGACCAAGGAACAAAACAGTCAGATTAGTCAAAGTTCGGTGGAGTGATTACGAGAGAGACTTTACTTGGAAAACAGAAAGTAGGATTAGGGATACTTATCCTGACTTATTTGATGGTCTGTTTTACCTTTATATTTGATGTTATGGGCACCTTATCATAGTTTCGAGGACGAAATTTTTAAGGATGGGAGTCTGTAATGATCCTAATTTTAGTTAACATTATTTAGAAAGTTTAATTGGATAAATTAAGTAAAATAATGTAGAAAGATAAGGGATTGAGATTTGTAAATTAAGGAGGAGACATGCCTTATGAATGAACAAATATAAGTAGTTAAAACTTAAAATAAGGAGGAGGAAAATTAGAATGGCAAAATAGGATGAGCCTTATTCCTATACCCTAGACCCTTCCATTCTCTCCACTCCCTCTTTCATTCTACATTCACAAACTAAACAAAAAAATATATCAAGCTTAGACTGGCCACCATTAAGTAGATTTGAAGGGAAGATAAGCTAGGATTCAAGTAGAAAGCTTGAATAAATCAATCTAAGAGCAAATCTCAACCTTTTTAACACAAAGCCAAGATGAATAATTAGTTTACATCTCACTTTCGATAATGATTTTGGTATCAAGATAGATCCGAATTATTTTTGCAAGAATCATGCCATGTTTTGATATATTAAATGGATATATATATATATATATATATATATATATATGCTTGTTGATGATTTATATGATTTAATATGTATTTTATGATATGTTTAGATTACAAACACCAACCATATGACATTCAAATGAGTTGAGTTTTTTATATATGGTCAAGAATATTATTTTAGAAGTGGGTTTTGAGTTTTATAATTTTCCAAGTAATTATGGATTTACTATGAATTTTCTAAGAAAGAAACTAGTCAGTTTCGGATTTGAATATTTAAGGCAATTAAATAATGTTTTCGGGTCTGAAATTTTTATATGTTTGAAAATGTAATTAATTTGAATTATCGTGATTTTTGGGGATTTTTCCTATGTAAATAACTATGATTTATAAATTATTTAAGTTAAAGGACTTAAATGTTTTAAATGTTTTGTTAAGCAGAAGCGCTTAAGTATTAAATTATTTTCAAATGTTCCAATGAGAAATCGACAGTAATTCTAATAAAGGAAGAAGAAAATGTTTTCTAAGCCAATAAGAGTTTTACATATATTGATGGTAGGTGAAAAGTACTTTCTTTAATAAGCAAAAATGTAGTTTTTATTCAAATTACATCTTTGCCACTTAACCCTGCTAGCCTCCTACATCATACACACCCGACTCTAACCCTTTCGCACTCATTCGGTACCAACAGCATGGTATCAAACTATTGGTACGAAGTATATTAGACCTATGCAGAAGGTAGTAATGGTGTTGAAAGTATACATGGGTAAGGCGTGAAGTTGTATTTCCAGGTTTCAAATCTATAAACCCGCCTTTGATTTAATATCTTCGAAAGGGTTGCCGCTTTTGAACCCCTTCGATACCCTAGTTGCTGCATTAAAACCTTTCGCCTTAGTAAGAGGATGCTTTTATAACTCTTTAAACCAATGAGTTCGGAGGGTAGGGTTTCGAATCGATACCCTTCCGCAACTATTGAAGCTGCTTTTCTCTTAATTTATACTTGCAAAAGGGTGGGTGCCGTCACCATACCTTTCAACATGGTTGAAGCTGCTTGTTTGAACCCAAATATACATGCGGAAGTATATCATCATCACCCTAAGTGTTTCGAAAGAATAGCTTTTGCATAAATTCCCTTAAGGGCTATGTATTTTGTTTCATTTTCAAATTATGGTTTTGAAAGGCATACCTTTAATTGGTTTCAGAGCTATGCTTTCATATTTCTTTACTTGAACTTAATGCTTTCGAAAGGAATATTTTAGTGGTTTCGAAAGAGGATGTCTACGGCTTTAAGTCATGATTTCGTAAGGTAGATTTTGGCCTTTTAGCCTAATGTTTTCAAGGTTAAAGTAGTTAAATTGATTCGAAAGGGATGCTTTCAATGATTTTGAAAGAGATTGTTTAAGGTTTTAAACAAAGATTTCGAAGGTATTGTTTTGGCCTTATAGCCTAATGTTTTCTAAGTTAAAAAGTGGCTTTAGAATATTTTGAAGGGATAGATAACCTAACGATTTTGATTTTCATCAACATTGTTTTATAAAGCATATATCATGGCATAAATATTTTGAGTAAAGCAAAGAGTATGATTTCCTTGTTTTATAAAGATATGATTTCAAGGGTAAATCATCTGTAACGTTTGTTTTCAAGCAAATTAAATTTGAAAGGATGGTCAATCCAGTTAATTGCTAAAAGAATGACTTAGATAGTAGAAAACAAGATGGGACTAGTGTAGGGTGGCGCCGTATACTTTAGCTAGTAGCCCTAGCTAATATAAGTCCAAAATTCCACTTTGTAGGGCTTTGTCACAGGTAAGACTAAAATGGTGTTACACACATAAAGGAATTCACAGAGTAGAGATAGGTTATTGGTGTGTCCACAAAACCATTAGGATTAGGTGACCCTAGGAGATGTAAGTTAAGAACAGACCGTCCAGTATTGTGTCTAACAGAAGTTATAATATTTATTATGTTTGGTAGGCCTAAGTCAGCCAGTGGTTAATAGTTAACCTGATAAAACTATATTGTTCGCACATATAGTCCATTGATTACCTGATTTATATACATATATGTTATTGTTATTATTGTTATAATCAAATTGATTGCAGGATTTTGATTTGCAAAGGATATGATTTTAAAAGGATACTAATGAGGGGAAACCCTTTCTGCTAAGCGACACGGTATCACTTAATATAAATAAACTGAGATGTAATAGAATTATTCACACTAGGTTTTATATTTGACTCGAAGTTTATGTTTCCTCTTAAACTCTCGGGTGCTCAAAATTAAATTTGAGTAGATTGAGAGTTAAGGACTTTCCAGGTTTATTAGGTTGGACGAATAAGCTTCCGAAGACGTATAGAAGGCAAAGCTAGCTATGTAGGAGTTATTTAATATTATTTCCGCTATGATGTATTTGTGACAGATATGTCTATCTATCTAATACTCTGATCATCCAAGGGGGCATCTTCATATTTCACTCTTAGTATAATTTGTAATAATTATATTTGATCAAAACCTTGGAATTGTTTTGGGATTATGTAATTGAATATGAAATATTGATTTGAAATGTAGTCAGAAAAGCTGTTTTGAAGTCTGTGTTGATTTTATTTCATATTCATGTGCTTCTGATATTGTGGATCCATTAACACTACCGTATTTCATCACTGGAGGTTAAATAATATAGATGACTGTAGCATCTATAGCACTTAGCTTTGGGCCTGGAGATAGGGGATGTTACAGGATAAGGGAGGGAGAATTGGTAAGAGATCAAGATCCTAACTTGTCTACATTCCTCCTCTATATATGCATCTCAACCCACACCTATTAGAGGACTTTTGGAAGCCTCCAAACTCCCTTACTTCTAGCCGAATTGATCATCCCCTCTCCTACCTATTACAAGATCAAATCAAATAATATAATATTCGATAGCCGGTGGCCTGCAATTTGGGAGATATCACATTCAGAATTAAAATTCGATTCAGGAATTCATTTCAACGCTTTATGGTATAAGTTTCAGCATTGTTATAAGGTAATGGTTTGATTTACAATTATATACTATTGAATTATTATTTATATATCATATTCTGTTATATTAGTCAATTAACAATTATATTTTATTAATATATTCTCACAATTAGGTTGGCTGTATGTTTATATACTTATATATTTATTATAAAAAAATTATTTTGTCATACATCTACCTATAATATGCAAGGCTCAAAGTTAAAAAAAGATTTTTTTTATTATTTAATCAATTTAATATACATTACTTAATTATATATAAGCTTTATAATTTAAATTCTATATTCTATTACATATAAAATATTGTTTTATAATTTTGCATGAATAGTTTCATATATGAAATAATTTGATAGAAATAAAATAATTTTTTACATTTATATGTTATTACTAAATATTATTTAAACCAATTAATTATGTAAATAAATTATACCTACATATGTATGTATTATAAAGTTAAATTAGCACCTAATTTATTTTCGGTAGAAAAGTAAAAGAAAATTTTTGTTATATAATTTAAATATTAGTGGAAAATTAAAATAGATTTAAAATTATTTTTTAAATTATAAATTATGTCCCCAAAATTAAAATTCAAAATTATGTCCAAAATAATTTTTTATTATTTTTACTTACTACCAATATAGATATTTATTATTAAATATATATTTTTTAAATAAAAGAAAATAATTCTTCATTATTGTATGCATTATTAGGTGCATATATATAATGTATATATCTTGTATATTTTAAAGGTGTTAACATTTATACATTTATTATTATATTATTTACATGCACACACACATATATATGAATATATATATATGTGTGTGTGTGTGTGTGTATTTAATATATATACATTTAAATAATTTTTTTTTTGATTTTACAGTAAATAAAAAAAGTTAATATAATGTTATAAATTTTTTAAACATACTTCTATAATTATATATATATATGTTAAAATTCCAAGTATGCGTGTGTGTGTGTGTATATATTTAAAAAGTTCCTAAAAATTATTTAAAATAAAATATAGTTTATATACATACACACACACACACACACACATATATATATATATATATTCATACATTTGGATAATATATTTGTATACCAGATGAGCTGACAGGTCTGTTGCGGTGTAAATCCCAATACTTATAAACGGGCATGTTATACCTTGCATGTTTTGTTATGTTGCACATGCACACACACACACACATATGTGTATATGATACACGCATATATATAATATAATATTAATTATATAAAATAAAACTATATTACAAATTTAAATAAAATAATGATTTTATTTAAAAGAAATTTAGAAATGCTCTAAATAAATTAGACTTCATAGGCCCAATAAATGTCCAAAATAGTAAAAAAAATTAAAATTCACCCATTACTTCTGCTGCATGCTGCCCGGTTCCAATAATGGTATCGAAACCTAATAGCCTATGCGGTTTAAATTAGTCATGTCAGTTAAGCTCACAGCTCACACAATATGGTGTCTAGAAAGGTATTGTCGAAGGATTGAGTTTGGGTAATCAAGTATTCTGTCCTACCTAGCTTCCAGCCTAGCCCTAACAGATATGTGTACCCAAAGGCTGTCCCTAATAGAAAAGACCGAATTTGAGTTGGGCTAATTTTCAAAATGTTAAAAATTAAAAATATAAGATTTTAAATCTAATATTTAAATTTAAAATAACATACATATTATAAATATTATAATATAAAAAAAATTAATCATTGAAAACTAGTATAAATTATTTTCGAAACTTATAAAATTTATTAAAGAGGTTAAAAATATATATTAATTCAAAATTTTAATTAATTAACAAATATATAAATGTATAATATATTATGATATATGTTATGTTTTTTTTAAATGTTAAAATAACATAAGTATACATGTACGTATATCAAATAAATTTTGAAATTAATATAATTTAATTAAAATAGTTTAATTAAATTAATTAATTAGAAGGTTAATTGATTAAATAATACACACACATATATATGATAGATGTGTTATAATATAAAGGTTATAGTATATAATAAATATTTTACATAAATGTTATATTAAGATAATATGAAATTAATTAAAATGTTAATTAACTAAAATTAATGAAATAAGAATTAATTAATATAATATTATGCATAAGATTATTATATAAGTAATATGAAATATAAAACTTATATAATATGAATGTATAAATTAAAGATGGAACATTAAGAAACCCTAAATATACTTAAGGAATAAATATATATAAATATACGTATATCGTGATTTCCAATGTGTCCGACACTTGAAGTACGGGGGTATTTCATAAGAAATACATTATTCCATAAGCTGATATCACTCAATATAATATATTAAAGGTTACAGAACTTCAATACTACCATATATATTAACAAATTACTTGCACACTCCTTAGTTGTTGAATAAACTCAAGCTAGTGATGTTACGTGTTGTATTATTAATATACTGAATAGATGAGGTAAGACGGATATATGTATTTATTGAGAAAACTAAAGGTATATATACTATACTTAGGTCATTGCAATATAGTAGGTACAACTAAATAATTTCATTTTGATTTGTTAAGCAAACTCAAGGTCAAAGTGAAATTAGGACAAGGTACCAAGGATTAGGAGTTGTATATGATGCAACCAATAACAAATTATCCATCGTCCATGGAGCTATGATTTATTGAGCTAACTCAAGATTAGAATTCCAAGACGGACAAGTCCTAACATCGGCTAGTGAAGCTGGAAGACTTCTATGTTTTGACTTAGCATGTGGCGAAACAGAAATAACTAGTTTGAGCTTATTGGTAAAATGAAACATAAAGTTTAACCTTGCTAATATTATAATATCTACTATGATTTGTCCTAATAATCTACCACTTAAAACTTGCAGAAAAATTTCAACTCCAAAATTATTTTATGATAATGACAAACTTACTAGACCAAACTATACTGACTGGCTAACAGCGATTAAAATAGCGTTGACTTACAAGCATCTATGGTTAGATATTACATTCAAACCTAAATAATAAACCACTGATGATTCGGATCCGAACTAAGGCTTCTTATAAAAAGTGGGTTTTGGACCTAAAGATCGCCTAAGTTTTCATGCTATCTATGTTATACAAGCCGATGCAGAGGCAACACGAAAACGTGTCTGTTCATGAAATATTTGATAGTCTCAAGGCCTTGTTTGGTGAATAGTCATGTTCTGCAAGGTACGAGATTACGAAGAAGCTATTCAATACAAAAATAAACAAAGGATAGAAAATGGAAAATTATGTGCTGACGATGAAGGGTTATATTAATGCTTTGCAATTGGACGTATCGATAAGCAATGAATTGAAAGTTGATTTGATCTTTGGTTCTCTTACTCCTCGGTATGAACCGTTCATACCGAATTATAACATGAACCAATTAAATGTTTCTTGGAGCTCCTCAATATGTTGAGGTCAGCAAAGTCTGCATCTAAGAATCATGGGGCTATAATTGCTGTTAAGGGTAGTGCATCATCTTTAAAGAGTTCGAAGAAGAGAAAAAGAGAAGGTAAGAAAAACAAGAAAAGTAAGAAGACCGTTGACAAGGGTGAATATCACCAGTGCCATAAAAAAGATCACTGGAAAGGAAATTATCTTGATTACTTGAAGATTATGAGAGAAAGAAAGTAGAATTGTTCTGCATCTCCATCGGGTACATCTATGAATTAAATTGTTTTGTAGTCAATAAAATTTCTTGGGTTTTAGATACTGGATTTAGAACTCATATATGTAATTTGTAACGACCCTGAAATTTAATTTTATTTAAATTAATAATTAAATGAATTTTTGAATTAAATTGAGTAATTAAATAAATTTTTGGATAAATATTTGTAAATTTAATTAGAGAATTGGAGCGAGTTTCCCCGATCGTAAATAAATTTGATATAAATCATTTAATTTTGAATATATTAAATATGGTATATATGTGTGAATATATACACACGATATAAAAGTGATAAAATAAACGAATGAAAAATAAATGAAAATAAAATAATAAAAAGCAAACACAAAATACTTAAGCTAATAAATATAAGACAATAAATATGAAGTAAAATAATTATAGAATCTCATTTAAAATAATAAAACAAATAAACATCATCTCTAATACGAACAAATAAACAAAACTAACATATTAACTTTAGAACCTCATTTATATCCCTAAGTAACTAAGCAAACACAGTCAAGTTGAACAAAAGAAGGAAACATAACAAAATAAACTAAGTAGAACAAATGTATACAAACAAGTGTAGGCAAGATAAAAAAAAAGAAAATTAAATAAAGTATGTAGCCTGGAATAGACGTGCAGGCAAGTAAAAGGCAATTAATGCCACATCTCTAGCATCAAAACCAGTAGAGCAATGAATGCAAGCATCTCACCCATGCTATTGTACAAACTATACATCACCAGCACAAATAAAAATTTTAATAATCCCTGTACATCCTTTTTTATACAACACTCTTGTCATCAGTTCGATCATTTTTTATAAATCTGAGCAACCTCTAAAATGAACCCCATTTTCAAACTTAAACAAGAAAAAAAAGCTTCAATTTAAAACAACAATACAATCAGTACAAGCCAAAGATTAAAGTCTGGAAAGCAAAGCAAAAGGAAATATAGAGGCATCATTTACCTCAAAGTAAAACAACAAGATTCAGAAAGAAATAATCAACTGCAGTTTCAAAATAACAATGTTCTTCTCTGTTTTCTTCTCCTGGAAAAACTGTGAGTAACTCCTTGTTGAAAATTTTGCTTTAGTATAAATTTTATATGTTGCTTGAATAATATCTGGAAATGTGTATGTGTGTAGGTATATTTATATCTATCTATATATATATATAAGCCTCTGTGTATAAATGGTTGAAAGTGTAATGCTTGTTTCATCTCTGTTTGCTATAAAAATTGAAAATGTAACAAAGGAATTCAATAAATCTTCATACAAACATTTAAGCTTAGGATTTGTAAACAAAATAGGTTGGTTTAAACTTAAAGCATGGCCTAGAATTGGTTTGAAGAAATATTGACTCTGTAAACTCAATTTTACAGTAAAAAGAAATCATATGAATTATTTCGAATATTTTAAAGTACTGATTTGATTTTATAACTTGAATCTACAGTCAAAGATAGGATTTTCAACACTTAAATGGTGATTTTTAGTGGTATAATTTGTGAGCAGTTCATAAATGAAAGGGAAATACCTTTTGATCGATTTCCGGTCACCAAAGAATTTTTAGTTGTTGAAATTTTGTTTGAAGCTTGCTTAGTCATCAATGGAGTTAGGAAAAATGTTAGATAATTTTTCTATTTCAAATAATGATCAAACAAGGTAAAACTAGGGTTTAAGCCTGGTTCTGGGTAGCGATTGATTTCGAGGAGAATGTAACATCACCGGTGCATCGAGTCGAACCGGTCCAGTGGCGATCGACGCGTTGAGGTCAGGCGAACCTCTGACAGAAGTCGCGTGGCCTCTGATGATCGGCATTGTCGTAGCGAGGTGTTTTCGATGGTCTATTTTGGGTTCACGTTCGATCGAGTTACTCGATTTCGATCTACGGCGAATAGGGAGATTCTGGAGGGCTGGGCTAGTCGTGGTGGTTCGCGGTGACATGCCGGAGGTATCATCGATGATCAGATCGTGGATGATCGCATGTACATGTGCACGCGTGTGCACAAATATCTGGTATGGTTGAAATTTGGGGAAGATGGCTTCGTCTCGAGTTCGAGTTCGCGTATTCCTATGTTTGGATCGAAGTGGTGAGGACGAGAGAGTTTGTGAGTGTTTAGTCCAGATTTTAAAATTGTTAAACTTAAGCTAGAAAAGAAATGGAAAGAAGAAGAAGTAGGAGTGCATACAGGGAAGCTCGGGTATGTACAGGGGAGTGTCTCGAGTGAATTCGTATTGGTCTCGAAGTAAATATAGAGATGGCTCGGGCAAAACTCCATTTTTCTCGAAGAAAACTGATGGGGGACTCGGGTCTTTGGTTTCAAGTCTGGAACAGTGCCAGTTAACAGTTTTTAAATTATCAAGTTTTAAATTTGTTTAAGTTCCAGATTTTGGAAAAGAAGAAAAAAGAAGTTATAAATTTAAATATTTTAAATAAGTAAATAATTTACTTAAGTAAATTTGTTTTAAAAATTCCTTTATAATTAAGTACTGTTTTAATTTATAAAGTGGTTAAATTTAATTGGTGTCAGTTTAAACCTGGAATTTAAAAGGAAAGTTCAAAAGGAAGAGTGAAATAAATGTTTCAACATATTGAAAATAAAATAGATAATAGGAAATGGAATTACTCTAAGTAATAAAGATTTAAGATTTAAATTCTTTGACCATTAGGATAATTAGAGTGATAATTGATAATTTGTAATTATAAGTTTAAATGTATTAACTAAAGTTTAAATTAATAATCACTTGACGATTTGGAAAAAAAAATTATTACTTAGAGAAGTAATGAATAAATAATTACTGAATGTAATTTATTAAATGATAATTTAAAATGTGAATTTATCATTTGTTAATAAATCAAAGGATTTATTAATAATGGCAATTAATTAAGATTAATTTAATAATTAAAGATCAATTCATTCATTTAATTAAGAATGATTAGTTAATGATTAAGGGTTAACTAAAAAATTTGAAAGAAAGATTTTCAAATAATTTGTAATTAAATTACGATAATTAACCCAGATTAACAATTTGATACATCTGATTTAAATTTATCAGTTGATTAATGAATTCACTTGTGAATGTTTAGATTCTATTGAATGTTGAATTGTTTGATATCCCTGATATATGATGCTTTGTGATACATCCTGATTTATGTTGTGATCTGAGATTTTCCATTTCTGTGATATATTACTATGTGAATATGAAACCCTTTGCCCGTAAAACGGCATTTGAATTTCGATGCGACAGGGAGTCGGATTCCAGTTGGTTATCCGAAACCCACATCGAATTGTAATAGTGAATCTTTGTGACTGATAAATTTATTTTATCTATGAATCTGTGAATGAAGATAAGCGTTATCGATTATACCGCTTATCGATATATCTGTGATGATTGATGTTGCACTATTGTGTGTGAAACCCCTGGACTACACTTTTACACACACAAATATGGATTTCACGTGGAAATCGGTTAAGTCACAGATAATTTAAATTTGATTGTTTTTGAAATTGAGATTTTAATTTCAATTGATTTTGAAATTAGAAATTCGGGTTTAAAGTGAAAAGCTTTTGAAATGGAATTTCAAAGATAAAAGTTATTTCGAATAACTTAACCGAGTTTTTGAAAATTTAAATAATTTGATTTAAATTTAAATTCAAGTTTGAAATTGAATCATATGATTTGAAACTAGGGATTAAAAGATGATATAAATGTGTTTGTATGAATTAAACCATTTTAAAAGTATAAGTTGGGAATTTGAATTTAAACCAAGGATTTCAACTCGTATGAATGAATCAGATTTTCTGAAATGAAACTGTTTGTTTTAAAATGATAAAAGCTTTCAGATAAGAAATGAAATTCCAGTTAAATTAAAGGAATTTCAAGTGAATTGAAAAATGGATTTTCCAAGTGATGAATGAATTCTTTTTAAAAGCTATGAATTAAATCTGTTTATTTTTAACAGATTTAAAATGATGATTTGTTTAACCCATTAGAAATGAAATTGTTTTGAAAGCTATAAGTTGAATCTTTATTTTAAAGATTTAACGAGTTAACCGAATTGAAATGGAAAAATTGTTTTGGAAAATCTGTGAATGAATCTTTGTGAAATTAAGTGAACTTTATGAATTGAATCTTTTTGTTTAAAAGATTAAAATGGTAATTTGTTAAACCATTTGTAAAGAAAGTTTGGGTTTAAGTTGTGACTTAATTGAAATCCCAATATCCATATGTTTTTAAATATTTCGCTCACTATTCGGGTTAACCGGGAAAGGACCTTTGGGTCGTATAACTCATTCCGAATAGTGATACGTCGTATATGGATAGCATTTGAAGACCAGTGGTGAAGACCGGATATTTTTCGAAAATGAAAGGACAACCTGTCGAATGTCTCTGCACTGAGTCGCGTCGGTATAGAGATTTATATCACTCTTTTGTGACGGGAAGTCCGGACGTGATTGGAAATTATCCGGAATTGCAAGGGCTTCGTGAGAAGTGCCTTCGGTTCTGTTCGAACCCGGAACAGACTTATATGGATACATGTCTGACATTACACTTTGAGATATAAAGCCGATTTCTTTCAAATACATATCTGTTTGGTGGCGGAGAATTTATTCTCTTAGCTTAACACCCTTCTCTGAGACGTACGAGCTCAGAGGTTATGTAGTTGAAATTTATCAGCGATATATCCCAATTTGGTAATGTGGCATGCTGAGTGTTGCTGTGTGATGATCAATGTTTGATCATTTGTGATATGATCTTTTGTTTGATCATTTATCTTTGTGATCATAGGTTGATCATCTGTTGACCCAAAGCGTGGCTTTTTGAAAAAGCGTAGCTTTGTGGACGAGACTTCGTCGAGCCTCACAACCCGGTAATGGTCGAAACAGGAATTGTGCGGCAAGGTTTTCAGGGGTAGCTCCCCTAGGGTATGACCATTCCTTCTGGAAAAGGGTAGTATCATGGTATGGAGCCCAGATACTTACTCATGTGGATACACTTTCTTTATGATGTGTGATGTTGGATACCGAGCTCGGATAAAGGTCCCAAAGGACCGGGGGTGGCATATCTGAGGTTTCTTTTATCCCTTGGGAAAAGGGGTTGCCGGCCTTGTTTGGCAGAGAACAGTTGGTTCTCGGAACGTCCCGCCAGAGGCGTTTCTTTCGTGGAATAGGAAGTTCCTTAGCCTGACCATTTGTTGGAAATCCAAACAAAACAATACGAGCCTTGTACGGTTTTAGTTGTATTACCTGCCATGGAATGTGGTGGTAACCTGCTATTGAACATGGTAGCTATAGTAGGCATAAGTGCGAAATGTCTATGCTGGCTAAGATTTATATTCTACTTTCGAAATTGTTTTCTACACTATGCACTAGTAATAATATCAAATGATTTGATTTTGCGTAGTAAGCATCTTTGACTATCATAAGAAGAAATCTCCTCCAATTCTGCGTTTGCATTGTGTGTGTGGTGGGAGGTCTTATGGTAGTTTCATTTTCCAAAAGCATTGCGAATTGACTTTAAAATTCTCTGCTATTTGTTTTAAAGATAAACTGTTTTTGTTGCTCACACCAGTCCCATGACTGATCCGGAGTTTATTGTTTCTTTCCTAAACTCTGGATGCTCAAAATTTTTCTACACGAGCAGTCTAGAGTTTGGTTTTTCAGATAGTCAGATTAGTAGGTTATCTGGAGCTAGTTCAGTCTTTGGATCGGACTGCACTTGCTTATCTTGGTGTATCGTTATTGGGAGTTCAAGCTATTTCTGGATTAGTGTTTTGAAGATGGAGATTATCCGCTGCTGATGTTATCGTTTTCTTTTCCGCTGCTATTTGTTGTATCATATCTCTGATGTATATTGATATTCATTGTATCATTCTGTTGTATCAGATATTGTATATCTATATTCTTTTATTTCCGCTGTGTTGTTTACTTAATGTTGTTATAAGCTCCGGCGACTCGGATTTGAACGCTCGAATCTACGACATTCGAGTACGATGTAAAGTATGGATGTCGATTTTCGAACGCGAAAATCTGGGACGTTACATTTGGTATCAGAGCTAAGGTTGAACTTTAGCTCAGGAGTGTAACACGTTAAGTAGCTCATTAGAGATAGAGTGAAGTAAACTCTAGAATGAGTAATCTCTAAGATATCCGTCTGAACGTCTCAGTAAATTCTCTTACTATTCAGCGATAGTAAGTATGAGTACAAGAAGAAGACGAGATAGGGGACAGGAAATACGACTATAAATGGTCAATACCCTGCAACAGTGGAAACAATCTTTCTCTATCAATTTTCTTTGATTCGTTTCCAAATTCTTTTGATTCCTTCGTATCAGCTACAAGAAGAAGTTTCGGTGTGATGATGGCTCTACGAACCGTTGTAGGAGATTCTTATTTCGTATTTCATCGGTTTCTTATCAGCTTTTTGATTTAAACCTTAATGAATTTGAAATTGGAAATTTTGAATTGAGTTAAATTGATTAATAGAATATGAAGGCTAAATTGAATTGAATCGATAAAACGATTTCGTTTGAAACCAAATTTGAAATTCTATTCTAAATTCTTGTGAATACCGAAGTCCGAAGAGGGACAAATTGGTATGTATTCTGAGATATTCCTACTTGAGTTTGGAATCCATATCTTGTGTTTGAGGAATTATAGGAGATTGAATCTGTCTATCTCTCTCTTTGTTTTTTTTTTCATGCCTGCGAATTTCGAGGACGAAATTCTTTTAAGGGGGGAAGTTTGTAACGACCCTGAAATTTAATTTTATTTAAATTAATAATTAAATGAATTTTTGAATTAAATTGAGTAATTAAATAAATTTTTGGATAAATATTTGTAAATTTAATTAGAGAATTGGAGCGAGTTTCCCCGATCGTAAATAAATTTGATATAAATCATTTAATTTTGAATATAGTAAATATGGTATATATGTGTGAATATATACACACGATATAAAAGTGATAAAATAAACGAATGAAAAATAAATGAAAATAAAATAATAAAAAGCAAACACAAAATACTTAAGCTAATAAATATAAGACAATAAATATGAAGTAAAATAATTATAGAATCTCATTTAAAATAATAAAACAAATAAACATCATCTCTAATACGAACAAATAAACAAAACTAACATATTAACTTTAGAACCTCATTTATATCCCTAAGTAACTAAGCAGACATAGTCAAGTTGAACAAAAGAAGGAAACATAACAAAATAAACTAAGTAGAACAAATGTATACAAACAAGTGTAGGCAAGATAAAAAAAAAGAAAATTAAATAAAGTATGTAGCCTGGAATAGACGTGCAGGCAAGTAAAAGGCAATTAATGCCACATCTCTAGCATCAAAACCAGTAGAGCAATGAATGCAAGCATCTCACCCATGCTATTGTACAAACTATACATCACCAGTACAAATAAAAATTTTAATAATCCCTATACATCCTTTTTTATACAACACTCTTGTCATCAGTTCGATCATTTTTTATAAATCTGAGCAACCTCTAAAATGAACCCCATTTTCAAACTTAAACAAGAAAAAAAGCTTCAATTTAAAACAACAATACAATCAGTACAAGCCAAAGATTAAAGTCTGGAAAGCAAAGCAAAAGGAAATATAGAGGCATCATTTACCTCAAAGTAAAACAACAAGATTCAGAAAGAAATAATCAACTGCAGTTTCAAAATAACAATGTTCTTCTCTGTTTTCTTCTCCTGGAAAAACTGTGAGTAACTCCTTGTTGAAAATTTTGCTTTAGTATAAATTTTATATGTTGCTTGAATAATATCTGGAAATGTGTATGTGTGTAGGTATATTTATATCTATCTATATATATATATAAGCCTCTGTGTATAAATGGTTGAAAGTGTAATGCTTGTTTCATCTCTGTTTGCTATAAAAATTGAACATGTAACAAAGGAATTCAATAAATCTTCATACAAACATTTAAGCTTAGGATTTGTAAACAAAATAGGTTGGTTTAAACTTAAAGCATGGCCTAGAATTGGTTTGAAGAAATATTGACTCTGTAAACTCAATTTTACAGTAAAAAGAAATCATATGAATTATTTCGAATATTTTAAAGTACTGATTTGATTTTATAACTTGAATCTACAGTCAAAGATAGGATTTTCAACACTTAAATGGTGATTTTTAGTGGTATAATTTGTGAGCAGTTCATAAATGAAAGGGAAATACCTTTTGATCGATTTCCGGTCACCAAAGAATTTTTAGTTGTTGAAATTTTGTTTGAAGCTTGCTTAGTCATCAATGGAGTTAGGAAAAATGTTAGATAATTTTTCTATTTCAAATAATGATCAAACAAGGTAAAACTAGGGTTTAAGCCTGGTTCTGGGTAGCGATTGATTTCGAGGAGAATGTAACATCACCGGTGCATCGAGTCGAACCGGTCCAGTGGCGATCGACGCGTTGAGGTCAGGCGAACCTCTGACAGAAGTCGCGTGGCCTCTGATGATCGGCATTGTCGTAGCGAGGTGTTTTCGATGGTCTATTTTGGGTTCACGTTCGATCGAGTTACTCGATTTCGATCTACGGCGAATAGGGAGATTCTGGAGGGCTGGGCTAGTCGTGGTGGTTCGCGGTGACATGCCGGAGGTATCATCGATGATCAGATCGTGGATGATCGCATGTACATGTGCACGCGTGTGCACAAATATCTGGTATGGTTGAAATTTGGGGAAGATGGCTTCGTCTCGAGTTCGAGTTCGCGTATTCCTATGTTTGGATCGAAGTGGTGAGGACGAGAGAGTTTGTGAGTGTTTAGTCCAGATTTTAAAATTGTTAAACTTAAGCTAGAAAAGAAATGGAAAGAAGAAGAAGTAGGAGTGCGTACAGGGAAGCTCGGGTATGTACAGGGGAGTGTCTCGAGTGAATTCGTATTGGTCTCGAAGTAAATATAGAGATGGCTCGGGCAAAACTCCATTTTTCTCGAAGAAAACTGATGGGGGACTCGGGTCTTTGGTTTCAAGTCTGGAACAGTGCCAGTTAACAGTTTTTAAATTATCAAGTTTTAAATTTGTTTAAGTTCCAGATTTTGGAAAAGAAGAAAAAAGAAGTTATAAATTTAAATATTTTAAATAAGTAAATAATTTACTTAAGTAAATTTGTTTTAAAAATTCCTTTATAATTAAGTACTGTTTTAATTTATAAAGTGGTTAAATTTAATTGGTGTCAGTTTAAACCTGGAATTTAAAAGGAAAGTTCAAAAGGAAGAGTGAAATAAATGTTTCAACATATTGAAAATAAAATAGATAATAGGAAATGGAATTACTCTAAGTAATAAAGATTTAAGATTTAAATTCTTTGACCATTAGGATAATTAGAGTGATAATTGATAATTTGTAATTATAAGTTTAAATGTATTAACTAAAGTTTAAATTAATAATCACTTGACGATTTGGAAAAAAAAAATTATTACTTAGAGAAGTAATGAATAAATAATTACTGAATGTAATTTATTAAATGATAATTTAAAATGTGAATTTATCATTTGTTAATAAATCAAAGGATTTATTAATAATGGCAATTAATTAAGATTAATTTAATAATTAAAGATCAATTCATTCATTTAATTAAGAATGATTAGTTAATGATTAAGGGTTAACTAAAAAATTTGAAAGAAAGATTTTCAAATAATTTGTAATTAAATTACGATAATTAACCCAGATTAACAATTTGATACATTTGATTTAAATTTATCAGTTGATTAATGAATTCACTTATGAATGTTTAGATTCTATTGAATGTTGAATTGTTTGATATCCCTGATATATGATGCTTTGTGATACATCCTGATTTATGTTGTGATCTGAGATTTTCTATTTCTGTGATATATTACTATGTGAATATGAAACCCTTTGCCCGTAAAACGGCATTTGAATTTCGATGCGACAGGGAGTCGGATTCCAGTTGGTTATCCGAAACCCACATCGAATTGTAATAGTGAATCTTTGTGACTGATAAATTTATTTTATCTATGAATCTGTGAATGAAGATAAGCGTTATCGATTATACCGCTTATCGATATATCTGTGATGATTGATGTTGCACTATTGTGTGTGAAACCCCTGGACTACACTTTTACACACACAAATATGGATTTCACGTGGAAATCGGTTAAGTCACAGATAATTAAATTTGATTGTTTTTGAAATTGAGATTTTAATTTCAATTGATTTTGAAATTAGAAATTCGGGTTTAAAGTGAAAAGCTTTTGAAATGGAATTTCAAAGATAAAAGTTATTTCGAATAACTTAACCGAGTTTTTGAAAATTTAAATAATTTGATTTAAATTTAAATTCAAGTTTGAAATTGAATCATATGATTTGAAACTAGGGATTAAAAGATGATATAAATGTGTTTGTATGAATTAAACCATTTTAAAAGTATAAGTTGGGAATTTGAATTTAAACCAAGGATTTCAACTCGTATGAATGAATCAGATTTTCTGAAATGAAACTGTTTGTTTTAAAATGATAAAAGCTTTCAGATAAGAAATGAAATTCCAGTTAAATTAAAGGAATTTCAAGTGAAGTGAAAAATGGATTTTCCAAGTGATGAATGAATTCTTTTTAAAAGCTATGAATTAAATCTGTTTATTTTTAACAGATTTAAAATGATGATTTGTTTAACCCATTAGAAATGAAATTGTTTTGAAAGCTATAAGTTGAATCTTTATTTTAAAGATTTAACGAGTTAACCGAATTGAAATGGAAAAATTGTTTTGGAAAATCTGTGAATGAATCTTTGTGAAATTAAGTGAACTTTATGAATTGAATCTTTTTGTTTAAAAGATTAAAATGGTAATTTGTTAAACCATTTGTAAAGAAATTTTGGGTTTAAGTTGTGACTTAATTGAAATCCCAATATCCATATGTTTTTAAATATTTCGCTCACTATTCGGGTTAACCGGGAAAGGACCTTTGGGTCGTATAACTCATTCCGAATAGTGATACGTCGTATATGGATAGCATTTGAAGACCGGTGGTGAAGACCGGATATTTTTCGAAAATGAAAGGACAACCTGTCGAATGTCTCTGCACTGAGTCGCGCCGGTATAGAGATTTATATCACTCTTTTGTGACGGGAAGTCCGGACGTGATTGGAAATTATCCGGAATTGCAAGGGCTTCGTGAGAAGTGCCTTCGGTTCTGTTCGAACCCGGAACAGACTTATATGGATACATGTCTGACATTACACTTTGAGATATAAAGCCGATTTCTTTCAAATACATATCTGTTTGGTGGCGGAGAATTTATTCTCTTAGCTTAACACCCTTCTCTGAGACGTACGAGCTCAGAGGTTATGTAGTTGAAATTTATCAACGATATATCCCAATTTGGTAATGTGGCATGCTGAGTGTTGCTGTGTGATGATCAATGTTTGATCATTTGTGATATGATCTTTTGTTTGATCATTTATCTTTGTGATCATAGGTTGATCATCTGTTGACCCAAAGCGTGGCTTTTTGAAAAAGCGTAGCTTTGTGGACGAGACTTCGTCGAGCCTCACAACCCGGTAATGGTCGAAACAGGAATTGTGCGGCAAGGTTTTCAGGGGTAGCTCCCCTAGGGTATGACCATTCCTTCTGGAAAAGGGTAGTATCATGGTATGGAGCCCAGATACTTACTCATGTGGATACACTTTCTTTATGATGTGTGATGTTGGATACCGAGCTCGGATAAAGGTCCCAAAGGACCGGGGGTGGCATATCTGAGGTTTCTTTTATCCCTTGGGAAAAGGGGTTGCCGGCCTTGTTTGGCAGAGAACAGTTGGTTCTCGGAACGTCCCGCCAGAGGCGTTTCTTTCGTGGAATAGGAAGTTCCTTAGCCTGACCATTTGTTGGAAATCCAAACAAAACAATACGAGCCTTGTACGGTTTTAGTTGTATTACCTGCCATGGAATGTGGTGGTAACCTGCTATTGAACATGGTAGCTATAGTAGGCATAAGTGCGAAATGTCTATGCTGGCTAAGATTTATATTCTACTTTCGAAATTGTTTTCTACACTATGCACTAGTAATAATATCAAATGATTTGATTTTGCGTAGTAAGCATCTTTGACTATCATAAGAAGAAATCTCCTCCAATTCTGCGTTTGCATTGTGTGTGTGGTGGGAGGTCTTATGGTAGTTTCATTTTCCAAAAGCATTGCGAATTGACTTTAAAATTCTCTGCTATTTGTTTTAAAGATAAACTGTTTTTGTTGCTCACACCAGTCCCATGACTGATCCGGAGTTTATTGTTTCTTTCCTAAACTCTGGATGCTCAAAATTTTTCTACACGAGCAGTCTAGAGTTTGGTTTTTCAGATAGTCAGATTAGTAGGTTATCTGGAGCTAGTTCAGTCTTTGGATCGGACTGCACTTGCTTATCTTGGTGTATCGTTATTGGGAGTTCAAGCTATTTCTGGATTAGTGTTTTGAAGATGGAGATTATCCGCTGCTGATGTTATCGTTTTCTTTTCCGCTGCTATTTGTTGTATCATATCTCTGATGTATATTGATATTCATTGTATCATTCTGTTGTATCAGATATTGTATATCTATATTCTTTTATTTCCGATGTGTTGTTTACTTAATGTTGTTATAAGCTTCGGCGACTCGGATTTGAACGCTCGAATCTACGACATTCGAGTACGATGTAAAGTATGGATGTCGATTTTCGAACGCGAAAATCTGGGACGTTACATAATTCATTATAGGGGATTAGGAACTAGCACCACGTGGCAAAAGGAGAGATGCCCAAGTTGCTCATGGATCTATCGTAGATGCAACGATGGTAGAAGACTATCATTTATGTTTTCTTAGTTCAGTAGTTTTGATATTAAATAAGTGCTATTTTGCGAAGGACTTTATTTGTGGGATTATTTCTGTTTCTAGAGTGTTTGAGAATGAATACATATTTCATTGTGAAAATAATGTTACGAATATTAGTTTGAATGGAAATAAAGTCTATGATGGCATTATTGAAAATGCAATTTATGCTACCAATACTAATTATGTATGTTCTATGAATAATTCTTCTAAAATATAAATGATAATCATCTTTGGCATTATAGGCTAGGTCATATTAGGGAGAAACGACTATACAAACTTAAAACCGAAGTTTACTTCTGTCACTTGATTTTAAATCATTTGACATGTATGAGTCGTGCCACAAAGATAAAATGACCAAGCACCCCTTCAGTAGGAGCAATTAAAGAGTTAATGAACTCTTAGGGTTAGTGCATAGTGATTTATGTGACCCGATGCTTGTAATCACCGATGATAATAGTTCTTACTTTATTATTTTCACTGATGATTTCTCAAGACTAGAATTTGTGTATCTTATGATGAACAACTCCGATGTCTTTGAGAAATTTGTTAAATATAGAAATATAGTAGAAAACCAAATGAGGTGTAAGATTAATATTCTTTGATCATATTAAGGAGGTAAGTACATTGGACAGGAATTACAACAGTACTTATGTAACGACCCACATTTTTGACCATCGAAAGTTGATACCAAATACTACCACTGTGTTCAAATGTCTAACATCCAATCGACAAAAGGGAGATTGTTATGGTAAATAAACAGAAAAGAACAGAGAACAAATAAAATCATAATCTCATATTGGATTCAACAACATATAATATAATACAGATAGTAAAAACGGTCACTCCAAAAATATAGAGTATATCAAAGTTAATAACAAACCTTATCAACTGGACAGTTATAAAATCTTGACCTTACAATTACTGATAGGGATACTATATAATACAGTGGAAAATAAAATACTACGATAGGTGAACCTCCAGCTCCTCTCTAAGATCTCCATAACACTAAAGCAAACTTAGGAAAATACTCAGTCTGACCCGAGCATTATAATAACATAACACCCAGGTCAGTTTGGAAATACCTGCATGAGAAAACTCAAATAATGGGGAACATATAAAAGTTCTGTGAGACCACACCGCTAACGCAGAACAGGTTTTTACCACATAAAATAATATCCATACAGGAAAGAGTAGAGATAAACAATAGAAAAAAATCCAATTAAGAATGGGCATAAATAGTATTGAAACCCAGACTTGAAAGAATGAAGATAATCCAAACTGGGCAAAATGGATTAAACAAGAAAACAGTCCAAACTTGATAGAATGGAAAAAACAATAATTAAACACCATGAAGAGTGGTTGACTCTTCCTGTTGCAATTAAAGAAAAATAGATTCAAAGGTTTGAATCAAGTAAGGAAAGGAAAACTTCTAACAAATGACTAGGAAGGTGTACTCCCTTGAAGTTTACCTCTAGTAATATACTTCTGAGAAGCTCATTTACTCTATGAAATTTCCCGAAACCCTCCAAGCCGGACCCCACCAAACCTCACCGAGAATCCGAATATTTCACATCTAAGTGCACAACCGAATCCAATCTAGATGAGATGTGAAAGTATCCTAATGTGAGAAACCCCATATAGCTTTCCCTCCTCTCACGCTTTGGATTTAGCAATTTTCCAACAAAGGATATCAAAGCTCAAAGAGCAGCAAATCATTTTCATGGTGACGATACACAATGAAGATAGCTGAATTCGATAACTAATAAATCAACTATCGAAGATAATTAGAAATGATCGTATATGGAAATTAAATATCATATATTTACCACTACTCGTTGATTCCAAATAAGTGCTATTTCTTGGTTGAATATGAAGCCAGGAAAGTTGAGATAGTGTTATCTCTAAGCATCGTCTTGACGACATTTTTAACCTTAGAGATAGAAACGAGTCCGAGCCTCAACTATTATCGTTAAAAGTATGACTAGATCCTTTCCATATAAGCGATATCGTTTGCGAAATTACTTTTCCATAACCGAATCGAACTTTACCAATTAAAACTGAACTTGTGCTTGATTTCCATATCACAAATACTGGTACAAACACTTTGGAAATACTCTTTAAAAATATTCTTTTAAAAGACAAACTTATAATACTAAGTGTATTAAAACAAGAGTAAAAAAACAAATGTCATTAAAACATTGTGTACTATAACCCAAATAATTTACACTTTGCTTTATTTACAAATAATTCCTTTTAAAGGATTTTCTCATTTAAAACCATCATTTTTAAATTTAATACAATATTTATTATCCCAAAAGAAAATAAAACAATTTAAAAACCTTTATAAATTTAAAACAATATTTATTATCCCGAAAGTTAATTAATCCCATTTATAATCTCCTTTAAATAAATAAATCTGTTATCTTTAATAAAATGGTTAATTATTTCCAAACACTTTTATATCATCACTAAATTAACTTTAAAACCTTTATTAATTCAGCTTATTAACTTTAAACCACTTTCACCAAATTATTTAATTACTTTAATCACTTTTATTAAATTAATTAATTTAATTTAAATAGCAATAATTAAATAGATTTATTAAACTCAAATAATCATTAATTAAAATGAATAACTAATCTCAAACATCATTATTTAAAATGATTAATAAATTTTAAATACAACTAATTAAAAACAATTAATTAAGTTCAAATAATCATAAATTAATTGGATTAATCAAATTCAAACCTCATTAGTTAAAACGATTAATTAAATATAAAACATCAGTTGTTAAAATGATTAATTAACTATAAACCATCATTAATTAAAATGATTAACTAAATTTCAAAAATCATTAGTTAAAGCAATTAATTAAATTTAAAATAATCATTAATTAAAATGATTTATTAAAGTTCAAACTCATTAATTGAAATGACTTAATTAAATTCAAATCTCATTAATCAAATAGATTTATAAATTTTAAAGATTATAAATTGATATGATTAATTACATTCAAATATCGGAAATTAGGATGATTAATTATAATGATTAGTTACCTTTAAATTTCATTAATTAAAATAATTATTAATTTTCAAATATCATTAAGTAAAATAATTAATCAAATTAAAATATCGTTACTTAAAATGATTAATTAAATCCAAATCTCATTAATCAAAAAGATCAATTTAAACATCGTTAGTCAAAATTATTAATTAATTTAAATTATCATTAATCAAAATGAATAATGAATTTCAAACATCTATTTCGTAAAAATAAAAGCTTAATACAAGGGTTTATGGAGTGATATGCAATAAATGACGGTATAGCGAAAATTGCTATAAAGATACTTAAATAATTTAAATGGAATATCAAGATTAATTTCAATTAAACATCAATATAACAACATAAGGATGTAAATAAATAATTATTCACGAGAAACCTCTAAGGTCTCTCTTCAAATTCTCCCTGCAAAATAATGGTTAAGGACATTATATATAATCATATGGCTTCATGATAACCAAATTAATATGTCACCCATTTTCCAAACGGAAATTCAACCAAACAATCAATCAACAAATTTAACTAACATCGAAGCAATCAATAATAGTTTATAGCATCATAGATGTGATATAGTAAAATTGCATATGAGTTAAACTCACATTGATTCCTATATTCGCCGAAGCGTTCTGGTTTTGAACTAAAATCGAATGGGCATTCAATTTTAGCTAAAAATTCCACTAGCTCCAAATCCAACCAATCCATCTCTATTGGATAGTCATCGTAGCTATGAGTCAAATGAAAAAATAGCATTCGAATCTGACCTCGTACGCAAAAGTTATTCGAATTATAAGTTTTTGGAATTAAATAATATAATTAATATTAAACTACCTCACTAATCCACTTAATCACCTAACTACTTCTCCCCAAATTCATAATCACTCCAATGCTCAGCGTATCGCCAAACTCAACCAAGCGAGCATGAAAATGCACTGATGCGGAGCTAGGATTGCCGGAATCGAACGTCGTCTTTATCGATGGACTCGTCTTCGCATGCTACACCTCCTCGACACCTGCACTCCACTTTCCCGCATAAGATTCTAACCTAAAATGCTCTACAACTCCAAAAAATGTTGCATTCCACCCCACGGCTCACCGCTACTTCAAACTCCACACCGAGGTGCTTCTCGGCAAACGTATTGCAACCATGGTCTTCGATTTACCCCTCGCCTTCTCCATCCCTGCAAATGTTGAGCCCTAGCTACTGCCCCCGAATGTTCACCACCCCAAAACATGATCAGACAACACTATAAGGGTATGGGATATTGATAGAAGCTCAATGGATCCACCGACATAATTTTTCATTCATTACAACTCTCGATTTTGATTTTCAAAGTTTTTTTAAGAACTCTCATTTTTATTTTATAGAGAAGAATTTATAAGTAAGGAGGGTATGGTTAGTAAACGTGGGTGGTAAGGTTGAATGGCGGATGTGAGAGGGGCATGACCTTGAAAAGATAGGGTACGGGCAACAAAATTGGGGCATATTATTATTTTATTATATAATATTTGACACAAAACACCCTAAAATCTCGAACTCCAGTCAAAGCGTGTTAACTGGTGTTCTATACTAATATCCCTATTCCTAACTCAATGGAACTACTTTCGGGACCTAATTCCAATGTATACGTAAGTTAGCATTTTAAATCAAATTATATTTAATATTAGTCGCTATGCTTTTCGAGCTTGCACGACCACTTAGTACGTCTGATCATTATGAAACTCGACGCCATACAACAACTTATTATTCTGGATCTAATGGCACTAGTTTCATTAAAATCCGAGACAGTGCCCCGGAATGATTATTTCACATATTTTTCCTTTTACATTTTTGATCCAATTACCAATATTTATCCAATCTATTTAATTTTGTAAATAAATTTACAAATTGAATTCATCAATATAACTTATTAATTAAAAGGAGTTAAATGAAATTATTTAATCCAATTAATTAATATTTAATTCACAATTCAAATATTTAAATGACTAACATATTTGAATTCAACTTATTAAATTCCAAATTCTAATTATTTTATATATTTAAATTTATTAAACTTTTAAAATTAAATGACTAAAATTCGGGGTTGTTACATCCTCCTCCCCTTAAAAGAATTTCACCCCCGAAATTCCGACGGTAGGAACATGCTTCAAAATTCTTAAATATTTCAAAAAGTCAATTAGTTGAAATTTGTTATCAAAATTTTCTAAGTCTTGAAATTTCAGAAATTTCTGCAGCATCCCGTTTGTGCGACTCAATTAGAACAACTACAAATTGCCTCTAGAGGCTCTAAACCAACCAAAGAAAACAAAAGCCAAGTGGCTACCCATAATTGGGACATAAAATCATCAACCAATTTAAATTTCTGAATCTATTACATACCTTTTTGATTTAAATTTTTACAAGCAATTTATTATCTTGATGCAATTGTAGGTGCATAAGAAATCAAGTGGAAATATTTTGCTTACTTGTACTTACATAATCCAAAAGAGTAATCAGGCTGACAAAAAGAAATATAATGTAACTCTACATGCGAAAACTAGCCTGATATAAATCTACATGCATTTCTAGTATGAAATATAGCCACATGAAACCAACAACAATATCACAACCATTTGCAACACAATTTAGAGGGTATTCTATAATAAATGTTATGCATCCAATTATTTTAAAAGACAAATTTAGAATTAAATGCCCAGGTTTTATATTCAAAGTTTTATTTTCGGATTCCTCAAAAGAGAAGTAAATAAAAAATCAAGATAAAAAATGTCAAGGAGGGGTCCTCTTAACAAAAAATGTTAAACTCTAGAATCAAAACAATACGGAGCTTCCAGTAGTATTCATGTTCCTCCTAAAGCAACAATTAGAGCAAACAATTTATTTATTTCCCAAACTTTTTTTCCAAAATCAATTTTTTAAAATCATCGGGATTTAAGTCCTAACAATAATTCAAGATCCTTGGTTTATAAGTTTTAACTTTATAAACTATGGTATATAAAATCACAAAATCAATTAATCAAATTCAAGCAAATTATGTTAAGGAAAAAATAATATTATCAATAAATCAATTTCCATAAGGGAAAAATCTAACACTTAACATTATTTAAAATGCCAATTGATTTACAAACAAATCTTAGCTTAGGTTCAAAACTTCCTTGATTGCCTAAAAAGATGGATAATTCACAAAGCATACCATTTTTCTCAATAGCTTTTGATTATTGCTTAGAAGATTATCCAAATTCATTCGGACAAAATTAAAAGCGATACTCTAAATTTATTAGTTTCTTAACCACATCAATTTATTTCCAAATCAATTATTTTTCCACTTAGTATTTTATTCAATACTAAAATTATTTATGAATTATTTCATAAATTTTCACCTAAGTTTAAAAATAGTTTATAAAGTCATTTCTGTATAACACATCAAATAATAACTTATTTCACTTTATTTTCTTGTATAATACCCTTTTATATCCTAAGAGTACAAACAAATTTTATTTTACTTTTCACAATTTAGGTGGAGATCTAACAAAAATTTGGGTCTTTTAAAACTGGGTCAACCACTCGACCTATTTAACTTAGAGTGTTAAAATGAAGATATTTATGGGTTGACCCAATCAACAAATAGTTTACACTACTTAGATGTTTTAAACAAATATATGGTTTTAATAAAACAATATTTATCAAAACTTTCCCATCCAATTTTAACACATTTCAAAACCTATGTTAAGTTATCCCCTGCCTTATCCAAGGGTAAAATCTCATTTATCAAAATAATATCTTTTCAAAAATACTTTTTGTTTTGAAAACAATTCCCTTTTAAGGGAACTTAAAAATTAAATACCCTGTTTTTAATTTCCAAAAACTCATCTTTGAAAACATACTACATACATTTTTATATAAAATAACTTCAAACGATTTATTTATTAAAACTCATGGGTTCATTCAGATTTGAACTCATTTCGATCGCACAATGGTAAAGAGAATAATTTACTAAGTACTCCACAAAGTTTGTCTAAGCAAACATCTGATCGTCACTTAGAAGATTATTCAGATTACCACAAAACTAATTGAGATGTTTTCCTCTGAGTTATCCCAAAGAAAATGCATTCCATTTAAAAATTCACTTCCCAAAATATTTTTCATCTTCTAAATACTTCCAAACTATTTCATTTCTCAAAAAAAAATTGAAATTATTTTCATTTCTAGGATTTAGATTCAAAAATCCTTTTTACAAAACATTTTATAAACTAAATTTATATAAAATTTCCTTTATACACAATTATCTTATATTATAATAACTCTACTTTATTATAATATAATTTGCTCAAATATTTATTCTCTAAATGTCTTATCCTACCATTTAGATTATATTCAACAACTTTTATTAAAATTTTATTTTAACTCTGTAACGACCCGCCATTTTGGACCATTCGCATCCATTATAAGTGTATAGGTAGACACTCATGCCGGAGTTGAATTGCTCAAAATATCGCGTTGTTAATTTAAATTTGGCAAAACTGAACATATACAGTACATAAATAATCACAGAACACAGACACAGAGTAATAAGTGCAGCGGAAATAAAAGAGATAGTAGTTCATGAAGCTACTATATGAATATATAAAATACATCAGAGTTTACAACAGAAGAATAATACAATACATCAGAGTTAAACCAGATACAACGGAAGAGTAACACGATACATCAGATACAAATCAGAATACATCACTGGAATCATCGAATATCTGAAAGCTGGATAGATAGCTGGATCTCCAAGCGAAGCTCCAACTCTAAAGGTGAGTCTCGAAAGCTGAACTACTCAGTCTGACCCGAGCGTAAAGCAAAAACACAAGACACTCGAGTCAGGATTAACATTCTTATATTAATAAATCCAACTCAAGTGAAATAGCAGTTGAAATACAAGTAACTCAAAGGATGTTTGGAATAACCATCCTTTAAGGATCCGTTAAACTATCTACTATGTAGTAGTGTACGATAAGTAGATAATGTCTATCAGTAATATAAAGATATCAAAATAGCGTTAAGTCATGGCCCATTCCACCCTTAACACATTTTTATTCCCACAAGCATATACAAGACCGTAGTTTCCCCAAAACCGGAAGTCACCAGAGGGCAATCCATATACTCAAGGTACAAATCAAATTCGTAGTGGTCGCGCATAAATGGAATACAAGTGTGACAAGGCACATGAGGCTATACCCAAGGTAGTGATACTACCGTTCGCCTGATCCGGGCTGGTGAGAACGCAACGCCGCAGCGCCCGCAACACCGTGAGACAACACTCCCAAAATCAAGGGTGCACCAATCGACAACAAGTATAAGTAGTTCGAAGAAGTGTGTCCACTTGAGGTATCAATCCTCCATTGGCCCGGCACAGCTCCTGTTTTAGTCATTTCCAATTTGACACAAGTGTCAAGGCTATCCATTATCGTTCTCTTTCTTCAATCATCACGAACATCATTCCAACCACTTCATTCTGGATCATCACTCCGCGTATAGTTATTAAAGTGGTTTTCGGTTTAGATAGAGAGTATATCCATAACCGAATTCCGGTCTCTTTAATAACCTTCGTAATTATTACACCGATTGGTCGTTTATATATTTAAAAAAACCAAATCAATTTCAATTCAATTAGAATTCGTAAATCAACATTTCATTTGTCTTTCAAACCATTTCCATAAATTTACGTTTCAAACTTTCAAATTACCATTTCAAAATCTTATAATTCAATTTCAAATTTTATTTAAAACAATTCAAATATTGATTCAAGTTCGTATATAAGTTTCAATTCGAAATCATTTAAATTAATTTAATTTAACATTCAAATCAATTTAAATTCATTTATCGATTTCATTCAATATTAAATAAATATATCGTTCAAAACAATTTCTATTTGATTTCCAATTCATTAAATCCATTATTAAAATTCAACTTCATTATATCAAAACTTACAAATTGAATTTAATTAAATTCATCAAATCAAATTCTTTAAATTTCAAGTCTTACACTAATTTCAATAAATCACATTTTATTTCTTGTTAAAGAAATTCAATTTCACTTATTTACTTACTTAAATAATTTTCCAAACTTAATTAATAAAGAAAACTCAATTTCAATTATTTACGAAGTAAATTCACTTATTCAAAAGTTCAATTTCTCTTATTACAGAATTCAATTCAATTTGATCATTAAATCATTCAATCTTATTTAATTATTAAATAATTCAAAACTTAATTATTAAATCATTTCAAACTTAATTATAATTTCAAACTTAATTATAATTTCAAACTTGATTTTTATTTCAAACTTAATTATCAAATCATTTCTCAAATTAAACAATATACTTTCATCAATTACATCGTTAATATTTCGTTTCAGATTATTAACATTTTCCTTTCATTAAAAAATTCAATTTTCAACTTCATTTCAAAACCATATTATTTATTTAAATAAAATCTTCGTTTTATTCTTAAATCAAATTATTGACCAATCGAGTTTTTATTTAATTTTCTATCCTAGGTAAAAATTCAATTTGGGTATTTATCATTTCAACCCGATTCCAATTCAATTCAAAAACAAGCATAATAAAGGGAACTTGCAGTGTGATAACTGGGATGGTGTCAAAGTAAATAAACGAGCAATAACAACAACCAATAACAATCCAATAATCAATTCAAATAATCCCGAAATAACCGTACTAATTCGCATTGTTATTTGTACGAATTAATATAATTATTTCTAGAATCTACACTATCATTTCATGTAGATTAAAGATTATTACATTACGGTTTCCACTTGTCATCTATTTACAATTTCATACATCATCAGTTTAAACAACATACAATTGATGGTTCAAGGTGTAGTTAACAATCCTACGTGTCAATAAATTTAACAGTTAAAGGGGTCATATTATACAAATGTCAGTTAATCAAATTTAACATTTAATTATCCTATATCAAGTTCAATTTCATACTGTTTATCATTTTAACATTAACAATTTACCGTCCAATCAAAAATCAATCAATTATCAGCCAAACTGTATTATCATCACATAAATAGTTAACAGATAATGGTGTCAGATGTCATAGGTGAACTGATACAGGTAATAGCATATATAACAGTGCAATTAACTAACATCAGCATATTTCAATTGTCGTTTCAATTGAAATCAAATTTAATAAATAAAAGAACGTTAATCGTGAGTGAGTGCTCACCTTTCGAGGCTAGAGAAGAACGAGGTTGAGACATGTTGCAAATCCAAATACGAATTCCAGAATAAAGCACGATGGACACGAGTTCGACGGACAAAGCTGATAGATGTGAATCGATGAGAATCAAATCAGTTTGATAGAACCAGAAAATATCTATATATTATTATTAATATTAAATTTGAAACAAATATTAAAATAATATTTACATATAATTGAATTCGTTGTTTTAATTAAACATATATATATACCTTAAGCAAAATAAGAACAAATAATACTTATGCATTAATACATACATTTTTTTTTACACTTTAACCATAAAAAAAAATACATATACAAAAAGCCTGCTGCAGCTCATATTATAAGTAACTATTATAAACTAACATATATTAACTGGCTAACATATAACTTAATTCCATATGTGCAACAAAACAACTTTGTATACCCATATATATATACACGCTTATAACACAGACTATATACATATTACTAAAAGAAAACAAATGAACTGCTGTAATTATAATACCCATATCAGTATATATAGCACATACAATACCAAATATATGTAGAACATAAATAAAACAAACACATCTGGTTAAAACAACTCCTTCCAAATCATAATATCATACCAAAATCCCTTGGCGAAGTATATATGTACTGTAATCATATACTTCTTACTATGGCATCTTAAAAAATCAATATCAAAATCAAAATTTATACTTATTTGTAAATCTCCATAACTTTTTTTTTTAAAAAAAAAATAAAATGTATACACTGTAACAAATATATATATCCAAATCCATTTCATACACCCAAAATCTCAACAACGTACATACACAATGACAGATCTTTAATTAAGTATATATATACGTTTTTTTTTTTTTTTTTTTTTTTTTACAGACAACCTTTACATAATAAAATATAATATCATAAAGTACACCAAATAGTATATAAGCTATTATAAACATTTACACCTTTCATCTACCGTAACTATCTATATAATAGGCTCACCTATGATAGCTTGACCTGCCGAGACTTATATGTATACATCCACATAACTTGTAAACTTTGTACGCGTAGATCATATATTTTATAGTAAAATATATATACAATCTTCACTTATCATACAACTGACCGCCCTATATATACAAAATGCGTACAGATTGAGCAAGATGTATGCAGACAACCCAACTTTCAAACATGAATTACCTTATTATTATTAATGAAATTTACTAATACAACTACCGTACGTTATATATATTATTTAAATAAAATGTACCTCATATATAAACTGTAAATTATACATAATAACTAGATGGGTGTATATATATATAAACGAAAATATATACTTTTATATATATACGAACAACTTACAGCATAAGGAGGGAATAAAAGTGAGGCTGGATGAGCTGCTCACGGTGATGGTCAGGGCCGAGAGCTTTCGGTTGGATGCTCACGTGGTCACGGGTCGATGTGGAAGGCTAGAGGGTGGGGAAGGAGAAGCACGGTGAAGTGGTTGACTCGGGTTGGCTGATGCTTGCGGCAGTGGGTTCGTCAACGTGAAGGCTGGGGTTTAAGGTTGCGTGATGGCGTTTGTATGGAGGAGGCTGTTTGGGTGAGTAAGGAAGGTGGAGGAGAAGAGATCAGGGAGAGGATGAATGAAAGTGATGATATATTTTTTTTTTAAAAACCAATGGACAGTGAGGCATGCGACTAGTTTTTATCATTTTATTTGAAATGGAACTAACCCAAAACAATACGAAACATCACAAAATAAATGAAATAGGAATTAGTGTCAGTCATAAAGTTAAATTTTGAGAAGTGAAAAAGACTGCAGGCTATTGGAAATTAGACGGTGGAATATGAAAAGAAATAGGAAACCAAAAGTTAGAATTGGGTACCGATACGATAATCGTTTTATCGATTTCGTTGAGTACCGAACTTCGAAACACACAAACGAATGTACTGTGGTGATCAACACGACGAGATGGTCAAAACGGTATAAAATTATCAGTGGTACGATCATCCGATAAAAATCGATATCGGTACCAGAATGCTGCATTTTTCAGAAAATAAGAACGACGGAGCAATAGATGTCCGAATTTGGAAAAATGACGAACTGACATCTTGCTCAGAAGATGGATTAGAATTTTTCTATGTAAAAATATTTTGGTTTTGAAAACGTTTTATTTTCAACGCTTTTTGACTGATTAAATTGAAGTGAATTTACGCGCGAAATAAACTTTCGTATTTCCGGACGAAAATTTACCAGTTGCTATGTTTAACTAGACGTATTCCAAATATCAAATTTATATTTCAAAATTTTATCGTTTAAAATTTCACAAAATTTTAACTAATTACGTTATTAAAACAGTTAAAATTTACGGGTCGTTACAAACTCACCGCTATTAAAAGGTGAATTTTAACTTAACATATTCTCCGAACACCTTATAGTCAAATTGTTAAAATTAATTCACAAGGGGTTCGTTTATAAATTCAAACAACAAATGCTTTTAAATAAGCTAAACACAAATAATCAACGATCAAAAAATGCAATCAAACGCTCATAATTTAATCGAGCACGACTGATCAAACAATAGTGATAATAAATAAATATTATCACATTCAAACAAACACACTCTATAACTATACAAATTTTAAAAAAATTCTTTTATATGTATAAAAATATAACCCTAAGCAAAATATTTAATTTGCTAAATTTTCAAAAATCAATATTATGTCCGTTGCCTTGTTCAAGTGTTTAGAAATCCCTATCGATACCATGGCATCCCACGTCTTAACCAGAATTCATAAACAAGTTGTAACAACCCATAGATTTGGACCATTTAAATTGACAATAATCCACACATGTCAACTTAAATAATACAAAACACGAATCATTATGGGATTATAAATACATAAATGTAAATGAGAATCAATACAACATCACAGATACAGAACAGTCACAGAATAATGCAGTGGAAAATACATCGTCATAATAGCAGTTCATGAAGCCACTACATAATATACAACAATGTCTTAACATCAAGTGACTAATACCAAAAATGTCCAACAGACTAGGACATCAATACAGAAATAGAATATAGACTGATAAAGATAAGTGCTAAGGCTTCAGCATCTTCAACCAACCTTGATCAGCAAACTGGATAGCTTCAGACTGACCCGAGCATATACAAAAGAAACACTCGAGTCAGGACTCAAAATCTTATACAATTAAATCAAGTGCAAGGGAATAGTTCATAACTTAAAGATGGATAAAATAACATCTCTAAGGATCCGATAAACTATCAATATATACAATAGAATACGATAGATAGATAATGTCTAATCAGTAAAGTACGATATTAAAATAGTGTTAAGGCGTTACCAAAATCCCCTTAACACATTTTATTCCCAAAAGCATATACAAGACTGTAGTTTCCCCAAAACCGGAAGTCACCAGAGGGCAATCCATATACTAAAGGTACAAACCAAAACGTAGTGGTCGCGAATAGGATAATCAGTATGACAAGGTACATGAGGCGATACCAACTAGGATACTAGTAGTTGCGTGATCCGGACTGATGTTGAGCATAGCAGCTACTACCTCAACACCGCGAAACAACACTCCTAAATCAAGGGGTGCACCCAAATCGAATCACAAAAGTAATAGATATGGTATCGAAGAAGTGTGTCCGCTAGAGGTAGCGAACCTCAATGGCCCGGCGCGGCTCCTGTTTTAGTCATGTCAGGGGTCATCCAATATCGTTCTCTTTCTTCAGTCAACGCGTTCACCAAACCAACCACTTCGTTCTGGATCAACACTTCGCGTGTAATAGTTATTAAAGTGGTTTTGGTATCGACAGAGAGTATGTCCATATTCGATCCTGGTCTCTTTAATAACTACGTATTTATTACCCGATGGTCTTTTAAGTTAAAGTTTAAACAAATCAAAGTCCGAAAGTCAAGGTGCAAATTTGACTTCCAAAGTTTGACATTCCACGATTCAATTTATTTCAGATATTTAAAATCATATTTCCAAATGCAATCTTTTAGTTCATCATTTGAGTTATCAATATAATTAAGTATTCAAATTTTATTTAATAAATCTCACTTATTAAATTTAGTTAATACTCCAATTAATTCGGTTTTATGGTAAATTTTAGTTCACATCATTTAAACCAAATTCTTTTCATTTCAATTCGTATTTACATTCATCGATACATTAACCATAATCATAAATTTGACTAAATCAATTTTATTAAATTTAAAATCATTTTAAATTTAAACTATTACTAAATTAAATCCATAAAACTTTAGTTAGTTTCGTATTCCACTTAAGTCAAATTTTCTAAATCTCAAACTTAATTTATGTCAAGTTTCAAATCTATTTAATTAAAACCGATTTTAAATCTAAATCTAACAACCTAATAAATTTTCAAATTATTAAATTCTAACTTCCTTGTTTTTAAATCTCATTTCAAATAAATTTGCCAATTCATTTTATTCAATTAAATAGGTTTATTAATCCGTTTCAATTAAACTTCATTAATTTATTCCTTATTAATTTATTTCGATTTAATCCATAAATCAAATCCATTAAGTTCGTTACTAAATTTCCAAACAAATTGTTAAGTTCATTCCTTAATTTCAAATAGATATCAATTTCAAAATAATTTTTGTTAACCAATCGGGTTTCTTATTTTTAATTGTCTATCCTAGGCCAAGTTGTTTAAGTGGGTATTTATCATTTCAACCCGATATCATTCAATATAAAACAAAGCATAGCAAAGGGAACTTGCAGTGTGATAACTGGGATGGTGTCAAAGTAAATAAACAAGCAATAGCAAACATACATAACAATTTAACAATTTATTCAAATAATCCTGAAATAATCGTTTTAACTCACATTTGTTATTATGCAAATTAATACAACTATTCCTAGAATCCACGCTATTATTTCCTATGGATTAAAGATTATTACATTATGATTCTCACTTGATGTCCGTTATCAAATTTCTACATCAATCGTACATATCAATTTTAATGTCACTATTATTTACCCTAATTAACATCATATTACAGTTCAACATGTTTAATCAAATTAAACAATACATGGCGTCAAAATTTAGAACTTAACAGTTTATTTCAACCAAATTTTAACAATCAACAATTTAATATCCAAATTTAATATTAACAACAATTATCACTTGATTATCATAGCATACTAGATTGAGTCATGAATAAAATATTCACCTTGCGTGGTTAGAGAAGGTGGCGCGACACGAAGAAAAATAGATAAAATAGACCCTAATAGGCACGACGCAAAATGAACACAAACTGCAATCAACAAATAATTAATCAATAATTTGTTTATTGTAATATATATCGATTGAATATATATAAAATCATACCAACGACGAAGCAAGATAGATTCGACAAGCGGGATGGAAATACTTATACTTCCAGATCAATAGCAGGAGCTGAAACAACATAGCAACAGACTGTATGTGAGCAACCCAACATTTCAAAGTATATACTGTTATGTAATATAACAGTTATATATATATCTACTGATATATATAGAACTGATGTGCACAGAGCAGGATTTCGGCCACTGCGAGGCACAATGGTGACGGCGGAGCGGCTGGGGCGGAGCGGGGTTGGAGCGGGCTGGACTGGGGACGGAGCAGTGGGCTGGGGCTGCATGGGCAGTGGGTCGGAGGTGGGGTGCATGGGCTGCTGGGGCTACATGGGGTTGTTGGGCTGCTGGGCGAAGGCGGAGGGTGGGGCGTGGGCGAAGGCGGAGGGTTGCTGGGTAGAGGTGCAGCTGGGCTAGGGTGGCGCGGGTGTGGGACGGGGTTGGGCTGGGTGCGGGGACGTAGGCGAAGGGCAGGGCGGGGAGCAGGTGGCGTGGACGGGTGGGACAGCGGAAGGCAGGCGCGGCAGTGGCGGAGCGAGTGGGACAGCGGAGGAGGCTGGGGCGGAGGGCTGGTGCGTAGGCGGAGGCAGGGCGGCAGTGGCGGGGCTGGGGACGTGGGTTGCCGGGTGGGATGGCAGTGGCATGGGGACGCGGGTGGCTTGGCTGGGCGGACACGGGGACGCGGGCTGGGTGGGGTACGGGGCAGGTGGGTTCGGAGGCGGCTGGCTGGGCTGGTGGGTGGACGTGCATGGAGGAGTTTGAGTTTCATACTGGAAAGAAGAAAGAAAATATAAAGTAAAAGAAATGTGAAGGGGGAAGAAGAAAGGAAGCAGAGCAGTACGTACCAGAAATCTTTAGTGTAAAATGAACTGAGTAATTAATGACAGCAGAGGAATAAATGAAGGGAGAGGGTAGCAGAGATAAATACAGATGGGTTCAGAGTCCCAGGTCAATGCAATGATGATTTTTCACAGTGGTGGCTATTTGGTTTCTGAGGGGACAAGGGCCTTTTGAATTCTGAGCGGGAAAGAGTAGGGTACCGGTTTGTGTGGCGTAACGGACCAGTTTGTACTTCGTTAAATAATTTATATTTTTCAACGCCGAACTCCGATTGACACAAACAAATATACCATTTTGATCAGCGTGGCGAGGCGGACACAACGGTATAAAGATATTGGTGGTTTGACATTGTTTGCGAAGTGGTAAATCTTATTAAACCATTTTCTCGAGCGACAATTTAACTAGCAATTAAAAGTGGAATTTGACGAAACGAAATGCGCCGTCATGATCAGAATATTTTTCTTATGCAACATTGTGAAAAATATTTGAGTTTGGACAATAGAAAATTTACACATAAAATCTAAACTAATATGTAAATTCGGCAAGCGAAATTTTCTTCAATATTTTTCGACGAAATTTGGCGTACGCCTATGTCTATCTAGGCGCATTCCAAATGTGAAGTTTGAATGGCAACGGAAGTTGTTTGTGAATATTTGAAATTTCTATTACGGAGAATGCAGCAAAACACCGAAGAATAAGATCGACGGAGCTAAAGATGTCCGAATTTTGAAAAACAAAAAATGACGTCTTTGTCAGAAGATGATTTAGAATTTTTCTATGTAAAGATATTTTAGGTTCGGAAGATAAAAATTTCGTGTTTTAAAATGAACTGACGTGCAATAAAATGCGAACGAAATTTACTGCGGTATTTTCCGATGAAACTTTACCCATATCTATAACCATCTACGCGCAATTTAGAAACAAAGTTTGGACGTTGATTGAAATCGTATGTAAGTTTCACATTTTATATTAAAATAACGGTTCTAAAATTTTTAAAATTGGGTCGGAATTTCAAGGTCGTTACACAAGTCAATAGACCAATTAACACAATACATTTTTATAACATTTACAAATACACCCTCGCATATATAATACTCTCAAACTCATTTTAGGGTATTACTAACCCTATCTCTAATGAGTCGTACCCTACCAAAGCCAAGGTTCTCACTTAACCTTCAAATCTGATACCTAGCTGTAACGGTCCGCCTTTTTGCCCATCTAAAGTCGATACCAAATACTACCACGGTGTTCAAATGTCGAACATCCAATCGACAAAAGGACAGATTGTTAGGGTAAGTAAAAGAAAAGAATAGAGAACAAAGAAAATCAGAATCTCACAACGGAATCGACAACATATAATATAACAAGGACAATAGAAACCGTCACTCCAAAAATACCGAGTATATCAAAGTTGAAAACAAACCTTATCATCTTGACAGTTATAAATCCTGACCTTACAATTACAGATAGGGATATTATATAATACAACGGAAAATAAAACACTACGATAGGTGAACCTCCAGTCTGCTCCAGGATCTCCATAACACCAAAGCCAACCTGGGAAATACTCAATCTGACCCGAGCATTATAATAAAGTAACACCCGGGCCAGTCTGTAAATATACTAGCGTGAGAGAACTCAAATAAAGGGGAATATATAAAAGTTCTGTGAGACCACGCCACTGACGCAGAATGAGTTTTTACCTCACAAAAATAACATCCATACAGGAAAGAGTAGAAATAAACAACAGGAAACAAATCCAAATAAGAACGGGCATCAATAATATTAAAACCCAAAATTGAAAGAATGAAAATAATCCAAGCAAAATCCAAACTAGACAAAATTTATTAAACAAGATAATAGTCCAAACTTGATAGAATGGACAAAACCAATAATTAAACACCCCGAAGAGTGGTTGACTCTTCCCGTTGTAATTAAAAAAACAGATTCAAAGGTTCGAATCAAGTAAGGAAAGGAAGATTTCCAACAAATGACTAGGAAGGTGCAACCCCATGAAGTATACTACTAGACGTCTAGTGATATATGTAACGACCTAGAGTTTCAGTCATTTGATTTTAGAATATTTAATTGATTTTAAATATTGAAAAGTGAATTTTACAAGTTAAATCAGTTAAATAATTAAATAATTGAATCTGGAATCTAATGTGAATAAAAATGATTTCTAAAGTTGATTTAAATCCTATTTGAATTAGAATACAGATAATAAACTTTTAAAGTTGAATTAAAAGTTAATAAACAGAAATTGGAAATTTTAATATTTAATTATACATGTAAATATAGCCATTTGGGATGCTGTCTCAGAATTGGATGAAACTAGTTTTATTGGATCTGTAATAGCATATTATTATAGGATTCCAAATTTCGTGTCGATCGGACTTACCGTTTGGTCAGCCAAAACTGAAACGCATAGAAATTTATTTAAGTAATATAAATTAATATAATTTGATTTTTTGAACGCTATCTTCCAAATACGATGGAATTGGCTTCCGATATATATTCCATTGGGTTCGGAATAGGGGTAAAACATATAGAACGTCGGGCGGCACGCTTCGTTTGGAGTTCGGAAATTTTGGGCGTGAATAGTGTCACAAAAGTGGCTATATAAGGACCTTAAGCACAAACCCTAGCCCCAAAATGTACACAGCCGCCACTTTCGTTATCAATGGCCAGAAACGCGCTGACTTCCTCCTCTAATAACTCACAATCCATAAGTAATTAGCAAAAACTCCCAACTAAAAAGTTGTAGAGCACATCGAGATCTTCAAGTCCAACAGTTGGATCGTCGTATGGCGCGACGATAGAGGGTGGATTTGCTCGCATTTATGCATCATTCATCTCCTTTTTTCTTGGCCATGGAGTAACCGATCTAGGTGGGTTCATGGCCGAAGGAGGAGCAAGGCTGGAGCTTCCTGGTGGTGGTGTCCGATCTTCTTCGGGTGGCACGTAGGAGGAGCATCGATCTATTTAAGAAGCGCATGCATATAGCTTCGTGTTTACTGGGAGTGACAAAACGAAGGGGATGTATAAGAGTAGGTTAATTAATTTAGTTAACGACGTCGTTAATTATATTTTAATTCGTGTCATGTTTAAAAATCCATAACTCTTTCATACGAGGTCCGATTCGCACGAAACAAGCGACGTTGGATTTGTATTATGGAATACTATGCAATGGAGTTGGATTGGACTGATAAGAAGCAAGTAGGAATTTTGGATAAATTCGAACACCTGTTCGTTTTTAATCGAAATAAACACTGCAAAGACGAATGGAACCAAAGTGAGTAAAACTCACTCTCTCTGGCCCGCTTATATTTTATATAAGTGGGAATATTTTTATTATGTTGTTTTGATCATTGTTTGGATGTGTGTGTGTGTGTCTGTTGGCTGGTTAGATATGTTCCCACATATTTTAGCAGATGAGACCCTATACGTTCCCGCGTATGAGCGGATGACCCTTTGTACGCCCGTCTGCCTCGAAGTAGGCATTGTACATTTTTCTCATATGTTGTATTTGTTGTAGGTTACAGGTTGGAGGAATCCATATTCCTCACCACTATTGATTATTTATTTACACATATTTATTTATATGTCGTAACATGTGATATGTGATGCAGGGAAACAGATTGGAGGGATCCAACTGGATTCCTCATTATTGTTGATTATTTGTTCATATATACGTGATATATGATATGTTTGGATGCCATGTTTGTTGATTTGGTTGTTTATTCCCTTATTTAGTGCTTAAGCAACATTGGGCCATGTTTTCAATATTTTTGAAATACTGTAAAAGTGATTTTGGTTTAAAAGGGATTATAAAATGATTTTGAAGTATTTGTGTTTGGTAATTATTTTGGGATTATCGAAAGGAATTTAAATTTGAACAAAGTAAATTATTAAAAAAATTATTTTAAATTTGCAGTTTTAAGTAATATTTTAAATTTAGATTTGTAAGTGGATTTTATATAAAGGATTTATAAAAGTAACATTTTTATAAATTAAGTAATTGATATTTGTAAATAGAGTTTTATAATTATTTATGAAATCTAGATTTATAAAACTTAAAATATATGAACATCTTGTGATTATAATTTCACAGTTTGACTGTAAGATGTTTCATAAAGATAATTGATAGGCGAGAAATTAGTTGAAATCTAATATTAAATTTCAGTAGGATAATTAAATATCTATTTCAAAATATTTACCAAGGAATGATAATGTTTATTTATTATCATCGATTGATTAAATTGTTTGATATAACACTTTGAAGTACAAATGTCTTGTGAATTAAGTTTCACGATTTGACTATAAGGTATTTGATAATAAAAATTGTGTAAGGTTAAGAAATTTAGTTATGAGCATGTTTTTCGAATAAACGATTTTTGTAAAGTGATTTAAAGTGTGTTGAGTATCGAAAACATAGATTTCAACATTTATTGTTGTAATAAACATTTCCATAAATAGAATAGGAAGCATGGAATATAACACTATTGTTATAGTAAGTGGTTTTCCTAAAGGAAATATTTTATATAGTTATGGGATTTATTAATATATCCTATATTTGACGTTGATATTCGAGTTAGTAGCTTCTATCCGTTTTGAAGTTAAAAATGTTGTTCAGTCAAGGAGAGGTAGCGATACCCCAAATTGATTGGCTTCATTGTTAACTAATAAATAGTTGAAGTAGTATTTTGAGGATTAGTATTAAATATAGTTAGTTGAATCCCTATACTAGTGTTTTTGGGTTATCGTAATGGTGTTTGACGCAACATTTGTTTTGACCCAAATTAAGTGTTTTGAGGAATATGTAGCTTTCCTAAAATATTGTAAATATACTTATTTTTGATTTAAGTATATGTCGTTATTTTCAAAGTGTTAAAAATTAAATGATTTGTGAATATGCTTATACTATTAATATAAATATATGAAAATATTTTCTAAGTGATGAAATGAAGTGATTTGTTAATATGCTTATACTGTTGATATAAGTATATGAAAATATTTTCTAAGTGATGAGATGAAGTGATTTGTGAATATGCGTATATTGTTGGTATAAGTATATGAAAATATTTTCTAAGTGATGAGATGAAGTAATTTGTGAATATGCTTATACTATGAATATAAGTATATGAAAATATTCTCTAAGTGATGAGATGAAGTGATTTGTGAATATGCATATACTGTGAATATAAGTATATGAAAACATTTTCTAAGTGATGAGATGAAGTGATTTGTGAATATGCTTATACTGTTGATATAAGTATATGAAAATATTTTCTAAGTGTTGAAAATGAAGTGATTTGTGAATATGCTTATACCGTTGATATAATTATATGAAGATATTTTCTAAGTGTTGAAAATGAAGTGATTTGGTAATATGCGTATACTGTTGAAATAAATATATGGAAATGTTTTCCAATATAGAAAGATTTGAAATGGTTTTCAGAATATATCATTTTAAAGATAGTTTGAAGTAAATATTTGGTGATTTATTTAATTAATAAACATTAATTAAATGGACCTAGCGATTGCTTATGGTGCTAGATATTGTTTGTTGCTTTGATAGTTAAATAACCAGTTATCAAATAATTGGCCTTTTTATCATTGTTGGTTCAGAGATACCGGGGTCGGATTTATCCGAGAACCACTTCGAACCAACGTATGCGTTTGAAAGTGCAGGTTTATTATTATGATTTTGAAGTCAAAGATCTTCATGATGCAAGGCTACTTGCCACTTGTCCCTCGAGGTGAAATTTACTATATCATATATTTATGGTGGTAGTAGTGCTTCTTTATGAAAATCTACGATATGCAAGGACTTCTCGCAACTAATTCAAAGGGTAATTCCCGATAGGATGTTGTAGGAGAGTGTCTTCGGTTTGTCATGTTCCTGGACAACTTGTATGGATGGATGTCTGGCATTGCATTTCTAAGATTACAAAGTTGACTTTTACAAATGTACATCTGTTTGGTGGTGGAGAAGGCAAATTCTCTTAGGTTAACACCCTTCTCTGAGACGTACGAGCTTGGAGGTTGTATGTTCGTGAAAGTCAATAGTGATCGAAGGAATGGCAATGTGGCATTTGAAGTAGAATGTGCTATGTGAAAGGTAATCGTGGCCTTATGCCTCATCACCCGAAAATGACAGAAACAGGGTAGAAGCGTCAGGGCTATGTGGCTCTCTCCCATAAGGATATGGCCATCACCTTTCTAGATTACCCTGTATATTCGAGTGTTGTATGCTGTGGACAGGGATAGGTCGAGAACGACCGGGGTGATGTCATATTCGGTACTATCCGGATGGAAGGGGTAAGCCGGTTATGTGTTGGTTTAGGCGTTCAATATCTGGACTCTAGGTGCATTTTTCTAGAGATGTACTATCGGAAGGTAGTCCCTTGCCTTGTCATTTGTATGAAATCCATTCTCCACTACGTGCCTGCCAGCTTGTTTGTAAACTTATTACACCATTAAATTTGAACAATGTAACAATTTCGGCTATTTGAATATTATTTGTATACTAGACACTAGTATAATATCAAATGATTTGATATGAAATGTTTTGGTTATCGTAAGGTAAAAACCCGTTCGTGTTTATGTGTGGGTGTGTCTTATGAGATACCTTTCTTTTGATAAAAGAATGCTTTGATTACGTTAAAATAAATTCAGTTGAGATGTGTTCTCCCATGCTGGTTTACCAGGCTGATCCGGGCGTTCTTCCCTTTCAATGCTCGGGTCTGACCGAGTATATTTACAAATGTAGATTTGGATGCTTTGGAGCTTCAGCAGGAGAGCTCGATGTCTTCTGGTCGTATTTCACGTATATGTTTATTTTTCACTGGTTTGTTGTTTAAATTATCAGCAATTGTAAGGACATGTTATTATAACTGTCCAGGCTAATGAATAGTGATTGATTGTTGTACTCTGATTGATTTATGTATATATATTACAGTTTCTGTTTTGTAAAGATCATTTATATGATATTATATGTTTTTCTGCTGCGATTGTGAGTTTCTGTAATTGTTTTAGTTTCTTCTATTTTGTCTTCTCTTTCTCCTCTTCTCTTTCTTCTTCTCTTTCTCCTCCTTCCTTTTCTCTTCTTCCTTTCTTTTCTTCTATTCTTTTTCTCTCTTCTTCTTCTTCTTCTTCTTTCTCTTCTTCTCTCTTCTTTCTTTCCCATAAAGATCTTGCAACGACCCACCTTTTTGGATTGTTTAAATTGACAATAAACCACACATGTCAAACTCAAACCATTCAAAAGAGAGCATTATTATGGGGTAAATAAGACAAAGAAGATACAGAAATAAAACAAACACAGAACCTCACAACGAAATGACAAAATATAATAATCAAATAACAGTTCATGAAGCTGTTTTACAAATAACATTTCATTACACTTTTACAATACAGATCAAAGTTACATACAACAGGAATAAATAAATAATGCAGCAGAACAACATGATGTAGTGGTATAAATATAATAAATAATAACAGTATTAAATCTTCGTCTTCATCCTCTAGAAATAAGGTCTTCAATACACTAAAAAGCTCAGACTGACCCGAGCGTAATGAAAAGACAAAATACTCGAGCCAGAACTAAAAGATCTTATGTAAGTTAAATCAACAGTAAATAAATATGAGTGTAACGGCTTCAGAGATGTTACGGGATTTTCCATCTCATATCCAGTGTCTAACGTGCGTGCAATAACTTAAGAGATGTTTGGGATTCCATCTCCTAAGGATCCGTTAAACTATCTACAATGTAGTAATATACGCTATTACAATATGTAATCAATAAAGTAAAGTATTAAAATAACGTTATGGCATTACCCATATCCCCCTTAACACATTTTTATATATTCATGTAGTCTATACAGTACCGTAATTCCTCCGTAAACTGGAGGGCTATCAGAGGGCACTCCATAGGTACGGTACAAACCAAACTCGGAATGGACGTGAGAAGCCATGTGACAAGGCAAACGAGGCAATGCCCAGGGTAGGATACTACCATTTTACGGATCCGGACTGGTGTAACGCATAGCAGCTACTACCGCCCACCTCAGAACACACTCCCAAAATCAAATCGAGGGGTGGCCACCAATCAATCACAAAGTAATAAATATGGTATCGAAAAAATGTGTCTGATCGGAGGTGCAACCTCACTTGGCCCAGCAAGGCTCCTGTTTTAGCCACATCAAGCTGACTCGAGGGAGTCAGGGCTACGTTAATACCTTATACAGAATCGTCCGCCAAACCATCCTACTTCATTCCGGAATCTCCACCACGTACACAGTTGTTAAAGTGGTCTTCGGTATTGGCAGAGAGTATGACAATATCTGATCCCGGTCTCTTTAACAACCAAACGGTTATTTCACACCAGATGGTTCTTTTACATTTCCAAAATCGATTCATAATTGATATCAAAATATCATATTCAATTCAAACCATATCACTTTTTGAAATCTTATTCACTTTCGAAATCATATTCACTTTCAAAATCATACTTCAAAAATAGGTTAAACCCTCATTTCAAAATCATCATATTTACCCAAATATGTCATTTCACTAGCAAATATCATTTTCAAATTCCAACGTAAGTTATAACATCATTTAACCATATTCGCTTTTAAATCAAGGATTTAAACATAAACCATCCCGCCTTACACAATTTGAATTTTTGAAAATAGTTAGATAGTCATAAATAGTTAAATAGTTTTAAAATAGTTTAAAATACTTAAAATAGTTTAAAATATGTTAAAATAGCTTAAAATAGCTTAAAATAGTTTAAATGGTTTAAAATAGGTTTAAATGGTTTAAATAGTTTAAAATAGATTAAATTAAATTAAAATAGTTTAAAATAGATTAACTTAGATTAAATTAGTTTAAAATAGATTAAATATCTTAAAATAGATTAAAATAATTTTAAATGGTTTAAAATAGTTAAAATAGGTTTAATATAGTTTAGTAGTTTAATATAAAATGGTTTGAAAATCTAAATAAATCTGAATTTTAAATGATATATTTTTAGACAGTTTATAATAAAATGATTAATTTGAAAGCAATGTCAAATTAAACTACTTCTTCCTTTTCAACAAATATGGACCATATCCAGCTTTCAAATTAACAAACTCAATTTTGTCTTTCAATTCAGATTCTCATTTAAACCATTTAAATCTATATCAATTTTAAATCCATGTTTGAACAATAAATTTAAACTATTTCAAATTTAGTAGATTTCAATGTTTAAATATTTAAATATTTCAATAACTCAATTTCGATAAATTTCATTTATACTTCAAATCCACTTTAAAATTTCAATTTAAATTCTTTAAACAATTCATTTAAACCAATTCCAATTTCAACAATTAGAGCTTGGATTTTCGAAAATAATTCGGTTTATATAAATCTAATTTTTATTTCAAAATATCATTTAATTGGATTCAAAAATTTAAGGTTTTAAAATCATTTAATTTAACCAATCCGACGTCCGTATATAATTTTCTATCCTATGGTCAAGTGATACGAATATATATCATTTCTACCCCTAATAATCTTAAATTTACGGGTATATATCATTTCAACCCGCAATTCCGAATTAAAATTTAAAATCCATGAAATCGCTCGAGTTTATCATTTCAACCCAAAACGATTTTTCCCTAATCTATAGATCCTTCGAGTATGTATCATTTCAACCCATAATGATTTACTAACAATAAACTAAGGAAACTTGTAGAGTGATAACCATATACAAATATAACATCTAGTCATCCAATATCAATAATCAAACATCCATCACAGTCATCATTCAAATCAACCAATAAATAACAACAATTAGCTGGTTATCATTAACAGGTATTTACTGGCAATTTTAATTCGGTATTAAATTAAATGCAATTAAATTCAATAAAATTCAGATTTAACTGGAATGACAATTTAAATATACCAAACAACAATCGATCAATTTCAAATCACATCATAAATTTAATTTAGCTAACATAAGATAATTTAGTAGTTGTGAGTGGGTTAAAACACTCACTTATGATTTCAAATCGATTTAAAATCCAAATGAAGGCCCAAAATTCAACAGTCTCATAATGCAGCCAAACCTGTTCCAAAATGTTTGAAATTTCGATACGATCGCAGTGGAGAAAACCACGCGTGAATCTGACCTCGTACGCAAAAGCTGTTAACATTAGAACGATTGAATCAAATTTGAATAAAATAAATAAATAAATAAAACAAAGGCCACCACGTCACCTTGGCAAACGCGTGAAGAAACCCTAGCATCGCTCGACTTCAACACGTACAGCCACCGCCTAATCCCCTCGATTCACCGCCACCACACACGATTTCCACCAGATCAGACCACCGTGTCCTCTTCCCCATGCCAGGCCGACCTCAGGCTGTCCACGCCGCTCTCCGCCACCTCCAGAAAACACCACACCGCCATTCTCCTTCCAAGGCTATTTTTGGTGATTTCCGACTACTTTGAGACGAGCGAAGACCACCCTAAGGACCCGCTCGACATCATCTTCCCAACGCCACCTCCCGATTGTCGATCGGATGAAGATCCACCGTTGGATCGCGAAAACCAAATTTCGATGGCCGAGGTTCATCCTCGATTTTTGGTCAAACGATTTACCCAATTGAAAAATGAATTGCTACAGTGGATTACGCTCGTCGAGAGCTTTCCAACGATATATAATATGACATAGTTTTGAGGAGTTTGATTTTTCGATTTGAATTTGAAATTGAATTAGGGTTTGGATTTTGCGGCCATTAGAAAAAGGAAGAAGCTGTTGGTTGAATAGACATATACATACAATAATAAGAAATACAAAGGCTGCTATAAAAACTATTTATATAGACAAGGCCCGATAAGGATGAATAACATATTGAACTGATTCGAAACGACAATAACGACCTAAAAAGCCCGTTCCGCTTCCGAAACGAAAGTGGTTCATCCCATATGTCAAAATAGTTTTTTTTGATATTTTTAAACTCAATGGAATAGGATTCAAACCCAAATTCCATTGTATGAAGAAGTTGGTTTTAAAATCAGCTTATTTTAAATTGATTTCGTTAAATTGATTTCTACGCGTTTCGAGCCCACACGATCAAACGACAAGTCCGATCGCTATGAAACTTGAAATCTTACAATAATTTACCATTATAGATCCGATGAAACTAGTTTCATCGAAATCCGAGACAGTGGCAAAAATGGCTATTTTCACGTTAATTAAATAAATTATTATTAAATTAATTTTATCACTTTTCAAATTCAAATTTTATAACTAAATTTTTTTATCAGTTTTGATTACCTAGTAATTTATATCCTTTAAAATTAATTTCCATGTCAAATCCAATGTTAAATATTGCACTAATTACAGTATTCAATTTCAATTGCAATAAATTCATTAATTATAATTTAAATCCCAATAAATTCATTTATTTTGATTTACATCTTATTGTTCAATCAACTATCATCTTATGGATATAATTTACATTGGTTTACCATTTATTACATCAATATTCTACCGTTATCATTTTAATTCATATTAACTGCCATTTGAAATTAGATTAATTGCAATTGATTTCCAATTTAATTACAACAGATTTAATAAATAGGTGATAAATAACAATTGTTACCTTTTACTTAATTTAATCACATTTATAAGTTTATTATCTACAAACAAATACTATAACTACTTATATAGCGCTGATTGTATTCAATTTCAATTAATTACATACTATTTCACTATTTATATACAACATTTGGTTTATTTCCTTATTTACAAATTATAACCAAATTAACTTTACAATTATTCCAATTTATCGAGATTACATTCAAAATAGTCATTGATTACCTCAAATTAACATTATTAAATTTCATTCTAGTTAGTTTTCTCATTAGTAAATCATAAATTTTATTTCCTTCCAATATTAAATTACAAAATCTTTTTAAATTCAATTTTTTTAATTATCGAAAAATGTGGGACGTTACAGATCTGATTTTCCATTTAGTTTGGGTTGGACATGTGTGGTTTATTGTCAGCTCAAACTGGGCGGATTTCCGGACCTTTACATGTGGTATCAGAGCTTAGGTTAGCGAACACTTAGGCTTTGTTTGTGTACTCGTTATAGATAGCGTTAGTAATACTCTAGAATGAGTTTGAGTGTGCATATATGAGCGTGAATTTGTTAATGATATATACAAATGATTTTTGTTTTGAAATTGGGTAAATGAAATAATTTTACCTAAATTATATTCTAGTTATAAAGGAATAATTTTTTAGAAATTATTATATTTATATATGGTTTGTTGGTTGTTAATGAATGAGAATATTTGATTATCATCATTGGTTGTTTATTGTTGTTTGTGTTAAAAATAAAATTTATTGTTATTATAATGTAAACAAAGATAAACAATTAAGAATGGTCTTATATAACCAAAGTGAAATTATATATAAGAAGTTACTTATGAATATGATTTGTAAATAAATAGATTTAATAGCTAAGAATTTTAGAAATTTCAATCCAGTTGATTTTAAAAAATTGTTTTTGAAGTGTTATTGAAAATAAGATTTTGTTGTATAAAATGTTTAAAATGAACTTATGTAAAGAATTTTATGGAATGGTTATTAAATATTGTTAATATTAAAGGAGATATACTAAGTAAATTGAATATAGAATGAAACGTTGTTAAACATGAAATCGAATTTGAAGTAAAGATTAACAAGTGGATGATTAATGAATTGAATGTAAGTAGAATTAATATGAATAATTGAATATGATTTTAAAGTGAATACGAATCGAATAAATGTAAAAGAAATTGAATGGATATCATTTGTTTGATGGTTTCTTTTGTTGCATTTGTTGCATTTGCTATATTTGCATATAGTTATTGTATTAGTATATGTTATATATTGACATCACTTTCTATATACTTGTGCTTATTGGTTGTTGAGTGTTTAATAGATGCAGATGGTGTATGCTTTGCATTTGGAGCTCGCTTTCGCGCTATATTTCTTGTATATGCTTGCTATATATATATATATATATATATAAGGTACATATCTCGGACTACATATCGTACTTTTACATTTTTCCCTACGGGATGCCTCATCCTTGATGATGAGATGTATATTTGTGATATTACATATATTGTGATTTTTTTTGGATCGAACCGTGCAAAGGAGATTATGGTGAATTTTTTTTGAAAATTTAAGGCGTTAGAAAATTTTTGGGGAAATTAGGAAAATTTTTGATAACAAAAATTTGGATTTTGTGTTATAACTTGAAATGAGATGTGTTGGTTTTTGAATGATGTTAGTTAATTTTTGGAATGACATTAGTTAACAACTAAGAATGAATTTGAAGACTTAGAAAAGTTTTTATAAAAGTTATAACTAATTGATTTTGGGAAAGTTAAACACTTAAGAGAATTTGATAATCTATTTTAACCAATTGTTTTGAAAAGTTAATGGGTTTGTGGCATTTTTATTACCTGGTAATTTCGAGGACGAAATTCTTTTAAGGGGGGAAGTCTACAACGACCTAGAATTTATTCCTTTGATTTTAGAATATTTAATTGATTTTAAATATTGAAAAGTGAATTTTACATGTTAAATCAGTTAAATAATTGAATCTGGAATCTAGTGTGAATAAAAATGATTTCTAAAGTTGATTTAAATTCTATTTGAATTAGAATAGAGATTGTAAACTTTTAAAGTTGAATTAAAAGTTAATAAATAGAAATTGGAAATATTAATATTTAATTAGAGGTGTCAAAATAGCCATTCGGGACACTGTCTTATAATTGGACGAAACCAGTTTCATTGGATCCGTAATAGCATATCATTATAGGATTGCAAATTTCGTGTCGATTGGACTTACCATTTGGTCGGGCGAAGTTGAAACGCATAGGAATTTATTTAAGTAATTTAAATTAATATAATTTGATTTTTTGAACGCTATCTTCCAAATACGGTGGAATTGGCTCCCGGTATATATTTCATTATGTTCGAAATCGGGTAAAACATATAAAACGCCAGACGGCATGCTTCATTTGGAGTTTGAAAATTATGGGCGTGAATAGTGTCACAAAAATGGCTATATAAGAACCTTAAACATAAACCCTAGCCCCAAAATGTACACATCCGCCACTTTCGTTTTTAATGACCAGAAATGCACCGACTTCCTCCTTCAATAACTCACAATCTGTAAGTAATTAGCAAAAACTCCCAACTACAAAGTTGTAGAGCACGTCGAGATCTTCAAGTCCAACGGTTAGATCGTCGTATAGCGCGACGATGGAGGGTGGATCTACTCGCATTTCTGCGTCCTTCATCTCTGTTTTTCATGACCATGGAGGCACCGAGCTAGGTGGGTTCACTGAGCAAGGCTGGAGCTTCCTGGTGGTGGTGTCCGATCTTCTTCTGGTGGCACGTAAGAGGAGCATCGATCGATTTAAGAAGCACTTGTGTATGGATTCGTGTTTACTAGGAGTGAGGAAATGAAGGGGATGGATTAGAGTAGGTTAATTAATTTATTAATTTAGTTAATGACGTCGTTAATTATATTTCAATTTGTGTAATGTTTAAAAATCCATAACTCTTTCATACGAGGTCTGATTCGCACGAAACAAGGGGCGTTGGATTCGTATTGTGGAATACTATCCAATGGAATACCTGTTTATTTTTAATCGAAATAAACTTTGCAATGACGAATGCAACCAAAGTGAGTAAAACTCACTCTCTCTGGCCCGCTTATATTTCATATAAGTGGGAATATTTTTATTATGCTGTTTTGATGACTGTTTTGATGTGTGTATTTGTGTATGTCTATATATATGTTGGTTGGTTGGATATATTCCTGCATACTTTAGCGGATGAGACCCTATACGTTCTCATGTATGAACGGATGATCCTTTGTAAGCGCGTCTGCCTCGAAGCAGACATTGTACATTTTTCTCATATGCTGTATTTTTTGCACGTAACAGGTTGGAGGAATCCAACTGGATTCCTCACCACTACTGATTATTTATTTATGCATATTTATTTATATGTCGTAACATGTTATTTGTGATGTAGGGAAACAGATTGAAGGGATCCAACTGGATTCCTCATTATTGTTGATTATTTGTTCATATATACATGATATATATATGTTTGGATGCCATGTTTGTTGATTTGGTTGTTTATTCCTATATTTAGTGCTTAAGCAGCATTAGGCCATGTTTTTAATATTTTTCAAATACTATAAAAGTGATTTTGGTTTAAAAGGGATTTTAAAGTGATTTCGAAGTATTTGTGTTTGGTAATTATTTTGGGATTATTGAAAGGAGTTTAAATTTGAACAAAGTAAATTATTAAATTTTGTTATTTTAAATGTGCAGTTTTAAGTAATATTTTTGGTTAAGATTTGTATGTTGATTTTATATAAAGGATTTGTAAAAGTAACATTTTTATAAATTAAGCAATCGATATTTGTAGATAGAGTTTTATAAATATTTATGAAATCAAGATTTATAAAACTTAAAATATATGAAATCTTGTGATTATAATTTCATAGTTTGACTATAAGATGTTTCATAAAGATAATTGATAAGCGAGAAATTAGTTGAAATCTGATATTAAATTTCGGTAGGATAATTAAATACCTATTTCAAAATATTTATCAGGGAATGATAATGTTTATTTATTATCATCGATTAATTAAATGCTTTGATAAAAAACTTTGAAGTACAAATGCCTTGTGAATTAAGTTTCATGATTTGAATATAAGGTATTTGATAATAAAAATTTTGTGAGGTTAAGAAATTTAGTTATGAGCATATTTTACAAATAAACAATTTTTGTAATGTGATTTAAAGTGTGTTGAGTGTCGAAAACATAGATTTCAACATTTATTGTTGTAATAAACATTTTCGTGAATAAAATGGGAAGCATGGATTATAACACTATTGTTATAGTAAGTGATTTCCAGAAAGAAAATATTTTATATAGTTATGACATCTATTTATATATCCTATATTTTACGTTGATATTCGAGTTAGTAGCTTCTATCTGTTTTGAAGTTAAAAATGTTGTTCAGTCAAAGAGAGGTAGCGATACCACAAATTGATTGGCTTCATTGTTAACTAATAAATAGTTGAAGTTGTATTTCGAGGATTAATATTAAATATAGTTAGTTGAATCCCTATACTAGTGTTTTTGGGTTATCCTAACAGTGTTTTACACAACATTCGTTTTTGATCCAAATTACGTGTTTTGAAGAATATGCAGCTTTCCTAAAAGATTGTAAATATATTTATTTTTTATTTAAGTATATGATGTTATTTTCTAATCGTTGAAAATGAAATGATTTGTGAATATGCTTATACTGTTGATATAAATATATGAAAATATTTTCTAAGTGATGAGTTGAAGTGATTAGTGAATATGCTTATACAGTTGATATAAGTATATGAAAATATTTTCTAAGTGATGAAATGAAGTGATTTGTGAATATGCATATACTATTGATATAAGTATATGAAAATATATTCTAAGTGATGAGATGAAGTGGTTTATGAATATGCGTATACTGTGAATATAAGTATATGAAAATATTTTCTAAGTGATGAGATGAAGTGATTTTTGAATATGCTTATACTGTTGATATATGTATATGAAATTAATTTCTAAGTGTTGAAAATGAAGTGATTTGTGAATATACTTATACCGTTGATATAGGTATATGAAGATATTTTCTAAGTGTTGAAAATGAAGTGATTTGTTAATATGCTTATACTGTTGATATAAGTATATGGAAATGTTTTCCAATATAGAAAGATTTGAAATGGTTTTGAGAATATATATTTTTAAAGATAATTTGAAGTAAATATTTGGAGATTTATTTAATTAATAAAGATTAATAAATGGGCCTAGTGATTGCTTATGGTGCTAGATATTGTTTGTGTAACGATACAGAGTTTTAGGTCATTTGATTTTAAATATTTAATTAATTTTAGATATTGAATAACGTTTTTTTAATGGTTTTAAACCCAAATTCAAATATAGTTATGATTCAAAATCATTGAATTGGCAAATTTTATATTGGATAGTATTTCAATAATGAGATTTCAATTGAATATTAATTTTTGAACTAAATAACATATTTAACCTATTTTAAATTAATATATATAATAATAGTGAATTCGATGTTGAATTTATTTTGCAGAAATAATTGTTCGAATAAATAATCAAAAAATAATTTTTCATTATTTCGACTCGATTTCTTTTGATGTATTTTGAATTTAATTTATTTGATTTTTCCATAATTTTCACTTTGGAAAATATTGAAATTATCATTCGATGTTTTACCGGCAAACAGCGGCACCTTTGTGATTTTACAGAATTTAATAACCAGTGTATTTTATTATTGTTCTTAGATTTCGTTGTCATTCTGAGTGCGATCGTATTTTTGTTGGTCGATTCGGGGACCGTAAGCGAATGATGAGCGGTGCAGCAAGACACCGAAAATTTCGAAATATATCCAAGTCAATATCTAAAACCATTCCATCTGCACACAATTGTCTACCATGCCTCCTTTTTTCCCACATTCGTATCAAGGCAGCAGCTTTTCTCTTATCTCTGTCCTTCCCTTTCATTTCAACTGAATCAGAGAGAAAGAAAAAAAATGAATTGTGTATTTGATTAAAATTATATCATACTATACATATTTAACAAGCTAGCAAATGAATCCTCAACTCTAAACTTCCTCTTGCCTTATCTCATTCTTCACAAAGTAGAAAAAATGTATTCCTTCATTTAAATTTGAAAATAAATAAAAGAGAAATTAGAAAAAATTAGGAAGAGCTTAAATCTTTGGTTGAGAGGGTAGAGCTACTAGCAGCTCGGTCCATGGAGGTGCGGTTTCCCTATCTAGCATTTTGACAATATTGTCGGAATCGAGTTGGAGCTAGGGTTCGTGACTACATGGAATTGGTGGAGTATGAATTCGGGTGGAGCTCGTATTCGGGTCGAGGAAGTCACACTGCAGTTAAGTGTTCAAAATGGGAGGTCGCGGGTGAGTATGGGAGGGTGCGGCAATGCTGCCAGTCGCGTAATGTCAGAGGACGCGAGGCGAAGGAGGACGCCGAGTTAAGGATAGAGATGTCTGGAAGGTGAAGATTGTGATGGAGAAGCTGTAGGAATTGTCAATTGGGGGTTTCGTCTAGGGGGAGGTGGAGAATTGGGCGGTGAAAGTAGCGGTCATTGGGAGGAGTAGCTCTGTAGAGGGCGGGAGTTAAGGAAGAAAGAAGATGGGTTTTAGTTATAATTAGGGTAATTAACTTAAATTTGTAATAAAAGAGTAAGTATTATTTATATTCTCAATAACTAATAAATTCTATAACTTGCTCATGCTATGTCAGAATAAAACGTGGGTTTTTGCATTGCGTTCGTAACAACAGAGGCTTCGCGATGAAACTGGTTTTGCTGGCTTTGGATACCATTGAATTTTGGGCAATGGTCGAACGTCGTTCGACTAATGAAAAAATCGGAATGCTTTGACGACAACTAGAACTCTGGTGAGTTAAACTCACCTTTTTGATTTACCAGTATATTATTATGTAGAATAAATTTATTTATATCCGCTTGAATTGATTGAATTGGCTGATTGGTTGAATATGATCTAGGATGATGAAATATAACATCTTGAAATGCTATTAAATATTGTTTGAGTTTATTTTTTTAAAACTTATTCCAGGTATTGTATCATATATGGAATTGATAAATAGAATTTATTTAATTACGTTGTTTAAATAATAACATAGTTAATTTAATTATATTATGTTGGTGTTATCTATTTGGCCAAATAAACACTATTGAATAATAAATGATAGAGTTTGATTGTGAATGACATTTAGTAAGCAGAATAAATTCTTGTTTTACTATTATATTAATTTGGACATTTATGTAAGTGCTAGTTGATTTATACCAAAAAATTGATGTGTTAACAATTGGTTGTTAATTATGGATTGATTTACATATATGCTGGTTGTAGATATATGAAATGTGACCTGAAAAGTAATTGAAATTAAATGGTAGCTTGTTAAGTACCATTGTGATCGTTAAGCCTCTTTCTGAATTTGGAAACTTACGATTATTATTTAACTTCAAATTTTATAATTTGAAGTAAAAGGTTTTATTTAATTATTATATACACAAATTGTTTTGTTTAATTATTATTTTACAAATGTTTTGAACAATTATTCCTTCGGTTAATTATGTTTTAAAATTAATTGTTTATTTGATTTTGTTCAAGATAATAAGTTGTTTTATTTTTAGTTATTTAAAACTGGATAATTATTTCATTAATAATACTATTTAAAAGTTAGTTAATTTTATTTAAAAGTTTATTTAATTTATTTTATTATATTAGATTTTAAAATGTTAAAGGTTAAATGATTATATAATCAATAATGTTTTAAAAGTATTTTTATATTATTAAAAATGGTCAAGATATTTTTATGATGTTTAAAAATCGTATTTATTATAATTATATAATAAATTGTTTATAAAAGAAATTCTTTATGTAAAAGAATTGGTTAAAGAAATTTATAAATTTGAAAGAGGTTTGAAATTCGAAAAGGGAAGTTTTACAAATGGTTTGAGATTTATAAAAGAATATTTCTTTAAATTAAGCTTATAAATTTATAAAATAAAATGTTTTATAAAGAGATTTTGAAATACCTATGAAATAAAGAGATTTTGGAAAGTAATGGTTGGTATTAATAGCGTAATTCGAGGGATACAGATTACCTACAGTTTGTTATGGATTCGCTGGGATAGCGACGTAACCATTGTGCAAACTATGATCTATGATTGATTTCATGGCGTAATTCGAGAGGCGGAGATTGCTTGCTGTTTACGTTGGTTTCACTAGGATAGAGACATAACCATTGAGCTGCGATCCATGGTCGATACCGAATGATACTTCCAATATCTATTTATAAAATATTTTTAAATATTTTTGAAAAGAATGTTTTGTGAATATATTTATCCCAATGAGATAAGTATATGAAGCAATTTTAAATTAATAAATGAGGCTTAGTGATTTCAGTGGGAAATGTAATCGTTGGTTGAATGTTTTTTTATTTGATATTTAAATAACTAACTATCAAATCTTGGGCCAAATATGTAATCCTTCTTAATTTTGGTGGTAGGGAAATGCTTTCCTACTTAACACCGAAGGATTTTAACTCTGGAAATATCTAGGAGAAACACGGAAATTATATGGTACAGTTACCATCGATGGTGCTATACTGTATGTGTAAACTCGTTTGTTCTTCTAGGATAAATGGTAAGGAGATCCGTCCACTTAAACGGTCAGGGGGTGATCCCCGCTCTTATGTATTGTTTGATTATTTCCTAAAGAACCGGTATTCAGCATTCTTGAAAATCGACAATTGGTTTTGTGGAGTACCCGGGAAATGGAAGAGTGTACTCGTAAGAGATGACTTTAACCCGTGACCACTTCGAACACTATTTACGGTTCTATGGCGCAGATCCGCGATATTTTGAGATGTTAGGGTCCATGTGTGATTCCGAGACCCGTTGGGGGTATGGGAATACATATGTGATTCCAAGAGCTGATTGAGATGTGGGAACCTATGTGTCATTCTGAGACCCGTTGGGGTATTGGAATCCATGTGGGATTCCGTGATCTATCTGGTGGCGGTGCGTAAGTGACGCAGCGGATATTTCAAAACAATGTAGATCGTTGAATGTAGCGGTCGATGGATTGATGAATGCTGAATTGCCCGAATTCGTTGATCCGAAGATACCGAACTCTAGCTATCTCGAACTCGTTGATCGCGCACGATACCGGGTTCAAAGATCTTCAATTCTTCAAGCGTTGATCAAGCGCACTTGATTCCGCGAATCGGCTTCTACAATCGTTGAATCGAGCGCACTCGATTAACCGAAAGAGGAGATAGGAGATTACACTCAACTACCAATTTGGAATGAAAGCACAAAGCAATCAAAAGAGAATTTTATTCAATATTCAACAACCTTTACAAATGACTTCACTTGCCTATTTATAGGCTACAACACACCAAAACAGAAAAAGTACAAGTCTTAAGTCGGCAACCGACTTATCAACCTTGCCGACTTAACATAAGTCGCCTTATTTACACACAGTTCAGAAAGCTTAAAAAAAAATACAAGTACTAAGTCGGTTCCGAGTTACAGCTTACGACCTACGACTTAACAAAGACTCCGACTTAACAAAGACAAAAACATCAAAGAAAATACAAGTACTTAAGTCGTTGCCGACTTAAAAATGCTACGCGACTCAACTTAGTAGCGACTTAAGGAATCAACGGTCCAGCTTAACTCGGCAGCAGAAATCAACGGCAACAAGTCTTCGGCGACTTAAAACATGCGCATCTCAGATTAGTGGTTTAAAGAAATCAATGGTTGATATTAACTCGGTAGAGGAATCAACGGCATCAGGGCTTTCGCGACTTAAAATTTCGACCGACTTAAATAAGTCGTAACTCGGTGCCGACCTATCACTTTTCTTAAGTCGGTGCCGACTTAACACTTGTGCCTTGTAACTCGGTGCCGACTCATCACCTTCCTTAAGTCGGTGCCGACTTAAATCCGCTTCGTTAAGTCGCAGCCTTGAAGCAACGTCCCCTTTGTTTTTCCAGTTGAGTCGGAGACGACTCATCACCGCCTTCTTAAGTCGGTTACGACTTATGCCGTCACCCCAGTTGAGTCGGTCACGACTCATGCCTGTTTTCTTAACTCGTAGATGACTCATAGCTCCTTCCATAAGTCGCCTACGACTTATGCCTTCGTCTCCGGTCTAAGCTACATCATCCTCCCCATGTTGAGAGAAATTCGACCTCGAATTTGCACGCTCTTCATCCCCAACAAACTCATCCCCATGATATGGTACGAGATGCTTAACATTGAATACGTCAGACGTATACACATCATCCGGCAGCTTCAGTTTATAAGCATTTTCATTGATTCGTTTCACAACTTCCACCGGACCAATTTTCCGTGCTTTCAATTTATTGTAAGCGCCTACTGGGAAACGATCTTTCGTTAACACTGCATAAACCAAATCTCCTTCGTTAAACTCAACATTTCGTCGTTTCAAATCTGCAGCTCGTTTATATTTCTCATTTGCTTTCTCTAATCGTTCTTGAACGATTTTATGACATTCCGTCAGCCCTTCAACAAAATCAGCAGCTTTCTTAATTGTCCCCTTCGAGTGTGGTATCATCGTTAAATCTAACGGTCCTTTCGGTAAACTTGAATAAACAATCTGGAACGGACTGAACCCAGTACTTCGATTCACAGCATGATTATGAGCAAATTCTGCCTGGCATAACTTCATATCCCAACTCTTCAGATTATCTTGAACAAGACACCTCAACAAGTTTCCCAACGATCGATTAACCACCTCCGTTTGTCCATCAGTTTGCGGATGATAAGCACTACTAAACTTCAGCTTTGTTCCCACCATTTTCCACAAACTCAACCAAAAATGACTCAGAAATCGAGTATCTCTATCCGACACAATAGATTCTGGCAATCCATGAAGTCGATAGATCTCCTTGAAAAACAATTGAGCAACATGAACAGCATCCGCCGTCTTCTTACAAGCAATAAAATGCGCCATTTTTGAAAATCTGTCAACCACCACATAAATGGAATCGTTACCACGCTGTGTCCTTGGTAATCCCAACACGAAGTCCATACTGATATCCACCCATGGTTTACTTGGTACAGGTAATGGCATATATAAACCAGCATTAGTCGCAGTTCCTTTCGAAACCTGACAAATATGACAACGCTCCACAAACCTCTCCACTTCTTTCCTCATCGATGGCCAAAAGTAGGATTGTGAAATTAACTGTAAGGTACGGTCTCTTCCAACATGCCCTTCTTCATGTAACTCCTTGATAATCTTCATTCTCAAACTACCCTCCGGTATGCACAATCGACTTCCTTTAAAAAGAAAACCATCTACCATCACGAAGTCATCCGTCTCTCCCTCCTTGACTTTTTCAACAAATTTTGCAAAGTAAGGATCATCAGTGAATAACTCTGGCAATATTTCAAATCCCGTCACTTCAACCTTTAGTGTAGTCAACAAATGACTCCTCCTACTCAAAGCATCAGCCACACGATTTGTCACCCCTGACTTGTGTTTCACAACAAAAGTAAACTGTTGTAGATATGCAATCCACGATGCATGTCTCGCTGAAATCTTGTCTTGCCCTTGCAAATGCTTCAATGCTTCATGATCAGTGTAAAGAACAAACTCCTTCTGGAATAGATAGTGTCTCCAGTGTTTGATAGATTGTACAACAGCATAAAACTCCACATCATATGTACTGTATCGCATCTTCGCTCCTGACAACTTCTCACTGAAATATGCAATAGGACACCCCTTCTGACTCAACACCCCTCCAATCCCAACCTTGGATGCATCAGTATGTAGTTCAAACACTAGCTGAAAATCAGGTAGCACTAGAATTGGTGCAGACGTCAGCAATTCCTTGATCTTCCCAAAAGCACTCCCTGCTTCCTCTGTCCATGCAAACTGTTTACCTTTCATGCAATCTGTAACAGGTGCCATCACACTACTAAAGTGTGGTATAAACCTTCGATAGAATGAAGCCAACCCGTGAAAACTACGAACTTCCGTTATCGTCTTGGGTTGCGGCCAATTTCTGATCGCCTCAACTTTACTTTGGTCAACCTGTATTCCTTTCTCTGAAACAACATACCCCAGAAATAAAACACTGTGCGTCATGAACACGCATTTCTTCGTAGCAGCATAAAATTGTTCTTGTCTTAGTACCATCAGCACTTCTCTAAGATGATTCAGATGTTCCTCTGAACTCCCACTGTAAATCAGAATATCATCAAAATACACCACCACAAATTTCCCAATGAACGGTCAAAAAATCTGATTCATTACCCTCATAAAAGTACTTGGTGCATTTGATAAACCAAATGGCATGACTAACCATTCGTATAGACCCTCCCTGGTTTTAAAAGCAGTCTTCCACTCATCTCCTGGTCTGATACGAATTTGATGATATCCGCTCTTCAAATCAATCTTCGAAAATATAGTAGCTCCGCTTATTTGATCTAACAAGTCATCCAACCTCGGCATTGGAAATCTATATCTCACAGTGATCTTATTCAATGCTCGACTGTCCGTGCACATCCTCCACGTCCCATCCTTCTTGGGTACCAATAAAGCTGGTACAGCACAAGGACTCAGACTCTCCTGCACACGCCCCTGTTCAAGCAATTCCTCAACCTGCCTCCGCAATTCTTCATGTTCCTTCGGACTCATTCGATAATGTGGTCTGTGTGGCAACACAGCACCTGGAACAAGATCTATCTGATGTTGTACATCCCTCAACGGTGGCAACTCCGTTGGTAACTCTTCTGGAAATACATCGTCAAATTCTTTCAAGACTGGTTTAACTTCTTCTGGAATTTCAACCTCTTCACTGCTCTCACGCCCAATCAACAAGAATACTTCCGGTTCTTCCTCAACCTCTTTAACAAACTCTTTTAAAGTCAATAAAGTTTTCAGCTCTTCAATTTCTTCTGATTTACTTTCTTCTTATGATCTCTTCTTTGGAACTAAGATAATCTTCGTGCCTTTAAACATAAAACTGTAGCTATTGGTCCGACCGTCATGTAGTACTGCTCGATCATATTGCCATGGTCTTCCCAATAATAAGTGGCATACATCCATCTCTACGACATCACACCATATTTCATCCTTGTATTTCTTCCCAATAGAGAATGGTACACGAACTCGTCTATCCACTTTCACTTCTCCTCCTTTTCTCAACCATGCTAACTTGTATGGACTCGGATGTTTCTCTGTCTTCAATTTCAACTTCATCACAGCTTCGGTTGAAATAATATTATCACAGCTTCCTGCGTCAATCACAAATTTACACACCTTCCCCAGAATAGTACATGTTGACTGAAAGATATTACTCCTCAACCAACTAGCTTCCTCCTGCTTCGGTGTTAAACACGATCTTCTCAGCATTAGGTTACAACCTTCGTCCCCTGACGCAATATCCTGCTCATCCTCCTCAGCTGGATTAGACCAATCTCCATCAACATCCTCATCGTCAACTTCTGCAATCATGGTTCTCTTCTTTGGCTTTGGACACTCACTGCTTTTATGACCCAATTCCTGACAATTGTAACATTTGAAACCATTGTTAACTTTCGCCCTCTCAGCCTCCTTCACCACTGGTCTACCGATAGGTTTAGAAACATTAGAACTTCCTCCAACACCCTTCGCTTGATTGTTAGAATTAGGAAACACACCACTTCCTCGTCTCCCTTGTTTTTCCCAAGCCAACGCTTTCTGATGTGCTTCTGCTACAGATCTTGGATCGAACATATTCACCATATCCTGAATCTGCATTCTCAATCCTCCAATGAACCTAGATGTCAGCTGCTCTTCTGTTTCCATAATATCGTTCCTTGCAATGAGTTGATAAAATTCATCAGCATAGTCATTAACTGTCTTCGTGCCCTGCCTCAAGTTCTGCAAACGTTGATACATCAAAGATTGATAATTGTATGGTAAGAACGTTGCTTTCATCAATTTCTTCATCTTCTCCCAAGATTCAATCTTTGACTTCCCCATACGTTCACGTGTAAGCTTGGTTTGCTGCCACCATGCCAAAGCTCTACCCCTCAGCCTCGTAGCAACCAACTTCACTCTACGATGTTCTGGAACTTCTTTAAAGTCAAAAATCTCCTCAACATTAGCCACCCAATCTAGAAACTCCTCCGCTTGCATACCACCCTTGAATTCAGGAATTTCTGTCTTCATCCCCGACTCCCATTTGTGATCATACTCAGAATAGTTTCTTCCTTGACCTCTTCCTTGAATACTACCACCATCATACTCCTCTTCAAAATCAGACGCATAACGATGTCGATTCTGACCACCAACATCTCTACTACCATTACGCCTTCCACCATCATCCCTTCTATCAACATTCCTCCGTTCGCGATCATTCGCGTTCCTCCCACGTCTTTGATCATTTTCAATACTTCGGTCTCGATTAGAATGTGGCGAGACTCTACTACCCCCATGGTTAGATTCTGGTGAAACCCTTCTCCGATTTTGATTCATCTCCGTCATAAGCTTCTCTAATCGGCCAATTCCTTCATTAAGCTTCTCGCTAAAATTCTCATTGATTCTTTGCTCCATCTCATCAGCCTCTTCTCTTCGATATAAAGCTTCTACGTTTTGGTGGCGATTAGCTCTTCTTGGCGGCATACTTGAAAACTTCACAAATTCTCAAACACTTCAAATTCAAACACTTTCCGGATTTTGATCCAAAATGAAACGGATCGAAAACTTCCACTTTGTAGCAAATCGCGATGAACACGATGGACAAAGTTTCGGCCTCCAATGCAAATTTTGATCAAACAACTTCGAACAAGATGAACTCTTCTTCCTCTCGGCCACGGCTTTACACTTCAAGCACTCGGCTTCTCTTCAAACTTCAAAAGTCTTCAAATGATTAGGCTCCAAGTCTCGATCTAGCTATGATTGGCTAGAACAAGCTCTGATACCAAAACTGACGCAGCGGATATTTCAAAACAATGTAGATCGTTGAATGTAGCGGTCGATGGATTGATGAATGCTGAATTGCCCGAATTCGTTGATCCGAAGATACCGAACTCTAGCTATCTCGAACTCGTTGATCGCGCACGATACCGGGTTCAAAGATCTTCAATTCTTCAAGCGTTGATCAAGCGCACTTGATTCCGCGAATCGGCTTCTACAATCGTTGAATCGAGCGCACTCGATTAACCGAAAGAGGAGATAGGAGATTACACTCAACTACCAATTTGGAATGAAAGCACAAAGCAATCAAAAGAGAATTTTATTCAATATTCAACAACCTTTACAAATGACTTCACTTGCCTATTTATAGGCTACAACACACCAAAACAGAAAAAGTACAAGTCTTAAGTCGGCAACCGACTTATCAACCTTGCCGACTTAACATAAGTCTCCTTATTTACACACAGTTCAGAAAGCTTAAAAAAAATACAAGTACTAAGTCGGTTCCGAGTTACAGCTTACGACCTACGACTTAACAAAGACTCCGACTTAACAAAGACAAAAACATCAAAGAAAATACAAGTACTTAAGTCGTTGCCGACTTAAAAATGCTACGCGACTCAACTTAGTAGCGACTTAAGGAATCAACGGTCCAGCTTAACTCGGCAGCAGAAATCAACGGCAACAAGTCTTCGGCGACTTAAAACATGCGCATCTCAGATTAGTGGTTTAAAGAAATCAATGGTTGATATTAACTCGGTAGAGGAATCAACGGCATCAGGGCTTTCGCGACTTAAAATTTCGACCGACTTAAATAAGTCGTAACTCGGTGCCGACCTATCACTTTTCTTAAATCGGTGCCGACTTAACACTTGTGCCTTGTAACTCGGTGCCGACTCATCACCTTCCTTAAGTCGGTGCCGACTTAAATCCGCTTCGTTAAGTCGCAGCCTTGAAGCAACGTCCCCTTTGTTTTTCCAGTTGAGTCGGAGACGACTCATCACCGCCTTCTTAAGTCGGTTACGACTTATGCCGTCACCCCAGTTGAGTCGGTCACGACTCATGCCTGTTTTCTTAACTCGTAGATGACTCATAGCTCCTTCCATAAGTCGCCTACGACTTATGCCTTCGTCTCCGGTCTGAGCTACATCAGTAAGCTAGAATGTCGTACGTAGCCTCATCGGTGGGAAGGAATAAACCAGAGATAGGAGGCATGACCAGTAATGTTGGCAAACCCATAAGGTGTAGTCGGCTCCACCTAGACGTCACCTATAGCTGTTATGCATGCATGGGGCGTTGGTCTTAGCAAGACAAGCTATGTTTTTCCTATGGTACATCACTAGGGATGTATGATGCTTCGGAAGGATAACTCTGATCCTTGTGCAGGAGGACCATTCTCGAAGTACTGAGGGCCCCTCCATGGAACCCTACACAATTATCGAATGAGCCTTATCGATTTTGATTTTATACCTAGTACTGTTGTGATGTACATTGCATGAGCATCACAGCTACTTGATTTTTATTATTTTCACCCTTAGACATTATTGTAATATCACTGAATTTTCTATATAAATGTTTTGGTTATCGTAAGGTAAAAACTCGTCCGTGTTTATGCACGGCGTGGTCTTACGAAGCACCTTTAATTTGAAAAGATTTTATAACTTTAAAAATCTAATTCGGTGTGTTTTTCTCACGCTGGTTTACCAGACTGATCCGTGTGTTATTATTTTATAATAATGCTCGGGTCAGACCGAGTATATTTATAGATTTAGATTTGGATGCTTTGGAGCTCAGAAGACGAGCTGGAGGCCAGAGACGTATTCTCGTACTTGTTTATTCCACTGCATTTGTTGTTTAAAATTATCAGCATTTACGAGGACAGGTTGTTATAGTTGACCTAGCTAATGATTTGTGATTTGTTTAATCTGATTTGAGGTATGTATATTACAGTCTATCTTTGTGTAAAGATTTGTTCCTATATTATATATTATTCATTCCGTTGTGAGATTCTGTGTTGTTTAGTTTCTTCTCTATCTTCTTTCTTTCCTTCTAACTATCCGCATTTTCATGCAATTTGAGTTGGACATGTGTGGTTTATTGTCAGCTCAAACTATACAGAAAAGTGGGTCGTTACAATTGGTATCAGAGCTTAGGTTGAGCGAACATCTAGGCTTTGGTGGGGATTAATCATTAGAGATAGGGTTAGTAATACCCTAGAATGAGTTTGAGTGTATATATGAGAGTGTGTATTTTTTAATGCTATAAAATGTTTTATATTGTGTTGATTTATCTGTTGAGTGGCTTATGAATTCTGGTCGAGTCTCACGGTATCGATAGGGTTTCTAAACACTTAAACAAGGCATATCGATACAGTATTGTTTTGCAATTGGGTAAATTGAATAATTTTACCAAAATTATATTTTATATATAAAGAATAGTTTTTCAGAAATTATTATAGTTATATATAGTGTGTTTGCTTGTTAGAGAATGATAATATTCAATTATTATCATTTATTGTATATGGCTTGCGCCTTAATAAAGATTGTTAATTATTATAATCTTAACAAAGATAAATAATCGTAAAATGGTTTTATATAAAGAAGTGAAATTATATATGTAAAATTTATAAATGTAATTTGTAAGACAAGGATTTAAAGCTGGGAATTCGAGAATTTAAATTCCGGTGTTTTAGAAATGTTTTTTCAAAGGCTTCGGAATAATAATAATAATAATATTTTGGAAATATTTTTGAATGGAAATATTTTAAATGGGATTTAAAAGAGATTGAAAGCACCAAACTCACTTCAGTCGCTGGAAAATAATTCCGGTGATGACTGCAGAATCATCGGTATTCATTTTCGAGTTTCTAAGTGACGGATTACTACCCTGGTAATGTGTTTAGTTCAGTTTTGGTAAAACATAGGTTATTTAGAATTCCAAAGGTTGATTTGATATACAAAGGAAATATGTACACTATTATCTCAAAATGATTTGAAATAAAACCGGGAATTCAAATTATGAGATTTTCAAACAAGTGATATTATGGACTTATGTGTTCTATCCATCTGGATAGTTTGGTTTGTACATCTCATTTTGATATGTTTTAATTGGAAATTTTCATTGTCGAATGAAGTTTATATAGGAATTAAAAGCTAAGTATTTTGTGGAAATATAAGAAAATAAGTTTTTATAACTTATAATTTGATAAAATGGAACGGTGAACAAAATTTCAAAAATGGTTTAAAATTTTGGGGTAGGTAGGAAAATTTAGAATGTGTATATATACCCTTTTGGATATAAAAAGTGTTATATTAATATTACCTAAGTTTTAAAGTGGATATTAAACATAATTGTGCTTTATAAAATTTAGCTACGAGATTAGGCTAAACTTAAACAAAGTTTAATGAAAAGTGTTTTCTAAAATTGATCTTACGGAGTAGCTCATAAATAATTTTAGTATTAAAAGAAATATACTAAAAGTGAGAATGAAGGTGAATAAAAAGAATTGGGTCTAATTTAGAAAACCAATTGGAATAAATACGTAAGTTGTACGTAGACCATTTTATTTGTATAACTGTTTGATCCAGATTCGAGTACACATTTTTTAGGTAATTTGCATCGGTCTGAGTTAGGATTTTTCACTCGATTATTAACGACGAACACTGGATACTAATTTTTGATTTGATTCTAAAGTTCTCTATCATAGTATATGGCTATGCAAGGAGAATGACGGTTTCTAATCAAGGAACTGGATCGGAGTCCGCACTAGGGGGTCGAGTGGACGATCCTAGTTCAAAAGTAAAATTATGTAGTCGATCGAGCAATCGGATTTGATATTGCGTATGGATGTTATATGTGCATCTTACAGGCTTTATCATAATTATATGTTGGACATTTAGAAGATGAATTTGGAAAATTTAAGGGTTTGGAGGCATTTTTTCTACTTTGGAAATTTCGGAGATGAAATTCTGTTAAGGAGAGAAGAATGTAATGATCCAGAATTTGAGTCGTTTGATTTTAAATATTTAATTAATTTTAGATATTGAATAAAGGGTTTTAATGGTTTTAAAACCAAATACAAATATAGTGATGATTCAAAATCATTGAATTGGCAAATTTTATATTGGATAGTATTTCAATTATGAGATTTCAATTGAATATTAATTTTTGAACTAAATAACATATTTAACCTATTTTAAACAAATATATATAATAATAGTGAATTCGATGTTGAATTTATTTTGCAGAAATAACTGTTCGAATAAATAATCAGAAAATAAATTTTTATTATTTCGACTCGATTTCTTTTGATGTATTTTTAATATAATTTATTTGATTTTTCCATAATTTTCACTTTGAAAAATATTGAAATTGTCATTCGACGTTTTACCGGCAAACAGAAGCACCTTTGTGATTTTACAGAATTTAATAACCGGTGTATTTTATTATTGTTCTTAGATTACGTTGTCGTTCTGAGTGCAATCGTATTTTTGTTGGTTGATTCGATGAACGTAATCAAATGATGAGCGGTGCAGCTAGACACCTAAAATTTCAAAATATATCAAGTCAATATCTAAAACCATTCTACCAGCACACAATTGTCTACCATGCCTCCTTTTTGTCCCCCATTCGTACCAAGGCAGCACCTTTTTCTCTTATCTCCGTCCTTCCCTTTCATTTCAACTAAATCGGAGAGAAAGAAAAAAAATCAAATTGTATATTTAATTTAAATTATATCGTACTATACATATTTAACAAACCAGCAAACGAATCCTAAACTCTAAACTTCCTCTCGCCTTCTCTCATTCTTCTCAAAGTAGAAAAATGTCTTCCTTCAAAAAATAATAACAACTGAAAGGTCGGTCGTTAAAATTTGCAAATAAATAAAAGAGAAATTAGAAAAAATTAGGAAGAGCTTAAATCTTTGGTTGAGAGGGTAGAGCTACTTGCAGCTCGGTCCATGAAGGTGCGGTTTCCCTATCTACCATTTTGAAAGTATTGTGGGAATCGAGTTGGAGCTAGGGTTCGTGACTACATGGAGTTGGTGGAGTATGAGTTCGGGTGGAGCTCGTATTTGGGTCGAGGAAGTCACGTTGCACTTAAGTACCAGTCGCATGATGTCAGGGGACGCGAGGCGGGAGGACGCCGTGTTAAGGATAGAGATGACTGAAAGGTGAAGATTGTGATGGAGAAGGTGTGGGCATTGTCGATTGGGGGTTTCGTCGAGTGGAGGTTGATCATTGAGCGGTGAAAGTAGCGGTCATGGGGAGGAGTAGCTCTATCGAGGGGAGGTGGAGCATTCACTACCAAATTTTAATCTATTAAGGGCATAATAAAAAGGGCAAAAAAATAATTCCGTCTCTCTTAAACAATAATTAGAGACAATATAATTTCACGCCTTAATTAACAGCATTAAAGACGCGTAAAAAAGCCCCGTTTCTTTTCTCAGTTAAAACACAAACGCATCTGCCCCCAAAACCTAACAAAATCGAATTTGTGTCAAAAAAAAAATCTCAGAATTAAGAAGATGTGCGCAGAAAATTGCGGTGGAGGGAAAATCAAGTTCGTGCGCAGTAGCATTCGCTCTTCCCCGCCAGATTACCATACACCGTCTTCAACCTGCAAGATTTTTGTTGGCGAAACTCTTCTCAAAACCCTAGATAGCATATCTACAGGTATTTTAATTTGTTTATTCTGTACTTCTATTCGCGTTTCGAATTTATTCTAAATTGATTTCGCTTGATTGAATATGTTTTTACTGTTCAAATTTAAGATCAAACCTAAATAATAGGAGGTTATTTGAACATTTCTTAAAAATGTTCTGTTTGAACAAGTCATTGTAACTTGATCTTGATTTGGTTCGTATTCAGCAGCTCGTCCCCTCTTAGTTAGGTAAACGTATAGCAGGTGGGGTTTTGTTTTAGTTTAGCCTTTTTTTTTGGGTCTATAAATATTTTTTAATTATTGTTTTATTGTATGAACTGAAGTTATCAAATAAAGTTTTTCTTCTTCTCTTTTATACATACTGTTTAATATATTTTCAACATTTGGTATCGAAGCCTTATTGCTTATACGAATTTTTTGATCCGGAGTGTTCCAATCTGGCGGCGGTAGCCACCGTTATAGGTTGCCGTCCGCTGAATCATGTTAATGCTAAAAGTTTGAAACGATTGGGTTTCAAGTAGAGGTGGGACTGAAAAAAATGTGCTGCAAGTGGCTGAGTATGGTAAAAACAAAATAAAAGTGGTGATGATTGTTGCTGTATGAAGCAAGGTAACGCGTCAGTTATGGCTGAAGGAATTTGGGTGTTGCCTGGAATGCTTGATTCACTAAATGAATCCACTACCCAAATATTTCTATGTTAATACACAATATGAATGTTGGTGATTGTGGGATTTGATATTTTCAACATTATCTGGTATAAGCCAAGTTATTTACTGCTTGTATTCCATAGCTTTATGTAATTTTTCACAGGATTAAACTGTTTCCTTGCCATTGTTAAACTGATACTGAATTTTGTAATGGTTAAAATGATTTTTGATTGTGTAATATATGTAGTTGAAAGTGAAGTATAAAATTATATTTCCTATAGTCTGTAGCAGTGCTTGCTTACATTACAGGTTTTTTTTGTTTGACTTCTGTAAATCTGAAATAACCAGAATACCATCTCTACTTCTATTTCTATGTTGAATAATTTGTATTTAAAAACATATTCACCTTATTTGTTGAGTACATATTACACACCAGTTTAGGGCCTTGCCTTTTGGCTGTTGAGGCATGAATGGTTTGATTTAATTCATATATTGATAAATAATAATTTTGATGGTAACATTAGTATGTTAAATAAAGGCAGCCTCTGTAATGTTAAACAAATTTAAGTGGTCTTGAGGATCTATGTTTTTTCATTTATTTTTCGACATGATATTATCAAATTTAGAAGATTGTGTTTTTATTTAAGCGGATCTCGTTTTTTGGGATTTATATAAATGTATTATGTGCGCAGGTTATTGTACTCCTATCGGAAGCATTTACACTTACAGTGGCAGCGACGGTTGAAGGTATAAAAGATGTATTTTTATTACTTTCCTAATGACTTTATTGTTAGTAATGGTCTTAGGTTTTGCGTATTTATATTTAAGTTATTCAAAATGACTTGACCACATTGCACCATGTATTAACCTCTGTGTATCTGAACCATATTAAATACTAAATACTAAATAGTTTATGCTGGGTAAGAATGTAGCTATGCACCGAGCTTCTATATTTATTTATTTTTTTTAAAAAAAATTCTTTAGAAGTGGACTTTCATGACTATTATTGCACCAACTGGTCTTTATAACTAAAGTAACGACAAATTAAAAAATAACATCACAATAAATGGGGATTGAAGTAGATAATGCCTTCATCCAAGAAGCAGTTCACCGATGTAATCCAGACATACCCACCTTAGAAGGCGTTCCGCTCATCGACTTAACCCCCATCCTGACCAAAATATCACCCGCCTTTATTTCAATGTTTTTGATCGGATCAAAATATCACAAATTTCGAATCCGATTACACAGTCAAATAGTTTTATGGAATCCTAAAATAAATAATTCAATGAACCTCTCATATTGGAAGAGTTGAATTATTGACTAAAGAAATTTCATACAGCGCAAATCACCAAATATTTCTAACATATATATTTTAAATGTTTGTTTTGCAGAGAATAAATATTTGTAAAATAAATATTTGCATTGTGCATTGCATATATTTACAGTATAAACGGTCTGTTTTTACTTAAGTAATAGTAGTTTTCATGAAACATGTTTCTACGGTGGGGTAAAAGTGAATTTTGAAACTTTACAGGTGTTTGCAAAAACTCCCTATAATAATAAAAATATGTAGAAATTAGGAAATGCAAGATGAATGATATACAGTTGAAGTTTCTCCCAATTTTCAATGGATGTTGTTATATAAATGTAAATTTTCAGGCTTACTGTTGTTGTCAGTAATGTTCCTATTAGAATTCATACTCGCTATGTGAAATAAACGCACGTATTGGCATGCCTAGTGCCTAAACACGTTGCATGATTGTTTAATTACCTGCAAATACCATTTTAAGGCAAGTGCAGCTTTCAGCAAAAGCCGAACACACCTTGATCTTTTCTCCAATACAATAGCCACAGGTATGGTGTCCCTTTCATATACACATAGACATTTTGGCCTGTTTATTAGAGCATATGGAAGTCAGAGCCTGTAAAACAGTCTTGGCAATTGAACTAAATTAAATATGATTTGACGTCATTCGGTTGATTGAGGTAATCTTTTATTTGAATTATTAGCTTAAAAAACTGTAAACTGATACTCGTTAGACGCAGCCTGCACACATATACAAGCAGTAAAGCAGTTGAGAACTGTTTTTTGTCACACTGAATGACCATTTTGTGTATCTGAACCATATTAAACACTAAGTATTTTACGCTGGGTAAGGATGCAGTTATGCACCCAGCTTATATATATATATATTTTTTAATTTTTTTCCTCTAGAATTGGACTTTCATGACTATTATTGCACCAACTGGTCTTTATAACTAAAGTAACGACGAACCGAAAAATAATCAGTTTACTTTTGAAATGTAGTAAACATAATAAATATACTAAAATATTAAATAAAACGTTGTTATTGTTTATTGATGTGTGAACCAAATATGTTAGGCCTTTTGGTGATAATTAAACATGTAGTTGATTATGATGTTAGATAAAAAAAAATCTCATGTGTTTGATAAGCTTTTACTTTTTGACAGTCAATAACTTATGGACAAAACTTGGGTGAATTTGGAACGTAATTCAAAAGAATATAGAGATGGGATGGAATTATTTTTAAACGAAGCTTTTTCCAAATCCATTCGAAAAGATAAGATAATATGTCCTTGTAAAAAGTGCTGCAATCGTTATTTTAACGATAGAATTCATGTTACTGGTCATCTCCTTTCATATGGAATGGACCCACTTTATATGACGGCTCGTTGGACGCATCATGGTGAATCGTATAATGAGGAGTCTTATGTAGAAACCGGGACTTACATCAACTTGGAAAATGATATGCAAATGGACAGTGATCAAAGGGGGAGAGGTGAAATGCATGATTTTCTCGATGAGACATTTATGTCCTTTGTTGGACAAAGTGCAAGTTCGTCGGATCATTCTCCTATTTTTGAAGGTCAAACACCCGAGGCAGAACATTTTTTCAAGTTGGTAGATGAAGCTAGTAGAGAATTGTATGTTGGCAGTAAGTATAAAAAAATGGATGCAATTGTAAAATTGTACCAGATCAAGTGTTTGGGAAATGTGAGTAATTCAGCTTTCTCTATGTTCTTAGAAGCATTTAAAGATATGTTGCCTG